>CM053788.1:32651614-33269114 GCA_028749045.1 Cupressus sempervirens
AACAAGATGTTATGCCTACACAAAATATTTGGTTAAGATTGGGGTACTTGTCTATTTATATTCAAAATGAAAGTGCATGGCTATACAAAAGGTTTTCTTTCTTATTCTTTTCCACCCTATATATGCACTTTGAATTAAAATTTTTATTTTTTCCCCTAAATTATAAAATTCAAATAGACAAACTACTGCAAAGAGGAAATAAAAAAACACATTAATTTTATGAAAAATAAAAATGTAAAAGGTTTGAAGTACCTTGTTTCAATATAATACTTAAAATATTGTTCAAACATCTTTAAGCCAAGAGGCTTTCTACAGTGGTAGCAATCGTCAATGTAAACAATAAGTTTTTCTGGATAAATTTGATAGGCATATGACATTTTTTTAACCCGAGAGGCTTTCTATAGTGGTAGCAATCATTAATGTAAATAATAAGTTTTTTCGAATAAATTTGACAAGCATATGACAATTTTAATTAAGCCGATAGGCTTATATGTGGGATCTTTGCTCCTGATTTTTACAATTTTCTATCAGTAAATTGTCAGCCTCATTAGAATAATGTGTCAGCTTCACTAGAAAAATCTTTCCATTCTTGCAATTTGATTTCTTTCCTTCAAATTTCCCTCTCCATTGCGTCTGCTTTTTTTTTCCTGTTTGGTGTTGTTTTTTCCCTTCATTGGTAGTTCCAATGCTTTCTTATACTATTCTACAATTTTATTCCGTCCAATCACAATCCGATTTCTGGAAAACTTTAATTTGAACATGCAGGTAAGATAGTCATTCTCTTTTCTACATTGAAAGTAGAGACGTAGTGTTGCATACCTTAGATTAGTCATTCCATGTCGTAGAACAATCATTCCATGCCTTATATCTACATGCTTTCAGAATAAATGTTTTGTTCTTTTGCTATTGCAATGTGCTGCAGGAGCACCTAGGAAATATGCCAAGTTTCCTAAATCGTTTTTGGCTTGTAGTGGTCTTGGCTAGACCACATGAATAAGGGCTATGGGATAAAGCCCCAAGTGTGTGAGTTGTGTTTGTAAATAGGTTTTTGTTGTGTTTGAGTTTCCAAGTTGCTTCTATGTTGGCAAAATTGCTTAAATTGCTTGTTAGAGCCTAGAATGGTCAAACACTGACCAAGACCCCAGGAGGATATGAAACATGGAAAATATGTTAAAAGTTGTAATTACATGGAAATAGGTTCATTTAACCATGTTTGAGGTCATGGAGCCATTAAATGCACAATAGTGCAAAAGTTGCACTTGGCAACTTTGCAACTTTGCAAAGTTGCTTGACAACATTGACAAAAAGTGCTAAAACTTTATAAGGGCTTCAAGAATCAGTTGGAAACCTATGGGATCTGTTGATTCACGTGGGTAAGAGGTATTTAAGACCAATCCAAGTTATTTTGAGGGTTGGCATATGCTTTTGTACGAATTTTGGCATTGGAATGAAGAGCAAACTAAGCATTTTGATGACAGTTTTCTGATTTCACCCTTCATCCACACCTTTAATGGATTGATATAGTTGCTGTTTTCATCTGATTTTATAGTGTATGGAATTTAGATGATTTGGTAAAGATTAGGAGTTTTTTTTATCAGTTTCATTACTAGTTTAAAAAATCTTTTTAAAGTTGCCAGTTCGCTGGTCTGTACACAACAATCAGCAAAGAAATCTCTATAACTTGAATTCCAATGGTGGAACCATGATGGCCTTTTGGAATCAAGTAATAGACTGTATAAACAATGTAAATATGTATTTTTGTCTTGTTTTTCAGAGGTTTGTTATTTTTTCCAAGAGGCCCTAGGCGAGTTTGCATACCCGGCTAGGCAATGAAATCAGCAAATAAGTGTTTGAAAGGGGCATAGAATGGGGTGTTGGGTGCAATACAAATTCATGAAAGGAAAGAGTGGTGAGTGAAGGAAGTTAATTCCAGGAGTTCAGTCATTTAGAGTCCATTTGAGTGGTGGAAGGAAGAACTATCTATATTCCTGTTCATACAAACAAGAAACCCTTGTAAATAGACATATTTTTGGAAATCCCTTGTACGGATGACCTGGGTGTTGCAGACCTAAAAAATCTTCAAGGGGAGCCAAAAGGGTATCCAAATCATAAATTTTTTTGAGTACTTCTTAAGGGTTTGAGGAGATATAAGCCAAAAATCAGTTTTGGAGGCCTAATTTTGTTATCAGTCTTGGTAGCCCTCTTAACTATGCAATCTTCAAATCAATTGGAAACCCAATACTCCAATTCACTTAGTGATCCTAAAAACTATTGAATGAGACCTAATACAAGCCTTGGAATTCAATATAGCCAAGAATGCACTCCTAGAAGCCAGTTGTCAAGAACGGTGCAATGAGAGCACTAGGGAGACCCCATGGTGAAATAGAGTTTTGAGTTGATTGGTGAGGATTAGTGTAATAAGGGAATAGAGAGAAGATTCCCTTGGAGTAGGGTATAGGATAAATACCCTAAGAGGCTAGGAGAAAGCCTAAAGTGAGTTCTAGTAGTTGAGGCTAGAACCTTGTTCAAGATCCTCCCCATCAAATTGGTATCAGAGCCTTGAAAGGTTTGGGACAAGACATTGTGTATGTCTTATTTTGGAAGTGAGTCAGTGGGAGAAACCACCATGGTAACAAATGCTGAGTTGGCAAAGGAAGTGACAGAACAGAGGGAGAAAAATAGGCTCCTTGAGGAAGCCTTAGAAGCTATGAAAGATAAGCTTGATGAAGTGGTAGAGACAGCTGAAAAAATGAAAGAGAAGTTGGAAATTAATGAAGAAAAGGGAAAGGAAGAGAATGAAGAGGACTATGTACCTGAACCTGATCCTCCATTCAAAGAGGAACCTTTCCTTAAAGCCATCAAGGCATTGGGTGGAAAATCTCTTGAGGGGATACCCCTATTTACTGGTAAGATGAATTCAGAGTTGGTCATGGAATGGATTGAAGGGACGGAGAACCATTTTGAATGTGAAGGAGTATCAGAGGCACAAAAGTTGAAGGTTGCCAAAGCAAGATTAAGGGGACCAGCCCTAACATGGTGGAAGTTTATTCAAGAAGAGAGGGAAAGAGAAGGCAAGAAACCTATCTCTAATTGAAAAGCTATGGTGGCAAAAATCAGAGATAACTATTTGCCTGAAGACTATGAAATCCAGCTACACAAGAAGAGACAAAGCTTGAAGCAAAAAGATTTGGATGTGGTCTCCTATACTGAAGAGTTTCAAAAACTTTTCTTGAGATCCAAGGTCCAAAAGGAGGAGAGCATCAAGGTGGCTAGATATTTAGGTGGTTTGAAATGGAGTATTCAAGAGGAGATCAGCCTTTGGACTCCTACTACTGTTCATAAGTGTTTTCAATTGGCACTCAAAGTGGAAGATAAGAATAGAAGGAAACAAGACTCTAACTCTAGGGGTAGAGGAAGAGGGAGAGACTCTAGAGGACATAGAGGTGGTTATGGGGGAAGAAGCAATGAACCCAAGGCCACAGGAGACTCCAAGTTGATTGAGCAAAGTGGGGAAACAAGTGGAAGAGGTAATTTCACTAGAGGAAGAGGATTTGGTGGTGGAGCTAGAGGCAGATCAAACAATTTCAGTAGGGGTTCACATTTTGCAAACATGAAATGTTACCATTGTGGACAACTTGGTCATCCAGCCTATAGATGTCATGAGAAGGCATCATCTTCCCAAGGGGATAAGAAGATAACATATGTTCAAGAAGAATGCAGCAACAATATAACTTCAGAAGTGAATCTTGATTCTGAGAAGGGAGAAAATATGATGTTTAGAAGAGTTTTGATCAAGGAGCCTAGCAAAGAAGAGCCTAAACAAAGAAGGGCACTTTTTAGAATAAAATGCAAGATACTTGGTAAGGTTTGCAAAGTTATTGTTAACTCAGGATCAACTGATAATATCATCTCTAAAGAGGCTATCCAAAAGCTCAAGCTAACAAAGATTCCTCATGATCATCCATATAGAGTCACATGGCTGAATAAAGGGCAGAATGTGTTGGTAAATGAACAAGTTTCGGTGGATTTTTCAATTGGAGGATATCAAGACAAAATTCTTTGTGATGTGTTGCCCATGGATGCTTGTCATCTACTCTTGGGTAGACCATGGCAATATGATAGGGATGATGTCTATCATGGGAAGAAGAACTTGTATACATTCAAGAAAGGAGGAGTGACATACAAAATCCAATCACTTGTTGAGGAAGGCATAGATGCAGCAACAGATCAGCGTGTTCTACTCATGAGTGGAAAAGAATTCTTACATGATTTCAAGGAGAACAATGAAGTTGGGTTTGCCATAGTTGTGAAACCAAAGGAGAAAGATGCTGTCAAACAAACACCATTGCCAAGAGAGGTAAAAGAACTATTGGATCAGTTCAAAGACATCATAAGTGATGGAGAACTTGGCACACTCCCTCCACAAAGATCTATTAGTCATCAAATAGACTTTGTTCCTGGATCCTCATTGCCCAACAAGGCTGCTTACAAGATGACTCCAGATCAGAATAAAGAAATTGCAAGACAAGTACAAGAGCTACTTGACCAAGGTCTCATTCGGAAGAGTATTAGCCCATGTGCTGTATCGGTTGTTTTGGCACCAAAGAAAGGAGGTAAGTGGAGAATGTGCACTGATTCTAGAGCCGTAAATAGGATAACAATTAGATATAGGTTTCCTATTCCTAGAATAGAAGATCTAATGGATTGTTTGGGGGGTGCTAAGTATTTCTCCAAGATAGATCTCAAGAGTGGCTACCATCAAATCAGAATGAAGGAGGGTGATGAATGGAAAACAGCCTTCAAAACTACGGAAGGACTTTATGAATGGCTAGTAATGCCATTTGGCCTCTCTAATGCACCTAGTACATTCATGAGGCTAATGAATGAAGTGTTGAAGGACTACATAGGCATTTTTGTAGTGGTTTATCTTGATGATATTCTCATTTTCAGCAAGACTAAAGAAGAACACATGAAGCATTTGGCAATTGTTTTAAAGAAGTTACAAGAAGAAAAATTGACCATTAATCTTGAGAAAAGTGAGTTCTTGAAACAAGAGTTGGTTTACCTTGGTTTTGTAGTTTCACAAGGTAACTTGAAGATGGATGAAAGTAAAATAGAAACCATTCTAAACTGGCCTACACCTAAAACAGGGGCTGCAATAAGAAGTTTCCATGGTTTGGCACAATTCTACAGGAAGTTTATAAGGGGTTTTAGTGAGATATGTGCACCAGTATTAGACACCATCAAGGGAGGACTAAAAACTAAGTTCTTGTGGACCAAAGAAGCCAATGAAGGGTTTGAAAGGTTGAAGAAAGAGGTAGCTACTAAATCCATTTTGGTTTTACCTAGTTTTGACAAGTTGTTTATTGTAGAATGTGATGCAAGTAATATTGCTGTTGGGGCTGTATTAAGCCAAGAAGGAAGGCCAGTAGCATTCTTTAGTGAAAGGCTAAATGAATCCAAATCTAGGTACTCATCCTATGACTTAGAATTGTATGCATTGGTGCAAGCACTTAGGAAGTGGAGGCACTATCTTTTACCTAAAGAGTTTGTTGTATACACTAATAACCAAGCATTGAGTTACATCAACACTCAAGAGAAGTTGAGCCTAAGACACATCAAATGGATGGAGTTCCTACCATCCTACACATTCACCATCAAGCACAAGAAAGGGCAGATAAATAAAGTAGCTGATGCATTAAGTAGAAGGCTGCTTACCATCTAAGAAATACAGTTAGAGAGTATTGGAGTTGAAGGTTTCAAAGACCTATATGCTGATGATGAAGACTTCTCAGAGGCCTACAAGGTATGTGTAGAGTTTAACAATCATTTTCATAGCAAGTTTGCTGATTACACTTTGCAAAATGGGTTGTTGTTTAGGGGAAATCAATTATGTGTGCCTAGAGGATCAATGAGAGAAAATCTGATCCAAGAGAAACATAATGGAAGCCTTAGTGGACACTTTGGTTTGAACAAAACATTGGAGTTGGTGGAAAGATTCTACTATTGGCCTAGGATGCAAAGAGATATCCGAAAGTATGTTGAACAATGCATGATTTGTCAAAAGGCCAAGGGAACTTCTACAAATGCAGGATTGTACCAGCCCTTACCCATTCCAAATAGGCCATGGGAATGCATCAACATGGACTTCATAGTGGGCTTACCAAGAACAACATCAGGTTTGGATAGTGTGTTTGTAGTTGTGGACAGATTTAGCAAAATGAGTCACTTTATTCCTTGTAAGACTACTCATGATGCTAGCTATATTGCTCACTTATTTTTCAAAGAAGTTGTAAGGATTCATGGATTACCAATCAGTATAGTTTCAGATAGAGATGTTAAATTCATGGGGCACTTTTGGAAGACATTGTGGAGAAGGCTAGGTACTAACTTGGCACATAGTTCAGCTTACCATCCCCAAACTGATGGTCAAACTGAGGTAATTAATAGGGTGCTTGGAAACCTTCTAAGGTGTTTAACAAAGGAGTATGGCCAAGTGTGGGATCAAGTCCTACCACAAGCTGAGTTTGCCTACAATGATAGCACAAATAGAACTACCGGTAAGAGCCCTTTTCAAGTTGTTTATGGTTATCACCCAATAGGAGTTTGTGAGCTACGAGAATTAAAGAATCAAGAAGAGATTAGTGGACATGCAGATGATTTTGCCCAGTCCATGAGAGAGGTACATGAGCAGGTCAAGAAGTCCTTGATAGAGGCTACTCAAAGGTTAAAGACTAAAGTAGATGAAAGGAGGAGAGATTTACAATTTGAAGTAGGAGATTTGATGATGGTACACTTGAACAAGGCTAGACTTCAAAAATGTGTTCCAAGAAAGCTTCAAATGAGGAGGATAGGGCCTTGTAAGGTTCTAGCTAAGTATGGCCCAAATGCCTACAAGATTGAGTTGCCAAACAATCTAGCCATCTCTCCCATCTTCAACATTCAAGATTTGGTTAAATACAAGGGTCCTAATGTCATTGAAGAGGAACACATCATAGAGGTAGATAAGAATATTTCAAAAATCAGTATTCCTCTCCAAACCAAGCCTCAAGCTGAAAAAGTTCTAGATTCAAGAGTAAAGAAGAAGACTAGGCATGGAATTTATATGGAGCATTTGGTAAAATGGAAGAACCAGCCTGAATCTGAAGCGACATGGGTAGCTGAACATGAATTCAAAAAGAGAGGTATCAGTCAAGATCTCTTGAATACTGACCCACCTTAAGTTTTTTTTTGTCATAGGGGGAGAATGGTGCAGGAGCACCTAGGAAATATGCCAAGTTTCCTAAATCGTTTTTGGCTTGTAGTGGTCTTGGCTAGACCACATGAATAAGGGCTATGGGGTAAAGCCCCAAGTGTGTGAGTTGTGTTTGTAAATAGGTTTTTGTTGTGTTTGAGTTTCCAAGTTGCTTCTATGTTGGCAAAATTGCTTAAATTGCTTGTTAGAGCCTAGAATGGTCAAACACTGACCAAGACCCCAGGAGGATGTGAAACATGGAAAATATGTTAAAAGTTTTAATTACATGTAAATAGGTTCATTTAACCATGTTTGAGGTCATGGAGCCATTAAATGCACAATAGTGCAAAAGTTGCACTTGGTAACTTTGCAACTTTGCAAAGTTGCTTGACAACATTGACAAAAAGTGCTAAAACTTTATAAGGGCTTCAAGAATCAGTTGGAAACCTATGGGATCTGTTGATTCACGTGGGTAAGAGGTATTTAAGACCAATCCAAGTTAGTTTGAGGGTTGGCATATGCTTTTGTACAAATTTTGGCATTGGAATGAAGAGCAAACTGAGCATTTTGATGACAGTTTTCTGATTTCACCCTTCATCCACACCTTTAATGGATTGATAGGGTTGATGTTTTCATGTGATTTTATAGTGTATGGAATTTAGATGCTTTGGTAAAGATTAGGAGTTTTTTTGATCAGTTTCATTACTAGTTTGAAAAATCTTTTTAAAGTTGCCAGTTCGCTGGTCTGTACACAGCAATCAGCAAAGAAATCTCTATAACTTGAATTCCAATGGTGGAACCATGATGGACTTTTGGAATCAAGTACTAGACTGTATAAAAAATGTAAATATGTATTTTTGTCTTGTTTTGCAGAGGTTTGTTGTTTTTTCCAAGAGGCCCTAGGCGAGTTTGCATACCCGGCTAGGCAATGAAATCAGCAAATAAGTGTTTGAAAGGGGCATAGAATGGGGTGTTGGGTGGAATAAAAATTCATGGAAGGAAAGAGTGGTGAGTGAAGGAAGTTAATTCTAGGATTTCAGTCATTTAGAGTCCATTTGAGTGGTGGAAGGAAGAACTCTCTATATTCCTGTTCATACAAACAAGAAACCCTTGTAAATAGACATATTTTTGGAAATCCCTTGTACGGATGACCTGAGTGTTGCAGACCTGAAAAATCTTCAAGGGGAGCCAAAAGGGTATCCAAATCATAATTTTTTTTGAGTACTTCTTAAGGTTTTGAGGAGATATAAGCCAAAAATCAGTTTTGGAGGCCTAATTTTGTTATTAGTCTTGGTAGCCCTCTTAACTATGCAATCTTCAAATCGATTGGAAACCCAATACTCCAATTCACTTAGTGATCCTAAAAAATATTGAATGAGACCTAATACAAGCCTTGGAATTCAACATAGCCAAGAATGCACTCCTGGAAGCCAGTTGTCAAGAACGGTGCAATGAGAGCACTAGGGAGACCCCATGGTGAAATAGAGTTTTGAGTTGATTGGTGAGGATTAGTGTAATAAGGGAATAGAGAGAAGATTCCCTTGGATTACGGTATAGGATAAATACCCTAAGAGGCTAGGAGAAAGCCTAAAGTGAGTTCTAGTAGTTGAGGCTAGAACCTTGTTCAAGATCCTCCCCATCACAATGTCCAGAGCAAGTTTTTCTCTTGCAGTGAAGGAGCAAGGTGATGCATGAGATGCTCCTCTAATGCAGGAGCATCTTGTATGGGAAATTATATATATATTAAAAAAAGAGAGGAAAAAAAAAAACTGTGTAGGAGAGAGAAAGTGACGGAAATAGAAAGAAAATAATAAAAAAATGAATTTCTATTTTCAAGGTGCATACATTGCGTAAATAGAAAAATAGGGAAAATAGTTGTCATTCCATTAATCGAGGTGTGTAGGTGGCAACTTAGAAGTTTATGGAAAGTTCCTCAAATCATGCATTTAATATTTATTGTGATCCATAAAGCAAATGTAATTTTCTAATTGGGCCACATGGTGGTGCTTAGTTGTATTTAGGTGGAATTCTAGAAGGTTTTGGATAAATCATGTATTTAATATTTGTTGGGTGCTTAGTTGTATTTGGGTGGGAATTTAATATTTATTTAAAGGTAGTTGTATTTACCTTTTATCCCACATTGGTTGTGTTTGTAATGTCTTGGGTTAGAAGTGCTTATTTAAGCAAGACTTATTATCATTTGTAATCAAGTTCGAAAAGTAGAAGCTCTTCGAATGTAATTTCTTGTAGAAGCTCTTCTAATGTAATCTCTTGAAGGATAGGCTCTTCTTGTAGAAGCTCTTAGTGAGCAATCTCTCTTATATTGTAAGAATTTGGAGTCCTTTCATTTGGAGAATATTGTAATGAATTGCAAGTATTAATGGATGCTTTATGAAGCATTTTTGTCATCTCTTTGTCTCTGTCCTTTTGTGATCTTGGTTGTGGGTTGGTACGGGTGGTGGTGTCCCCCATCACAAGGGCTGCTACAACACCTCAATTTGCCCACAGGTACAATATTTGCCAATAAAAAATTTCCTACATATCGAAAATCAATCTACAAGCATTTTTTTATTGCGAAAGATTCTGATTGCATTTTTTGATCGATAGTTTTTCACTTTTTCATAGGTGTGATAATTTTTATTCTTCGTAGTTTTTAATTTTTCATAATAAAATAAAGATAAACAAGAAAATAGTAAGAGATAAGTCATTGCATGCCATATACATTCTATCCATAGGCTTCACAATGCCATCCTTATACTCTATGCATGCTCTCTCAAATTTCAAATGACTAATCCTCGAAATATTCGAACCTACAACTAAATATTACAAAATATCAATGCCACTTTATTTGATAGTATATGAAGTTACTTTTTAGTTGAAAACTTAAGGGCTTAATTCAGGTTAAGTTTTTAATAGAAAGGATTCACACTACATGCTTTCCTAGATACCAATTAAAGTCTTCAATTCATATATAACATTTGGGGTTTTTAATTTTTAGTTTAGTTTTACTATCAATGTACACGCTTCAAGTAATCCAAGTGATAGAGGGTTTTTGAATGAGTTAGTTATTGAATGTGGATGATTGTTTTTTTAGTTGCTTGTTTGAAATTGTAGGATTATGTTGTTGATAGATGTGGATTAGGATACAAAGGAGGTGTTTTTAGGTGATATATTTGTGTTTGACTTACCAATTTTTAGTTTCTTATTTATGTTTGGTACATGGTGCCAGGGTTATGGTTCATTAGGGTCTATAGTTTTGATTTCCTACCGATGAACTGCATCTATTTTTTTTTGTTTCCTCATAATTTCTTTTGCCATATTTGCTTTATTGAGTTTATCATAATCTTTTGCTTGAAAATTTATGTTTTGAGATCTTGCATGCATGAGATAATAGTGATTTTTATTTTATTTGGTATGTGTCATTAAAGAATTTGTTTGCGGTGTTCTCTCTAAAAGTACCTTGCATCATTTTTTATTCAATGTTATACATTCATTTGTGATCCAAATGTAATACATAGCTGATAACCAAATATATATATATGGAAAAGCATGCTAATTTTTCCCATTTATTTCTTATTTTTTAATTTTAAATTGCTAAAAATAATAATTTTGCTCATTCTGAAAATGTGGCTATTTCTAAAATTCATAGTTTCATTATCAATTTATAGGACACTTTGTTAAACATAATGGCATCTCCAAATTCTCAAACATAGTGAGATAATAGTGCATCTCCTCCCTACCAGCAAAGGAGATTTGTCAATTTGGTATGTTCACCTTCATTTACCTCTTTTCATTGACTCTCTCTCTCTCTCTCTCTCTCTCTCTCTCTCTCTCTCTCTCTCTCTCTCTCCACATCTTTATAATTTCATATATTCATGTGTTTAAACTATTTGTTTACCAACATGCAAATTTTTCCTTGAATGTTAAAAATGTAGTGCCTACCCTCGTTCACAGCTTTTTTAGGACATAATGTTGCTATTATCAGACTATGTTAGAATAGTTTTATGTTGATGGATTAGTGGTATTGTTTTGAGATTATCATACATTAAGTTATGGATTCAGTGGTATATGATGAGATCATTTAGACTTTACATTTCATGTATGCATGATGATCATTACTTTGCTTTATTTTCAGTTGCTGTTGATGATTAGTTAGATGGTTTATTATCTCATGTGTTTTATTATTGATACTTACCCCATACTTGAATGTGTATGGTGTTCATGTTTTCATATTGTATGGCATTTCTGATATGGTTAAGCAAGGGAGTCGTAGTCGCCTGCTTAGTCAGGATCTACATGGTGCACCACTTCCTGCCATTGTCTGTTTAGCCTAGCATTATATATATTGTATGTACATGCATGGTTTTTTTGTAGGTTGCAGGTACCAGGTATCGACTTCCCTGAATTGCTAGGATGAGCGTACCCTATTATACTATCTCAATGATAAGAGAAGGGAGATAAATTCTCGAGTCCAAATCCCAAACTCTTAAACCAATTGTCCTAGTGAGGTAGGACAAGTATCTGGATATTTTACCCACCGAATGTGTCGAATGACATAATTCGTGACTTTTAACCCTTTAGACTGATTTTGTGTGAATTGCTTTATGATGAGTTTTCATATTTTATCTTGGAGGTCTATGGTGAATTTTCTATTAATTAAGTCTTAATAAATAGATTTAATTAATTAATTAATTAATTAATTGAGAAAATTAATATAAAAATATCATAATCTTTGATATTTTGATTATAATTAATTAAATGAGAATTAATTGAGGAAAAAGGTTTAAATAAAAGAAAATTAGAAATTAAAATTATTAATAATAATAAAATAATAATAAAGTAATAAATAAATAATAATAATTAAAGTTATAAAAAATTAAAATTAAAGTTATAAATATTTAAATAGAAGTTATATAAAAAGAATGAATTAGAGTTATAAGCTTGCATGGGAGTTAACACACCTTTTCATTTCTCATATATCAACAACATGGGGGTTAGTGCATCAATTAAGAATATGGTGTCTACAACCCTATGACTCATCTAGAAGGTTGGAAAAGACCCATACTTAGTTGGTGACACCTTCTAGCTATTTCTAGAAGCATTCTAGATTTTTCCTGAGATGTCTATATATTCAGGCATTCATAGAAGCTTAGACATAGCATTTGGAGAGAAATTGGAGCATTGGAGGACTCAAGAACTTTGAAGAAGGGAGCTTACTCTGTAGGTTTTCTAAGGAAGAGCGAATTAGCATCAGAGTCCGGATAGATTTCTTGTGATTTTACTTATACTATTTTCACATCTTGCATTCCCTGTCTTCTTCGTGTCTTCCATATGTCTTCTGAGGATTTTTCCTATTTTTATTGTATGCATTCTCAATATGGGTAGTTAATTTATTTGAGAATTTTATATGCATAGATCTGAAAAAATACGGGGCTAGGGTTTAGATTCATAGGCAAACCCATTAGATCAATTATTGGAAAAATTTTGAGATCAAAGGTTTATAGAAAAATTCTGAGAATTGGAATATATATATATATATATATATATATATATATATATATCTTGTGTATATATATGTTTATATTTTTAATTTGCATACACATATACATATATATATGCAATTATATATATATATATATATATATATATATATATTGTTGGAAATGAGAATGGAGTAACTGAGAGGGGGAGGGGGTGAATCAGTTACCACAAAAACATTTCACAGTCCCTTAGATGTCTAAAAGCTTGATCTTAGTTACAAATTACTAAAACTTGATAATGCAACAAATAATTATTATTATTAAGAACTGATAACCAAAAACAATTCAGCAATCATGAACACTAGAGACACCAGATTTAACGTGGAAACCCAATATGGAAAAAACTACCAATGTAACTAGTTATTGTTTTTCACTCTTCTGAAGTGAGCCCTGTTAGGAGCCAACCCTATTAAAGGTTACAAAACACACTGTTAGGTGTGACCCTGTTAGAGGATTTAATCACCCTATTATGAGTGGCCTTTATAGAGGTCTTTAGAACAATTCAACTGAATTGTCACCTTGTTAGAGGATTTATAGAATGGCTATTAAACCAACTCTATTAAGAGATTTTGAGTTCACTGTTATAATGGTTAGAAAGAAACAATGAAGTGATCTGATACAATATGCAACTTATCTTTGCTGATTACAGATCTCTGTTATTCTTGACCGAATCCTTACTGATCAAATACAACTTTTCAGCTCCTTCAATGCATCTGATCCTTCATCAGACTTTTCTCAACATTCGCCTTTTCATTTCACATTATAATGCACCTTCATAACTTTTCACACTTTTCTTTTTGATTTACAACTTGAGTGACCATATATACCTTTCAGATTATCTTAGTCACCTCAAATCACTGACCAATAATCAAACAAATATAATAGTCAGCTAGAAATAATTTAAAATTACAAACTAACAAAAATTTTTTACTGGCTGACCCTGCTCGGTTAATACTATTCAGAAAATAATTCCTGTGTTAACCGACTAAGCTCGGTTAATATAGTTTAGAAAATAATTCCTGTGTTAACCGATTGAGCTTGGTTAATACAGCGAACTCCGTGACAACCCTTCAATCACCGGGAGAACTTGGTAAGTACTGAGTTTCCATAGATGACCGAGTGACCTCAGTGGAAACTATCTTTGCCAAATTCCTTTGTTGATCGAGTGATCTCGGTTAACACTGTCTACCTCATTTTCTTTGATGACCGAGTAAGCTTAGTTAACACTTGTCTGCCTTATTTTCTTTGATGACTGAGTAAGTTGGGTTAACACTTGTCTACCTTATTTTCTTTGATGACCAAGTAAGTTCGGTTAATACTGACTGCTTCATTTTGTTCAATGACTAAGTGAGCTCGGTTGATACTAACTACTTCATTTTCTTCGATGATTGAGTGAGCTCGATTGATACTGACTGCTTCATTTTCTTTGATGACCGAGTGATCTTGGTTTATACTATCTGAGCTTGGTTAGCTGAGACTAATAACTGATATGACAGTTGTGTGACATTAAGGACAACATTATCCAACAATCTCCCTCTTTGGCATTGATGGCAACACAACATGTCATAATAGAATGAAATTTTGAAATAAGTCCAACAAGATAACAGACTTCTCCCTCTTTTAATAGTCTCCCTTTTTTAAGGAACTTCTTAGCAGATTATTCAAATTTCACAAATTTCAGAATGATATGACAGTAGATCTCTCCCTCTTTGACAACACATGCCAAAGATAACAGAAGTAAAGTGAATTTAAATGTACCTTTAGTACTGATTCATATGCAATGATTTTTGATTAAACTGAATCAACAAATAGATCTTCAATCTTATATGCGTTGATGCATCACTAAAATTTATTTTAGTAAACTTCAGATAGGGGAATGACCCCTAACTTACCTCTAAGATACAAAAATGCATCCTTAGATAAGGGCTTTGTGAATATATCGACAATTTGTTCCTTTGTGTGAACATATTCCAATCTAATCTCCTTGTCTTGCACCAATTCTCTGACAAAATGATATTTGATTGCAATATGCTTGGTCTTGGAATGCATCACTGGATTCTTGGATATGTTGATTGCACTAGTATTGTCACAGAACATAACAACTGGTTCTTTGATTTCCATCTTCATTCCTTGTAATAACTACTTAAACCAAACAATGTTGGAACAGTTTACTGCTGTAGCAACATACTCTGCCTCTGTTGTAGATTGGGATGTACAATTTTGCTTTTTGCTTGTCCAAGAAACCAATCTCTTTCCAAGAAAGAATGCTCCTCCACTTGTGCTTTTTCTATCATCAAGATTCTCTGCCCAATCAGCATCAGTAAAAACTTTCAAATCCAAATTACCTCCAAATTTGTACCATAGTCCATAATCTTCAGTTCCTTTCAAATATCTCATTATTCTTTTGATTGCCATTAGGTGAGTTTCTCTTGGTTTTGCTGAAAATCTTGCAACAATACCAACTGCAAGAGCAATATCTGGCATGGTATGAACTACATACTGCAACTTTCCAATCATAGATCTATACAATGTTTGATCTACTTCTTTGGATTCATCATCTTTGGTAAGTTTCAATCCAGTACACATAGGAGTTCCAACAGGTTTATAGTCCTCCATACCAAACTTTTTCAATATCTCCTTGATGTATTTTGATTGAGTAATGAAGATGCCATTTTTATTTTGTTTAATTTGAAGATCAACAAAGAATTTTATTTCACCAAATATAGACATTTCAAATTTCTTGTTCATTTGTTCTGAAAATTCTTTGCAAAGATCATCATTCCCTGTGAAAATAGTATCATCTACAAATATTTCTGCCAAGACAATCTTATTATCTGGTCCTTCCTTTATATACAAGCTACTATTATCATTAGTTCTTTGAAAACCAATCTGAATAAGACAGTTATGCAATCTTTCATACCATGCTCTAGGGGCTTGTTTCATACCATACAATGCCTTGTGTAATTTGCATACCATGTTCCTTTTATCTGGATCAACAAAACCTTCAGGTTGTTCAATGTAAACCTCTTCATCCAATTTTCCATTGAGGAATGGTAACTTGACATCCATCTGATAAACTTTGAATCCTTTGTGAGAAGCATATGCAAGTAAGGTTCTAACTCCTTCCAATCTTGCAACAAGAGCAAAAGTTTCCCCATAATCTATGCCTTCTTCTTGAGAGTATCCTTTGCATACCAATCTAGCTTTGTTTCTGGATACCTTACCATCTTCAATCAACTTGTTTCTGAATACCCACTTGGTTCCAATTATATTCTTATCTTTAGGCCTGGGTACAAGAGTCCATGTCTTGTTCTTCTCTATCTGTTTTATTTCCTCATTCATTGCCTCAATCTAACTATCATTTGCCAATGCATCTTTAATACTTCTAGGTTCAAAATCAGCAAGTAAACAAGTATTTTTCAACTTACTTCTTGTCAGGGTTCCTTCAGATTTGTCTCCAATGATCTGATCTGGTGTATGATGTCTTCTGACATATTTAGCTAATACAGGTTCTTTACCTCTTGAATGAGTTTCATTGATATCTTCTTGTGCTTCAATTTCATGTTCAGGTTGTTCTGGCTTGGTTGCTTCAGACTTAGTAGATACTTGCTCGATAGTGTCTGAATATTGTTGTGGCTCGGTTTGAACTATTTGCAACTTGGTTACTGAAGACTCAAGAGTTGAGGATTCTTGAGTGAACAGTATACTTGGTATAGTATCTGGTTCAATGTAAACAAATCTCTTGTAGTTTTCAGGTATCTTTTTGCTTTCTTCTTCTGATTTGTCTACAAACTCATCAACTTTCACATGTGCACTTTCTATGACTTTGTGAGTGGATAGATTTAAACATCTATATGCTTTGGTTTTGCAAGAATATCCCAAAAATATCCCTTCATCACCTTTTACATCAAATTTTCCTTTTCTAGATTCTTTCAAAATATAACATTTGCTTCCAAATACTTTCAGATAACTTACATTGGGTTTGTAGTCATACCATAATTCATAGGGAGTCTTGAATGAGTCCTTCTTCAACTGTACTCGATTTAAGGTATGAACTGCTGTGCTGATGGCTTACTTCCAGTATTTGATAGCAATGTTTTTTTCTATCATCAGGGTTCTTACACAATCCATAATGGATCTGTTTCTTCTTTCAGCTATTCCATTTTGTTCTGGAGTTCTTGGTGCTGAAACTTGTCTTTTAATACCTCTTTCAATTTAGAAGTTATTGAATTCATGTGAAATGAATTCACCACCTCTGTCTGACCTTAAACATTTCAGCCTTTTCCCTGTTTCTTTTTCTACTCTTGCCAAATACCATTTGAATTTCTCAAATTCTTCTAATTTATTCCTTAGATACATGACAGTCATCATTCTTGAATAGTCATCAACAAAAAGAATGAAAAACTTTTCTCCAGTATAGCTTTCTATTCCAATGGGTCCACATAAATCAGTATGCACAATTTCTAATATATCTTCAGACTGATAGTTTTTACCTTTAAAACTAGTCTTTCCCATTTTACCAATCTGACAATTCTTGCATAGACCAACCTTAGGTTTCTTAATGTTAGGAATGCCTCTTACTTTCTTGAATTTGCTTATTTTTACCAAATTATCAAAATTGAAATGACACAACCTTTTATTTCATAACCAACTCTCTTCAATTTGAGCAATAAAACATGAGCATTTACCAAGTTCTAGATAGAACAAGTTACCTTTAGTTTGGGTGCCAAATCCTATCAATTTTCCTTGTTCATTCAACAGTCTTTCCTTTCCATGCATGAATTCCACCTTGAATCTAGTATTTAGTAACTGTGCAACACTTAGCAAATTATGTTTGAGACCTTCAACCCAATAGGAATTATTACATATAAGTTCTTTGGATAGACAGATTCTTCCTCTTCCTTTTATGAAACGAGGTTCATTATTACCAAACCTTACACTGCCACCATCATAGTCTTCAAACTGATCAAACTTAGTTTTATCACCAGTCATATGATGTGAGCAACTGTTGTCTATAATCCATGTATCATTCTTACTTACATGAGAGATAAGAGCCATTTTATCTTTGTCAAAACTGTTAGAGTCATCTTTAACAGCAATATAAACAATTTCATCCTCACTATTATCAGAATCCTTAGAATTTTCAGCCATGAAACATGATTTCTTACCTTTTTTCTTGGATGATTTAAAGTCTTTCTTGCCATTCCATTTGTGATCTTTCTTTTCATTATTGTTTTGCTTGTTTAGGCACCTTGCTGCAATATGACCAATTTCATCACAAGAAAAATAGATTAGAGGAACTTTACCTTTGTATTTTCCTCTGCCTCTAGAATATTTCCTTGCTAGTAGAGCTTCAATCACTTCAAGATCACTGTTTGAACTTTGGCTTGATTCATTTTCACTTTCTGACTGTGATTCTATCTTCTTTTTGCTTTTCTCTTTGAGTGAGAGCTTGGCTTGAAATTCTGATTCAATATTTTTGGAGGCTAGAACATAGTTGTCAAAGTTATCTAGTTCAAATGCAGTTAGTCTTCCGACTATGGCCTCAAGATTTATCTTATGATTTGCTTCACACCTTCTTTCCTGAATTGCAGAGACTCTGATTGCATAAATGGGAAGCAAGGTTCTGAGAACTTTGCTTACAAATGTTTCTCCTTTGATGTCACCTCCAGCTGCCCTGATTGCACTTACACATGCTTTAACTCTTTCAACATACTTTGCAATGTTTTCATCCTCTCTCATCCTCATTTGATCAAATTGTCCTCTTAGACTTTCTGCTTTTTCTCTTCTCACATTATCATCCCCTCCATAGATCTCTTTTAGCTTGTTCCACATGTCAAAGGCAGTTTTGCAATCCTTAATGTCATCAAATTCTTCATAGCTGAGAGCAGATGCTATGTCTATCATCATATTTTTGTGAGTCTTCTTTTCAACAATATCATTAACTGACAATGTGCCAAAAGGTTCTTCATATTCTTCTTCAAGGTATTTCAGTCCAGTATCACCAACAGTAGCCAGATGAAATTTCATTAATCCTTGCCATGCTGAGAAGTTATCTTTGTTAAGTTTTAGAATTTTTCTTTTCTAAGACATCTTGATCTTTGGCTTAGAACCTTGAAATCTTTTCCTGTAAGCACCAAAAGCTCTGATACCAATTGTTGGAAATGAGAATGAAGTAACTGAGAGGGGGAGGGGGTGAATCAATTACTACAAAAACATTTCACAGTCCCTTAGATGTCTAAAATCTTGATCTTAGTTACAAATTACTAAAACTTGATAATGCAGCAAATAATTATTATTATTAAGAACTGATAACCAAAAACAATTCAACAATCATGAACACTAGAGACACTAGATTTAACGTGGAAACCCAATATGGGAAAAACCACCAATGTAACTAGTTACTATTTTTCACTCTTTTGAAGTGAGCCCTATTAGGAGCCAACCCTGTTAAAGGTTACAAAACACACGGTTAGGTGTGACCCTATTAGAGGATTTAATCAGCCTATTAGGAGTGGCCTTGCTAGAGGTCTTTAGAACAATTCAACTGAATTGTCACCTTGTTAGAGGATTTATAGAATGGCTGTTAAACCAACTCTGTTAAGAGATCTTGAGTTCACTGTTACAATGGTTAGAAAGCAACAATGAAGTGATCTGATACAATATGCAACTTATCTTTGCTGATTACAAATCTCTGCTATTCTTGACCGAATCCTTACTGATCAAATACAACTTTTCAGCTCCTTCAATGCATCTGATCCTTCATCAGACTTTTCTCAACATTCGCCTTTTCATTTCACACTATAATGCACCTTCATAACTTTTCACACTTTTCTTTTTGATTTACAACTTGAGTGACCATATATACCTTTCAGATTATCTTAGTCGGCTCAAATCACTGACCAATAATCAAACAAATACAATAGTCGGCTAGAAATAATTTAAAATTACAAACTAACAAAAATCTTTTACTGGCCGACCCTCCTCGGTTAATACTATTTAGAAAATAATTCTTGTGTTAACCAACTGAGCTCGGTTAATACAATTCAAAAAATAATTCCTGTGTTAACCGACTGAGTTCGGTTAATACAGCGAACTCCATGACAACCCTTCAATCACTGGGAGAACTCGATAAGTACTGAGTTTCCATAGATGACCGAGTGAGCTCGGTGGAAATTGTCTTTGCCAAATTCCTTTGTTGACCGAGTGATCTCGGTTAACACTGTCTGCCTCATTTTCTTTGATGACCGAGTAAGCTCGGTTAACACTTGTCTACCTTATTTTCTTTGATGACTGAGTAAGCTTGGTTAACATTTGTCTGCCTTATTTTCTTTGATGACCGAGTAAGTTCGGTTAATACTGACTGCTTCATTTTCTTCAATGACCGAGTGAGCTCGGTTGATACTGACTGCTTCATTTTCTTCGATGACCGAGTGAGCTCGGTTGATACTGACTGCTTCATTTTCTTTGATGACCGAGTGAGCTCGGTTGACACTATCTGAGCTCGGTTAGCTGAGACTAATATCTGATATGACATTTGTGTGACATTAAGGACAACATTATCCAACATATATATATATATATATACATGTTTATATGTTGTGATGTTTTTAATTTTGCATGTATACACAGACACAGACACACACACACACACACACACACACACACACACACATATATATACATATATACATACGTATGTATGTATAATATATATTTATTAAAAAATTGAATATTATACCATTAATCAAAAACGTTTTGAGAAACATTAAACTTTATTAAGAACCAAATCGCATACCCAAATGAAAAATCGCATAAGCGATTTTAAAGAAAGTAATATGCATAAGTGGGGGGGGATGAGACCTGTGCCCTAGTGCCACTGCGGTCACGGTGTACTAGCCATTGCAGGTACTGCAACGGCAAGGGTACACAGTACCTGCTGATGTCGCAGGCCCTGCGACCGAAGGGTCCTACGTACCACCGACGGTTTATATGTTATATGTATGTTTATAACACTTGCCAAATATGAAGTCAATATTTTTTTATTGTTATTAATATGTTAAATGGTATTAATCAAATTTATTAATTCGATTTTGTAAAATGTAATAATAATTTATATATTTATATATGTATGTATATATATATATTTAAATATAAATCTAAATATATATATGTATATATATATATAATATGTAAATATGTTAATAATAATTTGAATTATAATTATATAACTGATAAATGATTTATACCAATGGTTCATTTCTTTTATAATGGTGATCTCTTGTTTAATTTTAAAGATTTAATTAATTGTTTTATAAAGTATATGAAATTTAATTGTTAGTTTGGTGGAGGATGTTTTCAAACAAATATTATAACTGTAAGATCGAATTTAAGAAAAAACTTTTATTCATCCAAATGTACAAAATGTTCCTCCAATTCATTCTCTAAACTTGGAAACATAAACCGAGATCTCTACATGTAAATTCAAGTTTGTAAATTTAGCAAAACCAAAACATGTGTTTGCATTGTGTATTCTCTATGCTATTGTTTTGGGTTTTGGGCTGACTAGTGTTGACCAGTTATAGGACGTCTACCAGAGGCTTAGGGGTTATGTGATTGTGATGTCATGATGATGTTTTAATCTCGATCTTTATAAACACAACCATGGTTATGTGATAGAATTCTCTATGTATTGGTTGTAATTATTGATTGTTATAGTTGAGATTCTTATGTATGAGACACTTGACTTAACTATTTTTGGTCATCGATCAGTTATCTTTGGTTATTTTCTAGTCGCCATGATGGGACTATAATGTGGATTTATTCTTGATGATGTCATGTTGTGACATGCTTGACTCAACCATTTTTGGATTCTTCGATTAGTGTGACTGAGATATATTTGGTTATTGAGAACCATTGGATACTTTTGATTATTAGTGATACTTTAGTTGCCAATTGAGAGCTGTTGTGGTCATGATTTTCTATGGATGCTTGCTCATGGAGATTTGATGCTTTTATGCATATTTGATGATTTTATTATGGATTATCTTTTGTGATTTTGAGATTTATGATTCCATGAGCTTAGGGTAAGTTATCTGCGTGTAGTTTCGGGAAGTGGCTTGCAATGGGGGCCGGGGCCCTAAGAGGCTGCCAGGGTAACTCATTGTAAGTTGGATTAATAAGTGATAACATTCACACCTAATACTAATTGAATGAACCTAAAAAGATAAGTGTTTTGGTTCACGCCCATGCCTTGAGTGCTTGTACAGGCTAGGATGGGAGTAGTGAGAACGCATGGTTGTGACCTTGCATTCCATAGTATGCCTCGTCAGTATGAGAGGATACTAGTGGCAGCATGAGATCAATATGGACTCATGGACTTTAGCTAACTGCCAGGGTAACTTGTATGTGATAAATGTGATGACACTTTCCCACTTGCAGAGTAGGTTTCCTACATGTCATTATGTGCCTCTGGGAATAGATGTCGGTTTTGTGATTGGAACCTTTGAGTTAGTATACCTTTAGGATTCCTGGACTTATAGAAATTTGTGTTATGTGATTTTGATAGCCTGTTTGGGACTTGAGATTATCTCCTCAGCATGGTGGGAGTGGACCACTTAGGTACCACGCGGTCGGGTGGTAGTGTATTTTCACTCTTATCATTTGAGATTCATTGAGACATCGTGACTAATGTGTCCTTCGTGATGGTGGATATATATCCTTTCATTGATTATTAGCATATGTTAGATGATGTTATCTTATGCTTATATTTGCATGTTAGATTACTTTCTGCATATGATATAGTATATGTTAGGAGTGACATTCCTACTATGTTAATACCGATGATCTCTTCGTTGATTTGGGAATGTTACGCAAGGAGGGATGGCTAGGATCCACGATGGTCTAATGATGCTATTAACTGTTGGGAGGAACCATGCACTTAGTTTATTATGTTTGATCTTCTATGAGGATGTATCATGTATATCATGTGATTATCTTTACTTTGATGTACCATGGATTGAAATAGGATGATGTACCATTATTCTATATATGTATATTCTTTTGAGCTTTTCATACCCTGTGACATGTACAGTGGATGATTGAGCATTTGGAAATGTAATGTATAAACATTGGACTTATCATTATTATTTCATGTGGATGTTGTACTGGATGGATTCATGTATGTTAAGTGTTTTAGATGTAACTCAGCATTAAGGGATCTTTAAAGAATGTAATCTGTTATGTATGTTATGTTTGCTTTCAGATGGATTTTGCTATTGCTTCCTTTATTGTGCATAAGTTATATGTTGTATTTACTTTCATGTTAGAAAAAAAAAATGCTACCAAACTTAGTGGAATTCTAGGTTAATTCTTTGGATCCCTTGGCGGGGCATTACATAAAAAATAAATGTCCTAAAATGTATTATGCAGGAGACTACTTCAAACATATTGGTATCCACAATGCCTCCAGGATGGGCACCTAACCAAGGATCTCCACCTTATTAGCAATCACTGAATGTGACTATTGCATGTTAACATCTACCTCTATCTCTCTATTGCATGTAATTCTACTTATATTTACTGTTAGATACTATATTTCCATGTTTCTTCATAAACAATTCATTTTCATGACTCTACAATATAGGTATTCTCCTTATTCATATCTACATTGTCATTGAATAGGACACTGGATCAACCATACTCTGCTCTGCACAATCTACACATGGAGTAACTATGAGTGCATCTCCACCCTATTAGCAACGAAGAACAGCCAATATTGTATGTTCAACTTCCATTATCTAACTATGTCTCTTTATATTTATACCCATCTATTAAATTACATGCTTAAATCATATAATGACACTTATGTTTCAAACACAACTATTCAAACAACTTCCTTGGGAAAATGCAGGAAACTCCTTCAAATGTATTGCCTTCTTCACAACCTGAACTGATGCAAACTAGCAACAAAGTTCCAAAATGCTAAGTGCAACTAACTTTAACTTGTTCAAAAATTTATACAATAACAAATTAATTTGACAATAAAGGTCATACTACTAATACAATTAAAATGTAATTAGAAACATTGTATTTTACTTATTAAAAATAGACATTTTCTATATTTTCTTAATTTTTTAGTATTTAGATGTTGTCTTGTGCTTTTCAATTAGAAGTTTCTTTATTCTAAGTTAGAAAAGAAAAATATTTAAAAAATAGAAAGAAAATATTATTAGATCTTATTAAAATCTTATAGATAAAATAGATTTTAGAAAAAAAAATTTACATTGTTTTTTCATATTTTTAAATATCATTAAGAAACAATTTCTTTTTCCTATTCGATGTCTTTAATTCTATTAATTAATTAATTGACATAAATTAAATCATTTCATATTTAAAAATATTAAGATTTGAAAATAAAGATGCATACTAATAATACAATAATTACAAATATCTTATTTTTCTTATTAAAAATTGACATGTTTCTATTTATCTTTTAGTTTTTGTAATTAGATGTTTCTATATTCATTTTAGACTTTTCAATTAGAAATATATTTATTCTCCTTTAGATAAGAGAATATATTTAAAAAGTAGAAAGAGAATATCAAAATATCTTACTTTAATTTTCAATAAAATTATTAGAATAGTATATTTTCATATCTATTAATATAAATATAATAACATAATATTTCTATTATAACTATAAATTATTAGTAAGATGTTTCCATTTTTTTTGAAATGTTTGTAAAATGCAACTATATGAATATTTAAAAATAATTATATAATTATTAAAAATAATTTTTAAAAAATATATAAAAAATAAAATTTCAAAAGTTCTTATTTACTATTATTAATAATCTCTTATGATTTAAATTTGAAAAGTGAATCATGTATATACACACAATTAATTTATATTGCTATTTGAAACTACTAGTCTTAGGTGAATTGAAAGTAACACAAATTCAATAAAGGTCATACTACTAATACAATAAAATTGTAATTAGAAACATCTTATTTTGCTTATTAAAAATAGACATGTTTCTATATTTTCTTAATTTTTAAGTATTTAAATGTCATCTTCTACTTTTTAATTACAAGTATCTTTATTTTGAGTTAGAAAAGAAAAATATTCAAAGAATAGAAAGAAAATATCATAAGATCTTATTAAAATCTTATAGATAAGACATATTTTAGAAAATTATTTTTACATTATTTTTTCATATTTTTAAATATCATTAAGAAACAATTTTTTTTCTATTTGATGTCTTTAATTCTATTAATTAATTATTTGACATAAAATAAATCATTTCATATTTATAAATATTAAGCTTTGAAAATAAAGATGCATACTAATAATACAATAATTACAAATATCTTATTTCTCTTATTTAAAATTGACGTGTTTCTATTTGTCTATTAGTTTTTTGTAATTAGATGTTTCTATATTCATTTCAGACTTTTCAATTAGAAATATATTTATTCTCCTTTAGAAAAGAGAATATATTTAAAAAGTAGAAAGAGAATATCAAAATATCTTACTTTGTTTTTCAATGAAATTATTAGAATAATATATTTTCATATCTATTAATATAAATATAATAAAATAATATTTCTCTTATATCTATAAATTATAATTAAGATGATTCCAATTTTTTTCAAATGTTTGTAAAATGCAACTATATCAATAGTTTTTTACATATTTATAAAAATTATTTAAAATATAATTTTTAAAATATTTTTTTAAAAAAATCAAGAGTTCGTATTCACTATTATGAATAATCTCTTATGATAAAATATGTAAGACTGAAAAAGATGAAGGGAGGATAGGAACTAGAAGCGGCTGTGTGTGAGGGTTTCAGAACCTTGTTTTGCTACCACTGGGTTGTGCATGCATAGGGAGAGTGCCCCATTTCTCTTCTATCTAGTGAGACCTTTTGTAGCTTTAATATTGGACGATTATTGTTGTGCAAGGTTTGTGTTTATTGTGGAAAACAAATTTTAAGAGCTTTTTTTCAAAGTTTGCCTGCCTGGCTATTATGGCTGCGAGTGGGGTTTCCACAAGTCTCATTCTTGCTAGAGCCTTGGGTTATGATGGATCTTCTCCCGGGGCACGGTCATAGGAGAAGGATCCATTTTATGTTAGTGAGCGCCAAAAGTTAAATAAAGTTAATGGTTGTTTTCCGCGTAGCCGGGATCGATCTGTGCTGGTTATTCCTCCAGAAGTGGTAATGGAGGATGTGGACTATTTGGCCACACATGCATTGATATGCAAGTTTCTTGGTATTTGAATTTTCCTGGAAGCTCTAAAGGCTTGGATTCACCATTCATGGCAAGTGGAAGGTGATATGGACATTATGTTGGCTAGAAATAGCTACTTTTTGCTGAATTTCTATTGCATGTCAGATCGAAACTGGGTCTTTGAGGGAGGCACATATTTTTATGATAGAGTAGGTCTTTTTGTCAAACCCTAGCATCTGGGGTTCAATTCTGTTGAGGATCTTCCTTTGAGAGTTCCTATTTGGGTCCACCTGCCGTGACTTCCTTTGGAGTTCTGGCATGAGGATATCTTGTGACAGATTGCCACTATGCTTGGAAAGCCGATTGCTATAGCCCACCAATCTCTAGACAAAAAGGTTATTTCCTATGCCCGTATTTGTGTTGAAATTGATTTAAATAATGCTTTGCTAGATTCTCTAGAAATTTATCTTGGCTCTTTTTCTTGGATCCAATAGCTAGACTATGAATCTATTCCCTTTCATTGTCGCCTTTGTCATGTGTATGGTCATTTACAGTGTCAATGCCCTCAAGCCTCCAAAGGCAATGGTACCCATGTTGGGTTTTCTAGCCCACGGGTGGCTAATGATGGAAAGGGGAATGGTCTAGATGTTAGTGGAAAAGGAAATGCTCAGTCTGATAGTGCAGGTATAGGGAAAGCTCATATGAACACTTCAAGTCAAGGGCCACGGCCATCCAGTTCTACTGGTCCTGATAAGGATGGTTTTATCCCAGCTCAAAACCTTGCTAAGGGGTGGGGTCAAAAATGATCTTAGCTAGATCGGCAAGTGGACTCAGGGTTTAATCGTTTTGAGGTTCTTGACAATATGTATATAGAAGAAGGTATTCCTATAGAGGCTCAGGGTGCAGCTACTAGTTTAGAGGGGAGGAATTCTACTCTTAGTGGCAACCAGAATTGTAGTTCAGCATATGCCAAAGACTTCTATTGGCCCTGAGTCTCGTGCCCTTGTGGTTTCTCCTACTCCACAGGAAAAGGACAATGTTCTTCTGGTAGATTTGGTTAAATATGTGTTTGCCTCTGGTAAAGGAAAGGGGTCTTCTCTTGCTTTGGGCCTGATGTAAAGACCATTTAAGAAAGTCTCTTTTACTACTCCCTCAAGAGTTGGGTGAAAGAAGGATCAAGAAAAAATTAAACTTATAGGAGATTTATTGGTAGAGTTTGGGGTTGTCAAGACCTTGGATGAGCATTTTCCCCACTCTACTCAATGATTATTCTCTCATGGAATGTGAGGGGGTTGAATAGCATCCCCAGATAAAAGGCTATTCATGATCTTGTGGTTGAGCATTCTCCAAATATCCTTTGTATCTAGGAGACCAAGCTTTTAGTGGACTCCATGTTTAGATGTGCTCCTAACATTTGGTGTCTAGGCCAATATCAGTGTATTGGTGCTTTGGGGAGCTATGGCGGTCTTGCCATTAGCTGGGATCCTAGGAAAGTTATGCCACTTTACTGGCTCTCTTGCCTCTTAGCTCTTTCAATGGTTGCTTCCTCTCTAGAGACTGGCAAGATGATTCTTATTACTAATGTGTATGCTCCTATTGATCTCCTTGGCAAGTCTAAGCTCTAGGATCATATTAAGCATGTCAGAAGCTGTCATCTTTTCTTGCCTTGGATTGTGGCTAGAGACTTCAACTTCGTTCTCTGTTTAGAGGAGAAGAGGGGTGGGCTAGCTTGCTTGGGTCCTTCTTCTAAGCTTCTTTGACAAAATATTGATCTTTTACATCTCTCTGATGTCAAACCTCTCAATGGGCTCTTTACTTGGAACAATCGAAGAGTTGGAAATGATGCTATCTCAGAACGCTTGGACAGGTTCCTTGTTTCTTGCTTTTGGAATTCTGGTTCTCTTTCACTCTCTTCTGAAATTCTTGATTGGAAAGCTTCTGACCACTGGCCTATTAAGCTCATAGCTAGGTATGTTGTTGTCCCCAAGAACCCTCCCTTTAAGTTCTAGCTAATGTGGCTTCAAGACTCTTCTCTTCATGACTTAATGGCTCACTAGTGGAGATAGGGAGGCCCTACCTATGGCACTGCTATGTTCTCCTTCTCTAAAAAACTTCAATTTGTTGAAAGAAAGTTGAAGCATTGGAACAAGAATTGTTTTGGTAATCTCCATATTATGAAGAAGAGGACTCAATATCATCATGATGTTATTACTAGGTAGATTCAGGATCTAGGTTTTTCAGAAGCTCTTGGCACTGTAGAATCCCAAGCTTCTACTGATTTAGATGAGTGGGATCTTAGAGAAGAAATCTATTAGAAACAGAAGGCTCGAGTTGACTGACTTTAGGAAGGGGACAAGAACACTGCATTTTTCCATAAATCTGTGCAGGCTTGACGTAACAGGAGTTACATTTCTTCTCTTGTTACTTCTGATGGGATGCACCTGACTTCTTCTCAAACTATTTCCAAGGAAGCTATTCAGTTTTACTCTGCTCTTTTTTCAGATAATTTACCTCCAATAGAGATTGAGGAGAATACTATCTTGTATTGTATTCCCTCTATTGTGACTAGGGAGATGAATGATTGTCTTATGAGGCCAATTAGTATGTCTAAATTGGAGGGGGTGGTCTTCAACTTGCGGAAGGGCACAACTCTAGGGCCAGATGGTTTCCCTATTGAATTTTTTAATAATTTTGGGATATTATCAATCATGACCTTTTGGATGTGGTTCAGGAGTCCTTTTCCAACAATGAAATGCTTCGGGCCTTGAATGCTACTTTCTTAGTCCTTATTGTAAAAAAGGAAGAGGCTAATCAGCTAAACTTTTTTAGGCCCATTGCTCTTTGTAATGTGGTCTATAAAATCATCACTAAGCTCCTAGCAGAGAGGCTTAAAGTTTTCCTTCCTATAGTTATCTCTAAGGAACAAGGGGGTTTTGTTGTAGGAAAACAAATTTTGGATGGGGTGGTTATTGCTTCTGAAACTATTCACTATATGTGTACTTCCAGGGAATGTGCTATGTTTATTAAGCTTGATATGGCTAAGGCTTATAACAGAGTCAAATGGGATTTCTTGTGAAAATTTCTTCTTGCTTTTGGCTTTAGTCAAGATTGGGTTAGATGGGTTCTTAGCTGTGTTACTACTCCTTTCTTCTTGATCCTTCTTAATGGTGAACCGATAGAGCTTTTTGGGGCTTCTAGAGGTCTTCATCAAGGAGATCCCATCTCACCTTATTTTTTTATCATTATGGCCGAGGTACTTGGTCGAATTATCAAGTTTCATGTTTCCCAAAATTTGATTAGAGGATGGAAATGGGGAAATGGTTTGCCTACTCTTTCTCACTTTCAGTTTGTTGATGATACTACCCTTGTTGGGAGAGCTCGGATTCAGGAAGCTAAAGCCTTTTGGCTTACCTTGGATTCTTATTTGGCTATCTCTGGGTAGAAAATTAATGACCAAAAGTCCTCTATTTTTTTCTTCAACACTCTTGAGCCGATCCAGCAGTGGATTGCTAATATCTTGAGATTTCATATTACGTCTCTCCCTCTGACTTACTTGGGGGTCCCTATTGTGATGGGTAGACATCTTAGGCTTTTCTGGCAAAGCTTGCTTGACAAACTTTGACAAAGGCTCAATAATTGGACTCACAAGTGGCTCTCTACTATTGGTAGGGTGACACTCCTTCAATCTGTAATTCAAGCTCTTCCCATATACAGAAGCATGGTTCAGGCTGCCCCGGTGTATTTTCTTAAAGAATTTGATGCCCTCTCTTGCCAATTTCTTTGGAGTGGCAATTTGCAACATACCAAATGGAGCCTCATCAATTGGGATACTATTTGTAGTCCAAAAAAGGAAGGAGGCCTTGGCCTTTGATCTACTATCTTGTGCAATCAAGCTCTTGCTGCCAAGCTCTATTGGCATTGGTGTACTAGTCAGTCTCAGCTTTGGGCCCGTATCCTATCACACAAGTATTTACCTGGTGTTGAACCTTCAAAAGTTTCAAAGTTTTCTCTTGAGGGAAGAGGCTCTATGGTGTGGCATACACTCAATATTGATGCTCACCTGGTGAAGAGAAGTTTATTTTGGATCTACAATAGAGGCACTGAGGCTCTATTTTGGAGTGATTCTTGGAATGGGCATCCTCCTCTCCTTTCCTCACATCCTCACTTGTAGGCACTTTGTGATTCTTTCCTTTCAGTTGGATGGAATCAGGTGGCTCATTATAAGGAGGCTTTGAACTTGGGCCTTGCTATGGGTTATAGATGGAAGAATTCTTTTGATTGGCATCAAGGTGGCTCACTGGGAGATCGGCTGGAACTATGTCAGATATTGGCTTCTAGGGAGTGCAGCTCATTGCAAGAACTTGATATTTTGGCTTGGGGAGGTGCTTCTTCTAGCAAGTATTCTATTTCTTTTGGGTATCTTGCACTGACAAAGCAACTTTTTGGTGAGGTTGATGTAGGAGCATCGAGAGGTATAAGGGCAATCCCGTGTCACCCAAAAAAATGTACTTAGACTTAGTTTATGTTTCATGTCTTTACATTTTTGGATACCCATTTGGCTCAAATAAAGGTTCCAACTCTCATAGTTCATCTATCAGTGCGTTTGAAAATCTTGAAAAAATAGGAGCATGTACTTGGGCCATCATTTCAGTAAACTAAAAAGTGTGAATTGGCCAGATGAATGTAATCATGATTTAGAGCATTCCAAAAAAAGAATCAGGTCAATAGGCCCCACGATTTGAAAGTTATTATAGTTTTTCGAGTTTTGGAGACCTCCTAAGAATGCTTCAAAGTCAGGTTTGGGGCATTAAATGACCTTGAAAAGGGTCAAAAAATGGGGGATGAGCGAAGCTTGTCCATAGGGCTATAGAGTGCTTTGAGAGCTTTTTGAAAATGTAAACGGTTCGTCAATCAGAGCTACGTTTCAAAAGTTATGCCTCCCAGAAGTTCGGTTACTATTTCTGGATTCTTCTAGATTTGCACCGACTTCTAACGTAGCTTCCGGAACCTTCTATTTCGTCGGTGGTTGCCTACTAGCACTTTCTAGAATGTACTCCTAGTCCTTAACCCTTCGGGGTCTATTTAAGGAGACTTCTGGCATTGTAAAAGGCAATTCGGAGTGGAGTTTGAGAGGAGGTGCTAAAAGGAGAAATATTCTCCAAATTCATGCTATTGTAAGCCCTTAGGGCATGTTTTGAAGTTTATTTTCTCTGTACTATTTGTACTAGCTTATTTTCTCAGTTAATATAATTTCCCTTTTCTGTTGTGTCCATTCGGTTTTTGGGTTGTGTCCCCATCAAGTTCGACACCCAGGGTAGATTGAAAAGTGACCTTGTCACTTTATGGATGGTAGAGGAAATCCCAAATGGGAAACCTCAGCTGTTGAAATCCAAGTTGAGTCCTTGATCAGCTGTCCTTTCCATTTGACCAAATACTCTTCATACTACCTGTTTCTGGTACTCCTACCCACACGATGATCTAGAATGTCTTCTATCTCCTCCTTCTTAGAAGCAAGAATTGGACATGGCTCTAGCACCAGCTCATCATCAGCACCATCATCATGATACTCTGTTAAATTTGCAATGTTGAAAATGGGAGAAATGTGAATACCATCTGGCAGCTCCACTTCATATGCATTTCCTGAGTCATGTTTCTTCAAAATTTTGCAAGGGCCAAATTTCTTCATTTTCAGTTTATTGTAAGTACCAGCTGGAAATCTTTCTTTTCGTAAGTGCACCATGACTAGATCCCCTACTTGGAATTCCTTATGTCTTCTTCTTTGATCAGCCCTAGCTTTATACTCTTGATTCATCTTGATAATGTGTGCTTGAACCTCCTCATGTAGATGCTTGATGTGTTCAGAAAATTCCTCAGCTTCAGCACTTGTCCTCTCCCCTTGTTCTATTTTCCTCAATTCTGGTGTAGTCCTTGGGCTATTCCCATATACAATTTGAAATGGTGATTTTCCAGTACTCCTATTTACAAATTTATTATAAGAAAACTCTGCCTGTGGTAGAATCAAATCCCATCCCTTGGGCTTATCTCCAACTAAACATCTCAGCAAATTGCCCAAACTTCTATTTACCACTTCTATTTGGCCATCAGTCTGTGGGTGATGTGTGGAACTGAATTTCAAGTTTGTTCTCAACTTCTTCCACAATGTCCTCCAGAAATACCCTACAAATTTAGTATCTTTGTCAGAACCTATACTCCTTGGAAGACCATGTAGTCTTACAACCTCTTTGAAAAACAAGTCTGCAATATGGACAGCATCATGAGTTTTGTGGCATGGAATGAAATGTGCCATTTTGGAGAACCTATCAACCACCACGAATACTGAGTCATTACCCCTTTGTGTCCTTGGCAATCCAAGAAAAAAATCCATACTTATGTCCTCCCATGGCCTTGATGGAACAGGCAATGGCTGATATAGGCCAGTATTTTGACTAAACCCCTTGGCAACTTGACAAACTTGGCAACTCTGTACAAAATTCTTCACATCCTGTGTAATTTGAGGCCAAAAATAATGTTCTCTAAGAATGGCAATGGTCTTATCCCGACCAAAATGTCCTGCCATCCCTCCACTGTGTTTCTCCTTAATCAGATTTTCCCTCATGGAACTCCTTGGAATGCACAATTGACTACCTTTGAACAACATGCCATCCTGAATCAAATAGTCTAACCACTTGGTTCTATCTACAACAACATGTTCTTTATAAGCTTTCCATGCTTCAGCAAAATCAGGATCCTCGGGGTACAAATTCTTGAGTTCATCAAACCAAACTACTTCAACCTGCATTGTTGTAAGCAACAACTGTCTCCTACTTAGTGCATCTACAACCCTGTTAGATTTTCCACTTCTATGCTTCAACACAAATGTATAACTCTGCAAGAATTCTACCCACTTCATATGCCTCTGATTCAATTTACCTTGGATATTTAGGTACTGTAATGCCTGATGATCAGTATACAAAAAAAATTCCATTGGCAATAAATAATGCCTCCATTTATTTAAGGCCTGAACTATTGTATAGAAATCTTGATCATAAACAGAATACTTCTTCTTTGCATCATTCAATTTTTCACTAAAATATGCAATAGGCTTACCTTCTTGGCTTAATACAGCCTCAATAGCGCTACCACTAGCATCACAATCCACCTGGAATACTTTTCTAAAATCTGGAAGTGCCAACACAGGCTCTTCAGTCACCTTCTTCTTCAGCAATTCAAAACTTCTCGCAGCTGCTGCAGTCCATTTGAACTCTTTTCTATCCTCTCTTATTGTATCAGTTAGGGGTGCACATATGCCACTGAAATTCTTAATAAACTTCCTATAAAAACTAACCAGACCATGAAATGATCTTACCTCAGTAGCAGACCTTGGAGTAGGCCATTCCAAGATGGCTTTTACCTTCTCTAGAGCCATTTTGAGACCTTCAGGTGATATAACAAATCCCAAATAGACTAACTCCCTTTTTGCAAAGACACACTTCTTTAGATTAATTAACAGTTTCTCTTCCCTTACCCTTTCAAGGACACTATGAATATGCAGTAAATGTTCTTCCAAAGTCTTGCTGAAAATTAAAATATCATCCAAATAGACAATAACAAATTTTCCCAAGAACTTCTTAAGTACCTCATTCATGAGCCGCATGAAGGTGCTTGGGGTGTTCGTCAATCCAAAGGGCATGACTAACCATTCATAAAGACCCTCCTTGGTCTTGAAGGTTGTTTTCCACTCATCTCCTTCTCAAATCTGTATCTGATGATAGCCACTCTTTAGATCTATCTTTGTGAAGTACTGAGCTCCACTCAAGTAGTCCATAAGATCATCCATCCTTGGTAAAGGAAACCGGTACTTGATGGTTATCCTATTTATAGCTCAAGAATCTGTACACATCCTCCATTCTCCATCCTTCTTTGGTGCGAGTACTACAGGTACTGCACACGGACTCAAGCTCTCTTGAATCAAGCCCTTCCTCAACAGCTCCTGAACCTGACTATTTAGCTCGTCTGTTTCAGTAGGAGTCATCCTGTGAGTAGACTTGTTCGGAAAACTAGCTCCTGGAATCAAATCTATCTGATGACTGATTTGCCTTACTAGTGGCAATCCATCTGGAACATTATCAAAGATAATATCTCCAAACTCCCCTAGTAAATCTGAAACTTCAAGTGGTATTTCACTACTACCTTCTTTATCTTTTCTAGGAATCAAAGCATAGCACATATGCTGATGTTTCATGCCATCTAAAAACTTCCTTCCATCAACAAGACAAATCCGAGCACTGCTACATACCTTTTCACTTTCCTTTTTCATGGGCTTCAATTTGTGGCGAACTCCATCCTTTGTTAGAGAGTATGTGTTTGCATGTCCATCATGCACTGCATGTCTATCAAACTGCCATGGTCTACCCAACAATAGATGGAAAAAATCCATCAAAATAACATCATAGAGAACTTCATCATGGTAACTCCCAATTTTAAATTTCACTAAACATTGTTCACTTACCAGGACCTTATGATCATCTTTTACCCAAGAGATCTGATAGGGCTGGGGATGTTTCTCCCTCTTGAGCTTCAACTTAGAGACCATATCTTCTGATACCAAGTTATCAGTGCTACCACCATCAATGATCACATCACAACATTTATCCTCACACTTGCATCTAGTACGGAACAAACTCCTCCGTTGTCCTAGTTCATTCTCACCACTTAGTAGGACTCTTTCATTTACCAAGGTCTCTCCTCTTTCTGCATCCTCTGAATGTGATGATTGTGCATCCTCATCCACATGAGCAACCCTAGCTTGGCCCTCAGCTCTCTTATCTGTCCTTCCTTGTCATTGAGGGCATTCAAAGGCATGATGACCTTCTTCATTGCAATGGGAATAGGTACCACGGAAGCCTCCTCTTCCTTGTCCATGTCCTCTACCTCTTCCTCTTTGATTTCCAAAGTCTTGATCATGGGAGCGGTTGAAACCCTCATTCCTCCAGTTTCTGCTAGTACCCACATCTTCATTTTTCTTTTCGATTTCATTGTGGCCTCCAGATGATCTACCGCTTCCCCTTCCTCTTTGACTGCACCCTCTTTGTCTTCCTTCAAACCTTTTATTCAGCTTCTCTTCAACTCATAGGGAAAATTGGTATGCCTCTTCAACGTCGGTCTTTCTTACCAGACTTAATTCCTCCTAGATGCTAGGTCGCAACCCACTGATATAACAAGCAACCTTCTCCTTATTTGCTTCTGCATGCCCTGCTCTAATCAAGATTCAGTAAAACTCCTCTATATATTCTTGGACTGATCTTCCTGCTTGCTTTAACCCATGCATCTTCTTAAACAGATCAAGCTCGTAGTCCACAGGAATGAACTACTTCTTCAATTTGTCCACCATGTGATCCCATCTTGTCATCTTCTCCTTTCCTCTTCTAAGTCTTTCTAGTTGAACCTCTTGCCACCAGATTTTGGCATGGCCTTTCAGTTTGGCCTTTGCAAACTTAACCCTATATGGGTCCCTTATATCCTCATACTCAAAGTATTCTTCGAGTTCATTGATCCAATCGATCAACTCATCTGGTTTCAGATTTCCTGAAAATATACCCACTTCAATTGTAGGTCTTTTCCCAAACTTAGTAATGGCCCTAAAAAGCCTTTCCTCTACAGGATTCAGAACTTCCCCATCAACTTCCTCTTCTGGTCCCATTACTTCCTCTTCATTGTCATCCTCACTATTGTCACCTGCGGCAATATTTGCTCCTCTACGAAGCTCCTCTTGCAATGCTTGTACATGCCTCTGGAGGGCTCTAAACTCGTTAGGATAAATAGTTCTGGCCCTTTTGCCATGCTCTCTTCGTGGAGGCATCTTCTAACTCGAACCCACAACCATAAAGTCCTGGTGCAAACTACCTCACAGTCGGCGCTCTGTCTACACACTTAGGAAAACCCGCTCTGATACCACTTGATGGGGACACAACCCAAAAACCGAATGGACACAATAGAAAAGGGAAATCATATTAACTAAGAAAATAAGCTAGTACAAATAGTACAGAGAAAATAAACTTTAGAACATGCCCTAAGGGCTTACAATAGCATAAATCTGGAGAATATTTCTCCTTTTAGCACCTCCTCTCAAACTCCACTCTGAACTTCCTTTTACAATGCCAGAAATCTCCTTAAATAGACCCCGGAGGGTTAAGGACTAGGAGTACATTCTAGAAAGTGCTAGTAGGCATCCACCAACGAAATAGAAGGTTCCAGAAGCTGCATTAGAAGTTGGTGCAAATCTAGAAGAATCTAGAAACGGTAATCGAACTTTCGGGAGGCATAACTTTTGAACCGTAGCTCCAATTGACGAACCGTTTACATTTTCGGAAAGCTCTCAAAGTGCTCTATAGTCCTATGGATGAGCTTTGCTCATCCCCCATTTTTTGACCCTTTTTGAGGTCATTTAATGCCCCAAACCTGACTTTGAAGCATTCTTAGGAGGTCTCCAAAACTCAAAAAACTGCAATAACTTTCAAACCATGGGGCCTATTGACGTGATTCTTTTTCTAGAATGCTCTAAATCATGATTACATTCATCTGGCCAATTCACACTTTCTAGTTTACCAAAATGATGGCCCAAATACATGCTCCTATTTTTTCAGGATTTTCAAATGCACTGATAGATAAACTATGAGAGTTGGAACCTTTATTTGAGCCAAATGGGTATCCAAAAATGTAAAGACATGAAATAGAAACTAATTCTAAGTACATTTTTTTGGGTGACACAGGATTGCCCTTATACCTCTGGATGCTCCTGCATCAGAGGTGGAGGTCTCTTGGTGGAAGAAAGTTTGGAATAGTTTTTCATGGCCTAAGGGTAACTTTTTCCTCTAGATTTTGGTTTACAATCGTTGTCTCACTTGGGATAATCTCTGCAAGCGAGGCTTCCAGGGGCCTTCCATCTGTGTTCTCTGTGGAAATAGTGACGAGACTGTATCTCACCTTTTTTTCGAGTGCCCCTTTTCCAAGACTTCTTTTCTTCAAGTTGCTTGGACTATCAGCCCTTCCCTTATTTTATGGCATGTTTGGCTTGAGAGGAATAGAAGGATCTTTCATGATTTGTAGTTTGAGATCAGGCACCCATGGGGGAGAATTGTTAATTCTCTTTAGGAAACACTCAATGCTAAATGTGACATCGGTGGGGGTTTGGATCCTATTGATGCTAGTATTTACTCTCACCTCTCCTTTCCTCTTCAAGGTTTCTCTCCCTTGATCCCCCACACCCGCTCTCGAAATAGAGCTAAGCAACACCCTCAGCGAGTTAAACGTCAGGGACATTGGTCTCCTCCTAAGGCGAGCACTCTTAAAATCAACACTGATGGTTCTTCTCGGGGAAATCTTAGTCCGGCTGGTATTGGGGGAGTTGGGCGTGATAGTTCTGGTGATATCTAGTTTCTATTTTCTATATACAAGGGCTACCAAACTAATAACCTCATGGAAGCCTTGGTTATCTTGGTTGCAGTGGAACAATGTTGTCTATGTGGCTGGAAAAGAATCATCTGTGAGACTAACTCGTAGGTGGTTGTGAACTTATTGCATAATAGGAACCTTGTGCATGTGGATAGGCATTTGGCTCTTATTATTCAACAGATAATTCAGTTATGCAATTCTCTAGATTCTGTGTCCTTTATGCATATCCCTAGTGAGTGGAATGGTGTGGATGATTGTCTGGCTAAATGGGCCCTTGAGCAGGGGCTAGCTTGGAACATTCTTGATCCTGGGATGCTTCCCTTGATTTATCTCAAATGCTGGATCAACTTGTGGATCAGGATAAAGCTATGTAGTTCTCTTTGTTTCTTGTGTTGTTCAGCTCTCTTTGATATTCAATAAAATTTTGACCCCTCTTTTAGTAAAAAATAAAATGAATAATCTCTTATGATTTAAATTTGAAAAGTGAATCATGTATATACACACAATTAATTTATATTACTATTTGAAACTAGTAGTCTTAAGTGAATTGAAAGTAATACAAGTTCAATAAAAATGTTTGGTCAAATTAGAGGTACTATTAAAGATATACATATATAAATATAAATATAACTAGGAACAACTAAGTTCAAATGTATAAAATTTAGAAAAATAATATAGTCTTTTAAATACTAATTAGAAAATTAGTCAAATTTTGAAACTAAGTAATAATGTTAAAGAATTGTTTAAATTTATCGATTATTTCTTTTTTTAAAAAAAATTAATTAGTAGATATTGGACATGATTAAATGCTTATATGATAAGACCAATATTTAGTAAAAATCCAACAATATGAAATAAAAAATTAAATTCACGTGATAGATAAAGAAGTGTACATTTTAATTAATGTCATACAATTATAATTCAAATATATAAGTAGCTTTCTAACATATTAATCACAAATAAGACTAAATTTTTTTCACACTTTAAAATAATTCTAACAATAATAGATAGAGCAAAAAGATGGGGTAACTATTATTTTATTTGACATTAAATTTTGCAAATAAAATCTTTTGATATATAAGTGAACTAATTATTATAAAAGATAACACATTACATCATTTTTTTTGTGTACATTAATATACTAGGGTTGATGTATGAACATTTGTTCAATTTTATTAAAAAATATTTCCAATTTTATTATGATATTTATATATAAGTATAAGATGAGGCTAAAAGTTCATACAATTATATTACGATTATGAAATATTTTTTTTGCTTTTTGTTAACAGTCAATTTGTCTATTTGTTTCATCAAAAACTAATTGTTTTGTATTAAAAATCAATGTGTCTATTTGGTTTGTCAAAAAAAAATTATTAATTATGTCTAATGTCCTTCCCGACAATCTTTTATCATATTTTTGAAAATTGATTACTTCATAAACTCATGGTCATCCTTACTACAAACATATTACTTAACTACATTTTCTTTCTAGGCCACTAAAGCTGAAGTTGTGTTGACTACCAATGCGATTCGTTCCATCAATATTGGAGACTATGTTACAATGCCTATAATCCAAATGTTATCTTTCAAAAAGATAACTACCATTGAAGATGAAATGGACTGATATAAGATTGTCTTGTCTAATGGAAATTACATGCAACTAGAAATGCTACCTCAAAAATGCAATGACCTTCTCTTCTCTGATAAGCCGAAAATAAAATCTATAGTATCATTGACAAAATATGTTTCTTGGCCCACTTCAGATTCGAGGTAGGCCATGATATTTTTCATCTATAACGGCATTCTTCTTTCCTTAACTTTCATTTCATATATATGCCTAATTTTTTTTTATACACAAATTTATGATCATAATCATCTTCAACCTTGACATCATTCACAAAGAGTACAAAATTATTGGGAGGCCTAAGTTTATACACTAAATAATTATGCTAGAAACACTAATTTACATGAAATGAAAGTATTTACAAAATTAAAAAGCATAACATATATGCTAGACAAAGACAAACCCTCAATTGAGAATATGAACCATTAAGAGGTTCTCTCAATGAGGCCTTTCTTGTTTAGGAGATGTGTCTATTTGTGGATTTGGGATGTATGCCCGATTGCTTCCAAAGGCTTCAATGGATTTTTGATGGCTTTTTGGTGTGAGTGAGTGAGGTTGATAAAATGGCTTCTCAAAACAGCATGGTAACTTTTCTGAATGGATTGTGATTGAAATGGCTTGGGAGGGGATTCAATTTATAGGTTAAGGGCTTGAGGGATTGATGGCTAGGATGCAAGGATGGCAAGATGGTGAGGGAGGGCTAGGATGCACTTAAACGGGAGCACATGAATTGTTCTTGTTTAGCACCAATCAAGGAGTGACACATATCACAGGGTCATTGGGTGGAGGAAAGGGCAAGGATGAGTCAACAAAGGAGGCTCAAGGCCTTAAACGACCCTCATAATGGCTTGTAAGAGCTTTTAAGGGCATGTAAGAGCACTGAAGGCTTATGGTTGGGATATTTTGAGGGAGGAGACTTTGATTTGGCTTAGGAAAGTCTTAAGCTCATTTAGGGAATGTGACAAGGTTAGGGGGGGAATGAGGCTTGGGTTTAGGATTAGATTAGGGATGTTAGAGATGTGCAAGTGGATGGCATTTATGAGGGTGGGTGAGTTAGTGGCTAAGCTAGGTTAGTATGGGTGGATGGGGTGGATTAGGCTAAATGGAGGATTAGGGATAAGTTTAGGGGTTATTAGATTTGAGGGCTTTATTTATCAAATAGATTTATTTAATAAATGAGGGTTTTGGAATTAGATAGGAGAATAGGATTAATTTATAAATAATGGGTTATTTGATTTATCAATTAGGACTATAGATGATTAATCAAATTAATCAGCTAGGGGATGGCCAAAGGATTAATTAAATAGGAATTTAATTAATGATGCCTTTAGAGATAGCTAAATAAGATTACCGAAGTGGTGTAATCAGATTTAGGTGTCTACACTAAGTACCTATACAAATGTCAGGAAGAACAGATGAAAGAAGGCAAACCAATTGTGTCACCCATGAAAATCACTAAATATGGTATCCATGTATCTTGAAAGGAACTACCATTGCCCCAAACTATAAGCTCGATCAAGGATTTGAATCCTCACCAAAGTAGGTTGACAATCAAAGGGAGGGTTACAACAAAAAAGGAAATGAGACAATTTAATAACTAGTGAGGTAGTGGACAAGTTTTCAGCTTTGACATTTTGGACAATGAAGGCACAGAGACTAGGATTGTTTGCTACAATGAGGTAGCTAAATTGCACTATGATAGAGTGCATATAGGTGTTATCTATACCATTTCAAAGGGTTTTGTCAAAGATGCAAATATCAAATACAACAAGCTGAACAGCCGTATTGAAATCACTCTTGACCACACATTCATTTTGAAATGTTGTGATGATGAATTGCCTACTGGGAATGTTCACTACAACTTTAAGCAAATTAATGAAATTGCAAACATCAACAATAATACTTTGGTTGACATTATTGGAGTGGTTGTTACTATTGGAGACAATTCAATGATAAGAAGGGATGGAACTGAGGTCCTCTGTAGGACTATAAAGTTAATGGATATATCAATCTTATGTATTGATGTCACTTTATGGGGGGCCATTTTTCATAAAGAGGGAGATTAAATCAAACAACTAAAAGAATCCAGAAAGGTACTTGTCATTGCTATTAGAAATGGTCGTGTTGCTAAATTTAAAGGAAAGGTCATAAATAGTACATCAAAAATTGCATTCACCATTGAACCATCTATACCAGAAACTAAATCTCTCAAATCAAAGATAAAAGAAAATCATATTGACACACTTTCTTTGCCAATGTTTTCAACAAAAACTAATCTGTCAACTACTTCAAACACTATCTATACAATCTTGAAAGATTATAAAACAATTGAAAATCTAATTGAAGTTACAATAAAGGCAACTATTAAATTCATCAAGCATGGTTATTTTTGCTACCCAACATGCCCACTTCAAGTGGATGGGAAAGAGTGCAAGAAAAAATGTGTTGAAAATCAAGATAAGATATGGTTTTGTTCAAGATGTTGCACAAATTTTCTAGATTGCAACTACAAGTACATCTTGTAGGCTAAACTACAAGATCATACAAGTTCCATTTGGACTATTGCTTTTGATGAAGTGGGTAGTCATCTTCTACAAATTTCAGCAAAGGATCTCTACATGTTGTAGTAATACAGAAAAGTTGACACAACTCTTGAATTCATCCTCAAGTTTATGTGTTTGAATAGTTTCATTTTCACATTGTCATTAACGACTAAGATCTACAACTCAGAAAGTAAAGGCTACCATTGCAAAGGCTGAGAAAATAAATTTCCAAACAAAAAATGAGTATATGCTTTCTAAAATTTGAAAACTGTATGTCTAAAACATTCTTTTCACCCATCAATCATCCTTTCTTAGAATGGTTGCAACATAGAAATAAAATAAAGTATAGTTGTACTATTTTCTTTCAAAATAAATGTGATCTGTACAGTTGTTCTTCAAATTTATATATCAAATATATTCTCATTTTCTATATCAATCTATACTTACAATCTTATCTATTTCAATTTAAAAAGAAGTTATTATTTCATTTACAAATGGTTTCCACTTTCCACTTTCATAATTGTTTATTTTAAAGAGCACATATCTCACACAATAGTATGATCATGCTCCTACACTATATTTTGTTTTCTCAATTTATTAGTTATTTAAATCCTTTTTATTTTCTTACATTCTCTTGTACTAAAAAAAATACTTTCATATCTATACAAAAATCTACAAAAAGGGTTTTCATCTTCTATCCAACCAATCCAACCACTTCAATAGATAGATAGATAGATAGATAGAGTTGTTTATTAATTTCTATTTACAATTTTTTTTTTAATCAATTACCAAATTGAAGTAAACTTTAATTTTACTTCAAATTTTTGAGACCTGCTTTTATTTATAGTCTATTTTTTCAAAAATTCAACTCTCTTTTCCTTTTATTATATGAAATTGACATAGATATATTTTCAAATTATATAGATGCAAGCTTCAATCACACAAGAAAAGATACTTCAAAAAAGATTGAAAAATCAAACATATTACAATTGCTATAAGGAGGAAATTTCAGCTAGACGTCGTATCCAATGACTAAATCAAAACTTGTTAATTCCTAGCCAAACTTCAACTCCAACAATGCCTACCATTGTACCACAAAATCATAAAAGAGGTTTTCCATAGAGTGAACAAACTATACCAGAAAATACCACTCACTCTACATTACCAACCCTCAACATTCATGATTTAAAAAGGCAAAAACATAATCAAAACACAATGTTGTCAACAAATATAGATAGTAACCACACTTTATTCTCTTCACAAGGACAAAGTGTACAAACATTTGATCCAACAACTATTTTCACAACAAAATTCTCAGAATCAATGAAAAAGTTTAGAGAACAAATTGATGCATTATCAAAAGTAAAAACATGCATCATTTGTAATGAAAGCTACACAGGTATGTCCATATGAAAAATTACAACCCAAACCATTTGTTCTAGATGTTTTGCAAAAAAAGGTGTTCATCGATTCTCTTTGGAAAACAACTTAGACCCCAGAAAATAGCCAAATGTCCTCACAAAACTCTCCCAAGTTAAAGAAATGCTAATTGCAAGGGTTACCCCTATCTTATTAGTCATCCATGCAAGAGGAGGACAATACAAATATAGTGGACATACCATTAGTTTTCCACAAGATATTTCAATGATTGTTCATCTTCTACCTAGAAGATTAGCAGACATTAAACTCCTAATTATATGCAAAAAAATGTGAAAGGACAAAACTATGATTGCTATGTCAACAGATATACTGTTTAAGATGCTTTAAATTTCAAAATGCAATATGACCCATACTATAAGGATGTCGATATTGATGTTGACGCACTAAACCAATTGCTTGACACAACAACTGATATATCAAACTTGCTCCACAATTTAACAATAACATTTCCTGATATAATAGCAGCAAACGAAACTATTTCTACTCCCACTAGTGAAATAGATTGCTATGATTCATTGTCATTTATTTCAAAATTGCCTAATAAACAATGTGAGCTACAAAAAATTGAGGAAATGATAGGCATAAAAGGAAATGAACCACATATCCTCCCTTGGGCAGAAATCTATAACTCACCAATTAATGAATACAATACCGAGGGTCTCCTGAGTATGGATTTTCCCTCCATATTCCCAACTAGAACATCACTCCCACTACAAATGAGAACCAAACTCGTAAAAATGCATGAATATGCATTAAATTTATTAAAATATCATGATAATAGATTTGAGAAACATGTATGATTAAGATATTCTATTTACAACTTAATAATGAGACATCGTAGCTAGCAAACAACAACAATTTTCTTCAAAATAACCTTAACTGACCATATACCAAAAACTATCCACCTCCTTCATGAGAGTTTACAAAATGTGCCTGATAATCAATTAGCAAATCAACTGATGCATTTTGGAACTTCATTACAGGGCACAAGAGCTTACTAGAATAAAAAACAAATGGAATTATTGACAATGATACACCAACTAGGGACACCTACACTATTCTTCACTTTGAGCTCAGCAGACACAAAATGGGTAGATCTACATGCATTATTCCCATAGGTTATAGACTCGAGCGTACGCTTCTCAAAGAAAAAATTCATAGATAATATTGTTGACAACCCACATATTACATCCGTATACATTCACCAAAGATTCACTATATTTTGTGAAGAAGTCATAGAAAAATTACTGCAAGCAAAATATTTTTGGTATAGGTATGAGTGGCAACATCAAGGTTCTAGACATATACATGGCTTCATTTGGCTACATAATGCACCAAATATGGACACAATTGATTGGAAAAACTAACTTCAATTAGATGAGGCAGGAAAATTCTTTGACAAATATGTCTCCACGTGAAATCCCTGTACTGAATCTAATAGACAAAATAGATTACACTATAGCCTTAACGATGACCCTTGCATACTAAATACTCAACAAATATTGTCATTAGACCATTTGATAGATTACGAACAAATTGTAAACACTATACAATGACATACAAAATGCACTAACTCAACATGTTTGTGGAAAAAAGTACAAACTATGTAATGTCGCCACAAAGCTCCATGGGCAAAACAATAAATATCTAGCCTAACACGTGACACAGAAGAAAAGAAAAATTATAATGCAGCTAGAAATAATGATTGCCTCAATATCCACAACCCACAAATGCTAGCCATATGGAGGGCTAATGTAGATTTCCAACCAGTCACTTCAAGGAAAGTAGTGCTCAACTACATATCAAAATATGCCTCAAAAATTGAAAAAAAATCAGAAACATACAATGCCATTTAAAAAAAAAATAACTGATACAAATGAATCGGATGATAATGCATTAATTGCATATTAGAAATTTATGATGAGTTACATTGTAGAACGTGATATTGGTGCACAACAAACATGTCATATGTTGCAAAAATTGTTGCTTGTAATTTGTAGCCGAACCTTTGTGTCTTTGAATGTTAGCAAGAAAATCTTACATAGAATCAACAATTCACAAATAGAAGAAGAATTGAGTACCATTGATATCCACTCATACACTGAGCGCCCCCAAGAACTACATTCTTTCACACTCTTTCAAATGGCCTAGATGTACTCATACTAATCAAAACGTAGGAAAAATCAATGGCAAAAAAGGAAAACCAATGCAATTGTCAATGTCTACCCCCCATTCCAAAACATTCTAGATGAAAATAGTGATATGTTTGAGACATTTTGCTGGATAAAACTCTTACTATACAAACCATTTTGACATATCACAATAGAAATTGGTATTACAAAAGATGAAATTGTTACAAATTGGAAATCATTGCAATCAACTAATTACACAGTTTTCCACATTAATAGAGTTCAAAACATACCCACTGCAGAACCAACAAAAGATATTGATAATGATGACCTCGAAAATCTTGAAGACCCAGACCTATATGAATGGGAATTATTATCCCAAATGTGTGCATCCAATAACTTGAACATTAATGACCTTGACATTTTAGGAAAAAGAGATATTGACATTAACTACTCATGGAATACCAACAATGTTTACCACCAACTAGATGAATTAGCTACGATATTCATCTCAAAGGGCAAATTAGATACAAATAACATAATATCACCATTCAAAGAAATACATCAAACATTCCAACTCGGTGAAAAACAACTCACATTAGATATCATTATTAAATACTGGACAAACAAATCTAAAAATACGCCATTGCACATAATTATTCATGGAATAAAAGGTACTAGAAAATCTTACCTAATTCATTGCATTAGAGATATCATTAATACAACCACTCAAAATGGAAAAAATACATTGCTAGCACTAGCTCCTATGGGTGTTACTGCATTCAATATAAAAGCTACAACAATCCACACATGCTTACACATTCCAATTAAAGATATGCATCCATTACAAGGCCAATCATTAACAACTCTACAAGAAGACTTGAAACATGTCAGATACATTCTAATCGAGGAAATGAGCTTCTTAGGCCCAAAACTACTATTGAAAATTGACAATCATCTATGTCAGGCATTTCCTCAAAACCAACATGAAACATTTGGTGGAATCTCAATCATTCTTGTCGGTGACTTAGGCCAGCTTCCACTAGTTATGGACAAACCAATTTGTGCCTCACACTCAATAGCACACATTCAATGTACCAATCACATTAGATATAATTTTTTGCCAACAAGGACATACTGAACCCCAAATATAGTTTCGTAAAATCTTGCAAAATATTTGAAATGTCATACCAATCAAACAAGATTGGGAAGCACTAATTACTCGAACAAAAGTTAATCTCAATGAAAATCAAAACATTGAGTTTAATAACTCCACCCATCTATTTGCAACCAATGAATATGCAATAAACCATAATAGGGAAATGCTCTAAAACTTGAACCTTTCAATTGCCTGTAGTACTACTAGAGTTGTTGCACACAATTCAAATGAACATATTGAAGATAAAAAAACTTCCACAAGAGGTGCTCCTTTGCATAGGAAAACAAATAATGCTAACAAAAAACTTATGGATACAAACTGGTCTTGTAAATGGATCGATTGGACAAGTTAATTCCATAGTTTACAATACAATTTCATCTCCTCTAGATCTACCAAAATATGTAGTTGTAAAATTTGACAATTACACTAGACCACCTTGGGATGTAGAAAACCCAAAAAATGTTCCGATTACTCCAATTACAAGAGGTAGTCATACACAAATTCCATTGAAAATGGCTTGGGCTATTACCATACAAAAATCTCAAGGACTCACACTAAATTGAGTGACAATAGACATTGAAAGAAGAGAAAGGTGAGGATTGACATTTATGGCAATATCAAGAGTAAATTTTTTTAACAACCTACGAATTCACCAACCATTTCCTTTTGAAAGGTACTGGAAGATGGAAAATAATACTTATACAACTATTAGGAAAAAAGAGGAAGCATTTCTACAACAACTATCACCAACCTCATTCCCCAAAAAAACTAATATTTTAACCACATAGGTAATGAGTCAATTCTCTCTATTTAGTCATATGTATAAATTCACTCCTACAGTTAAACTAATATTTAACCACAAATTTCTATTATGTTTTACTAATTGAGTTGTTAAAAAATTGCAGGAAAATCATACATAACCATTTATCACCTGGCTGCTGCAAACCGTTTCTGAACCATGCATTCAAATTTTCATGGGTAAGTACTACCAACTTGACACTCCACACATTTCAAGGTAATTAACTAAAACTAACAAGAAAGAATGAAGAAACAAATATTTCTTTCTTTACAAAGTAACTTAGATTACTCTTTTACTATGGAAAATTGTAACCATATAATCATGTTATCCAATACTCAAAAGGCATACAAATTAAAAATTGTAAAATTATTTGTTGTAGGTAACTCAAGTACAGTCAAAGTCATTGAGCTCGTTCACTACAACATAAAATCAATGCTCTTATTTTCTGTTTCATTTCATTGTTGTTTGCAATTTCATTAATATTGTACTCTCCTATTAAGTACTCTCTTAATGGTACTATTAAATTGTTTGCTATGCACTATTAAGTACTCTCCTACAACAACAATGCAATTTTACTACTCCCTTATCACAATGGTACTTCAAAATTTACACGCATTACACAAATATGTCTTCTTAAAAATTATTATTGTCGACTCCATCTAAGACAAAAATAAATAAATGTCTTCTATTTTGTTCTTATTTCTTTATGCATGCTACTTCTTTTCCAAATTCTCAAATTTAAAATCAAGCATAACTTACAAATTACTGCATAATTCAAAATCTAAATCTGTGTGTCATAATTTCAAATTAACCAATTTCAATATCATCCCTATCGGCTTCTCGTTGAATGTACTAAAACATGCAATTGCTAGTTTAAATAATAATATTTAATAAAAACGATAACAATAGACTCTCAAATTGATGGTTGTTGTGGTAGCAGTTCATTATCCCTATCATAATAAACCACAATAGTCTTGTATTGTGTTAGCTATATAATTGAAGAACTGATGAATGATTAAAAATATTTAATATAAAATAAAGAGAAAGTGGCAGTTACAAATGCATGACCATGAGAAACCAAGAGAGAGAATCGAGATGTATGCACACCACAGTAGAAGATGGTAAGATGTAACAATCATGGCATCATGCTACCTTATTTTGTTTAAGAATTGTCAAAATACCATATGGTTGTATTTACAAATCATGAGCACTCTGAGGTAAGTAGATTTTGAAAAGCTTGATCAATGCTTTTAGGAGGGTAATATTTTATTAATTTGGTTGTTTTGTAGTGCATGAAACATTTTTCAATTGGATTTTTCTAATAAATTCTTTGTATGTGTCATAATTATTTTAAGAAACTAGATAACTTAAAGACACTTTAGAAGTTTTAGTTGATTTTTAAAAATTATAATAGAGACATATCTTAACAATTTATTAAAAGATTTTTTAAGAAATAAAATCTTAGACTTTTTAAATTATAGTGAGAATATTTGTTTGAAAATTAGAAAGTATGTGAAGAACTAAATAAAAAAATAAATTCTAACAATTTTAAAAGTTGATTTTCAAAAAAAGTTGGAAAACACAGAATTATTATAGAAAAATATTATATATATATGTTAATTGGTGGATTGTGATTTGAATAGGATAAGTTTATACACACAATTTGGTTTGGATTTCCATAGGTTCATATCAAATTGATTAACTAAAATATAATTGTAATTTAATTTTAGCTTATGTTTTTATTATAATATTATCTATATTATAATTTTATTTTTAGAATGTATGTTTTAAACCATAATTCAATCCTAATATGAATTTAAGGTATAATTAAAAATAAATTAGATATCATTTTAGATTTCTTGAAATTGAATATCTCTCGACTTATTTAAAACAAAATTTTAAGTATGCTAGTTACTTCTAAAACTGAAAACCAAAAGCCAAAAAATGCATTTACATGTGCCCGTGCGCCTAGAGGAAGGCGATTCTCACGGCTCTGTGGAGACCCTATGAGGAAGGCGACAACACGTAGGCGCTCATGTAAACGAAATGGCGTCATCTGAAAACAATAAAAATGAAAGATGGAAAACCTTTTAACATGCAAATTAAACACAAATCTTGAAACCGCGTAAAATTTAACCATCGTGACATATAAATGTAACATGTGAAGAGACGTAACAAAGATATGCGAAGATAAATGGTATCAAAGATATGCGAAGGGACGTAAATAAAAGGAGAGATTTGAGAGGAATACAGGTTCCCATTATGGAAAATAAACCCTGCTTGTTAATAAAAAAACATGAAAATAAAAAAAATAATGCTTACTTGATCCACATGTTATGAGAAAGTGATATTTCCATTAGGAAATGGAAACGTGGAGAATGGCGGAGTGCATGTGAATTTTAAAGACTTCATGTCTTAAGGAAATATTTTTTATCCAAGGAACATTCATATAAAATTAAGGTTGGTACTATTTTTTCATTGAAGATCAATGAAAAAATAAATAATAATAATTGAGTCGGCAGGATGTTATAGCATTCAACTTATTTTTTCTTTTAACTAATCAAATCTTACAATTTTTACAAATGTTAGTATCCTCATAATGTTTCTAATTTCTATTTCTTTCATAAAATTTATTATCAATCTTTAATTTCATTCTTTATTGGTTAGTACAATGAATAGTCATTAGTCCAATAGTTTCTAATTATTATTTGAAATAAAACTCAAATATTTTTCCTCAACTTTTGTCTTTTCCTACTAAGCTCACGAAAAAATCAAGCAATGGTAGGCGGTTGTAATTAAATATATAAAGTAAAAAAATTGTCCTCATCTATTTAGAGATAAATTCAATATAAAATTTTCATTACTATTTCCCAAAGTTATATCTTAAAACATTCATTATTTTAATTTCATTTTTAATTAATAATAGTCATTTTGAGAGGATATTTGTTATTATTCATAAATTAATAAACCATATTAATATTACTTTTTTCTAGTATACTTTACATAACAAAATTAGTAAAGGCAGGAACTATACGCAATGCATCCTTGTTTGAAAAATGTAGTCAATGGTTTCTTCGTCTATTGGTAAAGTTGAAAGGTTTTTAAAGAGCTCATCAGATATTAAGTCATTTTGAGTGTCATGTCCTGACATCAAAAAGGGATCTAATTGAGATCGTTCCCTTAGTGAACTTGGCAAAATGGACACCTCTCAATCTTTGGCTCTTAGCTAAAGAGACTCATTCATAAGACTCATGCTCTCATATCAGATAGCTAAAAGGATTTTGTGGAAGACCTCCATCTAGAAGAGAGAGAGAGAGAGAGAGAGAGAGAGAGAGAGAGAGAGAGAGAGAATGTTGTAGAAAATGATAACAAAATCAATTTCAATAAAATAAATCAAGCATTATAGCTAAGTTATAAAAAGAGGAAGATTTTGATATAGGCTTCTTTTGAACACTAGCAAGGCTAACATTATTGTGATACTGCTATAAGAATTCAACTACATAGTTTTCAATTCAAGCTTCTAACTAAATATGCTGGAGGCATAAAATATGTTTAAATTATTAAGTCAATGTTAATTGCTAGTATTTTGATCTTTCTTTATTTGAAAAAAATAGTGGATAATGAAAATAAGTGTTTGTAATTCACCGATTCTTTTGGGATAATATATTCTAAAATCTTCATCCACTTATGTAGATTAGAAATCAAACAGCTAACTTACTATGAGGATTAAAGAGGCTGGCATCTTCAATCAGCTCCTAACTAGTCAAAGCGATATAAAACTTTTTCATTCTTTAGAAGAGGTTATCAAATGTAAACTAAAGAGACAATAGAGATGAGACATAGGAACAATATATGTGTAGGTGTGCTCATAGGCATGAACTAGTGCATTGGCACACACACACACACAAATTGAGCTTTGAATTCTCTTATACATCTCAAAATCTAGATTAATTTCTAAGTTCTCTTATTCTCCTACGACTCTCACTATTTCCACCTTTTATGGGATGTAAATGTATATTTGAGTCTCCATTATTCACCATGGGCATCAAAGTTCCCAAAGAAGATGTAATCTCTTTTGCTTTTTCTTCATCGTCTTCCTCCATTCACCCCTACACCTATTTCTCAATTCTTTTTTCATGTTTTATGTGGAATTTAATTAGACTTGTACACCTCCACCCAAACATCTAGTTCTATGTCATTACATTTATAGTGAAAGTTGAAAGCTAGCAATCATATTCACAGTCATATTCAGAGATTGTGGATATGGGAAAGTAGAAAATTTTAAAACAATGAACAAGGTTGTAAGTCTAATATGCAAATTGAAATTGAAGTGTTCTAGATTTAAAATGATGGAAAAAGGATGGCATATCTATTCCTCAAAAACATAAAAAAGATATTTAAAGAAAAGTAAAGATTACCAAATCTATATGTTTGCAACATTCAAACAATAAAATAATTTTGAAAATATAAAAGTCAATTTTTATTGTAGGCCCACATTGTACACATACAAAAAAAATTATATCAAGTGTACACACACATCAAAATAATTTTAAGATAATATATAGTAACAAAATAAAAAATTATAACATTAATTGTATTGCTAAAATATTTGAGCTCTCATTTTCTTTAAATTTAATAATATCACTTTATGATCATTTGCATGGTTCATGATTAAAGGGAGACAACTAGTAGCTATCTAGGCTATTTGGCCACTTAGAACTCCTAATCCATACTTTGAAATTTGCTGATTTTTTCGGTGAACAGACATAAGTGAGTGAAGAGCTTAAAGCTAAACTTTCACCTTTTCCACATTTATAGAACTCTATAGAACTCATAAAGTGTGAGGTGGTCTAAAAGTGTCATTTTGAAATGTTGATTAGGAACTATTATGTTCACCAAAGAGCTGCTCATCAAAGAAATAGTAGCTTTTTGCACAAATGTAGCAATAAGGATCAATTATAAGTGCTAAAAAATGATCAATTATAAGTACACTCTAGTAATCATTAAGAAAGCTAAAAAATGATCAACTATAAGTACATATGTAGTCAACTATTATTAGGTGTGCTATCAATTTTTGACATTTTTTTATGACCTATTATTGTAGAAATCTATTACATAGACTAACAATCATTAGAACTTAGATGACCAATGGGTAGCCACCCCAGCCATATAATAATATTTTTTTGGGCTATAAGATGAATCCTACAGAGAAATAGTATGGACTTACCCAACCCACGAGTATCCGGCTTTTCCAAACGTGAAGCTCAACTTTGCCCCAATAACCTTTCGTAGAAATGAATGCTGAACGTGAATAGCTAATCACGAATGTTACATGAAAATAAGGGGACAATCTTTGTGAAAAGACAGCCACCATTGCTTCCTCGCCCTGTAAATACCAGAATGCCAAGAAATCAGAAGTAGAACACACAAATTCATAATAGAAATATAACAACAAATTATCATTCAACATTTTTAACAGGGAAAAAGGCGGCCACGATAATGCAGACGCCAGGAGAGGAGGAAAAGAGAATGTTGAACACAATTGGTCAGTATTTGCTCGGCGAGGAAGAATACAACGAGACGACGAATGCCCAACAGTCTTCCGAGGAAATCGAAAAGAAAAATTAGAGGGAGATGATGAGAAACATTACAGGGGAGTGAGATTCGTTAAGGCTCATTGAAAATATGCTGCAGAGATTCGAAACCCAGAAAAGAAGGGCTCCAGACTTTGGCTTGGCAGCTATGCCACACCCGAAGAAGCTGCAGCGGCATATGACCGTAAGGCTTTCGAATTACGCGGTTCGAGGGCCATTCTCAATTTCCCTCTCAACGTCGAGTCCGGACAGTATGTGAATCCCTTTTCTGAATCCTCTTCTTCACACACTCCATCTAACGTACCCAAAAAACGGAAGACACGAGGAAAAGATGAAGGCCAATCATCCAAAGGATTAAGTTCAGATTAATTAATCCATAGTGATAGGACTAGCCCATTATATGTTGTCCTAGGATAAAAGATTTTATGATCGTGATGAACCACCTCCTTCAACAGGTACTGTTTTAGCTATCTGATGGTTGCTTTATATGTTTTTTTTGATGAATAGCTATTGATTCCGGTTTCGGCCATGTGAACTCTCGCAGAGTGATCTTGTATCCCCAGCCCTTTTTTGTGAATATTCATAAAAAAATTAAAAATATATTTACACCTATTATAGTACTCTAAAGAACGCTGTAGAATCCTTAGAAACATAAGAATTTAGTCTTAATCATATGAAATCATCTAAATAATAATATATAGCCAATGTATTGTTTACAAATTGGATTATGGAAAGAATTTTTCCTCTAATATGTGAGATCACATTCTCACGTCTATCAAAATTTCAGTTCATTTTCTGTCTACCCATTAATGCAATCCTTCTCTACGATCATCTCCATAGTTCCTTGGGGAGCCCTTCCTCAAAACCTAGAAGGGAACACCTAGCAATTTACTATAATTCAAATAAATATGTTTATCTTAATGAAATGAAAATAATAATAATGCTGGCTAATGTAGAGTAAGATATGCGTTTTTTCTTAACAAACTCGCTGAATAGGCCTCTGCCATATAGAAATTTAATTCGCACTCAAATTGCTGTCTCTAATATTTTTGAGCTTCAATTTGCAATTCCCCTGTTCTAAGGCACTGTTTGCTTACTAAATTTCCCTAATTGTTTTGATCAACATGGTATCAGCATGTTCTTACCATGCGTTTAGATGTTTATATTCCCTTCCACATGATTCTCTTCTTTTTCTGGCACCCCATTTTTGTTCATTCTTGGAGAATTTCTCAGTGTCGGTATGTTATGCCTGTTACCTTTCTGAACCTCGTTATGGAGTCTTGTATTTCTTGCAGCCAGGTTATCGACATAAACTGGATCAAATATGTGACATAGTTTAAAAGCATCAGAATTTCACAATCTATAATACTGATCTATAGATATTTTAAATTTTCCAAAGGCATATAATGTATTAACAAAGTACAAGTATGAAATAAATTGCAAATCATGGAGGGAGAAAAAGCCCATCTCCCAGCAAAGGGGAATGGGAACAAAGCTCCAGCGCTTGAAAAAAGAACAGCCCAAAAGGATAAGATTTAGATGATCTCCACCAAGAACTATTTTTGGGGTGTGACAGAGCGCAGGTTCAGGAGCCGCAAAGTCACTCAGAAGTGATCTACATTATTTTTTTAAATTATTTTTATAGAGGGGTCAGACCTGCAAGGTAACCTAGCAAGGCACAAAATCTGTGAGACACCAACCAGAGAAGGCCACCACATAGACGGTTCAGGAACCCACTCACTAATACTCAAATGAAAACAATTTTAAAACAACATACTCATCAAAAGTTTCTCTGTATGAGTAGTTTCTCTGGATCAGTAATTGGTGTTTTGGTGCTAGTTTTACTAGTAGTTTTGTTTCTTTGGTCAATGTTGGTTGTTGACAATTGTGTTGGAAGGTGGTGATTGCGCTATTATCAGCTATATGACTTTTCTGGTTGCTAGCTTGTGGTTCTTTTTGTTGTTGTCTATTCTTAGGATTCAAAGCCCTCTTCATGCTTTCTTAAAAAGAAAACATACTAATCATAAATCACAATGTAAATTTGTTCTATTCTTTTTTCGTATATTTGTAGTTTTCAACCTTACTCTTCTCATATATTTCTTTGAATTTTCTTATGTATATTAGTCTCACTTTTGGTTTTGTAGACATAATCTCATGAATATTTGAGCAACTTTCTTCAATTACTCCCTCCATGTTTTGAAAACAAGGCTACACCTAAACTAACGATGAACCTTAAAGAAATTTGAAGCTCCAAACAATTTATAAAGTGACATTTAGTTTCATTTTAAAATAAGCTCAAAGTTTGTGTATAGGTTTGTGAAGTTTGAGAATAAATGCAATAGTAAACACTTGAATTGTTAATAGCATTTTTACCATAATTTACATTGTAACTGATGAAACTATCCTAAAATAGATTGAATGGCTTGATTCTTTAGCATGTACAATTAGTTCCATTGTGTTCTTGCTTTGGTTTCTTTGTTAGGAGTTGATAGTCAATTTTATTTGATTAATAAAAATCTAATTCTCACTACCAAGTCACTGGTTTAGCTAGGGGTTTTTGTGATAATAATAACATTTTCCTAAGATCCCAATGTGGAATCATCACAACCCTTTGGGATTTGAAATGCCCACTTAAAAAATTATATATACAAAAGGATGAGCCAAGAAGCGAGCCCGACTAGGAGCAAGATATTGAAGAGTGAGGAGAAATGTGTAGGGATAGATTGAGATCTTGAATATATGGACATGTGGTAAAATTGAACGAAGTCTTAGGAGAGTAGGGAAGAGGTAGATTGAGTTGAAAAATGCAAATAAGTCAATTAGTAGAAGGAGAAAAATATCTTAGCCAAAAAAAAGCTTGTATTTAGGCCTATTCAGACAAGGTGGTGTACTAACACTATAATGGACCCGAATTCTATAAATATTGAAAAATGGTGTTAGCATCCTCAATCTTTTCCAACTTTAATTTGAAGATTTTTGAGTAAATTGCAAATTACATGATTTGGAGGTATAATTGGGGCTCAAGACCTAATAGCCCTAAAATATAGGGATCTAAGGAATCCTAATGCAAAATTATACAAGAAGACCACAAAATTGGTAGAGTGAGTTATTAAGGAAACCTTCTATACCTACATAATGGTTGGCAATGTGTTGTAGAGATGAATGTGGGACATTTTTTCTAATGAGTTGTAAGTGACATATTTAATTCTTGACTTAATAGAGGGATCCTAGAAGGTAGAGGGAGTTAGTGTGAATACTCCTTGGTTTGCAGTCAAGAAGAGAATTGTAGAAGGCTTAGAAAGAAGCCTTAAGAGTTGAGTCTAAGTGACAGGAAGTTGTGAGGAACTCCTTATGAAATTGATATCAGAGCTCAAAAAGACTTAGGTAGTGAATTTGTTATATGTCAGAATTAGTTGGAAAGTCAACGATGGAAACTAATGTAGAGATGACGAAGGATATGGCATAGATGAACAAGGTGAATAAATTCCTTAAGAAATACCTAGCATCCATAAAGTGCATGCTAGAAGAAGTAGTAGAAAAGATAGAATAGGTTAGTGAAAAGATGAAATATGATGAAGAAAAGGCTTAGTCAGTGGTGATAGATGATGAAGTCCTTGAACTTGACTGACCATTGCAAGAGGAACCATTCCTTAGAGCCATTAAAGTCTTGAGAGGAAAACCTTTAAAGGGAGTTTCCTTGTTCAGTGGCAAGGTGGAGCCAGAACTAGTTATGGAGTGGACAGAGAGGATGAAAAATTGTTTTGAGTGTAAGGGTATCAATGAAGCCCAAAAAAAATCAAAAATGAGGGAACCATTCCTATCTTGGTGGAATTTCTTACAACAAACAAGGAAGCAAGAGGGGAATAAATGTATATATTTTTGGAAATCAATAGAAGTAAAGGTAAGAGAGAATTACCTACCTAAAGACTATGAGATCCAACTCCACAAAAAGAGACAAAACCTCAAATAGAGAGAGATGATGTAGCTACATATATAGAAGAGTTATAAGGATTATGTTTATGACTAAATGTGCAAGAAGTTGAAAGTATCAAGGTGGTCAAATATCTAAATGGACTTAGGTTGAATGTACAAGAGGAGATAAATCATGTAAGCCCTACCAATGTTCACAAGTATTTTTAATTAGCCATTAAGTGGAGGACAAAGGAAAGAAGAATCATGGTATTAGATATAGAGAAAGAGGAAGGGAAACAGATTCAAAGGCCATAGAAGATAATATGGTAAAAAATGAAGTGAATCAAGACCCCAACTTGAGTCAAGGGTTACAAAACACAGTGATAAACCTAGTGGAAGAGGGAATTCAAGTAGAGGTAGAAGTTTTAGTGGGAATAAAGGAAGGTTTGGAGGAAGAGGGTCGCATTGTGCAAGCATGAAGTGCTACGATTATTCTTGACAACTAGGACATCTAGCTTATAAGTGTTTTGAGAAAGATCATTCTCTCAAAAATAAAAAAAGGTTTAGCTACGTCTGATAGAATAGCAATAGTTAAAAACTGATGAAAATTTTAAATTATTTTATAATGAATCTTAGGGTTCTGTGTCCGTCATAAAAAATCTATTTTAACATTTAATTGAAAGGAAGCTGATTTTGACTAAGTTACCATAGACTCACACATATAGGGTCACTTGGATGAATATGGGGAAAATTGTGTTTGTGAATGGATAAGCTTGCATTGAGTTCACTATAGCAGGGTTTACTGATAAAATCTGATGTGTTATCTTGACCATGGATGCCTACCACTTGTTACTAGTGAAACAATGGAAGTTTGACATGAAGATCATACATAATGGCCAAAAGAACTCCTATTCATTTGAGGAAGATGGGTTCACTTATCACATTTATTCCATAGTGGATGAGGAGGAAAATAAGAAAGTGGGCCCTAATGTGTTGCTAATAAGTTGAAAATATTTTTTGAAGGACTTGAAGAAGGAAGATGAAATGAGATTTGAAATCATTGTGAAGCCAAAGGAAGAGGATAAGAAAAAGGTTAGAGCCTTTTCCATCAAAGTTAAAGAATTTATTAGAGAAATTTAGTGACATAGTTAGTGATGGACGTCCAACAACTCTATCCCCTAAAATGGAAATCTCTCATTAGATTGATTTTATACGAGAGGCATCTGTACCCAATAAGGTATCTTATAAGATGACAACTCATTAGAATAAAAAGATAACCAAAAAAGTTAAAGAACTGCTTGAATGGAAATTGGTAAGGAAGAGCATAAGTCCATGTGTAGTTCCAGGTTTTCTAGCACATAAAAAGGGACGTAACTAGAGACTATGTATTGATTATAGGGAAATTAATGGGATAGAAATAAGATATACATTTCCTATTCCTAGAGTAGAGAATCTCATGGATTGTCTTGTCAAGGCTAGATATTTCACCAAAATAGGTATAAAAGGGGATACCATGAGGTCATCATTTAACATAAGGGGATGGGTAGGAAGAAACTTTAAAAATCATAGAGGGTTTGTATGAGTGGCTAGTGAACCCATTTGGACTTTTCAATGCCCCAAGAACCTTTATGTGTTTGATGAATGAGGTGCTTAATGATTACATAGTAAGATTTGTAGTAGTATATCTTGATGATATAGTCATCTTTAGCGAGACTAAGGAGGAACACTAGAAGAATTTTGAGACCCTCCTATAGAGGGTGTACATGAGGAAAAATTAGCCATCAACTTTGAAAAGTGTAAGCTTATGAAGAAGGATCTAGTGTACCCTGAGCTTGTGGCCTCACAAGGTAGTTTGAAGAAGGGTTCTAGCAAGGTTGAATCTAGATTAAGTTGGTTGACTCCAAGGACAAGAACATAGATAAGAAGCTTCCATGTGTTAGATCAATTCTATAGGAAATTAATAAAGAGGCTTTTATGATATATGTTCTGATATTATAGATACCATTAAGGGTGGCTTAAAAGTAAAATTTAAGTGGACAAAGGAAGTTGATAAGGTATTTGAAATGTTGAAGAAGAAGGAGTCCATTCAACCTATCTTGGTCTTAGCAAGCTTAAAAAATTTATTTATCCTAGAGTGTAATGCAAGTGAAATATGGTAGTTGGGGAAGTCCTTAGCCAAGAGGATAGTCTAAGTATCCTTTTATAGGGAGAAGTTAAATGAAGAAAATAGGAGCTATTCATCCTATGACCTAGAAATTTATGCTTTAGTCAAGGACCTAAGAAAGTTGAGACACTAATAAGGAGTTTGTTGTTTTCACTGACAATAAAGCTTTAATTTTTATTAATACTCAAGATAAGTTAGTTCATAGGAATATCAAGTAGATAAAGTACTTGCACACTTATTAATTCACCATCAATCATAAGAAGGGGAAACATAACAAAGTAGTTTATGCATTAAGTAGGAGGTTATTCACTATTCAGGAGGTATAGTTCCAAAGCATTCAAACTTAAAGCTTTAATGAATTATAAAATGACAATGAAGACTTCTTAGAGGCCTATAAGGTATGTAGTGAATCCAAGAATCACTTTCATAGTCAGTTTTTTGAGTATACCTTGCAAAATGGATTATTTATTAAAGGGGGATAATTGTGTATGCCAAAGGACTCTATGAGAGAGAAATTAACACAAGAAAGCTAAATGTTAGTCTTAGTGGTCACTTTGGCTTTAATTAAATATTAGAGTTAGTTTAAAGGTTCTACTACTAGCCCAAGATGAAAAGGGTTGTGAGAAGGTATGTAAAGGAGTGTGTGATTTTTTAGAAATCAAAGGAAAATTCTACAAATATTGGGTTAAATATCAACTACTTCCTATTCCCAATAGACCACATTGAGTCTATTAACATGGATTTCATCATTGGCTTCCCTAGAACTAACACTAATTTGGATGTTATATTTTTGGTTGTTGATAGGTTTAGCAAGATGATTCATTTCATCCCATGGAAGCCTACTCATGATACATGTCATATAGCACACTTATTCTTCAATGAGGTGGTAAGAATCCATGATGTTCCATTGAGCATTGTGTCTAATAGAGATGTGAAATTTATGGGTCATTTTTGTAAGACATTGTGCAAAAGATTTAGATCCAATTTATCTTTTGGTTTATTTTACAAGTGTCAAAGGTTCAATCCATTGATTAGCATTCTTAGTAAGAGAAGGATAATTATAGAAAACATCTACTCCATTCCTTCTTTACCCTTTCCATGTCATCTAGAAGACATTATTTATAATGGTTAGAACACTATTAGAATATCCAATAATTAAAACATACTTACAAACCATCTGTTTCACTTGGACATGTTCCCCATTTTCAATAAGAGAGGTAATTAAGATCAACACATGATTCTAATTTGGGGTAGTGCATAGTACAAGTTTACCTTTGAAAATATATGGATCAATACCCAAGTCACTATAGTTATCATAGACTAGCAACATAGTATGAATCCTAGATCTTCTATAAAGAGGAACCATTTGAATTGCTCCCCATTGTAGTTGTTTAATTTCGTGATCATGTAGTATTTTATGTCTCATTTTGGTGTCTATTTAGTGGAGGGTTGCATGTTTTCTATGGGTACTAGTTTTCTTTTCTAGTATAGTTTAGAACCAAGAATTTTTTTAAAATATTTTTTAATGACAGTTGGGGTTTTGGGTCACCTATAAGAAACCCATTTTTAGCCTTAATAAAAACAAGTTTATATTAATTAAGTTATGACATACTCACCCATATAGAGTTACTTGGTTGAATAAGGGGAAAAATATGTTGGTGAGTGAACAAGCTTGAGTTGAGTTCACTATAGGAGAGTATACAAATAAAATCCCACGTGATATTTTCCCATGGATGCCTGTCACTTGTTACTAGGTAGACCATGATAGTTTGACATGAAGGCCATACATATTGGGGAGAAGAACTCCTATTCATTCAAGAAAGATAGAGTCACTTTGTTAGCATGAATTATGATGGTAATACTATGGGAGAGTATCCTAGCATTGTTGAAGACATGATTTTGTAGTTGTGTGTTGCATTCATGACAAAGAATTTGGTCATTGATGTTATCATGTTGGTTATTCTACAAAGACTCACAAAGCGCTAGGTTGATTTTCACTTCACATAGTTTGAGGATTAAAGAACAGGTTATGCAAACATGGGATTATTTTATAGAGCATGTTTAGATGCTATAGTTAATACTGTGTATGGAACATGAAAAGTGGTAAGAGTTATGAAGGATTTGGTGAAGGTAGATTTTAGAAAATGTTTGTGGAAAGCAAATATCTATGTTTGGATTTGTTCTTGTAAGAGAGATGGACACTGGTTGAGTAAGTTGATATAAAGGTTAAAGACATATTGAAGAAACTTTTGTTAATCACACATATTCATATTATTAGCAAGTGGAAAGTTATGAAGATTGTGAGCTGACAAATTACTTGTAATTATGAAAACTATGTGAAGATGTAATGTAGCATGTAAATTAATATCTTAAGTTGGTGTTATATCATTATTGTAACTTGTTAAATCATCATGTTCAACTCAATAATTGATTTTAAGACTTGGTATAAACGAAAAATGTTTTCCTTGGTTGTAATCATTAGTGAGATCATTTTTGATATGTGAACTTAAGAGTGGGATCTAGTGTTGATAGTGGTATTAGTATATCTAAGTCTTTTTGTCTATTAGTGTCAAAAACTTAGTCATATATTTAAGGTAGAGTCAGTCGATCATCACTGCAACTGAGCTACTCTATATAAGTCAAGTCATGTAAAGACTTATAAATAATCATGTATATGTTGAGCTCTAAAGGAGTTGAGCAAGTCTTTTCTCACCAAGTATTTTTAATATAACTCAAGCCTAATGAATGTTGAGAAGAAAGAGCACATAGATGTTGATTTTTATAGAAGAGGCCAAGTATAGCTAAGGCTAAACAACAAAGTAAAGAACAATTATGAACGAGCATCACAAATAGTGAGTGTCGAGTAACAGAAAGAATATAAAAATCTCAAATGATATAAAATTTGAGGTAAACCATTTGAATTTTAAATGGATATGACATTTTTAATGATTGTACAATTTGTTAAAAAAATTATTCAACATTTTGATGTGGGTCATCGATCCCTATGAGGAAAGAACAACCAATTAGATGAAGAGGAAAAAATAAAAGTGTCTAAAAGACTCCACAAATGTATTTCAATAGGTACATTCAAACCATTTTTTTATAAGTGTGGAATGATCTATCACATAAGAGATTACAAAGTGAGCAAAGGAAGTGAACTATTGTGTGAAGGAGTTACATTTTGGATGCTTCATGTGAAAGATGTGAAGAACAAAGTTCAGTGACCTTAGGAAGCAGTGAGGGACTGAGAAAAAGCTATATCAGATTGGAGATCATATCAAAGATTGGAAGGAGGAGATCCATAAATATAAATTATAGTGCAGAGTGAAGGATTAGGTAAGTTGAGTTGGTTTTAATAGATTGAATCATGGAAATCTTTATGAGAGTGGTTCTAATAGACCTTTGTAATTCTCCTAACAGGGTCCTTACTTAATTGTAAGTGTAAAATCCTTTAACATTGTAAGACCTAATAGTCTTGAATGCTTTTAGTAGAATAGACCCCTCACAAGGTATATCATCAGAATTGATCAAAATATTAACCCTAACATGTTAACTTTTTTTTTTTGTAGTAATGAACATTTGGGGTTGTCATCTCTACTGTAGTTTGACCTTCACCTTTGAGGGTTTCTGGGTTGCCAAATATTTTGTGTCTTGTGTTTACATTTCATGGATGTGATTGATAGAACTAGATCTATTTATTACATCATTTGATTTTATAGGTTATGTTATGTATAAACTAGATTTGAGATGGTCAATATGGTGAATGTAGTAAATTTATTTTAAAGATTTAAAGTTATTTTTAAAGATCCTCATTCACCCCTCCTCCTCTCATAGTATCTTAGTTTCCTAATTAAACTTCCAACAATTGTGATGAAAGATTTGGTTCCCTTAAAGGAAATATAAGAGCTTGTAAGTTAAGATCTTAGAGATGGAGGCTTTGAAATTGAGAAAGATTATTGACAATCAAGTGATTGACATCCAACTCATACTACAAAAACATGAAGTAGTAAGAGAGAAATTGAGGTAATCCCTTATAAAGAGAAAGGACATGGCCATTCAATAGAATGACATAATTTATGAAGAAGTTGATAGACATGGATTGTTTGAAACTGGAAATTCTAATGAGAGTGATCAAACCATTGCATATCTACAAGAGAAAAATAGTATCCTAAATGAAAAAATTAGAGGATTAAAAAGAGAGCATGAAACTTAGTCAATAAGGCTATGTGAATTGATTGAATAAAAAAAAGAAAGATGAGGAAATTGTTTTGTAGTTGTGGAAGGAAAAAGAAAAATGGCTATCAGACTTGAAGAAAGGTCATCTAACATGAAAAATATTACAAACACTTAGCTAGGCATGATGAATCAATTAATGTTAAAAAATATGGAATTGAATAGGAAAGATGTGAAGATAGAAAATCTATGATCATAGAATGACCTACTCAAAAAATAGGTAAGAACTGAGAAAGAACTTGTAGAATGGATGAACAAGCCTAGTGAAGGATTAAGATAATTTGAAGAACTGGTGAAATCACCTAGGTCATCTAGCACCATCTCTGAATAGAGACATAAAAAGAAACATTCATCTAGTGATGAAGGAGAATCATCCAAGAGTGGAGATCTAAGGAATGCAAAGTAAAAAGACAAACCTACATGTTGTCATTGTGGTAAACTTGGACATACTCCAAACATTTTCTCAAGAAAGAATGGTATGCAAAATCATAAGCCTTTAAGGTTATTGGTTATTGGTTTTATTGCAAGAAGAAAGGACATAAAATGCATGAGTGTAGATCTAAAATGAACAATACACCTACTATACCTATATTTGAGGGATATTGTTACGATTGTCAAAAGTTTGGACATAGAAAATATGAACACAAATCATAGGAAAAACCCTTTGGAACAAATCAAAGGCATAACAATGCACCTAAGAAAGTTTGTTCTAATTTCCACAAGATTGGATATGTAAGAAAGAGCTGGAGGACCTGAGGACCAGTACCAAATAATGAACACATCAAGGGTAAAGGAAAAGTGGATGTTGAACAAACAAAGAAGGAGATGAATCAAACATGGAAGGAAAAGGTGGAAGAAGAAAATAGTGGAGCAAATGAAGTCAAGGTCACCCAAACCAGTGAAGAAGGTGATTACACCACCTCAAACTAATCAAGAATTGTATGTAAGAAACTACATACTTAATGATTTATCTTACATTAGTCCCTAACATAAAATGTGCAAAAGTTTGTATTAGCATGAGAAAATATGCATGAGAATAGATCTATCAAAAGAATAGTGCAAAAGAATCATCTACATGATGGGTGTCAAACATTAGTAAAATTATCTATATTGATTGAGCATTGCAATATATATCGAGTACCACAATGCTAGACTGATGTATAAGCCAAGTTATATGGAATTTCCTAAACTGTATAGTGGAGATTGAGTTCAAAAGTTTTGTAATGATTGAGACATTTAGATTCAACCTAAAAAATAATAAAACATTAATGGACACCCTAACTTGAATGAATGAAGGTATATATATGTAAAATTTGAATACATTAAACACACCTTGCATTTATATTTCAAAGTGACAGAGAGATTTGAGAAATTTGCAAAGAGATTTGAAGATGATTGGAAGTCAACTAATAGTGAAAGAGTGATCAAGTACTATTTTCTATTGTGTCAAATAGTTCAAAATTAAAGTTTTAAAACCCTAACACAAGAAAATGGTATCTTCATCATCTACAACAAACAATCAATAGGTAAGAAATGTTCAATTGGTGATGAGTGATGCTTGTCATCCACCTAAGTTTCATGTTATTCTTGATATTTCTATGAAAGGAGTTTCAACAAGTGCGTTATCATCAATATCACCTAAGGTTATTATGGTACATGATGTATGGAGCTACTATATGTGTAAAATTGGAAAAGTCAGAGATTATGAGATTCATGAGGAATATAATAAATTGTGTGATGAAGGTATACTGAAGGATAAATTTAAAATTGTTGAGAGGAAAGGATTAACTCAAACCATAGATTTTTTAATAAACTTAAAGATTGAATGGATTAAATTTTTGCTTAGCAGAATTCATCACATGAAGTTGTAGTTAGAAAATGGACCTATCAAGATTTTTAAGAAAGTGATTGACAATGATATTGAGTATCCAATGATGTATAAGATGAAGACAATCCATTGCCTAAGCTGAGAAGAACTTGAGGCTAATACAAAATCTGAGTGGAATGGATGAGGACTATCTATTAAAACCATCATAGAATTGGTGATTGAGTTTACAGTGAGAGCCATCTCTCATAAAATTATCAACGGAGTAGATTGAATAGTGTACCATGTATGGCAATTGACCAAGCATGAAAGATTGTTATGAAGAATCACAAATATGATCTTGTTGAGTTACAAAGGTTACAATTGATAGAGAACCTAACATCAATCAATAAGACAAAGAATTCAATGTGTAAGTTTGGACCATTAATTATGTATATTTTCTTCTATATTCAAAATTATTTTCTTGCTATTAGAAATGTTGTTTGGGAGAAAGGAAAACATGTTACAATAAATATTTGTGAGTACATAATGCAGTTGGGAGAAATTTGTAAAAAATGTTTTTGAAGTATTCGATAGCAGCCAAAAGGATGGGGGGCTGACCCCAAAGTACAAAAAGGCCGAAGAATCAGGCGGAGGTTACCTCCTAGTCATCTATTCTATGCCAACTTTAAACTTCAAAAAACAAGATATAACGATAGCATAATTAATAGTATTGTCAATCCTTAAACTAATATCCATAAAAGACTATAAAATAGTCTAGAAACACTAAAAAAAATAGCTTCTATTAGTCCATTTAATCATCCTAATCATAAAACATAAGACCCCTGTGTGGTATCAAGTTCATAGATAAAGCATAAAAAAAAAATTAAACACCAAAACTAGGGCTGGCTACCCTCTTCCTTCCCATGCATGTCCTCCTTCTTTTCTTTAGGAACATCCATATCTATATCCTCCCCCTCTGCCTTAAGTGGTTTGTTTAAGATGGTCTTTAACCAGTCCTCTGCTAGAAACCCATAGATGGATTAGGTTGTCTTGGTAGATTTTCCTAGGTCCTTCTCCAATTTATTCACTTACAAAAAGTACAGGGTTGTGGTTTCAGATTGGATGACCTTTGTGGAAAACTCAACCAAAGTTTCAAATCTTCAGTAGATACCAGTTTGATTGTCTGTCAGGTCCCTCATAGACTACTCCAGCCTTTCCAGTCTCACCTTACTATGGCTATGCCTTCCTCTCTTCCCAACATCTTTGGTGGTTTGCTTCCTTAGGGTTATGATATCTTTCCCCCTACTTTGACCTAGGGTAGCCTCTAGAGTGTTAGGGATATGGGAAGGTCTTAGAGGGCTGGGGCCAGGCTTGGTGTCTTGAGATAGACTCTTCTTTTTCACAAGTTTGACATCACTTTTAGAAGACTCGAAGGTGGAATCATGGTTTGGGAGGACTTAAATTTCTCTAATTAGAGGTGTTTACTAGTTCTCCTACTAGTCTGCATACCCTTCTTAATATGTGAATCTAAATCTATGAGGCTAATTTTAACCTTAGTGATAATTTTGACCTTTGGGCCAGGTGTTTTCTTGAATTTCTTGTGGATAGGGCTAGGGCTAGGGTCTAAGGAGACTTGGAAGGTGACAAAGGCTAGAGGGTTAACCAAGAGTGATATGTTTTGAGCTAGATGTTTGATAAATAGTTTCTTCATAAGCCCTTGATGGGTAAGGTAGAAAGGTTTACCCTCATGTTTCATCCTAGCTTTATAAATGCAATCTTCTAGAAAATGCAATAATATAAACGGGAAGGAAATGTGGTCTAGACTCCTAAATTTATTCAAAATAGGGAAGTGGTAATAATCAATTACCTAAAAGCATTCCTCTAGAGTGATATACCATATAATTGCATGGCCGATGGCATTCCAAGGCTTAGGAAGGACTTCTAGAGAAAGCCCTATGCACATTTGCATCAATTCCTCCTTGAATTTGAAAAATTTCTACAAATTGGCTTCCTCATTAACCTTGGATTGCCTTTGCCAATTCTTTCCTTCCATTGTAAATTCTCCCTCACAATGGTTTCCACCGATATTTCAAATCCCATTCCACTGATAGTCATCTTTTTGTCCTTCCAAGTCGAGAAGAATTACATTGAGACATTCTCATCATGCTTCACCATACCCTCCATATATAGTAAGAGGTCACCCTCCTGCAAGTAAATCATCACTGCCTCACTAATATCGATACATTCCTCGAACCCACTAGTTCAATGTGATCACTAGTGCCCATGACTTCTCCAAGTTCAACTACCAATTCTTTAGATGACGTAGCCTTGTTGCAGGTTTGGCAATTGCCAAATATTGAATGAAAAGACTCAATGATTAAAATGAAAAGGCAGTGCATAACAATCATTACTCTACAAGGTTTCCTAAAAAAGAAATCCACCCTCCATGGAATGTGTGAGAGATCTCTTTCAATCTGTAAATGGTCATCGTTGACTGTAGTTTGTGTGAGAATTCAGAAACTTGTCACTTTGATCATTAGTAGGTCATTCTCGATCATTCTCTATATCTTTCTAAATCCACCCTCTACATTCTATTTGGCAATAATCAATACTCATGGTAGTTGAAACATTAATGTGTATCATCATAGGTACAATCTTTCCAAATAATCTCTTTATGGAACACCATTTCCTCACGCCCGTGCAGAAAAATGAAGGCATGCCACCTGTTTTGATTACTCATATGGCATTGTTGAAAGTATGCTCCCTTTCCATCACAACTTGCATTGATGGTGGAAACAATCTGACTTCCTCCCATTCAACTAATCTCATGACACCTTGGCCAAATTTGGCCAACTCATCCACCATGCCATTCCCTTCTTAATATATGTGAGCCATGTGGATCTCATGGTAATCTTGTATCAATTATGAGTTTAATTGACTGGTTGCATTGACCCTCACCCTTACCAGCCTTAATGATAAGCATGAAGTCCCCCTCAATGGAAAGCTTTTTGATTCCATGAACTCTAACAATTCTCAACCCCCACAGGAGTGCCAGTGCTTCAACTTCATTGTTATAGCCTCCTCTATAGTTTCCAATATAGGTAGCCACCATATTTACCATACTAATACAAAACTGTGGTGTTTCCCATCATGGCCAAGCCATCAAAATTTAGTTTGAACCAAGACTTAGGTGATGGGTGTTGCACTGTCTTCTTTCTAGCAAAGGCTTTTGAATTGTCAAATTGTGCCACAGTTGGATCAACATTCCAAGCCGATGCCCATTCCATATATAGTCCACTTGGGTGGTTTAGGGGAGCTTCCAATGCTAGATCCTACTACATTCTTTTAGGATCCTAATAATCTACTTAGCCAACCCCCAACTAGTAGTGGCTTGTTCCCTGAAAATTCTATTGTTCCTCTCCTTCCATATTTGCCAAGTAACATATGGGGGAATAAATGACCATAATTTTTAGAGGTATGGGTGAGCAGCTGAACCATCCCAATGAATAGATTTCTTCAATTCACACTCCTTACACCATTGGACCTCCCATAAGGCAAGGACTTCCCTCCAAACATTTGTGGCAAAGGGGTAGTAGATAAGCAGGTGTGGAATAGATTCTGCATCTTTGAGACATAAAATATAGTAGTTAGCAAGTTGACACCCTCTACACTAGAGGTTATCAATAGTGAGGATCGACCCATACAAATCCATCCACCAAAAGAAGTTTATCTTTTTTATGATCCTAGGTGTCAAGCTTTTCTCCAATCAACCTGGGCCACCTGCCTTTCCCCATACAATAGAGATAAGAAGACTTAACTATGAATTCCCCCAAGAGTGTGAGTTTTCACACTAAGGAGTCCTCAACTAAGGTGAGGGGGGTCTTATAGGTATGGAGAAGGTCTTGTAGCTCCTTAGAAAGAACCATTTGCATTGGCTCAAGGTTCTAGAAAATAAACCATTGTCTATCAAGGGTGATAAAGTTTCAAGTTCAAGGGCCATAGAATCTAGTACACATCTTACGTAGAGGTAAGAAATTAGCATGCATGAGGGGGTTATCATGAATCTATTTATCTTCCTAGAAGTCAATAGAATTACCATTCTCCATAATCTAGTGACACCCCATTTTTAGAATCTTTTAGGTGTTAACCACATTTTTCAAGATCTTGGAGCCCTAGGGGAGATCATGTCCCTAAGGGAATTAGTGGGGAGACAATCTTCCATGATATTTAGCCTTTATAATGTTACACCAACTACCATGGGAGTTCACCAATTTCTAACTAATTTTAGATAATAGGGCTTATTCAAGTGTCCTATTCATCTTAAATTCAAATCTCCAAGAGCTTTCGGCCAACAAACTCTCTCCTAGATAATTGAATTTATTACAGGTTTCTCTTCAGTGCCAAACCATAAGAAATTCTGCTAGATTTTTTTAATAATGTCTCTGAATCATCTTGGGATCTTGAATTTGAAAAGGAAATAAAATAAACTAGGACATTCTATAGGGGGGTGAAGAGAAGTTAGATTTTCCTAGCATTAATCAAAATTTTTTCTTTCCAACCCACTATCTTTTTCTAGAAGCGTTCAACTAGATCATTACAATACTGATTAGGAATTTCCTTTGTTGTAAGTGGCAGGTCAAGATAAGTATTCAGGAGAGATGCCTCCTAGAAACCAAGAATACTTATCACCTTTTCTCTCAAACTGTTAATGGTGTTAAAGAAAAAGACTTTTCTTTTCTAGTAATTTATGCATTAACCAAAGACCAATGCATACTGATTCAGGGTGTCTTTCGATTCTCTAGCTTCATGGATGGACTAGATGCTGAATAAGAAAGTATTATCCACAACCTACTAGATAATTTTTGGGGGGCACTGGGAGGCAGGTTTAATGCCTTTAATTCTACCAGAGTTAGTCAAAGAAACTAAATTTCTTCTTAGAACTTCCACTACAATAATAAAAAGGTAGGGAGATAGAAGGTCACCTTGGGGAAGACCTTAGGAGGAAGAGAAGAAACTACAAGGGGATCCATTAATGTGCACTAAGAAAGTAACAGAGGTAAACATTTTTTTTTATAATACTATTAACCTTCTCATTAAAGTTGAGTTTGGTAAGAATAGCAAAGATGAAATCATGTCTAACCTTATTATATGATTTGGAAATATCTAGTTTAAGTGCCATACATAAGTTCTTAGACCTTTCCATAGAGTGTATTACCTCATGGGTGGTTATGATTACATCAAGAATCTGCCTCCTAGGCAAAAAGCCATTCTAATAGGGACCAATGAATTTTTCTAGGAGGGGCTTAATATAATTCACCATAACCTTAGCAAGAACCTTATAAATTGTTTTGCAAAGGCTGATGAGTCTAAAGTCTTCCAAACTCTAAGGTTCCTCCATATTAGGGATAAGAATGATGAAGGTCTAGTTAAGTTCCTTCAATAGCTTTCCCATCCTAAAAAAGTCATGAGCAACATGGATAACATCATTCTTAACAATGTCCCAAAATTCATGGAAAAAGTAGGAGGGAACCCATTGGGACTGGGAGCTTTATACTGATCCATACTAAAAATAACCATTCTGACTTCCTCTTCTTTGACTAGTCACCAAGTCCATTTTTATGAACTGGCCAAAGGAGCTACCAATCCATCTGAAAACACATTCATCCCAAAATTCTAAGGGGAGCCCAAGAAATCATATCTACACTAGGGTAGATCTGTAAATGTCACTCTCTATGTTAAAAATTAGTTTCCATTTCACCAACATCAAGTGGTGTTTAGCAAAGTTCCAAGATCCACCCATGATCAAATCCCAGTCCTTTTCAGTCATGAACATGAACAAGAAGAGGGCCCTAGGCATTATAGAGATGGATATAAAACCTATTAGTTTCTACTTTGTCTAGCACCATTTTCTAACCATATCCATCATAGGTTGGAAAGAGACAAACTTTCTAACAATGCACAAGGTAAACCTCAAGGAAATTGAATCCACCACACAACTAGGTAATGAAATCAGAGGTCTAGTGGGTCCCCAAGAGAACATGGGTTTTGCACCAAATTCTATAGGAGTCTTGGACCCAACAACAACCCCCAACCAATTTGACTTTGGGGCTACCATTGTCGTGGGATAGCCAAGGGGCTTTGGGCCAAAATAAGCACAGTCGTTAGGAACAACACTAGGTTCCATCAAAAGAGAAGTGTCATCCTAAAGAAGGAAATGGCCATTTTGGGATTTCACGACCAACTTAAAATCTGGGCAAATAGAGGTCAGTCCCCATAGGGGGAGAGATGGAGGAGTGATCCATCCCTCCCAAGACTAAGAGGGCATGGAGGTGGGAAGGAGGTTGAGGACGTCAAAGTTACAAGACAAAAAAATTTGTAGAGCTCAAATTTAATAATCTATATTGTTGTGAAAATGTTATGGAAAAGCATTTCGAAGAATTCAAAAAAAAGATGAGGAAAAGATTGAGGATCCCAACATCATTACTAATGAAGCATTAAATTACAATGGTACATGCTTTCTAGTAGATATAGATAATACATTTGTAGAGGTGGTTAAGCCTAGGAAAGCATGACTTAAGCCCTTTGATTATGAAATTGAGGCTAATGATGTGAGTGCAAGTATTGTTGCACTACTCAAGAAACAAATCAATGCAAAGGCCAAACCTTTGAGAAGTATGAGGAAGAAAAGGGAAGAATCAGAGTTAATATCAAAAGTTATTCTACAGATAAGAAGAAAAAGAAGATGATTGAAGACCTAGAAGGTAAACTAGATAAGTAGACAAGAGAAAAGGAACCTTTCATGTTGTTTCTTGGTCTTTGAGAGTGTGAAGAAAATGACACTAGTGATGAGGAAGAGGACAAAAGTGTAGAGAAATAGGGAAAAGCCCTAGCATTGGTCACTCCACTAGCAAAGAAGGCCAAATTAGTGAAAATCACAAAGCCTGAGGTGAAGAAGGTTTCGAAGGGGAAAATAAATGATTCACATAGGAAGGGGGAAATGAAATGAAGTGAAATGATTGATATATACAAGGGGGAATGAAGATTTAGAGTTCAAAAAGAAGACAAGGTATAAAAAAGTTACAATTAGACTGATTTGAGTCATGTATGTATTGTATATATTATTGTAAAGAAAATGTTCTAAAGTTATATAAGAACTAACTCATAGGCTTTGGGGGGCTAGTTTTATTATTTTATTGTAAAGATGTAATCATGACAAAAAGGAATTGCCACTAATGTCAAAGGGGGAGATTGTTGGTATCTATATGTTTTGTTGTCTATTAGTATGAAACAATTAGTCATATATAAGGCAGAGTCAAACGATCATCATTACAACCAAAGTACTCTATATACGACGAGTCATGTAAAGACTTGTAAATAATCATGCATATGATGAGCTCTATAGTAGTGAAGAAATTCTTTGATCACAAAGTATTTTCAGTACAAGTCTATCATAGTGAATGTTGAGTAGATAGAGACCATAGATGTTGAGTTATACAAAAGAAGCTAAGGATAGTTAAGGTTGAGCAACAAAATGGAGAACAATTATGACCAAGCATCAGAAACAATGAGTGGCAAATAAAATAGAGAGAAAAAAAGTCTAGAATGATACAAACTTTGAGGTAAACCATTTCTAGTCAACATAGATATGAAATTTTATGATCATAGAGTTTTTTATAGAGGTTGTTACATTGTCTAATGTCGATCATTGACCTTTATGAGGAACAAAAAACCAATTAGCTGAAGAGGCAAAAAGGGAAGTATCTAAAAGACTCCATAGATGTCTTTAAATAGGCAAATCAAAACCTTATTTTGGAATAGGTATGGAATGAGCTATCATAGAAGAGATTATAAAATGCATGAAGTAAGTGATGTGTCAAGTAAAGGAGTTAATTTTTGGATAGTACATGAAAAAGTTGTGAAGAACAGAGTTTAGCAACCTTATGAGGAATTGAAGGACTGAGTAATGCTATATCAGATTGGAGATCATATCAAAGATTGGATGGAGGAGATCCATAATAAAAAATTATAGTGTAGACTGATGGATCATGCACTGAGTCAGTTTTAACAGATTGAATCAAGGAAAATCTCTTAATAGAGTGGTTTTAATAAACCTTTGTAAAGATCTAATAAAGTCCTTACTTTATTGTAAGTGTAAAATCCTTTAACAAAGTAAGACCTAATACTCTTCAACACTTTTAGAAGATAAGACCCCTCACAAGGTATATACCAGAAGTGATCAAAATTGTAATCCTAATAAGTTAACTTTGTTACTTTAGTAGTGAAGATTTTGGGTGTCATTCCCATCCTAGTTTTACCTTCACCTTGTAGGGTTTTTGGGTTACCAAATATTTTGTGTCATGCATTTATATTTAATGGATTTGATTTATAGTTAGATCTATTTATTACAAAAATTGATTTTATAGGTTATGTTGTGCATAAACTAGATATGAGATGGTCAATAAGGTGAATGCAATAAAGTTGCTGTGAAGATGAAAAGTTATTTTTAAAGATCCTAACCCACCCACCTTTTTTGAGTATCTTAGTTTTCTAATTAAACTTCTAGTAAGTGTGTGCTATGCAATCATATCTATTTTATATTTTGTGTGAGATTGAATGCAAATATGTTTTTGATTAGATAATAAATTGGTGAATTTGAGGCATAGTGAACTTACAAGGAATTGTATTTTGCAAGAGAAGTTGATGTTGGATAGTTGCTAATGTACACTTGTATATTTTACTGAGGATAGTACTGAAGCTATTTGGACAACGGGTCTTTCTTTCTTCCTTTCAACTCCTAACAAGGTTGGCACAACTCTTAATAGGGTTGGAATCTCCTAGTAGGTATTCAAAGTCTCATAACAAGGACTCATTGTTGTAAATATGATTGAAACAGATCATTGTATGAAGGATATTGTTGCTACAAAATATGTTCAATCATTATTTTGTCACTGATGTCAAATCTGCTTTTTGCTAGAATGGCAATTGCTTATAAGATCCAAGCATTATCACTTAGTTGATTGATGAGGAATCAATAAGATGTAACAAAAGCACCTAAGAGAAAGGTTGCGTTATGGTTTTGGAATGAAGTGCAAAGATCAGTTAAGACAATGATAAAGTGATGTATTGACAATATACAGGAAGATCAAGTGTCGAGTGAAGATCAAGTGCCAAGTAAAAATCAAGTGCCAAGTGAAAATCAAGTGCCAAGTGAATATCAAGTGCCAAGTAAAGATCGAGTGCCGAGTTGTGTTCATGTGCCGAGCATCAGAAAGTCAAATGTGTCGAGCTACTGCATTATTTTGAAAAGTCAAAGATTTGCCAGATCTGAGTTGACATGGTTGTTATCTAGAATATTGTGAACTAGATAGAAGATAAGAATGATGAGCTGGTGGCACATAATACTATGTAAAAAATTTTTGGGGAATACAACTAGATTCTAGACGAAGTTTCTAGATAAAAATGAGATATGAGACAGATACATTGTATCCTACCTAATCTATGGCAACCCTAAAGTTGGAGAGAGAGAATCAAGTGGGAAAAGTATTCCAGATTTGTATTTAAGGAGTCATAAGGTCATGAAGCAAAGGGTTGGTCAAGCATGAAAGCATGAAGTGTTGAAGAAGGTGCTAAGGAGGAAGAGAGCACATAAAATTTGTTTTGATAGATGACCACATAGATTATTGCATTGGTATGACGAGCAAGAAGACTCAAGGAGACGGAGCTTGAGAGGAAGACAAGCTGTCAGAGCTGCAGTGATTGAAACCAAGCAAAGGATTGAATTGAAGTGTGATCTAAAATCTGCAAGATATGTTGTGAGTTGTATCAGATCAAAGGCTTTTATTGTTATTCTCTAGCAATTGTAACAGTTAGTATAAATCATATGGACTTAGGTTGGTTTAATAGCCATGTTGTAAATCCTTTAATAGGGTGACATTCTAAGTGAATGTTCCAAAGTCCTTTGACTAGGCTCATTCCTAATAGTATGGTGAAATCCTCTAACAAGGTCACATTTAACAGTGTGTTATAAGCCTTTAACAAGGTAGGCCTTTAACATGGCATCACTTCAAAATAGTGAGAATTGAGTAGCATGTTACTGGTGGTTTTTCTTGATTTGGGTTTCCACGTAAATCATTGTGTCATGTGTTGATCTTGCATGTTTTATTCCTGCATGTTGATTTGCTATAACTTGCTAAGATGCTTGTTTTAAGCTTGGATAGATGAGTAGTTTAATGAGCTCACTATAATTAGTGAAAAAGTATTATTAGGGCATTTAGACCTTGAATAACTAATTCACCCCACCCTCTCAGTTATTCTAAAACATTTCCAACACTCATGTGTATTGAATGTATTTTAGGGATTCAAGGTCTCAAAAATTCTAGAAGGCTCTCCTCTATAAGTAAAATTAAGTCATAGTCTCCAGAAGACTCTTTGTATGTAGCATTGCATACATAAAACCAAATTAAAAACATTAAAAATCTATTAATAAAAATAAATTTCTAATTTAAAAATTATTAAATCCCTTGGCAATAAGAAAAACAAATCAATAAATAGAATTGTCCTCAAAGAGATTATGAAACAATACAAGCTATAACAAAATATTATATCATGCACCATTTTTTAGTAAAATTAATACAAATTTCTTCAACCAAAAACTTTAATCTCTAGATTTTAATGCGAGACTAATAATGCTTTCTTGATCCATAAGTTATGAGAAAGTGAGATTTCCATTAAGAGATGGAAACATGGAGATTTTGGGAGAGGTAAATTTTGACGTGGAGAATTGCAAAGTGCATGTGAATTTAAAGACTTCATGTCTTAGAAAATATTTTTTATACACAACGAGCTTTCATATCAAATGAAGGGTGATGCTTTTTATTAGATTTTATAGTAATGAAAAACTAGATAACATTACATTTTGATAAAAGAAATATAGTAGAGAAGACATGGGAAAGTTTAAGAAAATTATCAATGTAATAGAATTAATTTTAATAGAAAATTAAGCATTATGGCTATGTTAAAAAGAGGAAGGTTCTATATAAGCTTCCTTCAAAAATCAATAAGACTAAGATTCTAATATTTCTATTAGTATTTAACTATGTAGTATTTGAGTCAAACTCATTGACTCATATTTCTTGAGTAGTGATTCACACAAAAATTCATCTCTCATGACAAGGCATGGAACACTTAGCACTCATTGGATTTAGGTGATGCTCACATAGGTGAAGCACTAGGATTTCCTAGGAGGTCACCCATCCAAGTACTACTCTAGCTCGAGCGTACTTAACTGCAAAGTTTCCTCCATGGTTAACCCTACTTTTCTTGCAACTCCATTTGCAAAACCTTCGCTACTCATGAAATAAATGTCAATGAATTTGACTCAACAACTACATAGTTAAGTCCTGATTGCAATATCACAATTTGACTTGTTGTGGAAAATATTGATTGTACTTATCAAGAGTAAGATTATTGTGATGTTTTTATCATAATTCAACTACATCGTTCTCAAGTCAAGCTTCTAACTAATCATGCTAGAGGCATTCAACATCTTTTAGTTATTAACTCTGTGTTAATTATTAGTGTTTGGAGCTTGCCTTTTTTTCATAAAATAGAGGATGATTGGCAAAAATATTTGTAAGTCTGCAATTCTTTAAAGATAAAACATTCTTAAATATCCATACAATTATCAAATTATGAATCAAACTCCTAACTTTAGGATTAAAGAGGCTTGCAACTTCTTCTTTCTTTGCAAGTGATTGCCAATGTGAACTAGAGAGACAATGTAGATGAGATATAGAAAATTAAAAATTATCTTGCTCCTTATACATGATGACATATTCATTCATCAAAATTATGAGAAGATTATTTTTTTTCAAGTATCAAATCTCTATGTATACAACATCTACAATAAACAAAACAATTCTAAAAATATGAAAATAAACTTTTATAATACACCTTCACAAAACACATACATACATATAATTTTAAAATAATTCATAATACACAAAATAAAACATAATAACATTACTTATAATGCCAATTTTTTTTTTAACTCGTTATATCTTTAAATTTAATATATCACTATACGATCATTTGCATGATTCGTGTTGAGAAATGGTATCGACTTCCCCAACCCGCGATTATCCGCCTTTTCCAAACGTGAAGCTCAACATTCCCCGAATAACCTTTCGTAGAAATGAATGATGAACATGAATACGTAATCACTAATCATGTTACAGGAAATTGCGAGGATAGTCTTTATGAAAAATACGTCCACCATTGCTTCCTCGTCCTATAAATACCAAAATGCCAAGAAATCAGAAATATAACACACAAATTCATAATACTAAAAATATAAGATCAAAATATCCTTCAACATTTGTAACACGAAAAAGGGCGGACGCGATCATGGAGACGCCAGGAGACGAGGAAAAGAGAATGTTGAACACAATTGGTCAGTATTTGCTCGGCGAGGAAGAATACAACGATACGACGAATGCCCAACAGTCTTCCGAGGAAATCGAGCACAGCTTGGCTGCTGAGGGAAGTGAAAAGAAGAATAAAGAGGGAGATGATGAGAAACATTACAGGGGAGTGAGATTCGTTAAGTCTCGTGGAAAATATGCTGCAGAGATACCCAGAAAAGAAGGGCTCCAGACTTTGGCTTGGCAGCTATGCCACACCCGAAGAAGCTGCAGCGGCATATGACCGTAGGGCTTTCGAATTAAGGGATTCGAGGGCTATTCTCAGTTTCCATCGAAGCCCACATGTGCCATGGAAGTCTTGCACTGGCAAGACTTGATCTCTGGTGAACTCTTTGTGAGCCATTCAACTTCATCAATAGACCAAAGGCTCATTGACGGCTATTGTAATATTTATCCTTGAACATATAAGAATTAAGTCAATAATCTATATTAGTGAATCTATTGTTTGTTTCCAAATTAGATTGTGGAAAGGTTTTTTAATCACTAGTATGTGATGAGATCACATTCTCACATCGATCAACATTTCAGGTTAAATTCTGTCATCTTTCATGATCGGAATACAATAGCTCTTCATGATCTACCCATTTATGTAACCCTTCTCTATGATCATTCTCCATAGCTCTTTGGAATACCCCGGTACACAAAAAGTTAGAAGAGGGACATGTACCAATTTAATATGCTTAATCTTAATAAAATGAAAATAATGATGCCGCCTAATTTAATTTAAAATATGGCCTTTTAAGTAGCAAACTGACTGAAATAGAGAGGAATTTCTTTCAACATTCCAATTGTGGTCTCCAAGATTATTAAGCTTCATTTTGCTTTTCCCTGTTTTTAGGCCCTCTTTCCTTACTATTTCTTCCGTCTTTTTTCAACATGATATCTGTAAATTCTTAACCTGCGATGAGAAGTTTATGTATTCATATTTCTTTCATATTTTCTCTTCTTTTCTTGTACCCCACTTTTCCAAAAATTCCACCATACATTCAACACTTCTTTTCATCTTTGCAGAGTTTCACCTGCCGCTATGCTTTGATAGTTGCCTCTTTATTATCACTAAAACATGAAAAGGTATTTTAGACGATTATTCAAGTCAATATTTATATGTTGTCTTTAAAACTAAAATATTAAATTATTATAAATTAAAAATTATCATACTTTTCACCGTCTTAAATAAAAAATTGAGACAAAGACAAAACATGCATCTTGGAAAACAGAAAAAAAGGGACATGCATTTTGACGGAGCAGCGAAAGGGAAAGGCGGAGCAGAGGCGGGGGAATGAAGTACGTGCATTTTCAATAGCATAAAGTGGGAAGGGCAGAGTAATGGCGGGTACGTGTATATTTACAATGTTTATGGTTTGATTTAAATCTAAAATCTGCATACTTAGGGCAAAAACAGGAAAGCATTTTCAACATAATCTTGTACGATTCCTTGGAGAGATGTTTTATTTCAGATTTGTCAGAGGAGTTTCATTCAGGTAATGGAAGGAAAATATGGCTGTTTGATTTAAGATTTGTGGGTTTTCCTTGATTAATATGGCTGTTTGATTTAAGATTTGTGGGTTTTCCTTGATTTTTCATCAAGACAACTACATTTTTCCATTCATTGATTATGTGACCCTCCTTGTTTTGTAACAGGAATCTAGGACATGACCTTCATTGTGTTGTAATAACATGGTCTGAAACAAACTTTTTAAAAGTTGAGTTAAAGAAATCTATAGATAGATAGATAGATAATAATTTTATTTTATTTAGGTAAAAATGCAAGATTTTAATGTTTGTAAAAAATAAAATATAATTTTTTTTTTTCATATAAGTAAACATGCATATAAAAGAAACAACAATATATAGATAATTTTAGTCACTATATAACTTTCATATTTCATTCTCACACAAGATTTCAATATATATATAATTTTATTCAGGTAAAAATGCACGAAGCTAAATAATAACATGTATCACTTTTAAATATTATATATTTAACTTACTTTAAATTTAATATATATAAATTTATTCATTTAAGTAAACATGCATAAAATTAAAGTTTGTAAAAACATAAAATATAATAAAATAAATACTAGTAATGTCAAATATCATTTTTTTAAAATTCAAAATTATTCTCAATTCTAAAGAGAAAATATAATTATCATAATTGTTTGTGATTACATAAAATAACATTTTAAAAAATCATCAAAGCCTAAAAATCCTATTTAGAACCTAGCTCAGTATGGGCACTAGCAGGAAAGAGTTAGGTGGAGAAAACCTCTGGTCTCGTCCTAATGTTCAAGCAATGTTTTTGCTTGTCTCACCTCTCTCCATTCCAACATCATGTAAAATTTCCTCTACATTATCTTCAAGTACTTCTATTGGCAATTTTTCATGTCCATCATCCATTGAGCCACCATAATCCCACATCCTATGAGGCCTTGACTTGTAATTAGTAGAAGCTTGATAAAATATTCGAAGATTGTGATGAACATAAACAAGGTCTTCTACTTTTTTGCTCCCAAGCCTACTATGCTTCATAGAATGTATGAAGGCATACTCTGTCCAATTTGTTTCACATGTCGAAACACTTGAAACCTATTTTTGTAAAATAAAATTAAATTACATTAGCATTTAAAAACACATTATTAATTAAATGAATTTCCATCAAGTTCATAAGACTAATTATGCAAAAAACTACCTAAGGTAAGACACAAATTGCAATATTTTGTAGTAGTGGTGTTTTTGATACATAATTCTCCCAAAATTATTTAGCTTTCATTCCCAATTGATCAAATGTAATATCTTTATGGAAAAAATCATCTAGGCCATCAATATATCTTGACATTTTGTCCTTAATTGTAGTGTGATCCCTTCTACTTGGATAAAATCTATCAATGTAAGTTCTCCATCCTATAGAAACTTCTTCATCTAACCATGGCATTTTGTGAAACCATTTTGTGTTGAGTAAAAATCCAACTAAATGAAGAGGACTATGAAGCACCTTCCATCTTTTTAAACTACATTCTCAAACAACATCATGTGTCTATTGATCAAATGATGGTGCCCCAACAGTAAACATATCTTTTATCTTCTCCCTCATTTGATGTAGCTTCTCAAACACATTGCCCATGCATAGTTTATCATCATCAAAAAGATGAAGGACTTCAAGAATAGGCCAAGAAAGTGTTAGAAGATCACTTGCTTGTTGCCAAAATAAAAATGAACCACTAACAATTATGAGATCAAAAATTTCATCACACGCTTGATTATTGATATTGGATCAATCTCTCCATCGCTCCCATTCAATAGACATGATCATTTGCCTCAATGATTGTTTTAGCTTTACATTTGATCACCCATAATCAAATTTGAAGAAAATTGTGTTTCAACACATTTGAGTAGTTCTAAAATAGCATATTTCTTATATATAGCATGTGACATAGAGTGATTTACAATAAAATATTGGATTTTTTAAACATTTGCAACTATATCATAGATCCAAGGAAACTTATTGTGTAGATCTTTAGGAAGAAAGTTCATGCAATGAGCTGAAGAAGGTGTCCACAAAATGTTTTGAAATTCATCTTCAATCCACTCTCCTACCATAGCATTATTTGAAGCATTATTAGTAATAATTTGTCTAACATTTTCTTTCCCCACCTCTTCAATTGCTTCTTGAAAAAGATAGGCCAAATATATTGCATCTTTCACATGTGCTAAAATATCATGAGCTTTGATAAACACTAGATACCATTTAGTGATGAAACAAGAATGTTAATCAATGGTCAATGTGCAATGTCAATCCATCATCTAAAACTATGAGAACACCTATATATGACCAACTACCCTAGAAATATTGCAACCCTTCTTCAATCTATTTCTCTCATCATCTAGGACAATAGTATAGAGCTTTTCATGTAGCTTGGAGGCACGTATCCTTTAGGAGCATTATTAATCATACTTATAGCTTCTTTCTATAAAGGAGACCTAGTTATATTAAATGACATTCCAAAACCAAAGTAAACCCTTCCAATCGCAACATCTACATTCTTTGTATCAGTAGCATCAAACATTTTAGCAATTTGAGATTCAAACATAGAAGTAGAAGAATGAACTAAAGGCCATGGCATCCATACTTGAAAATCTTTTGGTTTCTCCCTAATAGGCTTTAAAGAGTCTACATAATTGAACTCTTGAATAAAATCAACTCTTTCCTCTTGTTTGGTTTGGTTGAAAACTACTATTTGTTCTTTCTTTCCAATTCCCAATAAATGATATCAAACACGTGCAAATAAGCCACACTTGTTTTCCTTACAAAACAAGCACTTACATTGCCTACTTCCAGAGCTACCATGCTTTCCTACTGAATAATCTCTATTTATTATGGAAAACTCCCACATCCTTAATTCAAATTTCCTCTTTTCTTTTTTACAGTCAATGAGGTTCATGTGTTTACTTTGTGTTTTGAGTATGGGAGGATTTGATAAGGCATCATCCATTATACCTAAAAATATGTGTGAAAGTGTAGACAATATCAAACTAAAATTTTATAAAATCAATAAATTTGTGTCAAAAACTATGGAACATAAAAAAAAAATTATTGAAGAAAGACAATTGAAAAAAGACAATGGAGTAAAATGTCATACCTGATTTGAAATAATGAAAATTACATGCAATTTAAGAAAACATTCTCTAAAAAATGTTATATATCTCTGACATGATTATTTTAAAAATGCATGTTGATTTTATTAAAATAAGTTTAATTAAAATTTAATTTTATTATATTAAAATTTAATTTTATTATTTTAAAAATTTAATTTAATATTAACTTCATTATTTACGTAATATTTTCACCTTAGCTACAAGACACAAAAATTTAAACATAATAGTTATAATAACCAAATTTTGCATTAATTATTTAACTTTGTATTAAAAATAAAAATAAATTATTTAATAGTTAAATACATGCATCATAAATAAACTTCACTATTCAACTAGATGCATCATAAATAAACTTCACAATTCAATTAGATGCATCATAAATAAAATTGTGCTCAATAAATAATAAATAATAAATCTAATATTGATAATATTTGTTAATAATTATCTTCAATAATTTTTAATTTAATTTTAGAATAATGTCTGATTCAATATTATTGCCTAATTATGGTGATTATTAGCTATTGATAACATGCAACTATATTATTTTAAATTTTAAATCTTAAAACAAACCTCTAAACTTTCAATATTACTACCTAATTATGGTGATTATTAGGTATTGATAACATGAAACTATAATAATTTTAAATTTTAAATTTTAAAACCAACCTCCAAACTTATCCAAAGAAAAGAAATGAGGTTTCATGATGGGAAACCCATTTTGTCCATCGAAACAAGAAACAAGCCTTCTATGTCACGTTTCTGACAACTAGGGATTAGATACATGCAAGACACATAGAATTCTTTCTGTTCACATCTAGCATAAGTACCATTCAATTGAGTTGACTATGTGTAGATTTCATATGCACAAAATGAAAGCATTTATTCTTAGAAATTGAACAAGGCTTTGTGCCTTTGTTATATATTGTGATCTCTTTAGCTTTTCCTTTCTACTTTGATGTTCATGGTGTTTCTATTTATTTTATTACATGTGAACTGGGTAAGGCTTTTAGATACTATACAAGTGAAATCCTCTCTATTAGATCTCCTCCATTTTTTAGGAAAACTAATTTATGAGATTTTATAAATGTGTTTATAACCAGCACAAGATCAACATTTAATTTGTTGAAAGATTATTGTAAATTTTGTATAAAATGGAGTTTGTAGACATAATAAGTCTATCTCTTTATATATTTATCAACTTGAACATAATAAAAAAAAAAAATCTAGTTGCACAGGGAGAAGTCCCAAGATATGGAAGGAAACTTTCATTGGGTAATATAGACACAAAGTAAAGAGAAAAGGCCATTTAGAGAAAGGAAGCCAAGGTTAACAAACCATATTGACTTTTTATGTACCCACACACAGTATCAGTAAATGCATAGAGGTGGGGGATCCCTTCAAATAGTAGGGGTGGAAGTCAAATCACTAAATGATGGATTTCTAGTTTATCATGCCTAGTTGAAGTCCACTATGGGTAAAATTCCTTGTGTAACTCTACATGATTGAAGAATTAGGATTTGACTTCCTTCATAGCCCAACAATGTAATAAACAACCAAATAATCTCTTCATTAACTGGGGTTGGTAATTATTACGTGTAACAACATAAACAATGAGCAGAAGAGCAAGTGACAAGAGGGCTATGGTTTCTAACTCAGTAGATGCTTGTGATGGTGAGGGTGAAGAGTATGAAGAAAATGAGGATGATGGATGGGGGGCCTTTTTTGTGCTAGTTCCTTCTAGCTTTGTTAGGTGTTGTCATGTTTTGAGGATGGATCTCACTAGTGCATGATGGAGTGGTTTTTTTGTTGTTTAGTGGGTGTCTGTTGTTGGAGGATGGTTTTCTTCTAGTGACTCTTCTATACACTCTAGAGGGGTTTGGCTCTTATGGGTCGTGATTGGAGATGGAAGGTCCCATGTTGATGCTTGGGGTGTTGTTTGGTTGTGCACTGGTCTGACCTGTGTAAGGGGTTGGGGTTTGCAGGTGGAGGTGTTTTTTGTTGGCACCTTTGTTCCCCACTTTGGGTTTTGGATGTATGGGGTCTTTTTTCCTAGGTGTGTTACTAGTCTCTACCTATGATGGGCTCTCTTGTATTTCGAGTTTTTCAGAGATGAGGATGTAGATGGGTTTGGTTTGGAGGGTTATGTGTAGTCACTTCATCAACAATCCTTTTCCTTGGGACCTCATGTTATGCCTCATGGGGCCCATGTGAACCCTAGGGTTTGTAGGGGCTTGGATGTTGATGGATTGATCTACAAGGGAAATGTGGTCCCTATCCTTGGTGCTAGTTCTATTGAAGGGGGTGTTTTACATAGATGAGTTTTCATTTTCAATGGTTTTGTGGTTGATAGCTCCCCTTGGTTGGGCATTTTTGTTCATCATTTGGGGATTCTCTTGCTCCTCGATGTTTGTTGCTTTGGGGATTCCTTTGGTTGCTCATGCTCTAAGGTGTTCTTCTATTTGAGACATTAATCTAGTTAAGGTAGTTGTTTCAAATATTTGGATGCATATGTGGTGGAGGTTTCCTCTATTCTATTCTTTCACTTCCTTTCTTGTTGTTGGGGTGGAGGTCCCTATTGAGGTGATGGTAAAGCTTATGGAGGTAGCTGGTAGCTGGAAGAAAGTAGTTGTGAATGTGTTTATTGTTTAGCGGGTACTCTTTGATTGTCTATAAGTATCTCTTTCTTATTATAAGAGATCTAGCTAGAGAGAGCATGTACATGGATGATGTACTTCAAGTGATGAAGAAAGGATGACTTAGCAACTAAATAGTTTGGTGTGGAGATGTGTGTTACATCCTATGAAGATGGCTTGGATCTCATTCTTAGTTTCTAAGTAAACTACTCCTATGGAGGTGGACCAATCTCATATTGAGGTGGATATCATATTTGGGCATTGGGAAGAAGAAGAGAATCCTATTGAAATACTGAATACTTGGGCTACTTTTAGTAGTTTTCATAGTCAAGGAATGGGGAGTTGATCTTACCTTTAGGACTTGGTCTTCATCCTCCTTGCTCCTCTTAGTATGGTGTTTTTTGAGTCTCTGGTTGGATGGAAGACTTTTGATTATGTTTTCCAAGGTTGAAGCCTTACCTAGACCTATGGTTGGAAGATATGTATTGTGTTTTCCAATGCTCTAGGTAAAGTCTTGTTTGTCCTAATTTTTTTTCTTACCATCTTGACAGGCATAGATGGCCTAAGTTTTTTCACTTGTTCTTATGCTGATTTTTGTTTTATTTTTTCTTTTCCTTGTGATTGAGTGATTTCTAGAAGTTTTAAAGGGCACACTTTGGTCCTTTGTTTTTATTTCTAGTTTAAGTCTACACCTATTATGGGGGCTTGTCCCAAGTCTTTTTTTGTTTGCTTTGCCCATGGTTGGTGGCTCAATTACTTGTGGACCTTTGTCTTTGATAGAGGGAGATTTGGCTTGTCTAGATCTTTCTTACTAGCCATTGCTAATGTTATGCTCTTGGTGTCTAGTCTTATGTTTGTACTTCAGTTCAGCACCCATTAATTGTTTCTTTTCTTAATCAAAAACATGTGTAAGGAAATTGTCTTCTATGTAAACTTTAAAAGAGGCTTCTAATGGATTTTTACTGGTTTATGATTTCATAGCATTTTTTTTTATCAAATCAGCTTATGATATGTTTATAATAGAATCCATAAACCATGAATCATTTTCTCTATTGTCAAAGCAAAAAATATAACCCACTTTCATGTTTACTACATATTAAATCTCCTTACAAATGGTAACTAACATAATACACACTCTTAAGGGTTCTATCAACTGCAATATCATAATGTTAACTAAAAGACTAAAGATTGCCTCAAAATAATGTTCTAAAGTAGAATGTTTCCAATTATTTTGATAGTTTTGAACATAAAAATTTATCTTTATCTATAAAACCTACCTAAATATATAGAGACTTAATTGCAACCAAATAACACAAAAGTGAAGCAGTGTTGCAATGCATGTCAAAGCCCCTAAACCATACAAGGAGTTTCTTTTTGTTCCTACAGTTTATCATAACTAGTGTGTTTTATTTCCATAGTCATCATAACTAAACAAAGAGGGCTAGTATTGGACTCCTCTATTTTTTCTAAAACATCCTTGTCCCTATGGTCGAAACTTTCTCATTTTAAATAGAGGCTGAATTCAACAAGCTTCTTCACTACTTGACTGATCTCATATTCCTTTTAACTCATCTCATGATCTTAGAGTGTTGCATCAATAGAAATATGTCAAAAAAATTAATCTAAAATTCTGCACATGTTGGATATAGTATGGATGTTAGAGTTTGAATTTCTTCCAATTTAAGGTGCATGGTAATTGTTTTAAGATGTGATCTTAATTATGTTTGATACCTTATAATCTTGGAGTTTATGTGTTTCTTTTGGTAATGACATCATCAATTCTAAGGAATTTTTATTTTATACATAGTATAAAAAGGGAGTTTTCTTTTCTCTTTATATAATTTCTTTATTTGTTTTTGTTGTGTGCATGAAGAACATGAGAGAGAAAAAATAGTCATAAGGTTGATATTTTAAAAAATCTAGTTCCAATAATTATTTTCTTGTTGACATTTGCATTTCAATTACAAGGCACAAGAATACAATTAAAGTATTTAGAATTCAAAACTTATAATTTTATTTTAGAAGGAACTATTTAGGTTGGTAGTAACTATATTGAGATATAAATTCTCATTTAGTTAGATTTTAAGACTGTTCTTTCATAATTTTTCTTTCTTCCGTAGTATAGTTATTCATTACAAGCATACCTACTAGTTGCCTTTGGCTATGTGAGGGTGAATCCAAAGCACAATCAAGAGCTACATCAACATGGTACAAAAAGATTGGTAGTTATCCTTAAGTAGTGAATAATGAACAAATTTAATAAGATGCATATTAAATTAGCTTTTAAAAAATGAACCAATTTAGCATATATTATCGAGATATAATAACATTAAGCCATATTTCATTTCCAATCCTTAAATATTCACATTCAAAAAAAATCTTCACTAAAATAATTCATTCTTCAATACAATGCTAAATAGCTCTTTATTTTTCCACTTCCTTACCAAAAGTTTGAAACTACATATATTTATCCTTTGATTGAATGTCATGCTCTTTAGATAAAACTCATAAAAAAAATATTATCTGACACTATTAGGTGATTTGATTGAATGCTACAATTTTGTTCATGCATAGTGGGATTGAGAAGTTTGATAAGATAGTTTGGTATGACCTATGGTTTTCTTTAAAAACTCTTTTTAAAACCAACACTAGCTTGTCGAGATCATCTCAATCTTATCATTTTGGATGTTCTTTTTTTCTAAGCACTATAACTTTGATCTCATTCTCCCTTGGGTCTATCTTATGCTTTCTCTTAGGTGGCTCCTCAATTCTTTTGCTCCCCATTTCTTGTGTTGATATATAAGTTTTTGTTTTTTATTATGTGAGTGGGTTTTTCTCCCAACTCAATTTTTACTTTTCTTTTATTAATCTATTAAATAGGTTTGGCCCTTTTTTGTTCTCCAAAAGAATACCTACATCAATTTTATAGATTGTGAAGATATGATGCTTTTAAATTGTGTCACTTATATAATCAAGTTAATGTCGATAGTCCAACTGCAAGATTGTTTACTAGAAACACAAGGATGCATAATGAAAATCATAGAGGCAACACATCAATAGTTGAAATTATGCAAGGATGAAAATAACCCAAATTCAAAGAATAGTGGATTTTTTGGAAAATAAATGAGTTACAAGAAAAGAAAAAAAAATATATAGAGGAATCTCAAAGGAACATACAGTCATGTAGGATGAAAACCATACCCAATAATGAAACTGAGGTCAATGTTCAAGTCCAAAAATTTCTTTCAAACACCCCTTCTTATGTACAAGAGGTGAACACAAATCCCTCAACATAGACTAAGAATATATCTTCTTGAGAATGAAGGAAACATTAGTAAGGAACAGAGCATGAAAACATAGGAAATGCATAACAAATTTTAATAATATTGAAGATAATAATTTGAAGATGAAGGAAATTCTTGTATTAAAATCACAATTTGATTCTACAAGTTTGCAGTTTTATTTTTATTTCATTAAAGAGTTGCTAAGATCATCTGTTACAATATTGTTCTAATTAGAAGTCTATTAGATGGAGTTTTACCTTATTCTAATTCCATGTGCAACCCTTCAAATTTCAAACACCATTGCACATCCATATTTTTCATATTTATCAAGGAAACTCTTTACGAAAACATCCTCACAGCGAAACACCAAGATATCCACAATCCTTCCAAATTCACCAACTATTCAATGTCCCCAATGTAAACTAGACTAAAGCATTCAAATAAAATTAATTTAAATAACTATCCTAAACATTCCAATGATGATTGTATATATTTTAATGTTAAGCTACCTATAAATTGATTCCCTCAAGAAGCTTTAAGATATCCATATTCTCATTGTTAATTACTAAGAGTGCCACCAAAATAGAGGACCTATATGCAATAATGAACGATAGATAATAAATCACTCAAATTACTTGAGTAGTAGATGATTGAAATCTAAATGTAGAAATTGTGTGTACAAACGTTTCTGTAACTTGCATCTTTGTATCGACTAAAATTTTGGCAGAATTTTCTCTTCCTCTATCCCATATCATAGTGTTTTCCAAAGAGCTGAGTCTAATTTTTCACCTTATATTAAGTAGAATGGCATAACTAGATTACTTATTGAAAATATGATAATTTTTCTTCAAGGGAATGATATTTGAGTAAAACTTATGAGATATTAGATTCTTAAAAGACAATAGATTTTGAGTAATTAATGATATTTTAATGAATAAATAACATGTTTCGACATGGAAATGCTAAGGTTCGAGCTACAAAAGACTCTAAATCACCCCACCAAAATTAAATATTGAAATTTTTACTCCATCGATAATAATATATGAAATGTGACACAAAAAGGACTATTTACTTTTAAACTTTAATTGAATGAAATTAACAAACATTTTCATTTGAACTATTTATCTTCTAAATTTGATTCCCATTTTTTCTATCCATGCAAACTTTTATTTATAACACTGAAATGTACTCTAGATTCCTAGCAAAGAAATCTTGATGCTAAGACTGCCAATATTTAATTAGGAGAAGGCATTGAAAACTTATGTATAATTTTCATGAAAATGAGCATATTGAGTCAAATGAAAAAACTTTAGTACTGCACAAAGATTCAACCAGCCAAAATACTATTAAATTTAAGTGTAATGTTAATTATTTTCCTAATGTGTCATTGATAGTACATATCTACCAAAAAGACCTTCATCAATGCTTGGAATGGAATAGAGGAATCTATCCAGACAAATGAACAGAGGAAGCCTCCAACCAAAACTTATGACTGTGGAACCATGATAGACATGATTTATTAAATGGATGGTACAATGGGTCAATATACTAATATCAATTTTGTCTTTTATTAAAAAACCAACTATATTTTTATTTTAGGCCTTGGAAGCATGGGGAAAATGATATATTAAATTTTGTTCATTTAATGCTAAAAGAGGGTTTTAGACAATTTCCACCAAAAAAAATTGTAACTTGTTAGAATGTTTAGAATAACCAAGAGGAAGGAGAGTGGTGTTAATCAGTTATCCAAGGTCAAAATCCACCAATTAAACAAAAAAATGCTTAAACAACTTCAGAACTCATCTTTCATTAGCTCAATCTCTATAGTATACTTTCAGTAACATCAACTAGCAGTCCACTATCCTAAATATAACAAACTTGTAGAATATAAACATTAATAGTAAATCATCACATATAACATCCACACAAGTTTGACACTAGGATTTAACATGGAAATCCGATTTAGAAAAAATACTAGTATCATGTCACCAACTTTTCAGTCTTTGAAAGTGAGCTCTGTTAGGAGCTAACCCTATCAATGGTTACAAAACACACTATTAAATGTGATCTTGTTAAAGGATTTAATCACCCTGTTAGGAGTTCCCTTGTTAGAGCACTTTATCAAATTCCATTTGAATGCCACCTTCGTTGAAGGATTTACATATGACTGTTAGGTCAGCCTTTCTCAAAGGATTTCAAATATTGATACAATGGTTAGAAAGTAACATCTAGTTTTATCTTATTAATACAATTCACTTTGCAATCACAGATCTTAGTTTGGCTCAAATATTGATTCATTGTTTAGCCTTCATTGCCATCTCAGTCTTTGATTCACTTGGCAATGCTTCAAGTAATCTCTCTTCACCTCTTCTCAACTCTTATGAGCCATTTTCTTAAGTTCACTAGTCATTAACATCAACAACTTCTCCAACCTTCAATGACATAGAAAGTTATCCCATGTACCTCCTTAAATAGGCAGCTCTAATATTTTGTTTCTTAATCACCAACTTCTAAAATCATCTTCATTAATCAAATATATATGACACTTACATTAGATAGAAAACTATCTCACCAATAAGGTTTGAGATGAATGACAACATGTAATAGTTGTTCCAATTGTAGTTTCCAACAATCTACCTCTTTGGCATTGATGGAAACACTTGTAGTTAATGTGCACTCCCAAAACTTGTATTAAATCAAGCAAACTCCTCTTATGCATAGTATCAGATCTTTATTAATATCCTAAGTTTCATTCTAAACAAATGAAACTCCTTTCATCTTCTTTCTCTTTGTTTATCACTATCTCCCTCTTTCTAGTTGGATAACTAGCTTTCATCAATATCTCCTTCTTTGACAAAAATGCAAAAGATACTTTGTCTCTTGCATCTTTGTTATAGAGATATCTTCAAGTTAGTTATGAATTTATCTTCTACCATCTATATATGACTGATACAACTTTTTTCCCTTTTTCCTTATTACTATCTTAGGTAATTCCTAAAGTAGGACTATCTGCATCAACTTGTAAAATAGTTTGATTAACACATTTGATGTAGAGCACCATTGCAACTTAAGTAGCCTTGTCTAGGGGAATCATTCCTAATTTACCTCCAAGATATTCATGAGCATATTTAGGTAAAGGTTTATTGAATCTATCCATTATTTTCTCATTAGTATTTACATAGTCAAATTTTACTTGTTTATTTTTAACAAGATCTCTCAAGTAATGATACTTGCTAGCAATATGTTTAGCCTTTGTGTGCATTATTAGATTCTTTGATATGTTAATATCACTAGTTATCATAATAGATAACAACTAGATCCATAATTTCATCTTTCATACCTTTCAACAATTGTTTGATCTCTATGATATTTGAACAATTTACTATGGCTACTACATATATTCAACTTAAACTATTGATTGAGAAATATAGTTTCTCTTCTTGCTTATCCATGAAATTAGTCTCTTTACTAAACACAATGCACCTCCACTTGTGCTTTTTTTATCATAAATATTTCCTGCCCAATCTAATTCAATATTTACACCTTCAGTTAAAACTTATCATTCTTCTTGTAATATAATATATAGTCTTCTTTCCTTTTGACTACCATCATATGATTCTCCTTAGGATTTGAGGAAAATATTGCAACTATCCCAACTGCTAAAGTAATATTCGGTTTGCTATGAGCAATATATTACAACTTTCTAATCATTGATCTATATAACATTTTGTTCAAATTAGTAGAATCATAATTATTAGATCTAACTTATGTCTAATGGACATAGGTTTATTAAGTGGTCTTGAATCTTCCATTCCAAAAAATTCCAATATCTCCTTGATGTATTTGGATTGAATAATCAAGATACCATGCTTCATTGATATACATCTAATCCAACAAAGAATTTGATCTCTCCAAACATTGAAATTTCAAATTCCTTCTTCATTTGATCAAAAAATGGTTTACATAATTTTTCCTTGCCTCCTAAAATGATATCATAAACAAATATTTTTTGATATTAGTACTTCATTGTTCTTACTAGCCTTCAAGTATAGATTGTTGTTATCATTTATTCTTCTAAAACCAATTTTCATAAGATAATTCTATAGTCTTTCATACTAGGCTTTAGGGACTTTCTTCAAACCATATAAAGCTTTGTGCACCATGCACACCATATTGTTCCTACTAGGATCACCAAATCCTTTAGGTTGTTCTATTTACACTTCTTCTTCAAGTATTCCATTAAAAAATTTAGATTTGGCATCCATCTAATATACCTTAAATCCTTTGTAAGAAGAACATGTAAGTAGTGTTCTAACTCCTCCTAGTCTAGTACATGAGTAAATCTCTCCCCATAATCAAATACTTCTTTTTGTGCATATCATTTGCATACCTATCTAGCCTTGTTTCTTGTGACTTCACATTTTTCGCTCAACCTATTCCTAAATACCTACTTGTTGGAATAAAAAAACAAATAAGAGAGGTGGGGGATGTGTGAATTAGTGGTTTAAAATACTTTTAAAAACTTTAAATAATTACAAGTTATAAAAATTTAACACATGAGAAAGATTGTTAATGAATAAAAAAGTCACACAATATTTTAACTTGGAAAACCCCTTAGGATAAAAAGCCACTTTGTATCTAAAACTTTATTGGCCTCTTGGGAAGAGCCTTTAGAGCTCCAATTCTTGGAAGAACCAACAGCCTATTTTAGAAATACCAATTTCAAGGAAAACCAATCCCTTGCACCTGAAGCACCAACTTCATGAATACAAGAAGCACCAACTTCAAAAATGAAAAAGTGAGATATAAAATTAGAGAATCATCTATATTACAATAGAAATCATGAATCACTAGTTTCAACTTCTTGTTGAAAACACAATGCAGGATATATACTTCTATTCTCTTCAAAACATCCAATATCCAAATATATTTTCTTTTTCCAATAAAAGATCTAATCAAATACTGAGATGAATGAATGAAGCATAAATATATAACCCTTATTCTACCTCTAATAAACTTCTTCAATGAAAATTGAATCACAAATATGAAAATAGAAATATAAAGCATTACACTTTTCTTTGTTGTTAGAAATCTACATGCAAACTGTTAGGTCTACAAGGAATTCCACACCAATTCTCCAACTTCTATCAAAACAACCTATTCAATTTTTTAGAGGAATGTATCCTCTAATTATAAACCAAGAAAGTCAAAATTTTGGAGGTAGTTACATACCACAAACTTCTATTAGAACAAAACCACACAAAACTACCAAAATTGTCATAACAATTTGGTACTTGTTTTTCATAAACAATTTTTTTCTCTTTCCACATGTGTTATGCAAAAACTAACAAAGACCCTTTTTAGCTAACTCCGAGACCTTTTGAAAAATGTATGATAGTTAGGGTCTATCTAATAAGAAATCTTGTCGACTTTCTAATAGATCAAAATTGCTTTTTTATATCTATTTTCAAAAACAATGTGAGTAGCAAGTGTTAATTGTATAACACTTAAATATTTTTCTTCAATATGTTTTAAACAATATTTAAGGACATCAAATAAGATAATTACATGATGTTAGCCATACCATATGCTCATTATGTTAGCCATATCATATGCTTATTAGTGACATCAATGACAACAATCAAAGTCCAAATACCAAAGGTTCAACATAATCCCTCTTTGGCATTGATGTCAATACCAAATTCCACTTGTATTTCCATGTGTACCTATATATCCTATATCTATACTTGTATATCCATCATGTAGACATCTTGTTCATTTTTCTCCCTCTTTGAGATTAATGACAAAGGAGATATACCAAGGCTTCAGTGTAACAAAATGATAAGAAAAATATGCTCCCCTTGGAACCTATCACTCATTTATGAACCTATGCAAGAGAAGAGAGGGATAAAATGCTCAATATTGTTCTTAACCCTTCAAATATGGATGTTGAGAGAGGTTTTATAAATATGTTAGCAAACTGATTTGAAGAAGGAACAAATTCTAATTCAACATTACCATTCAAGACATGTTCCCTTATTAAATGATAATGAACATCAATGTGCTTGGTACATGAATGCATAACTAGATTCTTAGAAATATTTATTGCACTTTGATTATCACAATAGATAGGAACTAGTTTAGAAACTATTACTTCCATATCTGATAAAGTTTGAACCATCCAAAGAACCGGTTGACAACAAGAACATGCGGCTATATATTTAGCCTTTACAATAGAAAGTGTAGTAGATTCTTTCTTTTTACCATGCCAAAACACTAGCCTATTACCCAAGGAATATGTTTCTCCTAAAGTACTTTTTCCTTCATCTAGATAACCTGCCCAATCTGAGTCATTATAAGCAAAAAATATGAAATCATCATGTTTAGGATACCAAATCCCATAATCCAAAGTACCCTAAATATATCTAAAAATTATTTTAATAGCTATAACATGAGATTCTTTAGTTGAAGATTAAAATATTGCAACAAACATACAACATGCATGATATCAGGCTTTGAAGCTGTGAGATATAGTAAACTACCAATCATAGATCTATAAGTAGTTTGATCAACATTAGGAGAATCATCATTTTTAGTAAGTTTACATCCAATTATCATTGGTGTTCCCATAGTCTTTCAATCTTCCATATGAAATTTCTTTAACATTTCTTTTGCATACTTAGTTTGGAATAAGAATATACCATTTTCTAACTAAGAAATTTGTAACCGAAGAAAATAGGATAGTTCCCCAAGCATGGACATTCAAATTTAGATTGTGTAAGCTTTGAAAAACCTTGACTTAAAGCATCATCATTGGATACAAATACTAAGTATGTGTAAGATCATGATCAACCAAACTATGGCCTTAAGTTGTAGTGAAAAACAACCAAATTAGGGTTATGTCAACTTGACACATAATTTTAAAGTGGTTCTATACTTTATATCAAAAAGTTGTAAGAAAATAATCTGTAGGAAATTCAATATAGTTTCTTAACTACTAGGCCTTATCTGGAGGAAAAAATAGTTGATTGGTCAAAAGTTTTGATTTTAATGCAGTACTATGAAAATTTATGTAGTGCCTGTCCCTAGTTCACATTTTTGCTAACAATGTCAAACTCTTTTGGGGCTAGTTTTATGTTGATGGTTAGCAACATTGTTTTGAGACTATCAAATATTGTGCTATGGATTCAGTTGATATGTGATGAGATCACATAGGCTCTACATTTTAGGTATATATGATGATTATTTAAGTGATATCAGTTATTGAAGATGATTAGTTAGATGGTTTATTATTATGTGTTTTCTTATGGATACTTACCCCATACTTGCATGTGTATGGTGTGCGTGTTTTCTCTTATGTATGGCGTGTTTGATGTGGTTAAGGAAGGGAGTCGTAGTCACCTGCTAGTTAGGATCTGCACGATGCACCACTTCCTACAATTGCCTGTTTAGCTAAGCATATATATATATACATACATACATACATGAATACATACATAAATACATACATACATACATACATACATATATACATATATATATATATATATATATATATATATATATATATATATATATATATATATATATATATATATATATATATATATATATATATATATATATATATATATATATATATATATATATATATATATATTGTATGTACATGCATGATTTTTATGTAGGTTGCAGGTATCAGGTATTGACTTCTTTGAATTGCCAAGAAGAGCGTACCCTATCACATTATCTCAATGGTAAGAGAGGGGAGATAAATTCTCAAGTCCAAATCCCAAGCCTTTAAGCCATTTGTCCTAATTGGAAATTAGGACAAGTATCTAAGTTGAGTACCCTCCGAATGCGTCAGACGATGTGATTCGTCATATTAACCCTTGGTTTGATTTTGTATGTATTTTGGCTATGATGGGTTTTCGTATTTTTACCTTGTGAGTCTTTGATGTATTTTCTATTAATTAAGCCTAATTAAAAGATTTAATTAATGGTTTAATTTAATGAAAAAATTAATATGATATTTTTATATTTATTTTATTTAATTAATTGGGAAATTAATTAAATAAAATAATTAAATTTGAAGATAAAAGTTATAATTTTAAATTTGGAACGTGATAATATTTATTTAATAGTAATATATTTAGAGTTCATTTTTAAATAAATGAATAAATAATATTATTATTAAAGTTAATAAATATTTTAGCAATTAAGTTTCGAAAATGAAATTAAAAAGTGGAAAATATATTAAAATTATTAAAAGAATCTCAATTTCATGTGATCAAAATATAAATATATTAATATTAAATCAAGTGGATTTATTAAAGTTAGAGCATGAGATTTAAAAATAATAAATAAATTAAAAAGAGTAAGTAAATATTATATTAATGAATGTGCATTATTTTAATATTTTTTCACACAGGAGTTGGGAAATTCTCGGGAGTTGTCATGTAGACAACATAGGAGTTTGCACTCTAAGAATGCACAAGTTGTCTACACTTAGGAGTTAGCATATTATTTGAGCACATGGTGTCTACAACCTTATGACTCATTTAGAAGGTTGGAGAAGACTCATGCTTAGTTGTCATGCTTATCTTCTAATTTTTTCTAGACACATTCTAGATGCATCTTAGAGGTCTTTAAATAGAGGCTCTCCTAGTGTGTTTGGACAAGGTTCAAAGCTTACATGCATTTGAGAAGCTCATATGCTTCTACATGCTCCTATGCTTCTTCAAGCACTTTTAGTCACGTGGGAATTTTGGTTGACTTGGATCTTGGAGGAATTGTGAATGTTGGAGAAGGAAGGGATTTTCTATGGACTTCTGAGACATGGCAAATTACCATCAGTGTCCAGGTGCACTCATGATTTTTTCTTATTCTATTGGCACTCTTTCACTTCCTGACTTCATCATGTCTGTTATATGTGTCTCAATACTCTCTGTGATTGAATCTACAATTTGAAATTGGAATCTAGATATGTATGTTATTTAGTTGCACAAAAAACAATAGAAAACCCTAAATTCAATTAAGGAAGAAATTAAATCTGAATCAGGTTTGGGTTGGAATTTATATTATGAATTTAGATTGATAGGGATCTAAATTTGGAAATGGAAAGAAGGTTGAAAAAGAAATTCTCAAGTATTAGAAAACCCTTTTTGTTTTAATATGTTCTCACTTTAACTATACAGATCTGCGAACATATATATATATATATATATATATATATATATATATATATATATATATATATATATATATATATATATATATATATATATATATATATACGTATATGTTGATTATTAATTCATATCGCTTGGAAATGTTTATTTAAAACATTAATTTAAAATATCAAATTTCGCACATTGGCCGAACGTTTTTAAAAAATGTTATATAAATTTTTTTTTAAAGAAATTAAAGAGAGGTGGGGAGGGACAAACCCATACCCCCACCCCTCTCTCGACACAGTGTGCTAGTGGCTCTGTTGCCCCAAGTACTGCAGTTGCAGGCCTACGTTAGCAGGCTACTGCAAGCACTGCCATATATATGACGTGTAGCAGCAGTACATTTTTGAGATCCGCACCTGCGATGTAGTAAGTATGTTATGCTTTGTTCTATTTTATTAATGTCATGTTATAAAATGATTTTAATAATTCAATTTTTGTATTTCATTTTATAAGATGTTATTATTCAAAATATAATATATATATATATATATATGTGTGTGTATTTATGTATGTGTATATATATATATATATATATATATATATATATATATATATATATATATATATATATATATATATATATATATATATATATATATATATATATATATATATATATATATATATATATATATATATATATATATATATAAGTATATATGTATATATCCATTAATTGATTTTAATATATGTTATTTTATAAATGTTAGAGGTTGAGAATTGTTAAATATGAAATATCGATTTAACAATAATTTGTCAATTATTGTTAGTCGAAAAGAGACATTGAATTCATTTAAATTATTAATTTGAATATTAAGAGATTAGAAAATGGTTGACTTTAATATTAATTTTATTTAATGTATATTAAATATATTATTTAATATATATTAAATAATTATGAGATGATAATTTATGTTATGCTGATAATAGTTGTTTAATGATGATGATTTAAATTAAGAGACTTTAAATAATATTGGATTTAATTGACAAAGGTCATAATCATTGTTATAATATATAATAACCTTGTTATGATCTAAATTGTTAATACATTATAACTTATTGGTATACCTTAATGGCGTTAAGAGCTAGTTAAATATTAACTAATGAAGTTTTGTAAAGTTTCTCTAGATCGATTATTTATAGTTTTGATGAGTTTATTATTTATTAATATTTGTTGGGTTTAACATCTATTAATAAATAATGGTATAAATGGTTTAAATAATTATTAATTAATTGGATTAAAGTTAATTAGTTAATGATTGAAGTTATGTAAAAGATATTAATCAATTTGAATTAGTTAGTAATTGGAGGAGTGGTGATTAATTGAATTATAAATCAACGTACATAGGGGAAATTTATTTGAGATAATAATATTTGGTATTGGGGATTTATTATAGCTTGTTATTAAATATTAACAAGTTATTATTATTGAACTATTAATATGATTATTTGTGTATTGGGTCGTAGTTGACTTTTTACGTACAAACTATTGTTAGTTATTAGTCAACTAATTTTCATTGGGATGTTGGTATGGTTATGTAATTATTGATTAAATTAATTAATTAGAGTTAATTAAATTAAATTAATAATTAAGTTATGTAATTAAGTTTTAATTGATATGCTAATATCGATTCTTTTAATAAACTTGTAAAGTTTTTAGATCGAAGTTGATAAGTCTTATTCTAATAACTTGAATAATGACTTTAGATATTTTAATGACTATTAATGGTGACTTAATTATTATAATGATTGTTTTGAGAGACCAAAATGTTAGTAATATTTAGAATGTTAAAAAGTCATGGATTTTGTACCTATGATTGATTTAATTGATCATTTTAATAAAGTTATAATCTTCTTATTTCAAGATTGATAACTGGCTCTTTTATAATTTAAGCGAATAATGATCCTTGATTTATGTTGAAAGTTGAAGTAACATTAAAGAAGAGTTATCTCAATTAGAATATGGATCTTAGTTAAATAAAGGGAACAATTTAATTAAAGGTCAATGATGATTAGTTTAATGAGCAGATGTTTATCCTTAAGTTATTCTTAGAATATTATTTTTAAATAATGGAAAGGATAATGCTATCGGGGAAACAAACGAGTTGACTTGTAGGTCAAATGATTACTCTTAGTTTACTTGAAACGAAAAATGGAAACCTCTACACTTAACTCATCCATGTGATTTTAGTAAACCAAAATATGTGTTTGCATTGTGTATTCTATATGCTTCTTGTTTTGGGTTTTTGGGTTGACTAGTGTTGACCAGTCTTAGGTTGTTACCAGAGGCTCGAGGGTTATGAGATGTGATGGCATGTTGATCTTATTTGGTCTCGATCTTTATAAACCCAACCATGTTTATGTGATCATATTCCCTATGAGATGTTTCCATTTATTGATTGTTATTGCTCATCAGTCTTCTCGAGTGAAGCTGAGTTATATGTATCTGAGACACTTGACTTAACCATTTATGAGTCATCGATCAGTTATCCTTGAATTACTTTCTAGTCACCATGATGGGACTAAAATGTTGATTGATGATGTCATGTTTGACTCAACCATTTTGGAGTCTTTGATCAATATTACTTTGAGATACTTTTTGGTTGCTGTTTGAGAACCAATGGATATTGTGATTCATATTGAAGATTATATTTATGAAGTTTATTTTGTGGAGCTTTTATGTGTTCTTGGATGGGAGAACCATCTTATTATTAGGTTTCCTGTTAAGGAACCGAGTTTGATCTTTATGAGTGTTGTGGTATGGGACACAACTGTGGATTTATGTGCTTAGGAGAGGTTGTCTAGGTACATGACTATGGGGGTGGCTTGCATAAGGGTCTGGGCCCAAAGTGGTGAGTACCACGGTAACCTAATGCAAGTTATGTAATAAGTGATAATCTAGTAATTAATATTTATGGGGGGAAACACAAAAAAAAGATAAGTTAGAGATATTTGATCCACCCATGCCTTGAGTGCTTGTATAGACTAAGGATGGGAATGGGATGAGTGCCTCGTCTTCTTGGTAGGGCTTCTTGGTTTCCACATGTGCCATGTTGAGGGTCTGGGGTTCAGAGTAACCAGTCCAGGGTAACTCAACACTTGAGGGTTTGGGGTCTAATGAGAGACCAGTCTAGGGTAACTCAAGCAGCCATGTGATGACACTCCCTAGTATGTAGCCTGAGTCTCCTCTATAGATTTTGTGTACCTTTGGTGGTGTACTTATTGTTGTGCCTCTGGAATTAGATGTCAGTTTGTGATTGAAACCTTTGAGTTAGTATACTTTTAGGATTCCTAGACTGAGAGAGTATTTTTTTAAGCTATGTGATTTTCATAGCCTGTTTGGGACTTGAGATTATCTCCTCAGCATGGTGGGAGTGGACCATTTAGGTTCCATGCGGTCGGGTGGTAGTGTTTTTCCACTCTTATCATCTGAGGTTCGTTTGAGACATCGTGGCTGGAGCATTCTTGATTGGTATTTATCTTCATTCTATTCTTGGAGCATTATGATAGATGATATACCCTATGATGGATGTATTTATTGGTATGTTTCTTATATTGATGATTTGCATATGTTAGATGATGTTATCTTATGCTTTACTTTGCATGTTAGATATCTTATCTGTATTTGATGTAGTATGTTTAGGTGTGACATTCCTACTATGTTAACACTGATGATCTCTTCGATAATTTGGAATGTTATGCACGGAGGGATGGCTAGGATCCACGATGGTCTAATGATGCTATTAACGGTTGGGAGGAACTGTGCACTTAGTTATTTATGTTTGTGGTATATGGTTATCTTTTATGATGGATGATTATATCTTTTGAGATGATGTTCATGTATAACATGTGGTTTCATTTATGTTATTGCATCATGGATTAGAGTTAGTATGATGATATAGATTATCTACATGTATGTTTATTCTTTCAAGCCTTTCATACCCTGTGACATGTACAGAGGATGATTGAGCAATCAGAATTGTAATTTAAGTACGTTAAACTTTGCATTATTATTTTATGTGGATGTAGTACTAGATGGTATCATTATTAGTTATGTTAGATGTGATTCAGCATTAAGGGATCCTTAAAGAATGTAACCTATTATGTATGTTTATGTTTATTTTCAGCTAAATGTTTTCTATTTCTTTCACTATTGCGTGAATGTTGTAAATGGTTTAGCTTTCATGTTTAAAAAAAAATTGTTTGGCAAACATAGTGATATTTTAGATTAATTCTTTGGATCCCTTGGTGGGGCATTACAATTTCAAGGTGAACATAAAAAGTAGGTGTATATCTGACCACCTTAATCAAAATCAAATGATAAGATTTTTTAAATATAATTATAGATATGAAAAGTAGACTCATGCCTAGATGTGACGCATATTTTTGGGTATTTTTATTCCAAATAAATAATTAAATATGAATTTTTCACTAAAACTTTTTTGGAAAAAAAATCCTTGTGTCTGACCACCTTAACTAATAAAAAAATTTATAAAATTTTATTTTTATTTTATTTTTCTTATACTAGGCGAAACATAGAATGTGACGCAATTTTTGGATTTAAAAATTGTTATATCGTTTGAAAGTTATAGCTATTTTTCAATGAGTATGTCAATCAACACTTTACAATTATGTTCATTGAAAATTAACTAATAAATGCTTATCGAACTTGAAATTTGACAGATATTATACTTATGGAATCTTGAGAGTGTTATAAAAATACCCTTCTTGTTTCATTTAATTTGAATGAAATTAACATTGTCAGATGGATACTCGAAGTCTGAGTGTCAGTGAATTCCTTCTCAAACACATTTTTTGGGTTGACCAAATAGGCTAGGTAAATACCAAGCCTAATTGGATACCCAAAATAAAATCGGGTATCCAATTTCAAATCAAATACTTGATATGAAATTAGGTATCCAATTAGGCTCGTGATTTTTCAACTAAATTCTTGGAGGGAAATTTGAGAGGAAAAATATTCCAATTGTAGTTTTGGAAGGAAGCAAATTTGAGAGGGAAATCTTAGAGTATTTACAAGGTAATTTATTTGGGGGAAGTGTGGACATTAACATTATTATTATTACATATGATTATAATTATTATTATATTATAGTAATATGTATGATTATTATTATTAAATATAATATAGTTATAATATAATTATAATAATTATAACTAAATATAATATAGTAATATATATGATAAATATTATTTTTATTAAATATATATAGTAATATTATATGACTATGATTATATATAATAATATATGGTTATTATTATTAAATCTATAATCTAGTAACATATATGGTTATTATTGTTATATAATCTAATACTATATTATTATATAAAAATATACAATTATATTATTATTATTAAATATAATATTGTCATAAAATGCATCGAAAGAGGTCATAGGTTAACCTATGACCCCTTTCGATGCATTCATAATGGGTCCCTAAGGGTCCTAGGTGTCCTAGGGACATAAATTGTCATGAAATGCATCAAGAGGGGTCATACGTTAACCTATGGCCCCTCTTGATGCATTAGAACCAAGAAAATGCATCCCTAGGGGTCGTAGGACCCCTAGGGACATAAGTTGTGATGAAATGTGTGGAGAGGGGTCATAGGTCAACCTATAGCCCCTTTCAAACCATATAAATAATTATAATATGTTCCTCAAGGTCCGAGGACCCCTAGAGACATATGTCATCATTGAATGTGTCAAAAGGCGTCATAAGATGACCTATGACCCTTTTGGACTCATATAAACAATTATAATATGGATCCCTAGAGACATATTAGAATCATTTATATGAGTCAAAAGGGACCATAGGATGACCTATGACCCCTTTCAACATATGTTGTAATAAAATCTGTCGAAAGGGGTCATAGGTCATCCTATGGCCCCTTTCAACCCATATAAATGATTCTAATATGTCCCTAGGGGTCCCAGGACCCATAGAGACATATGTCATCATGGAATGTGTTGAAAGGGGTAATAGGTCATGCTATGACACTTTTTGACCCATATAAATGATTCCTAGGGGTCCTATGATGCCTTGCAACATATGTCATCGTAGAACGTGTTGAAAGGGGTCATAGGTCATCCTATCAGCCCTTTTGACCCATATAAATGATTATAATACGTCCCTAGGGTTCCTAGCACCCATAGAGACATATGTCATCATGGATTGTGTCAAAAGGGGCCGTAGGTTATCCTATGGCCCCCTTCAACCCAAATAAATGATTCTAATATGTCCCTAGGGGTCCTAGGACCACTAGAGACATGTGTCGACATAGAATGTGTTGAAAGACCCCTTTCAACTCATTTAAATGATTATAATATTTCCCTAGGGGTCCTAGGACCCCTAGCAACATACATTGTCGAGGAATGTGTTGAAAGGTGTCATAGGTCATCCTATGGACCCTTTCAACCCATATAAACAATTCTAATATGTCCCTAAGGGTCCTAGGACACCTAGTGACATATGTTATCAAGAAATGTGTTGAAAGACCTATGGCCCCTTTTAACCCATATAAATGATTATAATATGTTGCTAGGGGTCCTAGGACCCCTAAAAACATATGCCATCATGAAATATTTTGAAAGGAGTCATAGGTCATCCTCTGGCCCCTTTCAACCAATATAAATGATTTTAATATGTCTCTAGGGGTCCTAGGACCCCTAGCGACATATGTTGTAATAAAATGTGTCAAAAGGGGTCATAGGTCATCCTATGGCCCCTTTCAACCCATATAAATGATTGTAATATGGCTCTAGGGGTCCTAGGATTCTTAGGGATAGATGTTGTAATAAAATGAGTCAAAAGTGGTCATACGTCATCCTATGGCCCCTTTCGACCCATATAAATGATTCTAATATATCCCTAGGAGTCTTAGGACCCCTAGTGACATATGTTGTAATAAAATATGTTGAAAGGGGTCATAGGTCTTCCTATGGCCCCTTTTGACCCATATAAACGATTGTAATATGTCCCTCGGGGTCGTAGGACTCTGAGGGATATATCTTGTAATAAAATCTGTCAAAAGGGGTCATAGGTAATACTATGGCCTCTTTTGACCCATATAAATGATTCTAATATGTCGCTAGGGGTCCTAGGACCCCTACAGACATATGCCATCATGGAATGTGTTGAAAGTGATCATAGGTCATCTTATCACCTCTTTCAACCCATATAAATGATTCTAATATGTCCCTAAGGGTCCTAGGACCCCTAGTGACATATGTCATCATAGAATGTGTCAAAAGGGGTCATAGGTCATCCTATGGCTCCTTTCAACCCATATAAAATACTCTAATATGTCCTTAGGGGTCCTAGGACCCCTAGTGACATATCTCATCATGAAATGTATTGAAAGGGGTCATAGGTCATCCTATGACCCCTTTTGACCCATATAAATGATTATAATATGTTCCTAGGGGTCCTAGGATCCTTAGAGACAGATATCATCATGGAATGTGTCGAAAGGGGTCATGGGTAATCCCATGGCCCCTTTCAACCCACATGAATGATTGTAATATGTCCCCAGGGGTCCTAGGACCCCTTGCAACATATGTTGTAATAAAATATGTCAAAATGGGTTATAGGTCATCCCATGACCCCTTTCGAGTCATATAAATGCTTCTTGTAAGAATTTGGTTTAGGCCAGAATTCACCCAAGAACTAAAGAACTCAACACAAACACACAGTAGACCAAAATAGACAAAGTATGATCAGAACGATGATATTTATTCAATAAATGCTTCCAAAGTACACTAGGAGTGCCTGAATATAAAGGCCTCAAGAGAGCTTCTAGAATGCATAGAAGTCAACATCATGATATGTCATACAACCAGAGACATGTCCACCAGATATGGATTATCCTCCATTAAGCATGGGATTAAGTGCGATGATGTGAGGATAAGCCTACAATGGTGTAGCACACAAATCAGTGGAGTAGACAACATGTGCTAAATGAGGAGTGCGGATAACTATGTTGTCATCATGACAATTTAGTGAATGATGAATACTCCTATGTTGTAGAAACCATGTGCATAATTAGAGTTGCGTAACTCAATGAGAGTACACAAACTCCTAAGTGTCTCACCTAAAATAATAATAAAATAATGCAAAATAATTAAATAATGCATTAACCTAAGTAAAACTTAAGTAAGTGTAATAAGTAAATATTTATTTACACCAACACCCCCACTTAAGTGCACGTTAGGGGAATGCTCTTAAGCTTACGAAATCTAGGATGAAATGCAATATGGGTCCTGGCTACTAAGCCATGTTAGGTACCCATGTACATAATGATATGCAATTTCCCATAAAGTGGAGAATATAGAAAACCTCATGGGAAAAACCCTCCCCTAAAAAGAGAGATAAAGAAGGATGCATCAATGGATGGAGTAATCAAGAACCCCACATTACAACATACATTCAATATATACATAAGAGAATGATGAGAAGAGGAAGAGAGACAGGATGGGCTCCCCCCCCCTACAAAGAAGAATGCCGAACAGTGACCGCTCTGATGAAGAAGCTGATCCAGGACTACAGAATGGTGTTCCTCCCCTTAGGAAGAAACAATGCCAATGGTACAAATGAGACGCTTCTGCTATGTGTGCAAAGAATCCCATGAATAAGTGACGTCTCTAAAACTTGCTCAACTGGCTAAAGAACCTATCCCAAAGAACTATTTGTCTCTGCAACTAATGAAGAACCCTGCTACAACTGCTGATCATAAGTATCCACAATCACTTCAACCTGTGAGATTCGATCATGTAGAGAATGAACAAGAGAGTTTGGAACCCTCGTGACAACTGAAGAAAGTAATTCTGCATCAAGAAGAAGAGGCAGATCATGAATATTGTCCCCCAAATCTATCACTGAACCTGTATCTAAAAGATTGAATGTACCTTGTTGTTCTGGACCTATCACTGTGGTGATGTATACATGTGGAGTAAACTGATGAAGTGACCTCTCACTATATTTATCGATAGAACTCCACGTGTCTGAAGCTGTTAAAGCACTATCATTGTTGTCACTATCAGTTTCCGCACTGTATGAGATGTGAAGAGGAGTAGCAGACAAGCTTGGAGAACTTTCCTCAAAATGTACATCCTTCTCCACAAAGATTTGATGTGTCTCAGGATCTAGAAGTCTATATGCGTTCACACTATCTTCATAACCAATGAAAGTACAAGGCTAAGATGACTATGTCTTACATCCCCTAGAAGATCTCTTTACCCAAGTAGGACAACCAAAGACTTTGAAGTGTGTCACAATAGGTTTTCTGCCACACCATGCCTCAAAAGGAGTTTTCCCATCTAAGGTTTGATGAGGAGAATGATTAAGAATGTGAAAGGCACTTGAGATTGCTTCAACTTCTAATGATGGATCAAGAGACTTGGCATGAATCATGCAACTTGCCATATACTTAAGAGTTCCGATCCTCAATGCTGCAACATCTGTCTTATGCAGACTGAATGCTGAAGGAGTCTGAAGATCAATTCCCTCATGTCTGCAAAATTCCTTAAGTCTTCTTTTCACTACCATGTTTCCATTGTCCATTCAGAGTATTTTGATGGCTTTTTTGGATTTTCGTTCTACATGAGCCTTGAAGGCTAGAAATTTGTCCAACACTTCATTATTATTATGCAGAAAGTAGACCCAAGTGAACCTTGAAAATTTATCAACTAAGATAAGCATGTAGCGACCCTGGCTGAATGTAAAAGAACCTACTAATTCCATGTGAACCATTTGAAGAACACTAGGTCCTCTTGAAGACTTCCCTCTTTGTAACTTCCCCTCTGGATGCATATCCACTGAATCTATTGAACACTCACCCTTAGAAAAGTTGATTTGAGGTAGACCTTTCACCATATGGTATGTGCAAAGTTGTTGAAGATAGCGATAGTCAAGATGACCATACTGCTCATGTCATAATTTCATATTTGAATTGGATTGTGATGACAAGGCCTTTGAAGAAGACTTGGGTACAAAATGCAAGAAAGAATAAAACCTCTTGTGATCATTCACTTTCCCCACTACAACCAAGGAATTGTCTTTAAGACTGTGCACTTGAACTGAGTCTGGAAGGAACTCAACTCTATGTCCATCTCCAAGGTGAGTGATTTAGTAGATTGAAAGGAGATTCGAACTTAGGTTTGGAACATAAAGAACCTCTTTAAACTCTCCATTTTCCATCTCCACATTTCCTTTTCCTTCAACTTCTATTTTTTCTATCATTCCCCATGAAGATGTGTGGTACCTTTGAGTGATTCATTGAAGAAAAATCCTCCTTTGAAGAGTTTGCATTAGCCATGAGTTCTTTCCCTTTGCCCTTCGAATCTAAAGAAGACCCTTTCTCCTTATAAGTATTAGGCAATGGAACATTATGTTTCTTCATGATGTGATTCAACTCATCAATCTTTTTGAGATAGCACTCATGCTCTTCATGACCAGATTTCTTGCAATAAGCACACTTCTTCTTCTCCTTATTGTTGTCCCCTTTCTTGTTGAAATTCGAGGACTTGCCTTGTTCATTTGATTGTGGTGTTGTCTTTTCTGCATCCTCAGATTTTCTCTTCCATTTCTTCTTACCCTTTCCTTTGTTTGAAGATTGTCCAGTTGAATGTTGAGAACCCTAATTGGCCACCAATGCTTTGGATTGAGGTGATTGGAGAATCCCCATTATTTTCCACTTCTTTTCTTCATCATCCAACAGTTTTGCATATTCATCAAAAGTGACTTTCTTGTAGGCAGACACTAAGGTAGTCTTTGAGGTGTTAAAAGAAGATACAAATGTGGAATATTCAGATGGCAGCTTATTATGGATGAGATAGATCAGTCTATCATCTTTGATAGAACTCCCACAATCAGTAAGCTTTGTCCTTAATTCATTCACCTTGATGATAAAGTCTTGTATTGAGTCATACAAATTAGGATCTAAGGATACAAGCTCATCTTCAATTTTGAACACATCCTCTTTAGACACTTTACAATAAAGGCTTTCGAGGGTATCCCAAGCTTCCTTGGTTGAAGTACATTTCTTGATTTGATACATGATTTTATCATCTACCCCCAAACATATATCACCTAGGGCTTTCCTATCCATGGCTACCCAATTTGAAATATCACTTGCAAACACATTATCACCTGCTAGTTTAGAAAGAGTACCATCTACATATTGTGAAACTCCATTATGAATTAAGTGATACAACATTTTGATTGACCACGAAGCATAGTTATAAGGAGTTAATTTAGGAAACTTAAAGTTTCCCATAATAAAGAAAAAATGAAAGAAAATTGCAAAAAAGAGAGAACACAACACCAAGAACACCCCCCCTTTTCACTAAATCAAGAAACCCCCCCAAAGTAGATGCTTTTTGCACTTTATCAATAGTGAGATTATAATGGTCCACTTGCCAATTATTGCCTTCGTGGACTTCTAATTTTTCTTGTTACAACTTCTTAATGAAGTACAAATCTGAAACTTTACAAAGTGCTACAATTCTGAAGCATTATAAAGCAAAGAAAGGTCCTATCACTTAAAGTGACAATTTTGTCCATACAACACTATAATTTGATTCCAAATCTGAAAAGTAGACAAAAAAATATGCACTTTAAAAAAAAATAGAACCTGTTTTTGACTCCAGATGTGCTTGTACGGAGTGTTTGAAGTTGCAAAATGCAAAATTATCCAGGTATAGTCACAAAAAAATGCAATTTCTGAACAATCCATGCACCAAAACCAGAAAATAGCTGCATCACTGAAAAATTTAGAAAATTTTACCCAATTTCAAAAAACAATGCACCTAATTTCGAGTCCGGATGTGCGAGTTATGGCCTCTTGAAGTCGGGTTGCAAAAACCAAAATCAATTTGGTGAGGGGTTGCATCAGCGAAATACAAGGTTAAATTTGATGGTCATATGCATATCGCAGTAGTTGTAATTTTCCCAGAAATGATAGTTAGAAAATTTAGGCACATGAAAGGATGACATCAGCAAAAATTCTTGCCCACAGATGACGTGGCAGCTGACGTGGATTTCATACTGTATAGATCATACAAAAAATACACTGGGGTAGGTGAATAGGATTCGATGTGGCAGTTGACTATGCAGGAAATGTGGCCTGTCGTAGCTATGTCTGTGATCTAGAATGCGCCACGTGGCTCAGGAGCAGCGTTGCCAGAGATTCGAAGACTACTGTCAATATGCTTTGCGCTGCCTGTGAAGACAAATCTGCTAGAGTTTGAATTTTAGTAGCCGAAAAGCTGCAGATGCTATCGAATTTGTGGGTTTATTGTCCCACATTCACTGTGCTTTGGATAGTGGTTTGAAACCAAATGCCCACACCAAAGGAGTTAAACAATTTGGCCAAAAAAAATTTCTTTGCATGATATTAATTTCAAAAAATACATTTGAAAATTTAAAAAATAAATTCGAAAATTACAAAAAATTATAGATCCAAAAATCCAACAATCAGATCAAATAAAACGATCATACCCAATTGCAAATCGGTGCCTTCGGGTGCCGGTTTGCAAAAATTTTTGCCTCACGATCAACTTTAGCCAAAGATAGGTAAATTTATAGTCAATCTTCACCAAATCAACGCTTCGAATGCAACAGAGAGGTCAGATCTGGCTCTAGACGCTCCCAATTTTTGCAGATCTCCAGATTCATGTCGAGGTGCTGAAGCATGAATGGTCTCGTAAGGCTATGTGATGAGAATCCTCCTCAGCTCTTATACCATGTAAGAATTTGGCTTAGGCTAGAATTTACCCAAGAACTAAAGAACTCAACACAAGCACACAGTAGACCAAAATAGATAGAGTATCATCAGAATGACGATATTCATTCAATAAATTCTTTCAAAGTACACTAGGAGTGCCTAAATATAAAGGCCTTAAGAGAGCTTCTAGAATGCATAGAAGTCAACATCATGATATGTCATACAACTAGAAACATGTCCACTAGATATGGATTATCCTCCATTAAGCATGGGATTAAGTGTGATGATGTGAGGATAAGCCTACAATGGTGTAGTATGCAAATCAGTGGAGTAGAGAACATGTGCTAAATGAGGAGTGGGGATAATTGTGTTGTCATCATGACAACTCAGTGAATGATGCATACTCCTATGTTGTAGACACCATGTGCATAATTAGAGTTGCGTAGCTCAATGAGAGTACACAAACTCCTAAGTGTCTCACCTAAAATAATAATAAAATAATGCAAAATAATTAAATACTTATTTACACTAACACTTCTAATATGTCACCAAGGGTCATAGGATCCATAGAGACATATGTCATCATGGAATGTGTCGAAAGGGGTCATAAGCCATCCTATGACCCCTTTTGACCCATATAAATGATTATAATATGTTCCTAGGGGTCTTAGGACCCCTAAAGACATACGTCATCATGGAATGTGTTGAATGAGTTTATAGGTCATCTTATGGCCCTTTTAGACCCATATAAATGATTCTAATATGTCCCTAGGGGTCCTATGACCCCTATGGACACATGTTATAATAAAATGTGTCAAAAGGGGTCATAGGTCATCCTATGGCCCCTTTCGACCCATATAAACGATTGTAATATCTCCCAATGGGTCCTAGGACCTCTAGGGACATATATTGTAATCAAATGTGTTGAAAGGGGTCATAGGTCATCCTATGGTCCCTTTTCATCCATATAAACGATTTTAATATGTCCGTAGGGGTCCTAGGACCCCTAGGGCATATGTTGTAATAAAATGGGTCAAAAGGGACCTATGACCCCTTTCGACCCATATAGATGACTCTAAGATATGTTATAATAAAATGGGTCGAAAGGGGTCATAACCCATATAGATGACTCTAATATGTCCCTAGGGGTCCTAGGACCCCTAGAGACATATGTCATCATGGAATATGTTGAAAGGTATCGAAAGCCATCTTATGGTCCCTTTCGACCCATATAAACAGTTATAATATGTCCCTAGGGGTCCTACGACCCCTAGCGAGAAATGCCATCATGGAATGTGTCAAAAGGGGTCATAGGTCATCCTATGGCCCCTTTCAACCCATATAAATGATTGTAATATGTCCCTAGGGGTCCTAGGACCCCTAGTGACATATGTTGTAATAAAATGTGTTGAAAGGGGTCATAGGTCATCCTATGGCCCCTTTCGACCCATACAAATGATTTTAGTATGTCCCTAGGGCTCCTAGGACCCGTAGAGACATATGTCATCATGGAATGTGTCGAAAGGGGCCATAGGTCATGCTATGGCCCCTTTTGACCTATATAAATGATTCTAATATGTCCCTAGGGGTCTTAGGACCCCTAGAGACATATGTCATCATGGAATGTGTCGAAAGGGGTCATAGGTCATCCTATGACCCATTTTGACCCTTATAATCGACTATAATTTATCTCTAGGGCTCCTAGGACCCCTAGAGACATATGTCATCATGGAATGTGTTGAAACGGGTCATAGGTCATCCTATGGCTGCTTTCGACCCATATAAACAATTCTAATATGTCCCTAGGGGTCCTAGGACCCCTAAGGACATATGTCATCATAGAATGCATCAAAAGAGGTCATATGTCATCCTATGGCCCCTTTCTACCCATATAAATGATTCTAATATGTCCCTAGTGATCCTAGGACCCCTTGGGACATATGTTGTCATGGAGTGTGTCGAAAGGTGTCATAGGTTATCCCATAGCCCCTTTTGACCAATATAAATGATTCTAATAATAATAACAACAATATTATATGTTGTTATAGTAACAAATTAAAATAATGTAGTAAAAATGGGTATGTGCAAGATCATGGTGTACCGAACTATGGCCTTAAGTGGCAGTGAAAAATCAGCAAATCAAGGATATGTCAACTTGACACATAATTTTAAAGTGGTTCTGGACTTTATATCAGAAAGTTGTAAGAAAATAATCTGTAGAAAATTGAATATTGTTTCTAAACTACAAGGCCTTATCTGGAGAAAAAATTATTTGATTGGTCAAAAGTTTGTATTTTAATGCAGTACTACAAAAATTTCAGGGCGAAAATAAAAAGTAGGTGTATGTCTGACCACCTTAATCATAATCAAATGATAATATTTTTAAATATAATAAGTAAACTCATGCCTAGATGTGACACATATTTTTGGCAATTTTTATTCCAAATAAATAATTAATTATGAATTTTCTATTATACTATTTTCAGAATTAAAAAATTCCCGTGTCTGACCACCTTAACTAGTTCAAAAAAAATCAAAATTAAGTTTTTTTTTTTTTTTTCTTATACTAGTCGAAGCATAGAATGTGACGCATCTTTTGGATTTCACAAATCTTATACGGTTTGAAAGTTATAGCTATTTTTCAACCAGTATGTTAATCAGCACTTTGTAGCTAACTCCATTAGAAAATAAGTAATAATTACTTACTGAACTTGTAATTTGACAAAACTTACATTTATGAAAAGCTAAGAACATTCTTAAGAAACCCTTTTCATTACATCAAATTTTGGTTTAAAAAAAGTCGTTAGCTACATGCTTGAAGTAAAAAACACATAAGAACATGCCAAAAACACATTTTCGAGATGTTTTAAAGATGACCATATAAGGTTGGTGTTGAAAGATATAGTAGAAATTATAAAGGTATTAATTATTTTCATTTAGTATCAGGATGGGTGGGAAAAAAGTGGGAATAGATTTTCAAATTCTTTGAGGCATTTTAGCACTACATATTTTTCAGATCGCCACTTTTTGGCACACCATGATCCTGCACATACCCAAATATAATAATATAGTAAAAATAATAATAATATAATATAATAATTTCATATATATATATATATATATATATATATATATATATAATATATTTATAGATTATAATAATAATAACATATATTATTATATTTAACAATAATATAATATAATAATACATTATAAGGTAATACATAACGCATAACTCATATATTTTGGTAATTCATAACTCATTACTCACTAATAATCAAGAGTAATTCATTTTTCCCTCCAATATTTGGGTGGCAATATCAGATATCTGATTTAAAATCGAGTATCTAATTTGAAATCAGATACCCAATATTTATTGGTATGATTTCCCCAAAATATTCCTTGTCCCTACAGACCTGACAACATCACTTTTTGTGGGCCATTTTCATAGGTTTTTGGAAATGTCACATTTTGGGGCCTAAACCATGAAAAAAAGTTTGATAGTATATCCCTAGGTGTTTGATATTGTCATCTGAATGGGGAGCACCAATCATCGAAAGACTAAACACAAAAGGAAGGTATCCAATGAAGAGATTGTGGCATATAGGGAAATGGAAAAAGTAAATCATCGAAGAAAAAGACAAGGTATGTTAAATGTGAGTCAAGTTGACGATGAATTAGTTGTAGATGAAATCATAGAGTCAAATAATGAATATGTGAAGTTGGGGAATGAAAATGTACCAATTGAAAACAATGATGCCATGATTGAAAATTTAGGGAATGAAAATTTGGAGGATGAAATGCTAACAGGTCATAATGTAAATTATACTATACTATACTATACTATTAAATTAATATATTACACTAAATTATATTATATTATATTATACTATTATATTATATCATATTATAATATAATATTATATAATATTATACTATTATATTATATTATACTATTATATTATATTATGATTTTTGAAATATAAAAATATTAATCTTCATAGATAATATAATATATATTTATTATTTTATAATTATATAATGTAATAACTAATTTATTATTTCATATTACTTTATATATATTTCATACTATATATTTTTAAGTACTCATTATTGGGTATCCGATATCAAATTGGATATCCGATAAGGGTTGGGCCTTGCTTTCTAGGTTTGGTACCTGGATAGGTGTAACAATGTCAGAGTGGATTTTGAAGCATTTTTAGACATTTTCAAACTCTATTTTTTTTCACATTGCCACTTTTTGGCATACCATGATCCTACACATACCCTACTATATCATGAACATAAAAAGGAACAATGAGAACATCATCACATGCACCATATATGTATAAATTACTATCAACACCACATCTTCTAAAGCCATTTTTGATAAGATATTGATCCAACCTAGAATACCAAGCCCTCGGAGCTTGTTTCAAACCATAAAGAGCCCATTTTTAACCTATAGACATGATTAGGATAGTCTTTATTCTCAAATCCTTCAGGTTGATCCATATAAACTTCTTCATCAAGATAACCATTAATAAATGTCATTTTAACACCCATTTGGTACATTTTAAAGCACTAGAAAACTAAATATGCAAGAAAGATTCTTATTGCTTCAATTCTAGCTACTAGTGCAAAAGATTTATCAAAGTCCATAGCTTCTATTTGTGCATAATCCTTACAAACCAATCTAGCCTTGTTCCTTGACATCTCTCCATTTTCATCAAGTTCATTTCTAAAGACCCATTTAGCACGTATCACATTTTTATCTTTAGGTCTAGGCACTATTTCCCAAGTTATATTTTTTTCAATTTGAATTAATTCCTCTTTCATAGAATTAACCCAAAACTCATCCATACTAGCTTCTCTATATGATTTAGATTCAATTTGAGATAACAAACAGAGATTAGCATATCCACTAGATGTAATTGTTGTTCTCATTTCAATACCTGCATGTTTATCCCCTATATCTGTTCTTGAGGATGATACTTCTTCAATCTTGTTCCTATAGCCTTTGTACCTGTGGGTTCTAGTGTTTCTATTTGATCTTTTATCTCTTCTTTAGCTTCAACAACTTTATTATTTTCTTCTTTCAAGTCTTTATCACTGTCTTGTAGGAAAGTATTATCCATTCTTATTTCCTTTCTATCCCGCATTTCCTTTTTATCTTGCACAACTTTGTCCACTTTCACATGTATAGTTTCAACAAGTTTATTCAACCTTTTATTAAAAAAATTGTAAGCTTTTCTTTGAAAAGAATATCCTAAGAAGATTCCTTCATCACATCTTGAATCAAAGCTTCCTATTTTATCATTAGAATTCTTAGTTTTTACCCTTAGTTGTGCCTTGTTTAAAATATATAATATTTGAATTTCTTCTTTCTAATACCTATTTGGTACTTAAGATTCATCTACCATAGTCCTTGCCATTTCTTTCACTATTCAGTTCTTTCTCTCAAAAACTCCATTTCATTGATGTGTCTTGGATGTTGCATATTTTCTTTGATGTCATGTTTTTCACAATAATCAACAAATTCATCTAAAGTAAACTTTCCACCTTTACCTAATCATAAGAATTTAATCTTCATGTTTGACTCATTTTCAACCATTTTCCTAAAAATATTAAACTTGTTAAATGCCTTAGATTTATGCTTTAAAAAAGTTACCCATGTTATTCTTGTATAATCATCTATAAAAAGCATGAAATACTTTTCACCATTTAATGACATTGTCCTTGTAGGACCACATAAATTAGTATGTACTAATTGTAATGGTTTAGAAGCAAAATATTCTTTCAAAGGAAAAGATTCCTTTGTTTGTCTACCATGTTGACACCCTTCACAAATAAGATTCTCTAGCTTACTTATACATGGCATACCTCTTATTTTCTGATGCTTACTAACTTTTACCAAGTTGTCAAAATTCAAGTGCCCAAGCCTTTTGTACCATAACCAACTTTCATTCACCTGTCCATAAGACAAACATCTTCATGATTGTTAGTATTTGTGATATCTTTTAAATTGTATACATTCCGTTTAGATCTTTTACTTGATGCAACCAACTATCTAGATTTTATTTTGATTTGGCAACCATGGTCATCAAAATCAACTTCATATCTATGATTACAAATTTGAATAACACTTAGAAGATTTTAATTTAATCCATCAACACAACACACATCATGAATGGACATTTTGTCACTAAGAATCAAAGAAACTAAACCTTTAATTTGCCTTGAAGAATCATCACTAAAACTAACATTGCCACCTTTGTAGTTAGCCAATTTGTCAAACTTTGTTCTATCTCCTGTCATGTCTCTAGAAAAACCACTATCAATTATCCAAAAAGTCCTTTTCTTCAAAATGTAGAGCCATCTGAACAAACATATACTTATTAATCTTAGGCCTCTAGATCTTGGTTATTTTAGTATCAAATTCTTTATCAACTTGTAGACTAGCATAAGTTTGATCATTTTGAATTGACTTAGTTTTGCAATTACTCATAACATGACCAAGGAGATTGTATTTGTAACATCTTAGATTATTCATTTTAGTAAAGTAATAACAAAAATGAAACTTTGAATACCTCCTTGACATGTGCCTGCAATTACTTATTCTATGTCCATATTGACGACACATGTAGCAATACCCATCAAAGAAAGAAGTGAACTTGTTTGAGTATATTTCACTTAGGAATGGAGTGCTTGATGTAACCTTATTTTTATCATTATAAATCTAATTAAAATCTACATTTTTACCTAGATTTGATGTGGTAGCATTTTGATTTGTATCCTTACTTTTAGTTTAAATATCTTGAATAAAGATTTATCTTTCTTGTCATGAGAACATTGTCCAAGTTCAATACCAATTCTTGTTAGATCATCAGTTCTTCTTCTTTTCCTTTACATATCATCCAAAGTAGTGTTCTCATATTTTTATAACTTTCTTCTATATGATACTACTTCATTCATTAACCTTATACATTCCTGATCTTTAGAACTTAACTTTTCCCTAGTGATAAAGACAATTCTCTTTTGTTCCTCAACTTGTAATTTCAATTCTATAACTTGTTGATTTAAGTACTTAGTTTATTTTTCAAAGTTCTCTTTTTCTTTTAAGAATTTATTTTATTGAACACTTAAATTCCTTTTTAATTCCTTGATCGTTCTAAGTGCACAAAGAAATTCACATTCTAAATCAGCCTCAACAAGTTCAACATCATCATCACTATCTAATTCTTGACAAGTAGTTTCTATAGCCATGAATGAAACTTTATTTTCATCACATTCAAAACTATTAGAGTCACTATCTGATACATCAAAAATCAAACTCTACTTCTTCTTCTTAAAGAACTTCTTTTTCTTATAGAATTTCTTTTTACTTGATTTCTCTTTCTCATCATCTACTTCATCATGACTATTATAAGGACATTTAGATGCAAAGTGTCCTATTTTACCACAATTATAGAATTTGAAAGGAAGTTTGTCTTTGTATTTTCCTGATCTTTTATTTAATTTTCTTGATAAATGTGCTTCAAGAACATCAAGAACTTTTGATTCTAAAGAGACTCGCCACACTTTCTTTTCCACCTTGAATGCTGCTTCTTTTCTTGTGGATTCTTGTTTGCCAAACTTTCTCATTTCATAAGCTACAAGTGCTTCATGAATATCTTCTATTGTATAATTTTTAATATCTCTAGTTTCTTCTATAGAAAATATCTTAGAATCAAATTGATTAGGAAGAGATCTCAAAAACTTCTTTACAAGATCAATATCATCAATCTTTTCACCAAGTCCTCTTATGCCATTTACAGTTTCATCTATCTTAAGGAGATAGTCTTCTACCTTTCCATAATTACCCATCTTAAGGTTTCAAATTTTGATTTCAAATGTTGTATCTTGGCTTCTTTAACTCTATCATTATCATGATATGTGTTTTCCAATTTTTCCCATACTTCTTTAGAAGAACTACAATGCATTACCTTAACAAAAACATCTTTAGATATATTGTTAAGTATAAAAACATGTTTGCATTATTACTTCTAAAAAGGCATAATTTGATCCATCAAATATAGGAACCTTTAAAGAACTATGTTTAGCCATAAAATATAAGTATTCCACTCAACCAAAATCTACCCAAAGTTGTTAAACTTGATATAGGGAACCTTTCTCTGATACCATGTGTTAGAATACAAGCACCACTAGGGGAGTTGGCAGGGGGTGTTTGTGAATCAGTGGTTTAAAATACTTTTAAAAACTTGAAACAATTACAAGTTATAAAAATTTAACACATGATCAACATAGTTAATGAAAAACATAGTGACACAATATTTTAATATCGAAAACCCCTCGGGGCAAAACACCACTTTGAATTTGAAACTTTATTGGCCTCTTGGGAAAATCTTTTAGAGCTACAATTGTGGGAAGCACCAACACCCTATTTTAGAAACACCAATTTCAAGGAACACTAATCCCTTACACCTGAAGTACCAACTTCATGAATACAAGAAGAACCAACTTCAAAAATGAACAAGTGAGATATAAAATTAGAGGATCAAATTTATTACAACACAAATCATGAATCACTAATTTCCACTTCTTGTTGAAAACACAATGCAAGATATACTTCTATTCTCTTCATAATATCCAATATCCAAATATATTTTCATTTTCCATTAGAAGATCTGATCAAATACTGATATTAATGATTGAAGCACTAATATATAACCCTTCTTATACATCTAATAAAATTCTTCAATGAAAATCAAATAACAAATATGAAAATAGAAATATAAACCATTACCTTCTTCTTTGTTGTTAAAAATCTGCCTGTAAACTGTTTGGTCTACAAGGAATTCCACACCAATTTTGCAACTTCTATCAAAACCACCTATTGGATGTTTTAGAGGAATGTATCCTCTACTTATAAACCAAGAAATTTGAAATTTTGGAGGTAGTTACATACCTCAAACTTCCATTGGACCAAAACCACTCAAAACTACCAAAGTTGTCATAAGAATTTGGTACATATTTCTGATAAACAAAGTTTTCCTCTTTCCACATGTGTTATGCAAAAACTAACAAAGACCCATTTTAGCTAACTCTGAGTGCTCTCTAAAAAGTTATGATAGTTGGGGTCTATCAGTTAAAACATCTTGCTGACTTTCTAATAGATCAAAACTATTTTTCTTATCCATTTTCAAAAATAATGTGATTATTAAATGTTAATTGTATAACACTTAAGTATTTGTCTTCAATATTTTTTGAACAATATTGAAGGACATCAAATAAGATAATTACATAATGTTAGCCATACCATATGCTCATTATGTTAGCCATATCATATGCTTATTATTGACATCAATGACAACAATCAAAGACTAAATACCAAAGGTTCAACACTACTTTGCTCCTATAACATTGTTTTCTTTTGTTCTAGGTACCAAATCCATGTTTTGTTCTTTTCTATCTACTCAATTTGTATATTTGTTTTTTTGTATCCAATCCTCATTCTCCAAAACATCTTTCACTGATTTGGGTTCAAACTTAAAAAGTAAGCATGTCTCACTTATAAGTCTCTTTCTTGTCATAACACTAGATTCTTTATCTCGAATGATTTTCTTGGGTACACGATGTCTTCTAACATATTTTGCTACTATAGGTTATTTTCTTCTCTAGTTTTCTATAGGGTCATCTTGAAAAATAATTTCAAACTCATTTTCTCTATCTTGTTTAGGTCCTGGCTCACATTCTTCTCACTCAACAATGTGTTTGTGATTCTCAGTTCCTTCTATCTATAACTTCACATCATTTTATTGTTTCTCAGCACCCACAGTTTTTTGCTCAACGACTAGCTATTGCAACTTGAAATTATCAATTTATTGTTGACTTGTAGCTTTGTTCTCTTTTTTAGGTAGGGTGTAGGTAGCACCTTCATTCACATTTATGAATGTATTATAGTATTTTGGTCATGTCTTGCATTCAACATCATTCTTTTCCACATATTCATCAACTTTTGCACTTGCACTTTCTACAACTTTGTTAGTGTTAGTGTTCTAATACTTATAAATTTTTCTCTTAGTGGAATAATCTAAGAATATGCCTTCATCACTTTTAGCATCAAGTTTTCCAATTACTATTATCATTATGTTTATAGCATTTTCTTCCTAAAAATTTAAAATACTTTACATTAGGTGCATACCCATACCATTACTAAAAAATGTAACATTTGTACCTTTCTTGACTTGCACCCTATTCAAGGTATAAATAGGTGTACTTACAACTTCTCTCTAATATTTCTATGACACATTCTTCTCCATCATTAGTGTTCTAGCACAATCTATGATTGATGTATTTCTCCTTTTAGCTAACCCATTTTGGGGAGGGGTCCTAGGTGTTGAAATATTTCTTTTGATTCCTATATCATTGCTTAATACGTTAAATTCATTGGAAATTAATTCAGCGCCTCTACCATATCTCAAGCACTTTAGACTCTTTCCTGTCTCCTTTTCAACTTTGGCCAAATACCACTTAAATAACTAAAAAGCATCATATTTTTTTATTTAAGATTTATATTATAGTCATCATTCTAGAGTATTCATCAACAAATAGAATCAAATACTTTGTCTCCACAATAGCTTTGAACACCAATAGGTCCACAAAGGTCAATATGAACCAATTCCAAAATATCATTGGATGAATAAGAATTTCTCTTGAAACTAGAATTTGTCATTTTCCTAATTAACATTGTTTACACATAGCATTATTAGGTATCTTGAGTTTTGGAAAAACTTTTACTCTTTTCATCTTACCAATGGTAACCAAATAATTAAAATTTACATGATATAACCTCTTGTGCCATAACCATATATCTTCATATTGTGCAAGCAAACATATCTCATCAGATAAATCTAGATAGAACAAGTTACCTCTTGTTTTATCAACACTTCCAATCAGTTCTCCATCAACATCAAAAATCTATGTCTTTCTATAATGGAATTCAACTTTGTAACATGATTTGTTCAACTATGAAACAAACAACAAGTTATAGGTAATAACTTATAGTGGGACTCAAAATTGAAGCCTTGATTTTGAGTAGTCTCCTAAAAATCAAGCCCTATAAGCATTTTTTGATGCATATGTAGCCGACTATCCATTTGAGGCCTATGAGGTGTTTAATGTTTCTAAGAGCTTGCATTTAATATGTCTATGCATTCCATAAAGATAAATTGCCATTTCAAGTCATACTGTGAAGTTTCATTTTGAGCAATGCCTAAATCTACATTGGTGCCTGTGTCAAATAGTGACAGAAGGCTAGAGAGCTCTAATAGATTGATCAAAATAATTCATTGTTTTATATGATATTGCTGGTATTATGGCTGAAACTTTGAAGGATGCTACTAGTATGTAGTCCAAGGTATGATGGAAGTTTGAGGAGCAAGTGGAGCATGAGATTAATTTTGTTTTGATTTCTTGTGTGTTGTTCTTGTTTTAATGCATGAGCATAGAGGTGTTAGGAGGAAAATTGAAGAATGCCTATCCCCCATGCGTCACATGTTAGATGTTGGCTTTCCTTTGAGTGAAACCTCTAGTTTTAATTTCATCCCAAGCTCATGCAAGATGTTGTGAATCCTGTCAAAAAACAAATCAGGAGAGGAGGTTTCACAACACTCACTTCTTGATGGTTTAATGAGAGCCACTCACATGATGATTGTCGACAAGATTGCTAAAGCATGTAAACAAAAAAGTGGTCGATTTGATTTAAAATGTGGTAGAAGGAAGCACTGTGGTAGGTAGATCAGTTTGTGACTATAGCAACCCAAGTTATAATGCTCATATCTTTAGAAACTTGTGAAACAGAGCACACACATTGCAATAATGGCACTAACCTAATGGTCTATGGGTTTTCAAGTAAAAAAAGGAGGGACATATTAGCAATATATCCATAGTGTCTTCATAAATTTTTCTTCTTGTGGATATTTCCAATGAAGAATCTTTTCCTTGTCTTGGAGACCATTGAAGGTGTAGAGCTAAGCCCTTGACAAGATGAATAAAGAAGAGCACAAAATGTTTGTTCAAAGTCCTATAATGGAGTGTACAGAACCATTAAAAGTGTAAATATTAAGTGAAATGAAAATAATGGGAGAGGATACATACACAATTTGTTGTGTTGGGCTTTGTTTAAATGCTTAAATGCTCCTTCACATGCTTCTTAAGTTTCTTTAAGATGTACACCTTTTAAAAGGCAATGCAAGGTTTGCATGGAGGGTCTCACCTCATGGCCAACTAGAGGAATAAATAAATTTTAGACTGACATGCATGCCAAAGAAAAAATAATGTCAATGATGATGTAAAATGTGAGAGTGAACTAGAGGATGACATGTGGCAATGTGATAATACTTGGTAATCCAAATCTCACTAAGAGACAAGATGACAACACATGGTAGATCTGATGATGGTCTCTATGTTGCCAAAGGAAACTTGCTTGAGCATTAAGTATGTGACATGGTGATAGGCTAGCTACCAGTGCCATGGACTGATGACTTGGCATTGATATGTCAACCTGAGGTGGACTAATGACTAGATGCTGAGGTGGTCGAAGTGACATGTGTCACATGGTCACTATGTAGTGATGATGTGGCATGATGCTAACTCATCATGTGACATGGAAATGAATGACATGGATAACATGGGGTAGCCACATGATAGATGTCAAAAAGTTGTGCAGGATCCAACAAATTTGATGCAGGAGCATCCAGAGGTATAAGGGCAATCCTGTGTCACCCAAAAAAATGTACTTAGACTTAGTTTCTATTTTATGTCTTTGCATTTTTGGGTACCCATTTGGCTCAAATAAAGGTTCCAACTCTCATAGTTCAACTATCAGTGCATTTGAAAATCCCGAAAAAATAGGAGCATGCAATTTGACCATCATTTTGGTGACCTAGAAGGTGTGACTTGGCCAGATGAATGTAATCAAGATTTAGAGCATTCCAGAAAAAGAATCAGGTCAAAAGGCCCCACGGTTTGAAAGTTATTGCAATTTTTTGGGTTTTGGAGACCCCCTAAGAATGCTTCAAAGTCAGGTTTGGGGCATTAAATGACCTCAAAAAGGGTCAAAAAATGGGGGACGAGTGAAGCTAGTCCATAGGGCTATAGAGCGCTTTGAGAGCTTTCCAAAAATGTAAACGGTTCGTCAATCGGAGTTACGGTTCAAAAGTTATGCCTCCCGGAAGTTCGGCCACCGTTTTTGGATTCTTCTAGAATTGCACCGACTTCTAATGCAGCTTTTGGAACCTTCTATTTTGTCGGTGGATGCCTACTAGCACTTTCTAGAATGTACTCCTAGTCCTTAACCCTCCGGGGTCTATTTAAGGAGATTTTTGGCATTGTAAAAGGCAGTTCGGATTGGAGCTTGAGAGGAAGTGCTAAAAGGAGAAATATTCTCCAGATTTATGCTATTGTAAGCCCGCAGGGCATGTTTTGAGTTTATTTTCTCTGCACTATTTGTACCAGCTTATTTTCTTAGTTAATATAATTTCCCCTTTCTATTGTGTCTATTATGGTTGTTGGCTTGTGTTCCCATCAAGTGGTATCAGAGCGGGTTTTCCTGAGTGTGTAGACAGAGCGCCGATTGTGAGGCAGTTTGCACCAGGACTGTGTGGTTGTGGGTTCGAGTTAGAAGATGCCTCCACAAAGAGAGCATGGTGGAAGGGCCAAAGCTGTTGATCCTGAGGAGGTTAGAGCCCTCTAGAGACAGGTACAAGCATTGCAAGAGGAGCTTCGTAGAGGAGCAAATATTGCCGCAGATGACAATAGTGAGGATGACAATGAAGAGGAAGTAATGGAAGTTGACGGGGAAGTTCTGAATCCTGTAGAGGAAAGGCTTTTTAGGGCCATATCTAGGTTTTGGAAAAGACCTACAATTGAAGTGGGTATATTTTCGGGAAATTTGAAACTAGATGAGTTGATCGATTGGATCAATGAACTGGACGAATACTTTGAATATGAGGATATAAGGGACCCAGATAGGGTTAAGTTTGCAAAGGCCAAACTAAAAGGCCATGCCAAAATTTGGTGGCAAGAGATTCAACTGGAAAGACTTAGAAGAGGAAAGGAGAAGATCACAAGATGGGATCGCATGGTGGACAAATTGAAGAAGCAGTTCATTCCTGTGGACTACGAGCTTGATCTGTTTAAGAAGATGCATGGGTTAAAGCAAGCAGGAAGGTCAGTCCAAGAATATACAGAGGAGTTTTACCGACTCCTAATTAGAGTGGGGCATGCAGAAGCAAATAAGGAGAAGGTTGCTCGTTATATCAGTGGGTTACGACCTAGCATCCAGGAAGAACTAAGTCTGGTAAGAATGACCAGTGTTGAAGAAGCATACCAGTTTGCCCTACGAGTTGAAGAGAAGCTGAGTAAAAGGTTTGAAGGAAGACAAAGAGGGCGCGGTCAAGGAGGAAGGGGAAGCGGTAGATCATCTGGGGGCCGCAATGAAACTCAAAAGAAAAATGAAGATGAGGGTACTAGCAGGAACCAGAGGAATGAGGGTTTCAACCGCTCCCGTGATCAAGACTTTGGAAATCAAAGAGGAAGAGGTAGAGGATGTGGGCAAGGAAGAGGAGGCTTTCGTGGTACTTGTTTCCATTGCAATGAAGAAGGTCATCGTGCCTTTGAATGCCCTCAACGACAAGGAAGGAAAGATAGGAGAGCTGAGGGCCAAGCTAGGGTTGCTCATGTGGATGAGGATGCACAATCATCACATTCAGAGGATGCAGAAAGAGGAGAGACCTTGGTAAATGAAAGAGTCCTACTAAGTGGTGAAAATGAACCAGGACAACGGAGGAGCTTGTTTCGTACCAGATGCAAGTGTGAGGATAAATGTTGTGATGTGATCATTGACGGTGGTAGCACTGATAACTTGGTATCCGAAGAGATGGTCTCTAAGCTGAAGCTCAAGAGGGAGAAACATCCCCAGCCCTATCGGATTTCTTGGGTAAAAGATGATCATAAGGTCCTGGTAAGTGAACAATGTTTAGTAAAATTCAAAATTGGGAGTTACCATGATGAAGTTCTTTGTGATGTTATTTCGATGGATGTTTGCCATCTATTGTTGGGTAGACCATGGCAGTTTGATAGACATGCAATACATGATGGACATGCAAACACATACTCTCTGACAAAGGATGGAATTCGCCACAAATTGAAGCCCATGAAAAAGGAAGGTGAAAAGGTATGTAGCAGTGCTAGGATTTCTCTTGTTGATGGAAGGAAGTTTTTAGATGGCATGAAACATCAGCGCATGTGCTATGCTTTGATTCCTAGGAAAGATAAAGAAGGTAGTAGTGAAATACCATTTGAAGTTTCAGATTTACTAGGGGAATTTGGAGATATTATCTCTGATAATGTTCCAGATGGATTGCCACTAGTAAGGAAAATCAGTCATCAGATAGATCTAATTCCAGGAGCTAGTTTGCCTAACAAGGCTGCTCACAGGATGACTCCTACTGAAATAGAGGAGCTAAACAGACAGGTTCAGGAGCTATTGAGGAAGGGCTTGATTTGAGAGAGCCTGAGTCCATGTGCAGTACCTGCAGTACTTGCACCAAAGAAGGATGGAGAGTGGAGGATGTGTACAGATTCTCGAGCTATAAATAGGATAACCATCAAGTCACGGTTTCCTTTACCAAGGATGGATGATCTTATGGACTGCTTGAGTGGAGCTCATTACTTCACGAAGATAGATCTGAAGAGTGGCTATCATCAGATACGGATTCGAGAAGGAGATGAGTGGAAAACAGCCTTCAAGACCAAGGAGGGTCTTTATGAGTGGTTAGTCATGCCCTTTGGATTGACGAACGCCCCAAGCACCTTCATGCGGCTCATGAATGAGGTACTTAAGAAGTTCTTGGGAAAATTTGTTATTGTCTATTTGGATGATATTTTAATTTTCAGCAAGACTTTGGAAGAACATTTACTGCATATTCGTAGTGTCTTTGAAAGGCTAAGGGAAGAGAAATTGTTAATTAATCTAAAGAAGTGTGTCTTTGCAAAAAGGGAGTTAGTCTATTTGGGATTTGTTATATCACCTGAAGGTCTCAAAATGGATCCGGAGAAGGTAAAAGCCATCTTGGAATGGCCTACTCCAAGGTCTGCTACTAAGGTAAGATCATTTCATGGTCTGGTTAGTTTTTACAGGAAGTTTATTAAGAATTTCAGTGGCATATGTGCACCCCTAACTGATATAATAAGAGGGGATAGAAAAGAGTTCAAATGGACTGCAGTAGCTGTGAGAAGTTTTGAATTGCTGAAGAAGAAGGTGACTGAATAGCCTGTGTTGGCACTTCTAGATTTCAGAAAAGTATTCCAGGTGGACTGTGATGCTAGTGGTAGCGCTATTCGGGCTGTATTAAGCCAAGAAGGTAAGCCTATTGCATATTTTAGTGAAAAATTGAATGATGCAAAGAAGAAGTATTCTGTTTATGATCAAGAGTTCTATGCAATAGTTCAGGCCTTAAAGAAATGGAGGTATTATTTATTGCCAAAGGAATTTGTTTTGTATACTGATCATCAGGCATTACAGTACCTAAATAGCCAAGGTAAGTTGAATCAGAGACATATGAAGTGGGTAGAATTCTTGCAGAGTTATACATTTGTGTTGAAGCATAGAAGTGGAAAATCTAACAGGGTTGCAGATGCATTAAGTAGGAGACAGCTGTTGCTTACAACAATGCAAGTTGAAGTAGTTGGGTTTGATGAACTCAAGAATTTGTACCCTGAGGATCCTGATTTTGCTGAAGCATGGAAAGCTTGTAAAGAACCTGTTGCTGTAGATAGAACCAAGTGGTTAGACTATTTGATTCAGGATGGCATGTTGTTCAAAGGTAGTCAATTGTGCATTCCAACGAGTTCCATGAGGGAAAATCTAATTAAGGAGAAACACAGTGGAGGGATGGCAGGACATTTTGGTCGGGATAAGACCATTGCCATTCTTAGAGAACATTATTTTTGGCCTCAAATTACACAGGATGTGAAGAAGTTTATACAGAGTTGCCAGGTTTGTCAAGTGGCCAAGGGGTTTAGTCAAAATACTGGCCTATATCAGCCATTGCCTGTTCCATCAAGGCCATGGGAGGACATAAGTATGGATTTTGTTCTTGGATTGCCAAGGACCCAAAGGTGTAACGACTCAGTATTCATGGTGGTTGATAGGTTCTCCAAAATGGCACATTTCATTCCATGCCACAAAACTCATGATGCTGTCCATATTGCAGACTTGTTTTTCAAAGAGGTGGTAAGACTACATGGTCTTCCAAGGAGTATAGTTTCTGACCGAGATACTAAATTTGTGGGGTATTTCTGGAGGACATTGTGGAAGAAGTTGAGAACAGACTTGAAATTCAGTTCCACGCATCACCCACAGACTGATGGCCAAACAGAAGTGGTAAATAGAAGTTTGGGCAATTTGCTGAGATGTTTAGTTGGGGATAAGCCCAAGGGATGGGATTTGATTCTACCACAGGCAGAGTTTTCTTATAATAACTCTGTAAATAGGAGTACTGGAAAATCACCATTTCAAATTGTATATGGGAATAGCCCAAGGACTGCACCAGAATTGAGAAAGATAGAACAAGGGGAGAGAACAAGTGCTGAAGCTGAGGAATTTGCTGAACACATCAAGCGTCTACATGAGGAGGTTCAAGCACACATTATCAAGATGAATCAAGAGTATAAAGCTAGGGCTGATGCAAGGAGAAGACATAAGGAATTCCAAGTAGGGAATCTAGTCATGGTGCACTTACGAAAAGAAAGATTTCCAGTTGGTACTTACAACAAGCTGAAAATGAAGAAATTTGGTCCCTGCAAAATTTTGAAGAAACATAACTCAGGAAATGCATATGAGGTTGAGCTGCCAGATGGTATTCACATTTCTCCCATTTTCAACATTGCAGATTTGACAAAGTATCATGATGATGGTACTGATGAGGAGCTGGTTTTAGAGCCATGTCCAATTCCTGCTTCTAAGAAGGAGGAGATAGAAGACATTCTAGATCATCGTGTGGGTAGGAGTACCAGAAATAGGCAGTATGAAGAGTATTTGGTCAAATGGAAAGGACGACCGATCGAAGACTCAACTTTGATTTCAGCAGCTGAGGTTTCCCATTTGGGATTTCCTCTACCATCCATAAAGTGACAGGGTCACTTTTCAATCTACCCTGGGTGTCTGATGCAGGAGCATCCAGAGGTATAAGGGCAATCCTGTGTCACCCAAAAAAATGTACTTAGACTTAGTTTCTATTTTATGTCTTTGCATTTTTGGATACCCATTTGGCTCAAATAAAGGTTCCAACTCTCATAGTTCAACTATCAGTGCATTTGAAAATCCCGAAAAAATAGGAGCATGCAATTTGACCATCATTTTGGTGACCTAGAAGGTGTGACTTGGCCAGATGAATGTAATCAAGATTTAGAGCATTCCAGAAAAAGAATCAGGTCAAAAGGCCCCACGGTTTGAAAGTTATTGCAATTTTTCAGGTTTTGGAGACCCCCTAAGAATGCTTCAAAGTCAGGTTTGGGGCATTAAATGACCTCGAAAAGGGTCGAAAAATGGGGGACAAGAGAACCTGGTCCATAGGGCTATAGAGCGCTTCGAGAGCTTTCCAAAAATGTAAACGGTTCGTCAATCGGAGTTACGGTTCAAAAGTTATGCCTCCCAGAAGTTCGGCTACCGTTTCTGGATTCTTCTAGAATTGCACCGACTTCTAACGCAGCTTCCGGAACCTTCTATTTTGTTGGTGGATGCCTACTAGCACTTTCTAGAATGTACTCCTAGTCCTTAACCCTCCGGGGTCTATTTAAGGAGATTTCTGGCATTGTAAAAGGCAGTTCGGATTGGAGCTTGAGAGGAGGTGCTAAAAGGAGAAATATTCTCCAGATTTATGCTATTGTAAGCCCGCAGGGCATGTTTTGAGTTTATTTTCTCTGCACTGTTTGTACCAGCTTATTTTCTCACTTAATATAATTTCCCCTTTCTATTGTGTCTATTCTGGTTGTTGGCTTGTGTTCCCATCAAAATTGGAGCATGACACATGCAACAAGCTAGCCAACTAGTTTTGACCTAGAATGGAAAAGGAGGAAAATTGAAGGAGGCATAATTCTCTTTTAATTTTAATAATTCCTCTCAAAAGTACATGCATATTAGTTTTAAGTAAATTTTGAATTAAATCTAATGTTGAAATTTTATGAAAATGGTCAAATTTATGTAATGATGCTATTTCAAAGACTTAGCAAGAGCATGTTTTTGGTTTTAAGATCCTGGGAGTTCTTCTTGAGTCCATATAATGATATTATATATTGCTAGAACTAGGAGAAGACAAAATTTTTGATTCTAGAGTTATTTTTCACATAGGAGGCCACTAGTTCAAGTTATGCAGGTCTTTATCTTAGGTACCCAATTTGTAGTTTCATTTTAGCAGAAGCAGTTTATATCTAATTTCTAGTGAAATGATGGACTACGTGAACATAAAAGGCAACATGTATGCAATTATGGGCGAGCTTTGTAACTTCTAAGTTAGTTAAATGGAGGTTTTATCAACATTCCAGATGTATTTCATATATTTTGGCAAATAGTAATGGTTTTCATCATTGAGAAGGAGATATTTTAAGTTTGTTACAAAATAATGATGAAAAACCAAATCACATCTAATGGGTAGGAAGATGAGAGAAGTTCAAAAATAGTAAAGAATGGAGATTCAAGTGGACATATGTCATCTTTAGATCAGATCCATGATTTCATTCTCCTTCTATAACTTTCTCTTTCTCATCCATTATTAGGATTGTTGGTAGTTTTCCTTGTGAAACCAATAGAGTTCCAATTTTTTATTGTGAGACCAAGTTGTTGTTTGTTTTACTTCATGTCTAATTGAGTAGAGCTCTAGTTTTGAACAACACACATCCATTCTTGTGCAAGTTTCATTTAACTACATGTATTATTTCTTTGAGATAATGAAGATTGATGATGGATTAAGTAAGATACCTTGAGTTTCATTCAGTGTTACTAGTTAATGTATTTAGTCTTTCCAAGGGTGAATATATAAGGGGATTTATAATGAATTATCTATGTTTTCTTATTTTGTCTCCTAATACTTCATATGCTATTAACTTTGTGATTGAATGAATAAGGTTCATTCAATTTAAGATAGCTTGGATGAGTTGTATATTAGATCTTTTGTTGCTTTTAATTCAAGGAGTTAAGCAAATGCTTCAATGGTTTGATAGGGTTTCTGGGTGTATGGAGGGGATGCTAGTAAGAATGGAGTTTGGAGATTTCAGTTGACAAACTTAATTGTAAGGCAATCAAGTTAGGTCATCATGTTGGTAGTGACTCTATGGTGCAATGGATAAGGCATTGATCACTAAATCAGATGCAGGCTAATATGGTGGTCATTTGTACAAATCCTTTTAATCAAATCAGTTTAGTTTCTCACATTTTGTAGTGGGCTGAAAGGAATTAACCCCCATTTAGTTATGGGTTCATAGGTTATGATTTGTAGCTATTTCATTCCTATGTTATTGCATAAGTGGAAGGAGATAAAAGGGTTTCATCTACTGCTAATAGGTTCATATTTTATGTTTTAGCACCGGTACCATTTATCAAAACCTCAAGGTTAACCCACCTAGGTTTTGCAAAGCGTGAAGTGAAGAAGGAGTTATGCCTTATAGTTAGCCCAAGATTAGTAGTCAAGTACATCCATCATAGGGATTTTCTAGCCTTAGATGTATTGGTCTGGTTTATTGGTTAATTTTAAATCTATTAAATTAGGAGCCAACACCTTCAACCAATTAAACATGATCATATTTAATCTTGTTAGTTAGTTGTATTGATCCTTTTCCTTTCATAGGACATGGTACATCATTAAAATTTTAAACAGAACTACCGTTGTATAGTCCAATGTTCTCAAATTTACTTCTATCACCTGTCATATGATTTGAACAACCACTATCAATTATCCATCTATCAATTTTGTTCACATAAGATAATAATGCAATTTTCCTAGAATCTTCTTTCATAGCAACATAAACAACTTCTTCTTCATTATTTTCTTTCATCTTTACCTTCTCTATCGAGACATCTTGCAACAATATGACTAACTTTGTTGCATGAAAAATATATTATAGGAAGTTTACCTTTATATTTTCCTTTTCCTCTTGGAAGTATTCTAGCCATCAGGGCTCCAAGCTTATCAAGTTCTTCATCAGAAGTGTCACTATCACTTTGCAATTATTTTCCTTTTCCTTTCTTTATAAGACCCAACTATGAGTTAAAATAAGATTCAATAGTGGTAGGATTGAAGTTATCAACATTTCAAAAGCAATAAGTCTCTAAATCACACCTTCTAGAGTGTGTTCATTGCCTAGAGTGTTTAAGTTCTTGTATTGTAGAGACCCTAATATCATAAATAGGAAGTAGAGTTCTCAATACCTTGTTGATCACCATTTCATCATCAATATTTCTATTTTCTCCTCTTATAGAATTGACAACCTCTTTGATTATTTCAAAAAAGAGGACTATATTCTCACCTTCTATCATTCTTATTTTATCAAACTTACCTATTAAGATTTCAAACTTTGTTCTTAAGACATTCTTCATTCCTCCATAAATGTTCATTAGTGTATTCCATAATTCTTTAGCACTTTTGCAGTCTTTAATTTCATAAAACTAAACATAGCTTAGGGCTAATGCAATCTCCAACATAGCTTGGTTGTGTTCTTGTTATCATTTAGTTGTTGGGCTATTAGATGGAATGGTGTTATCTCCACATATGCATTGTCCATAAAATGTATCACACCATAAAATATTCCTACTAAATGTAGCCTCATCAAACTTTAACATGCAAGGAAATTCTCTTTGTTCAACCTTGGCACCTCCTTTTTATACATCATCATCTATAGCTCCAAGTACCTTAAAAAAATTTTACCACAAGCACCACTACCCTGATACCATTTGATAGAATATTTAAAATAACTGAAATGGGGGTTGAATCTATTATCCAAGGTCTAGATGTACGAATTGAGCAAGAAAAAACTTAAACAACTTCAAATGTCATCTTTCATTAGATTGGTTTTTATAGTTCACTTTTAGTAACATCAACTAGTAGTCCACTATCCTATATATAGTGAAATTTTAGAAGATAAACATTAAAATTAAATCATCGCATATAACATATGGGTATGTGTAGGATCATGGTGTGCCAAAAAGTGGCAATTTGAAAAATATGTAGTTTTGAAATGCCTCAAAGAATTTCAAAATCTATTCCAAGTTTTTTCCCACCAATCCTAATACTAAATGAAAACAATTAATACCACTATAAGTCCTACTATATCTTTCAATACCAACCCTATATGGTCAACTTTAACAAAGTCCTGAAAAAGTGTTTTTGGTATGTTCTTGTGTATCATTTTACTTCAAACATGTAGCTGATGACTTTTTTTTTCAACAAAATTTTATGAAATGAAAAGTGTTTCTTAAGAATTTTCTTAGGTTTCCATAAATTTAAGGTTTTTCAAATTATGAGTTCAGTAAGTAATAATTACTTATTTTCTAATGGAGTTATGTATAAATCACTAACTGACACACTAATTGAAAAATAACTATAACTTTTAAATGGAACAACTTTTTTGAAATCAAAAATATGCATCACATTCTTTGTTTCTTCTGCTATAAGAAAAAATAAAATAAAATAAAATTTTATAGTTATTTGAATCACCTAATGTGGTCAGACACAAGAATTTTTTTTTATTCCAAAAATACTAAAGTAGAAAATTAATAGTTAATTATTTATTTAGAATATAAATATTCAAAGATTTGTGTCACATCTAGGCATGAGTCTACTTTTTGTTAGAAACAATAGTCCACCAAGATAATAGAGAGGGCAAGAGGTGAATCAGTTATTCAACAATTAAAACATTTATCCTCTTTGAACAAAATTAATCGTTCAACCAAAGTAAACAACAACCATAAAGATGCACATAAATAATTACACCACATATGTTGACTAGGGAAACCCTTGATCAGAGGGAAAACCCTGGTGGGAATGATGCCCACATGATGATGTACTAATATAAATATTCCTTGTTATAGGATGGGCCCTATTAGCAGTCTACATGTAGTACAAAGAATCCCTATTAGGAGACTTTGAATCCTTGTTAGGAGATTCCAACCCTGTTAGGAGCTATGGAAGACACTTGAACCTACTATCCAAACAACTTTAAGACTAGATCAATGAAACCACTATCTAATTGACCTTGATACTATTCCTTTCAAAATAATAGATGTGAAACAAGCTTTTACTTCTTCCTCTATCCAGTATGTTGGGCTTCTTATCCTTCAAACCATGCAATCAGATCTAGAACTCTATATAGCTGCCCCACTTTGTACCCTTGAACCATTTTGCAAAAGTGGAGAATTTTTTGTCTCAGTCAAGTCTAGGTATGTTCAAGTCTAGTTTTAAGTTTCCTGGGGTGGGAGGAGTCTTCATCAAATTTTTTATCTTTCCATTTCTCCACATCTAATAGTCGGGTGGTTTCCCTTTATGTTGCGAGTCTTGCAGGTAGCTTAGTACCTAATCCGATGGAGATTCTTGTAACATGCAATGATTATTCACAAACCTGAGCTTGCTCATGGCTTATCATATTTTTAATCAAAAGAAGAATTTTGCAAAAAATTGAGCATCACCTTCTCCTTAGCGAGTTTTCAACCCATGAAGACAATTTCCTACGAAGAGCAACAAATGATGCTTACAGATCCAGGTAAGAGAAAAATGAGATACCTTATGAAAAATTCCTATTTTCACTTTGATATACTACCTTGGGAAACATTCAGGATTCATCACAATGCTTAGAATCATCTTAAGTAGAAAACTCAAAACTAACTTCTCCTTAGCCGGTTTTCAACCCATGAAGTCCATTTTTCGCCAAAGGCAATTGTAAAGGAAAAGAGGTGAGGAAGTGGGTCCCTTTCAACTTTTTTATTCCTTTTAAACTTCTTTGAAATGAAAGGAAATATTAACTCAAGGGATAAAGCTTAAAAGAAAGCTTGGGTTGAGAACTAAAAATCATCTTCTCTTCAGCAGGGTTTCCAACCCATGAGGATGATTTTTTGCATTCAAAAGAAAATCAACTTTGTAAGTGGATTGGACCCTCAAATTATACAAAAAACATCTTAAGATGATAATGGAAACAATCTAACCATTGAGGGAAAGGTATATTGAGAAGAATTCAACTTGGCAGATATTTCCTTATAGGGTACTCTATTCATAATTTTCTAAAACTTAAAGGGAAATGGGAAAGTAAGTATGAAAGAATTAAAAGTTACTGTTGGGCCAATGGAAATAGTGAAAAGATACTGAAATATCTATTAGAGCTCATACATTTACTATTTCAATGGATTCATCCTTTAATTCATTCATGTGGCATGAATCTTGAAGATCAACGGGTGAATTGAAACCCCTATATAGATGGAAACACAATAGTTATTCAAACTACCACTTTTTCTTAAACTGTTATTCTATTAAATTACACAACTTTTTCAAATAGCTTGTAATTACAAATAAAATATGTTATTCTTCTAGATTCAAAATTTTAACTCATTTCATTTTTATACAGAATGGCAACCAAGTTTTTGGGTTTTGATGGGCTGAATGGAATGAAGTCCACATTGCAGAATTTCAGGGATACTTCACTCCATTTTTATGATATGCAAGATTTTCAAGAGAGGCTGAAATTGGAGCCAATTCATCCCATAACTGAGAAGCTCCAAGGATGTGGATTAGTGGAAGCAACTAGTTTTCTAGTGGCAGTCCAAGCTCCAAAACTAATTGATGAATGCATAAATCATTAAAATCTAGATTCTAGATAGATTGTGTTATTAGCTGATACAATATTGATCTCCATTATTAGGAAAACTATGGTGAATTACCTCTAAGTTCCAGAATGGGAAGAGTTTTTAGATTTGACAGTGGGAGGAGTAGTTTCTAAGTTCTCTGCAAAGAAGATGGTCTAGAGGAAGGAGATTATGTAGTCTTGGTTTTAAAAGCCACGAAGCACCAAGAATAAGGTCCCTAAAACTCTATTTGGTACTAATCTCAAACCTAAGATTGTAGACATTCTGGTTCTCCTACATAGACAAAAAGGTGAGGTAGAAGCTCTAAATTTTTCTGAATAATATTTCTTTTTGGTACAAGTTATTTATTCAGATACGCAGTATATAGACTTTGCTCATGAGGTAAGTGAAAATATTTCCAATGCTCTCAGTGCTGTGAAGTTCTATAACACCTTCTATATGTCTTCCTTTCTAATTTACATTCTAGCATCCTACCAAGGATAGAAAATTTTCCTCATGATGTGAAGGTATATGAGTTCTATCCAAGTTTGCAATTACAAAATAGTTATACAAAGTATGTCAAAGTTAATGATGCATTCACTATGAGAATTTGTACGGAGCTCCAAGGATGCCCAAAGAGGAGATTCAGCTCGGAAGTAATGGTGATTATTAGCCAGTTTGAAAGTTATTTTATCTAGGTCTCAGCATAAAAGCACAAACCTGTGTCACCTTTTATAAAGAAACGTGATATTAGAATGTGACAGTTCAACATTAATGACAAAAAAAATGGTATTTGTGTTTAAAATATGAAGATGATGTAAACTAATGAAATGTGTAGAATTGTATGAATTTTATTGCTATAATTTTTATAATTTTTTTGACTAAGAATTTATTCATTTTATTTTATTTTGAAGTCCCTTTTTTAACTGTAAAAAATATAGAATGTAGTTCCCGTCAAACAAGTATGTGCAAATCATCTTTTTTTGTTGTAATTTGAAAATATTTTATAGATGACATGTATAGCTAGTGAACAAAAAAAGAAATAATTATTTTTGATATATATTTTCTTTTTTATAAGTACTCAAGTTCAACCTTGTCAAGATCCAATAGTATTTTCCTCTCGTCAAAACTTCTCTATCAAATCTATACCTTCTTGAAAAAAAATTACATATTCGTGAAGAGGATTCTCTCCTTTAGTGATAAATATAATTATTTTATTTTTTTGATATGATTTACTATTATTTTCCATTTTTTCAGAGAGCATCTTCTGAAATGTTGAAATATCGACTTCTAATATTTTGAGATTATAACATATTATAACTAATCAAAACACTCAAAAATTTATATAATGATGATATTGAATCTGAGATCTATAAAAGGGTATTTTTAGTTTTTGAAAAAAATTGAGTTCTGATAGAGAAATGAGATTTGACCAAAATAGGTTTTTGTATCACAAATGGTGATACAGATCTGTGCTTTTACCCCTTATCTTTCTCGTATTTGTGCATTGCATCTTTTGATGGATTCCCCTTGAAGCTACCTAGATATCCAAGCGACATGATCATGCTGATAGAGATTGTGAGGTAGGCAATCCAAGTGAACGTGCTGAGCGAGAGCTTAAAGAAGAAGGGATATGAATTCCCTATGAAAGTAGGAGCTTTTAGTTGTGAGTCTTGATTTGATGCAAAGAATATGCTTAAAGTATTCAAGATGTGATGCAAATTGGAGATGTATGAGGTCTTGAGACCGATGTTTGATCTAAATGGATATGCTAGGGAGGCATTGTAGATTGGGAGTGTGATTAAACACATTACCACTATTGAGGATTTATTGGGTGGATTGTAGTGATGAATTTAAAAGTCAAGATCATGCTTTTGCTAGGTTCACAGTGGAGCAAATGAAAACATATAATATCAATTTTGATGTTGGAGGACTGGAGGATGATGGGCAACATATGTATAATAATACATATCTAAGTGAAGAAACACTCCTATTAGTTTGGAGCCTTACAAGGATGCTGAGGAGGACTTAGATATCATGATAGCTCAAATCATTAAAAGAAATGGAAAGTGGGTTGAATGGACTACTACAAGGAGGAGTAGAAGTAAAAGCATGTTAGCTCAAGCTTCTCTAGTAGCTGCAGCTCCTTCCTCCTCTCAAGGTGGCACAACAAGTGTAACCTTAAGCTTTTATTCAAGGACCAGCTCAACCATCATGTGGAGGTGACCAACCTCTAGACAAGAACATCCCCATGGCTAAGACTTATCATGATGGCTCCCTCCTGGTTATTGGAACCCAAACTGAAGCTGAGAAGAAGAAGATAGAGGATCCAAAAGATAGTACCATCACCCTAGATCCTTCTCCTCATACCACCCCAGTTTCCTCTCCTCATGTCACTTCAGTTCCCTCACCTCATCATAGTCTAGTTCTACAAGTAAGTGCTACACTTCTACAACCAAGTAGCTCCCCAGTGCAGATAGTGAATTTGGTAGATGGAAAGAGTAGTAGTAGTGAGTCTACTAAATCAAATGAGGCAAATAAGAAAACATCAGAGGTGGAGAAAGGCCAGAGCTCTTCTAAGCTCATTTCTTAGGCCCCAAAGAATACATTCTCTTTGACTACGATGGCAATCACTCCAATTAGGAAGAAGATGTTTAGCATAGACTCACTTGGGATGGCCTCCAAGGTGATAGGCATAGATTCTTGGTTGGAGGACACTTTGGAGATGAAGAGGAAGAGGATGGATGAAGGTGCTCCATACAAGGATGCCTTATCTCTTCTAGTTGACTCTGGGTCTACTTTGAGTAACGTCAAGAAGCAAAAGACCTTGTCTATCCTTGGACAAGATCCTAAAAATAGGCACCTAACAATGGAGATTGCAAAGCCCATGAAGGATGGACGAATGGAAGATATGATTACAGATGATTTCACTCTGCACTTGGTAGATCTTGGAGAGGCTAGACATGATACCAAGGTTGTCTTGTGGAAGTCAACTAATGAAGTAATTGAAGGACAATTGGAAAGCCTCAAGTTTTCAAAGGTTAGAATGAAGGCGGAGATAGAGGAAATAAAGAGATTTATTAGAAAATTGGTCACTCCACTAGCAAGTATCTCTAGAATGTTAGTAACAAGCAATCCCACTATTGCTAAGTTTCAAGCTCTTATCTCTCAGCTTCAAGAAGGTAGGCACTTTGGTCAAATTGGTAAGGACTGTATTGGGAAGCTCAAATTGGAGGGAGTCTCCATTATAGAACGAATTGGAAATGATATCTTGAGATTAGAAATAGAGAAGGATAACATCTCAACAAATAGAAATACTTAGGCTAGAGAAAGAGTGAAGAGTGATGATTGTATCTCTCTTTTGAAGATGATTATTCGAATAAAGGAAAATGAAGCCATTGAAGTAAAAATCTTTCCGAAGGGAGATGAACCTCTATTTGAATGGCTTTAGAGCATGCAATTCAAATCAAAGATAATCTTGTTAGCAGAGAAAGGACTTAAGGAAACAAAGGAGAAAGTAAAGAAGAACCAAGAAAAATGTTTTAAGCTCATGAGGGGATTGCATAGAATTTCACAGACTTGTGGTGCAGGGAAATGACTCATTGGAATAACCGTCATGTAGGATAATTTCTCCAAATTCATAGATAGTCTAATAGATATATCCTTCGATAATCAAAATAGATTTGTCAAACCCCAGAAACTTAGTGGATACATACATGTGGCCACAAAGGAATTTCAAGATTGATTAAATGCTATGAAGGAGTTAGCTAGGGAGCATTATAAGTGGCTCTTGAGATACACTAACATACATGTGTCTAGGCATGAAGAGCTAATCCCAATCATTTTCACTGCAAAGGCATATAGGGAAAAACTTGAAAAGGGAAAGAAGGCAAAGGGATGCATATTCTGCCTCTTTATTTTTTGATGTAATCATTGTAATATGACAAACTAGTTTCTTGCCATTTGTCATTCTTTTGCAGAGATGAACTGATTGAACTTCTATTGTAATGATCATCTCAGAATCCTATATGTATGAAATTGAAAGATTAATTAAAGGTCAGATAATTTTCGGTGTGAAGTACTTGAAGTTATAGAGTCAATTGAATGGTATTTTATATCAATTATTTTTTGTTCCATTTCTATTAGTTGTTAATTACATACTTTCTCTTTAATATAAATTGAAGCAAGGAACAAATGAAGTTTCATTCCCCTATTTCAATGTAGTGAACGAGTGTGATAAGTACTTTCATTACATGTTCAAAGACAAACCTCTTGGATCTATTTCCTTTTAGTTAATATTTCTTTCTCTATAGTTTAGATTCTAGTTGAGTTAGATAGTATTAGTTATTATGCCATTTTCAATCATTAAGCTTTTTTAGTTCATAAGGTGTGTGGGTTCACAAACTTAACCAATTTTTAAGAAACTACTTCTTGCCTTCAGAGTTAGATCCTATTTAGGCCTAGCTCAGCTTTACCTCTCCTATTGGGTAAAAGTACAAACTTGTGTCACCTTTTATAAAGAAACATGATATCAGAATGTGGCAGTTCAACATTAGTGACAAAAAAATGGTATTTGTGTTTAAAATATGAAGATGATGTAAACTGATGAAATGTTTAGAATTGGATGAATTTTATGCCTATAATTTTTATAACTTTTTTGAGTAGGAATTTATTCATTTTATTTTATTTTGAAGTCCCTTTTTTAACTATAAAAAATATAGGGTGTAGTTCCCGTCAAACAAGTATACACAAATCATCATTTTTTGCTCTGATTTGAAAATATCTTATAGATGACATGTATAGCTAGTGCACAAAAAAAGAAATAATTATTTTGTATGTATATTTTCTTTTTTATAAGTACTCAAGTTTGACCTTATCAGAATCCAATAGTTTTTTCCTCCCGTCAAAACTTTCCTATCAAATCTATACCTTCTTGAAAAAAAATTACATTTTCATGAAGAGGATTCTCTCCTCTAGAGATAAATATAATTTTTAAATTTTTTTGATATGATTTACTATTTTTTTTCCTTTTTTGAGGGAACATCTTTTGAAATGTTGAAATATCGACTTATAATACTTTGAGATTATAACATATTATAACTAATCAAAATACTACAAAATTTATATAATGATGATATTGAATCTAAGATCTATAAAAAGGTATTTTTAGTTTTTGAAAAAAATTGAGTTTTGATAGAGAAATGAGATTTGACCAAAATAGGTTTTGGTATCACAAACAGTGGCATAGATTTGTGCTTTTACCCTATTCTCGGTTCAAGAACACACCGCATACAAGTTTTAGGAACAAAACATAATTCATTGAAAATCCAGAACAAGGAGCTATACTATTTAGCCTTTTGAAGAAACTTTCAACTATAAGTATTCAGATATTGTTCATAATTTGGGCATTTAAGAGTCAGAATCAGAAAGAACAATCTATTTACCAACATGTATTCAGTAACAATAACCCTTAAGTTCACTTGCTTGCATTGGTAAGTCACTCTACTTTTGTAGCACTTTTCTTCTTAATAATTCACAAGTTTTATCTACTCTCTATATGTTAAACATGGAAAACATCTTTCTTTATACCAAGCTCAATAATAAATTTTTGAGTCAGCTTCCCACTTAATTATAATATATTAATTAAATGAATACACATTTAATTAATTATGTCGGCTCACAATTATAAACAAACTTTCACACGTGTAACTTCTATACATGCACAATCTTTGACTCCATTAATGGCCAATATATTGTCTCTAGTTAACTGTGCAACCTTTCACTACATTTGTGATTAACTACAACAATCACACAATAGGAACTACTTTCCTAATACTTTGTTTCCATATGGTTCTCCATATATCAATCATATCTTCCATACACTATCAAATTAGGTTTTTCACACTTATCCTCGTAACAAAGACATACTGTAGTATGCACTAGAAACTGCACATTAACTAATAAGTAATATATTGTTCTTAATACAAAAATCACAGTCTTCTGCTCTGTTAGTCTTTACAAACTTATTACTATGTTTTCATCAATTAAAAACACAATCATGAACACATCATATCAATGTTCTGCAATGCTCCCCCATAGCATCGACATTCATGCTAACAATCTCCCCCTTTGGCATATATGGCAACATAGATGAAAAAAATTTAAGCTCCAAGAATACCAAATATACATCTTCTTCATCATCATGTTCTACTTTCTTCTCAAATGAACTACATAGAATGTTTTTCATGTCATTCTCTCCCCCATTAACATCAATGTCAAAGGTAATACTCAAATGGTTCAATTGCTCGAAGATATAATAATTTACTAGAATGACCACAAGTCGATCTGTTGCTCTACAACTTTTGTATATGAATCCATAAACAACTCAAGTTTCTAGAGACATTTTTGCATGCCAATTACCAATTACCAAGAGTCCTCTATTGACTCTGTTCATCATAGATAGTACCCATTTGAGAAAGCATCAACATTCAGTCCAATGTAACAATCATGCTTTGTTCCCTGGAATGATGCACTTTTGCATCTTCTATTCTAAAGTAGGTAGGGGCGTAACCCCAAGCATACCTCTTAGGTACTCAAATTTATCCTTTGGTAAAGCCTTCATGATAATTTTTGCAATATGTTCCTTAGTTCTAACATACTCTACTCTAATTTCTTTCTCTGCAACTTTTTCTCTTGACACGTGATACTTTATAAAGATTTACTTAGTCTTAGAATGTAAAACAAGACTTTTAGACATGTTAACTATACTTGTGTTATCACAATAAATAATAATAGGTTCTTTGAATGTAATTCCAATATCTATCATCATCTGCTTCATCCATATAACTTGATTACAATTGGCTTTGTCTATAACATATTCTCTATCTATAGTACTTTGTGAAGTGCAATCTTGTTTCTTGCTAAGCCAAGAAACTAGTCTTCCACCAAGAAAGAATTTTCCTCCTTTGGTGCTTTTTCTATCATCCATATCTCTAGCCCAATCAACATCAGTATAAGTGCTAAGAGTAAAATCATTACTTTTGTCATACCAAATGCCATAATTAAATGTCCCTTTTAGATACCTAAATATCCTTTTTACTATTGCGTAGTGATATTCTATAGGATCAGCCTAAAATCTTGCCACAATTCCAACTACATTAGCTATATCTAGTCTACTACAACTTAGGTATTGCAATCCTCCAATCATAGATCTATACTTCTTTTTTTCAATAGTAGGTGTCTCATCTTTTCTATATAACTTGTGACCAGTTACCATAGGGTTTCCAATAGGTTTACAATTTTCTAGTCCAAATATTTTTAGTAAATATTTCAAATACTTAGTCTAAGAAATAAAGATACCTTCTTTATTTAAAAAAAATTGCAATCTTAAGAAAAATTTCATTTCTCCTATCATACTCATCTCAAATTCATTCTTCATATATTTTGAGAATTTGTTACAAACTTCATTGTTTCCTCCAAAAATAATGTTATCAACAAATACAATGATTATCAACAAACCATTTTCTATTTCTTTTAGGTACAACTTCTTGTCTACTATTCCTTTAGCAAATCTAAGTTTTGCTAAGTATTTATCTAACCTTGCATAACAAGTTCTAAGTTCTTTCTTTAATCCATACAAGGCTTTCTTTAATCTATAAACTCTATCTTTCTCTTCTGTCAAGGGAAAACCTTCTAGTTGGTCAATATAAACTTCTTCTTCAAGTTCTCCATTTAAGAACGCTGAATTGACATCCATATGATATACTTTGAAGTTTTTATTTGCTACATATTCCAAGAACATAATGATTGCTTCCATTCTTGCTACAGGTGCATATGTTTCCTCATAGTCTATTCCTTCTTGTTGAGAGTAGCCTTTGCATATTAGTCTTTCCTTTTTCATATTACTTCTCCTTATTCATTTATCTTTTTTGTAAATACCCACTTTGTTCCAATCACATTTTTTTCCTTAGGTCTAGGGACTACTTCCTATGTGTCATTCTTTATTATCTGTTTGATTTCTTCCTTCGTTGCTTTCATCCAATGATCATCCTTGAATACTTCATCTACACTATTTGGTTCTACTTGAGATATTAGGTATAGTTCTTCATTGATTCTACTTCTTGTCATTACTCCTTTTTCTTTACTTCCTATTATCTAATTAGTAGGATGATTTTCTATCATATTCTTATTTGGGGTAGGATTTTCTTCTTCAACTCTTATTTTTGGTATTGCATTCTATTCCTCGCTTATTTCTTCAATTTGCACATTATCTTGCAAGTCACTGTTTCTCTTGAGAAATAATTCATTACATCTATTGGTTATCCTAGAATAATTATCATCATCAGAGTTATAATCCATCATCTTCTCTTTGGTACCAAACTTTTTATCTATTCTCACATTTGCGCACTCTACTATATTCTTTGTTCTATAATTGAAACATCTGTAGGCTTTATTTTTTAATGAATAGTGAAGAAACATAACTTCATACATCCTTGGATCAAACTTATTGATATGATCATCTTTTTTGATGTAACATTTTTTTCCAAATATTATAAAATATTTGACTAATGGTGAGTATCTAAACCATAACTCATAAGGTGTTTTCTCCATACCTTTTCTAATCTATACTCTATTTAGAGTGTATACTATAGTATTGATTGTTTCTCTCCAAAATATCTTTGGTACATCATTTTTGAATAACATAGCTCTTATTGCTTCAACAATTGATCTATTTCTTCTTTTAGAAATCCCATTCCACTCAGGTGAATGAGGTGATGATAGTTGTCTCCTGATTCCATGCTTTTCATAGTAGATATTGAATTCTCTACAAGTGAATTCTCCTCCTCTATTAGATCTTGAGCTCCTAATTTTAACTCCAGATTCATTTTCTACTCTGTTCTTAAATATCCTGAATTTCTCAAATGGTTCTAATTTTTCTTTAAGAAAAACTACCCACATCATTCTAGTGAAATCATCAACAAAAATCATAAAATATCTTTCTCCATAAAATCCTCTTATTCTCGAAGGACCACTCAAATATGTATAGACCAATTCTAGCTTCTATGTAGTACCAAATTGGTTGTTAGGAAATGAAACTTTCTTCTTCAGTTCTTGTGCCAATACCAAGCAATCTTCCTTCATTATCCTTGATGATGCATGTGTCATTACCAAACTATAATTGGTAACCTTTGGCAACCATCTATCAAACACTTATAAAGTTATGTTTCAATCCATCAACAAAGTAAACATTGTCAGCATTTTTTTCCATCAAGTGTGATAGATCTAATTCCTATAATATGATAGGTTGCATTGCTCCCTACTCTAATAATCCCTCCATCATGACTTTTAAATTTGACAAAGTTTCTCATATCACTAGTCATGTGATGTGAACAATCACTATCAATGATCCAATCTTTCTTTTCAACTTTTGAAACCAATGCACTTTATTCTCTAGTCTCTTTGTCAAGATCATCCTCCTTTATAGCTACGAATCCTAATTCATCTTCACTTTTTCTTTGATCAAAATTTTCTTCTTCTTCTTTTTCATTAGCATATAAGAAATTTCTAGGTCTTCTAGGTTTGAATCTTCCCTTATACTTCCTTTCTCTTTTAGGAAACTTAGATGCATAATGACCATATTTATTACGTGTCCAACACTTAAAGATACTCTTACCATCTTTTTCTCTTTCCACAAGATGAGTCACACCTTCCTTCCTTGATATTTTCCTCAATAGACTTGCTGCTGGTAGCAATGTCTCCTTACACTTTTGTGTTCTTTGCTAGACCAAGTTTAATATTTAATGCAGTAAATGTTGTCTCAAATTTTGCTAATTCTCCAAAAAAAATTAGATCAAATTCTATAGCTTCCAATCTACCAAGCAATACATTTCTTTGGTGAAATGTTCAGTATAGGGTATCATTAGTTGAATCATCTGTGTTACTATCTTGAAAGATGGTATTAGACTTTTTAAGATCTTCAATATTACTCCATCATCCAATTACTTTCCACCATGAGATTTGATTCCTGCAACAATCTCAAATATTCTACCAATATAGCTTATTATAGATTCAACTTCCATCATTCTAGCATCTTGAAATGCACAATGCAAATTTTTATAATCTAACTCTTTTTGCATGTGTATCACCCTCATAACTAGCTTCTAATTTTTTCAAATTTGTTAGATGTTTTGAGCAGTTTTACCTAACTATACTCACTTTTAGGTAGAGCTAACAATATTTCTTCTCTTGCCCTTATGTTGCACATAAATACTTCTCTTTGCTCCTCAGTACAACTTTCAAGATTTTCTTCTTCCACAATATTCTTAGATGCCTTGGTTACAAGCCAATATCTTGGACCCATGCACAAAAGATGAGTCTTCCTCTTATCCTTCCAACTATCATAATTGGTGCCATCAAATCTTAGACTTTCCTTTCTGAGCATGTTTTCCATGGATCTCCCAAAGTTATTAAAGTTTTTCTTCAAGGACATGATTCTCTAATACCAATTGTTAGAAACAATAGTCCACTAAGATAATTGAGAAGGAGGGGGTTGAATCGGTTATTCAACAATTAAATCATTTATCCTTTTTAAAAAAACTTAACCATTTAATTGAAGTAAACAACAACCATAAAGATGCACATAAACAATTACACTAGATATGTTGACCAGGTAAACCCTTGATCAGAGGGAAAACCCTGGTGCGAATGATGTCCACAAGATGATGCACTAATATAAATATTCCTTGTTAGAGGATGGACCCTGTTAGGCATCTATTACAAATTTAGTAAAAAGAGTCCCTATTAGGGGACTTTGAATCCCTATTAGGAGATTCCAAACTTGTTAGGAGTTGTGGAAGATAGCTAAACCCACTATCCAAATAATTTCAGAATTAGATCAACGAATCCACTATCCAATTGAACTCAATACTATTCCTTCCAAAATAATAGATGTAAAACAAGCTTTTACTTCTTCCTCTATCCATTACACTAGACTTCTTCTCCTTTAGACCATGCAATTAGATCTAGAATTCTGTACTCAGTAACAATAACTCTTAAGGTCACTTACATGCATTGGTAAGTCACTCTTCTTTTGTAGTGCTATGCTACTCAATAATTCACAAGTCTTATCTTGTCTCTATATGTTAAACATGAAAAACATCTTTCCTTTATACTAAGCTCAATAATAAATCCTTGAGTTGGTTTATCACTTAGTTATAATACGTTAATTAAATGAATACACAATTAGTTAATTTTATTAGCTCATAGTTATAAACAAAATTTCATATGTGTGACTTCCATACATGAATACTCTTTGATGTCATCAATGGCCAGTATACTATCTCTAGTTAACTATGCAACATTTCACTACATTTGTGATGGATTGCAACAATCACATAATAGGAACTGCTTTCCTAATATTTTGTTTCCATATGGTTCTCTATAGATCAATCATATTATCCATACACTATCAAATTAGGTTCTATGCTCTTATCCTTGTAACAAAGGAATACTATAGTATGTGTTGGAAACTGCACATTAATAGATAAGTAATATATTGTTCTTAGTACAAAAATCATAGTCTACTACTCTGTCAGTCTTTACAAACTTATTACTATTTCCATCAATGACAAACACAATTATGAATACATCATATCAATGTTCTGCAATGCTCCCCTATAGCATCAGCATTCATGCAAACACTTCTTATATCTACAATATTATTAAAACATATTATCATTTGATTTTGATTAAATTGGTTAGACATATTTCTACTTCTTATTTTTGTCCTAAAATATTTGTACTATTTCATTAAAATTCAAAATATTGACCAATAAATTCTTCCTTTTCTCAAATTAGGGCTAGTAGTTTAGAAAGTAAATTTAATTTGCTAGAGATTCTTTTATCTCAAATTTTTTATATAAAGTTTATAAAAAGTAGAAAATTGAACATCAAGTTCACATAGGCCTGATTTTTTGAATTTTTATTACCATTTAAGAGCATAGTTTAGTTGACGATGATCCTGCGCATTCCCATTGACAAAAGTTTGACAGTAGGATTTAACATGGAAACCCAATTTGAGAAAAGCCACGAGTAACATGTCACTAAAAATTTCCTCTTCTTAAGTGAGCTATGTTAGGAGCCAACCCTATTAAAGGTTGCAAAACACACTATTAAATGTGACATTATTATAAGATTTGATCACCCCATTATGTGTGACCTTGTTAGAGGAATTTAGAACATTCCATTAGAATTCCACCTTGATTAAATGATTTAGATATGAATATTAGGCCTACCTTTATTAAATAATTTTAAATACTGATATAATAGTTAGAAAGTAACAGTATATTTGATCTGACAAATACAAGTCACTTTACAATTATAGATCACAATTTGGCTCAAATGCTAATTCATTGTCTAGTCTTCATTGACATCTTAGTCTCTAATTTGGTTAGAAATCCTTCAAGTAATCACTCTTCAATAGTTATAAATGCTTATCATCCTTCTACTTAAGTTGACTAGTCAATAACAGATCAGTAACTGTTCCAACCTCCAACCGTGTTGAATGTTAGCCCTTGTATCTCCTTAAATAGGTAACTCTGATCTTTTGTCACTTAATCACCATAATAGATTTTAGGTTTAGGTCAGATTCATTGAATCCTTTGAAAATTTTATCTCCTCTTTCTATTCTAGAAACTTCTCCAAACTTCTTGAATTCTTGTATGGAAATGCGCAAATACAATTTTTCTTTCTTTAAATGCATCAAGTCATCAATCATTATCTTCAACATGTTTTTTGTATCCCAAGAAATCAACTATATTAGACAGAAATTATGATTTCTCATAAACTATTAAAATGGTGTTCCTCAGTAATCACTATATTTTGACACTTCGTCATCAGTGGTATTGATCTCAAATTGGTCATGACAATTGAGTGTGAACACACTTAAGAAATTTTCTAAGTTGATGCTGAGTTGCAATATGTGCTAAGTTAGAAATTCAACAAGTGTCGATTCGTTCAGATGTAGAGAAAATAGACAATGTCGAGCAAGTATATGTGTCGAGTGAACAATAGATTCTAAGCAAGTTGAAGTGCCAAGCAAGATAGTATTGTAGTATGTGTCGAGCATCAGTAATTAAAAAGTGTCAAGCAACACAAAATCAACATAACAGTTTGTGCCTTTACAAAAGAAGATGTAAACTATTTTTGAGATGACATATGGAAAGATTTCGAACCCTAGAGATAAGATTGAATCTATTTGGATTCCCTATGCAAATAACATCCAACCAATGAGAAAAATGGAAGGATTTGAGCATGAAAGTTGGATGAATCTCAATCGTAGATTCATACCTAATCCCAAGTAACAAAATCCTTTTAAAGGAGATGAAGCCCCATACTTTTGAGAGGGATTGCGAAAGAGAATGCATGCGAGGAGATAATGTTAGCAATAGTTTGAAGGAAGTGAAAGGGGTGATTTGATCAAGTTGAAGTAGACTTAGAAGAAGGACAAAGTTGTAGAATTAGTTAGTAGAAAAAAGGATAAAGGTTACAACATTCTTCATATAAAATCAGTGAGGATTAGATTGGATAGAACAAGGATCTAAAATTAGCAATATCAGATTGTAAGTGCATCAAATCAAACATTCTATTGCACTCTCTAACATTTGTTACAATAGAATGAAATCCTATAGACTTAGGTTGGTTTAACAACCATTATATAAAGCCTTTAATAGGGTGACATTCCAAGTGAGTTTTCTAAAGTCCATTAGCTAGGCACACTTTTAATAAGGTGTTAAAATCCTTTAACAAGGTAGGATCTAACAATCCTTGTAAGCCTTTAATAGGGTAGATCATGAGAATGGTCAAAAAATGTAACCTTAATAGGTGAAATTTATTGTTGTAGTAGTGAAGAGTTGTGGGTGTCATCCCCACCCTAGTTTTACCTTCTCATTGGAGGGTTTCTGGATAATCATATATGGTGTCAAGTGTTTATGTGGATTCATTTGCTTTACATTTTATTTCTATATGTTTATGCATGCAATGTTTTAAAGTTAGAAGTTTTAATGGTTAGAGTTTAGTACTTTTGATACACCCCCCTCTCAGAAGTATACTTCCCACTTGATCACTACTATATTTCTTGTACAAGACATAAACTATCATTGGATCAATACTGATGCTCAGTCAAAATTATTTCTTCTTGACACTTACTGTGGCCCAATTGACACTAGCATCATTTGACATGTATTGCAAGTTCCTTAATATTATTTATTGTTGCTCTATCAAGACTATGGATTTGATCTATCTTTGATTACTTTTTCAGGGCTTCAGTGTAACTATCTTCTTCTCTTCTAGTACGATTAAACTATTAATTTATCTTGTTAAAGTCTAACTAATCAAGTGTCCATTTCTATTTTCCTCTTTATAACTCAACCTTTCTTGTATTTTCTTAGTTTATGACCAACTTCTCAAATCCTCTTCATCAATAAAATAGATATGACACCTAAACTAGATAGATATCTATCTCACAAATAAGGTTTGACATAATTGACAACATAAAAATTATTCCAACTGTAGTTTTGAAGAAATGTAAGGGCCTTTCCCTTTCCTTTGGTTGGTTAATAATAGTAGGGGCTGCCCTAGGAAAATAGAAATCACTCTGCATGTAGAGTGCTTATACACACACACACACACGTCTAGTGTCGGGTAGGGCCCTTGAAAGGATTAAGCTATTAAGACCCTTTTTAACAAAAAAGAGTCAAAAACATTGAAAAAGAAAGTAGATTCACTCTAATTTAAATCCATACAAGGCTTGAGTCTATAAAATTCACTTGCAATGTGTAGTAAGTGCTAGAATAGAGACATTAGATTCAAAAAATAATGAGGCAATTTTTACCAAAAAAACTATAACTTTGTTAACTTAAAATATATATATATATATATATATATATATATATATATATATATATATATATATATATATCAATTGAAAAAATAAAATTAGATTCACTATACTTTAAATACCTATATAGCTTGAGCCAAGATAATTCATATAAAATGAGTAGCAAGTGCTAGAATACAAAAATTAAAGTCAAAATACAATGAGACAATTTTAACCAAAAAATATTGTAACCTTCCTATTTTTCCACAAAAAGGAGTCAAACCATTTGTAAAACAATATATAGTTTCTGTACTTTAAATACATTTAAGGCTTGAGTCAATATAATTCATATTTAAAATGAGAAACTAGTGTCGGAACAGAGAAATTGCAGTCAAAAAATAATGAGAACAATATTTTCCCTTATTGAAGCTTCTATTATTGTTTCCTTTTTCATGTGACAATTTCAGTATTATTTGTCTCTTTAGAAGTACCTTATATTCTCATCTTCATGGTGTAACACCCCTTCTTTCATACTGTGATAGACTTAGCTGTTAGAGTTCTATATGACTTCTCTATAGATGTGTTAACCCTTATTTTATATTTGAAATGAAATGCTTTGATATGTCGAGTAATTGATTATGTAAGGTTGTAAAAATTTCCTAATTGAAATGGTGATACTTTAATTTCTCTTAGTTAGTTAATGAGATTACTTTTGTGATGTTGTTATATGGTGTGTCTTAGAAAGTTATTTATTATGTCCTCATGATGATGAGATGTTCATGTTAGAATATGATGTTATTTATATTTAGGATTTAATATTATACTTACTCCATACTTTGATGTGTATGGTGTGTGTGTCTGTGTGTGTGTGTGTGTGTACCTTTGTTTTACATTTATATTTGACGTGTATGATATGTTGAGAGAGGGAGTCATAGTCACCTACTAGTCAAGATATACATGATGTACCACTCCTTATTATTATATGTTCATCTTAGATACATATGCATATGTACATGCTCCTCTTTTATACAAATTTGTAGGTACTAGGCATTGACTTCCCTGAATTGCTAGGATAAGCATGCCCTTTCACAATAACTTAGTGGTAAGAATGGTGAGCCAATGTTCAAGTCCAATCCCAACCATAGCCTAAATAATTCTCATGAAAAGGAGGACATGCATTTAACTTTTGACCCTTTTTAAACCCATGTGTTTATCTTTGCATGTGTTGCTTGATTTTGGTGTTGGTAAGTTGCACTTACATGGCTTCTATGTGGATTTGGCTATATGATTTATTTGTTAAAATGATTCATTATAATATTTGTGTTAATCATAAAATATTGAGAATTATTAAATATTATTTGATTAAAAAGAAAATCTTAAACTAAGAGTAATTAATTAATAGTTAATTAAATATGTGCCTTAATTTAAAGACTTAATTTGGAAGTCTAATTTAGGAAATTGGTTAAAGAGAAATGAAATATGATGATATTTAATTAATTAGAAATTAATTAAATATGTGCTTCAGTTTAAAACATTTAATGTAAAATTCTAAATTAAGAAATTGGATTAAAAAGAATTGAAATATTAAAGATTTAATATTGCTTTATTATAATTATTTAATTGATAACAATTATATTAGAGTTGCATTCAAAAAATGAGCATTAATTATTATTATTAATTTATATAATAAACTCTTCTTTAAATAGCACCTTGCTTGCACTATTTAATAAAGTGGTGGAAAAGAAAATATATATATATATTTACAAAGTTCTTTGGGTGTGCATGAAAGGATTAAATAATTAAAATAATTACTATTTAATAAAACTAGTGACTTTTAGTATTTGGGGGAATAGAAACCCAATTTAGGGTTATTGTTCGTTATTAGATGGTTTGTAGTTCATTTGATGGACACACTGACTTTATGGAGCAAAATTTGAAATTGGAGGAAAATTTTTATTGAAAGTTTCAGAGGGTTTGGAATTGCATGCATTCATAGGTTGTCTCAGATTTTAGCTTTAATTTTGAGCTAGGATTTGAAAACCCATAGTGGAAGTTTATTGAAAGATCTATCTACTTCATGTATTCCTAGGTGATTGCATAATGCTAATTAATTTATTGTATTGATTATGGATAAATAATTATATTGTAGATTTTGAAAATTAAAACTTTTTAATCAAGAAAACTTGACTAAGGAAAACAATAGAAAAATTTAGAAAATTATTGTGACTATATTCTTTTAAAATACTTTCTAATATAGGGAAATTTTGATTATAGAATTTTTTTTAAAAATAAGAAATAGTATAGCTAGGGTTCCAACTTTAAAGTTACCATTATAACCATGTGGTTGTCACAAATTTTCTATGTAAAAATAAATATTATTCTTATATTTGAAATAATTTGGTTGCAAGATTTATTGGAAAAACAAAAAATTAATTGAGGGGAAAGCATTTTGTAACTAAACTTATACATGTATATGAAAACAAATATATTAAAGATAGAAACTAGGTATATTATGCTGTTATGATTTGAGAGATCAAAGACATGAAAATACTAATTGCGTCTTTATTTATTTTTTATAAAAATATAATTTAATTTTTGAATTTATTTATATAATTTTTTTGATTAATTATTAATTATGGATATTTAAAAAAATTATTTAAAAATCATAATTTTAAAAAATAATTATTTATTCTGAAAATTAAATAATTAATACTAATTTTCTTATAAGTGAGTTTTTAATATTAATTATTTTTAAAACTCTTGGTGGGTTATAACTTGATATGTATTTATTAATACAAGTGGAGTTATAAGTTAATAAATATATATTTGTGACATAGTTATATTTTAAGAGAAGTTATAATGGTGTTTACTATATTTACTTGTAGTTGCATTATGAATTAAAACAAAAGTAAATATCAATGTTGGACTTAAATAGAAGTCAAATTAATATTTTATAAATAAAATTGATAAAAAAAAATAATCTAATAATATACATTTATGTTATTAATTGAACCATACATGATTTAAGATTATTTAAATTAATAAAATGCTAATATTGCATGATATTTTACACGCACAATTAGATTTGACATTTAAATACTTATTCATTGAAATATGTATATTAGCATAAAAGCTTACATTAACATACATATATTATTACTTTATTGTTCAACACATCATTGTGGCTCAATCTAAACATAGAGAATGATGGAATTAAATCATATGGCTGAAAACTATACATTTTCTTGAATATTGTATTTATAATCTTGTGATGTTTACTTTCGTGATGGTTTTCTTTGGGGGTTGATTAGTTGGGCAAGTCAGGATGTGCATCAGAGGAATCTTTTAGAGTTCTTTGATAATTACTTGACTCAATATCATGATGTATTTTATGATTTAAATTGAGATTTATTTTATAAGACTTCTTTTGATGAGCATTTATGAGAACTTGGGTTTTGAGAACCAGTGTTATTTTTTGGTTACCTATTAAGGAACTAAATTAGATCAATATTACTTTTGTGGTATGTACCACAATTTCTGTTTGTGAGTTTTGGGATGATAGTCTAGGTGTATGTCTATGGGAGTGGCTTGCAATGGGTTCCACAACCCAAAGTGGCTGCTAGGGTAACTCATTATAAGTTGTGTAACAAGTGATAACATAGTAATTAAAATAATTTCCTCCCTATGCTTTGAGATAAATTAAAAAGATAAGTTATGTATTTTTCTTTGTCCATGCCTTGAGTGCTTGTATACTCTAAGGATGGGAATGGGAAGATATATTGAGAGGTATGACTAGTTTCTCATCTTTATGAGAGGGTATTCTAGTTTTGCATAGAGTCACTAGGAGGCCAAGGTCCTGTGAGACTATCAGGATAATTTTAAAGTTGGCTCATGTGCTCACACTCCATAGTATGTAGCCTGAGTCTCCTTCATGTTTTTTTATATTTTCTTCTAGTGGTGTACTTTTTGGATGTTACTTTTGATGGTGCATTTATTGTGAGTTATTTCTTATTGATTGGATGTTTGTTATTGTTGACAATTGACCTTTTCTGATGAATGTAAGTTATTCATTGGTGGTTTACTTTTATTGATGAGAGTTATTATTTGTTGGTTATTGTGCTTGTGACATTTGACATGGATTTTGAGGTGGTTATATGTTTTTGGTTTTGATATTTGATTTGTACTTGGTATATGTTGTTGATCTTCATCTATGGTGTTTGTTTGGATGAGTGTCTCTTTGATTTTGATTATCTTTTCTTTATTAGTAGTTTGAGTTACCCTTGATGTGGATTTGGCTATCAGGATCCCTTTCCTAGGATTGTTTTATGATTTGATTTTTATGTGTAGATCATACATTATCTCTTCTACATGGTGGGAGTGGAAGCCTAATTAGGTGAGCACGTGATTTGGAGATAGTGACTTCTTACCATTTGGGTACCCCAAAAATTGATAGATGTTGGATGTTCATTGATGTATTTGCATCTTTATCATTCTTTTTATTGTCTTGGAGAATTATATTCATTTGATTTATCTATACATATTATGTATCTTGTATTTTGAGATCCTATGAGATGTATTGTATATTGATGTACTTGTATTCATTATTGCATACCCTATGACATGTGTAGTGGATGATGTTATCTTAATGTACTTTATCATATTAGTTGGTTTTATGTATGTGTATATGGGATTATTGATTTTTTTATTCATTTTACGATTATGTACATTGTAATTGAGACTTAAACTTATTAATAAAATTCTCTTAAATGTGACTCTATGCAAAGGAACCCTTGACGAGTGCAATCTATATTGTAATTGCATGTGTGTAAATTGTGTTCTTGTGTACATTCCTTCTGCGTTCTAACTTTGATGTTATTTAAGCTTTAAAACAAAATACTTTAATAAACTTTTTAATATATTATATTTATTTCTCTTGGGTTACCAAGTGGGTCATTACACATAGTCCATTATTAGCACCTTAGTTCATTCAGTTATATTTCACTTTTTTTTTAATATTGTACATAAATCATTTTTCAAGTTACAATTGATTGATACAATGGTCTATTTATTCTATAATAATTCTTTTTAATTTTTTTTTTATATGAAGTCCCAGGCATAAAATTCTGAAATTTAGTACTCAATTTTTTAAACAATAGTTAACATTTATTTTTCATTGATGAATTGAAAAAATTGATGAATATGTTATATTATTATATATTATTCTAGATTCTACTCAGAGTATTTAGACTTATCTTTAGTAGAGGCCTTCGAGATTACTACCCCTTTTTTCCAAAAAGGTTTAATTTTGGTGAAATGTTTTTAGTATGATATATTTAAGAATTATCTTCATTCAAACTATGATTTAACTTGTTGATTAGTTCTTGGTTTTTTCAAGGTTCTTATAAAGGTAAGCTTCAATATTTTGTGTTTAAAAGTTCTTTCTTTGCTATTTTGGGGAAGTTCTACTTTTTTTGGGATAGATATATTTTTATATTTCATTATCAATTTATATAATAATAATAACTATCACCAAAAAAAAATTATTTTAATCATTTTATTAGGTTATCTTCTTGGTATTCATACAAAATGATAGACTAGGGAGTTATATCATAAGTTATTATACTTGCAATATCATTTTAATTAAGAGAAACCAATTAATTCGTACACTTAATAGGTAGTACATGGACTAATATCTCTTATCATTAATATGATGAAAATATTGAAATGGTTAGTGATGATAACTATTACTTTTTGAAGAATCTTATATGAATTATTAATCTTCTTTTTGACATCACTAAAACCCTTAAAATTATCAAAGAAAAACCAAAAAAAAATCTTACCATACTAAAAAACTAATGGTATTTGATGAGGAAGATTAATTAAATAATGATGTAAATTACTCTAATATATTATATTAAACTACTTGAGACACACAAGAATTAAGATATGGTAAGTCACGTTAATTCCACGTTTTCAAAGTTTAATTTTTTTGAAGTTGTATTAGTCTCATTCTTTTCAACAAATTATAATTCCTAAGTTAAAACTTGTACTCTTATCATTAGTAGTACAAACTACATTCAGAAAAATAGAACATCATCAATGTGTGAATGAATTTTAGAAGGTACAAGTCTCTAGGTACAAATGATTACTTTAAAGAATTGATATGTTGCACTTGCAAACATTGTCAAATGAAGAAACTAAAGAAGCATCAAAGTTTGTTAGTATTCATAGATTAAAATATGTAATTTTAATATAATAGCTATAGAATAATAAAATATTGATATATTGATAATTTAAAAAAATATAGTCTACCTCCAATGATGATTCTATGCATATGCATTGCAAATGTATAAGAAAAGGTGATTTGAGAAAAAGAAAATACACTAAAATCCCCATTTTTTCAAAGTTCAAAATTATTTGTCATATTTTGTGCTAATAAATTGTAACATTTCACACACCTAAGAGTTATGATCTCTTCAAAAAGAATTGATGGTCAAGTTTAAATTTGGATTCTTATTATTGATTATACATAGCGTATTTTGGAAAACAACATATCATCTTCATCTGAAAATTTTGATGAATGAGTAGCAAGACCTTCTCCAAGAACAAATGAGTAATTCAATGAAATGATACATTGAAGTTATTGATGGTACAAAAATAGGAAACTAAAGACACAAATAATTATTTGTATCCACAAATTGAAGTATGTTGTTTTTGTGGAAGAGGTACACTATAACTAGCTAGCAAATTGGTATTATTATAATTAATAATAAGCATGTCATTTAACACATAATTATTGATTAGATTAATTTATTTTTTAATAAAAGTCACTTCAAAATCCTAATGTTCCTGAAGAACCTATGGATGTCACTAATGGTAGTCACTCTCAAGATGAAGAACAAACCAGATTTATGGATGACAATATTTTGCAGATAAGTGGGGCTAGAATTACTAAATTTATCCAAGAATTTTAAACATCTTTAGAAGAAGTTCTTGATTCTTTCATAGCTCAATTAGATAGGACACGTCTTTTTTTAAATGTAGATACTTACACATTAGCAATGCTTATGTTGTTGTTGAACTTGAAGGTTACACATGGATTGGCAAAAACATGCTTCACAAAGTCATTTCCATTAGATGTGTGAGAAAAATATGTTTAATTAAAAAGAGGTGGAAATGAGGAAGCCAAGATGGATTACCCCTACTAGGTGGAAGTCACTATATGAAAAAAAAAAAAAAAAAAAAAAAGGGACATGCTTTCCACTGGGAATGAAAAGACTCAATTTTCTACAAATTACCATACTATGCACATTGGGAAAAATGTAGTAGAGTGTTTGTCAAAAATTCTTAATGGAACTAGCCTTGAAGCACAAATAAAGTTACAAAAGGATCACCAAGTTACCAATATTATGCCAAACATTTGGTTGCATGAAAATATCTCATTCAATCATGCTACATGGATTTTTTCATCAAAGGAGAAATAAAACATCATTGGTACAATGAACAAGACAAGGTTTCCTTCATGTTTGGTGCAACATTAAAGAACTTATTCACAAGAGATTGATTAGAGTTATCAAGGCTAAAAATGCATGACATGCATAGTTGGGTAAAGGTAACTTTGTAGCTTGTTATATTTATTTGTAACATAACTAGAAATTTATTTATCTTAGTGATAGAATAAGTTCAAGCATAATTTAACTTTCTTTTTGTAAATGGTTATCTAGTATGTGTTACGGTCCACAACAATACTAAGCACCTTTGATCAGGATGTCATGTTAACCATTTATAAATTATCCAAATATTTCAAGTATTTTGAATCCATCTTATGCACACTCTCTCATGAATCTTACCCTGTGAATGATGTAGGAGCATCTGAGGGTAATAACTTTTGACTCAAATGTGGGTTTTAGCTGAAATTTTATAGGCAGTTGCATGAGGATGATTTATTTAGATTTTTGATAGGGCTCATCTTGATTTGTGGTTGTTTTGACATTTTTATGGAAGCCTAAAATATCATCTTGGCCTCTGAAATTGGATTTTTGTGTATTTCCCAATTTTCTCAAAAGTTGTTTTTGTAATAAATCTGAAATCATATTCTTTATTTCATAGATTAGTTGGAAATTCATCTTAGCTTAGATGAGAGCTTTTCATTGGGAAAAATCAAGATTCTTAGGATGGGTTTTGAAAATTACCAAACATGAAAAATATATTTTTCCTAAACATGTATCAAATATGGTAATTTTTAATATTGTAATAAGTAGTTGTTTTCTCCTTCATTGAGAGGAGAGGAGAGTTGGGAAAGTATAATGAAGAATCTATCATTCTAAGGCTTTTGTGTGGTGTAATTTTTTGAGCTATTATTTTGAAGGGTTTGGCTATATCATTTGCTATCAGAGAGAGGAGATGGCTATGAGAGGAAAAGGAATAGGAATAGGAGGTTTCACTCTAATGCAAAGATTTATGCTAGATATGCAGAGGTAGATTGAACAGCTAAATGAGTGAATGGATAATCAAGGAATACTAGTAGTACAAGGAGAGAATGAATCAAATGAAGAGGCAAATCAAAGAGGTGCGAATAAAAAATGAAGAAGAACACTTGGAAGAGTCAAGCTATGAAGATAGAGTGCTTCAAGCTTTACATGGTAAAAATGAAGGGACCAAGATCAAAGTTTTGGACTTTGCTAGCAGTCTTAAGCTAGAAGAGATGATAGACTAGTAAATGAGACGAGGAATTTTTTTGAATGGAAGCCTATGATGGAGGAAAAGAACATGAAGTTTGAATGCATAAAATTAAAAGGAAATGCAACAATATGGTGGGATCACTTCTAGAAGGAAAAAACTAGAAAATAAAAGGAAAATATAAAAATGTAGAGAAAAATGGAGAAAACACTTCAGGAAAAGTTCTTACCCTTGGATTACTCACAAACCCTCTTTCATAAGTTTTAGAACTTGAAGAAAAAATTGTCTCCTATAAAAGAGTACATGAATGAGTTCTATAATTTATCCATGAGAATAGAGCATCAAAAAAATGATGACCAAATGGCTATTGGATACATAAATGGCCTAAATTTTTCTATCCAAGATGAACTAAGGATGCATCATGTTAATAGTATGGAGGAAGCCTACCAATTAGGTCTAAAGGCTAAAGAAAAGAAGAATAGACAATATATCCAGAGGAATAGAGGTGGTTGAAGGGGCACCTCAACTCCATTTTGGAGAGGTTCTAATACTGGTTGTGGAGATTCTTTTGAAGGATTTGAAAAAAAAATAGACACTAGGCAAGATCCTTCAAATCAAGAAATAGGAAGGGGGTTTTTAGAGAGGCTCAGGTTATAGAAGTAGAAAAGGTTGGGAAAATTAGAGGAGGCCTTCCACTTGTTTTACGTGTGGACAGAAAGGATATGGGGCCTTCAAGTTTTCCAATTTTAACATGCAAGATAGCAATCAAGGAGGGCCATCTAGAGTGAACCTAGCCTAGGATGACAATGACGGATCTAAACAAGAATTGTCTCAAAATATTGGAGAAAGTCTTATAATTAGGAGGAAAATTATTATTCCAGCCAAGGAGGATGTAGAGAAGAAAGTCATTGATGATTCATGGCTCTGAACCAACATATTTCAGACAAGGTGTACCTCAGAAGGAAAGGTATGTCAAGTAATTATTCTAGGAGGTATTTGTGAGGATATGGTTTCTAAAGAAATGGTGTAGAAACTAAATATCCATTGTAAAAAGCACCCTCAATCTTATCACATTGTATGGTTTAAAAAGTGAAGTGAAGCTACAATAGATAATAGGTAACTTGTTAAATTTTCCATAGGAAAGGTCTACAAGGATGACTTGTGGTGTGATGTGATTCTGATGGACACATGTCATGTCCACTTGAGTCATCTCTAGTAGCATGACAAAAAGGTTATTCATAATGGGGAAAAGAATACCTATACCTTCTAGAGGGATGGATGTAAGGTAATCTCATTACCTCTCAAGGGTGATGGAAAAACTGAAAGTCTATTGTTTGAAAAAGAACTTGTCAAGGAGATGAAAGTAACATGGTGTTTTAAATCATTGATAGTAAAAAAGGGGAAAGAAGAAGACTTGACTATACCACAAGAAGTAGCTGCAATGATGGAAGAATATTCAAATGTCACTCCAATTGATCTACCTAATGCACTTCCCCAAAAACAAGATATCCAACACCATATTGATCTTATTCTAGGAGTAAGTCTTCCCAATCAAGAAAAATATAGAATGAGTCTGACATAGCATGCAAAATTAGAAAAAAAAGGTGACTAAGCTCATACAAAAAGGTTTAGTATAGGAAAGCATGAGCCCCTATGATGTCCCAATGTTATTAATCCCAAAGAGAGGATGCACATAGACAATCAAGCCATCAATAGGATAACTATCACGTATCATTTTCCTATCCCATGTTTGGATGACATGATGGATGTTCTTGCTACAACAACATATTTCTCTAAGATTGATCTATGAAGTGGGTACCACTAGATCTACATCTAAGAGGGGGATTAGTGAAAAAGTGATTTCAAAAATAGGGATTGTTTGTATGAATGAAAGGTTATGCCTTTTGCTTGATCCAACACACCTTTTACTTTTATGAGACCCATGAACACTATGTTGCATTCCTATATTGGTAAGCTTGTAGTAGTTTATTTTTATGAGATATTGATTTTTAGTAAGGGAAGCAAATAACATCTACAATAGCTAAGGATCATATTAGGGGTATTGAGAGGGGAAGAACTCTATGGTAATTTGAAGAAATTTAGGTTCCTGAAAGTAAGTTTGGTTTTTCTAGGGTTTCTTATTTTTGTAGATAGTGTCAAGATTGATCTAGAGAAAGTTTGAGATATTCTTGAATGGCATAATTCATGTAGTATCAAGTTGAGATGATAGGTTTTCATAGCTTGGCTAGTTTCTTTAGAATTTTCATTTGTAATTTCAGTAGCATTGTAGCACTTGTGATAGACTACACTAAGGGTCGAGAGTTCTCATGGACCAAAGAGGCTGAAGAGAGTTTCTAATACTTAAAGAAGAAGATTTCTAAAGCTCCAATACTAGCCCTACTAGATTTTGATAAATATTTTGAAGTGGACTATGATGCCTCACATGTGGTAATCGATGCTATGCCTAGTCAAGAAGGTAGACCCATTGCCCTATTTAATGAAAAATTGAATAATGCACAAAAGAAATATTCTACATTTGATATAAAACTCCATGCAATTGTGCAAGTTTTGAGACACTGGAAGCATTATCTAGTAGCCAAACAATTTGTGTTGTTTATAGACCATATTTCTTTGGAATACTTGAACACATAAAATAAATTGAATACTAGACATGCAAAATGGGTATCTTTCCTATATGGGTTTACTTTTGTTCTGAACCATAAATCAGGTAAATAGTAACAAGTTGTAGATGCCTTAAGTAGGCGAGTTATTCTTTTGACCAACATGGAAATAGAAGTGGTTGGATTTTATGCTATAAAAAACTTGTATGAATCTAATAGTGACTTTGGGAAGTTGTTAATTAGTTGAAGAATCCAATGCCTTGGCATGTATACACTATTCCAGGTGAGTATCTTATGTAATATGGTTATTTATTCAAGGGGAAGAAGTTGTGTGTTCTTGTAGGCTCAATACGGGAAAATATTATTAAATAATTTCATAGAAGTGGTATGACTAGGCATTTTGGGAAGGATAAAATAATACATTTGGTAGCATATAAGTACTACTAGCCAAAGATGAAGCGAGATATCATCAGGTTTGTAGAAAGGTGTCAAATTTATCAAGTAGCTAAGGGGCACTCCTAGAACACTGGATTATATATGCCATTACCAATACCAGTATGACCCTGGATAAAATTGAGTATGAATTTCGTATTGGGACTACCACATACACAATGATGTAATGAATTTCTTTGTAGCTATGGACATATTCTCAAAAATGGCTCATTTCATTTCTTGTAAGAAAACTAGTAATGCCACTAAGGTGGCTGAGTTATTCTTTTATGAAATAGTCAAATTGCATGGAGTTCAAAAAATGATAACCTCTAATTGAGATAATAAGTTCTTGAGTCATTTCTGGAGGACCTTATGGAAGAAGATGGGGACAAAGTTATATTTTAGTAGTGCTTATCATCCACATACTGATGAACAAATAAAAATTGTCAATCATAATTTGGGTAATTCATTGTGATGTATTGTTGGAGACAAACCCAAATAATGGGATTTGGCATTGCCCTACGTAGAATTTTCTTATAATAGCTTAGTGACTAGGTCAACTGGTAAGTCACCATTTCAAGTTGTTTATGATCATAATCCTCAGGGTGTTCTTGATTTTGTACAACTTCCCTTGGGTGATAGAGTTAGTCATGATGGAGATGCTTTTATAGAGAAACTCTACCAATGGTAGGAAGATGTAATATATAAGCTACAAGATAGTAATGAGTGGTACAAAGCTTCCATAGATACCACTAGTGGGTATTAGGGTTTTAGTATAGGTGATCTAGTGATGGTTTATCTTAGAAAGGAGAGCTTTCCTACCAAGACTTATCACAAATTGAAATATAAGAAAATTGGTCCTTGCATATTAATGATAATGCTTATGAGGTAGAGCTCCCCAGTGGTCTTGATATATCTCATGAGTTGAAAATGAGGATGTAGTAGAATGCACACACACTATCCCCATGAAGAAAAGGGACAAGGTTGCACATATTCTAGACAAGAAGACTATTTAAACTTGTTGGGGTGAGTACAATAGATATCTCGTGTAGTGAGAAGGGTTGGTAGTGATAGATAACACTCTGATCATAGAATTAGATTTGGAGAAGCTAGATGAGCCTATATAGAAGTAGTTTGAGAGCCAAAACTTGTAGGAGCTATGTTCTTTTCAAGTAGGGGAGAATGATGCAAGAGCATCCAAAGGTCATAACTTTTGACTTGGATATGGGTTTTGGCTGAAATTTTATAGGCATTTGCATGAAGAGGAGTTATTAGGATTGTGGATAAAGATTACCTTGATTGGTGGCTATTTTGATACTTTTTTAGGAGCTCAAAATATCATCTTGGCTTCTGAAATTGGATTTTTGTGTTTTTTTCCAATTTTTAAAAAGTTATTTTTTAAAAATAAATTTGAAATCATATTCTTGATTTCATAGGTTTTTTGGCAATTCATCTTTCTTTAGTTAGGGGATGTTCTTGGGAAAAATCAGGATTCGTAGGATGGGTTTTGAAAATTACCAAGAAAGGAAAAATGTATTTTTTCCAAAAAAATTCTAAATATGGTAATTTTTGAAATTGTAATAAGTAGTTGTTTTTATTTCATGGAGAGGAGAGGAGAGTTGGATAATTTTAATGAAGAATCTATCATTTTGAAGCTTATGTGTTGTGTAACTTTTTGAGTTATTATTTTGAACGGTTTAGGCTACATCAATAATGTGTGATATTTTAAATATCTTAATATATGTCTATACCATTATTTCTAAACAAATAAAAGGTCTTTCTTATGATGCACTAAATAATATTTGCAGTTGGGTTTAATCTCAAGAGATACATCAAGATGAATTCAATTATTGGAAGAGGAATGTTTCAACTTTTGATTTGTCATATTCAAATGTTCTTCCCTCCAAGGTTATTCAATTCTCAAGAGCACTACCATGTACACCTAGTAGAGGAGATTGAACTATGTGGTCCTATTCATAATTGGATTGACTACAAGGGTCCATGGTGGAGAGGTACACGGTTTTCTAGACAATGGTACATTTGACTAAGTACTTACCTAAATTACATCTTGAAGAACCACGATTATGGAATTATAAACAACCTCAATAATTTGATGGAGAAAAATTAGAGGGTCAAACGACTTCAAAGACGATATTTTTAGTCTCTCTAAGTTTTTTTGTCTATGTTGTTAAACACTTAGTCATACATAAGGCAGAGTCAATCGATCATCATTGTGATCGACTTACTCTATATAGGCCAAGTCATGTAAAGACTCCTAAATAATTATGTATATGCCAAGATCTATAGGAGCTAAGAAAGTCTTTAGTCATCAAGTACTTTCTATATAAACTGAGTACATTAAATTATTAGTAGACAAGGCACATAGATGTAATGTTAGTTAAGGCTAAGCATTAGAAATAGTATGTTCCAAGTCATACAGAGTGACCATAAATAATGAGTACTATAAAAAAAATTGATGTAAACCATTTTGAGCTGACTTGTAAATGAAATTTAATGATTGTAGAGTTTGTAAACATGGTTTTTACACATTTTGACATGGATTGTGATCCCTACGAAAAATAAGCAACCAATCAGATGAAGAGGTAAAAAAAGGGAAACATCTAGATCATTGATCTTATTCTAGAAGACTCTATAAATTTCTATATATAGGAAAATCGAAATGTTAATTTGATATACATAACATGATATTATAGAATATAATGTGAATTGTATGGAGTTAAGTATTGGATGTTGCAAGAGAAAGTTATGAAGAACACAGTTAGTGACCCAATGAAGTAGTGAAGGACAAAAAATATATATCAGATAAGAGATCAAATGAGAGGTTGGAAGGAGCGGATTTATAATTAGCATTATAATTTTACACCAAAGGATTAAGTATTGACTTAGTTTTGGTAGATTGAATTAGGGTAAATTACTTAATAGAGTGGTTTAAAAGATATTTTTGTAAATTTCTTAACTAAATCCTTACTTCATTATAAGTATAACATCATTTAATCAAGGCAGACCTAACAATCTTAAAGGCTTTAATTGGGTAGCCCCTCATAGGATAGATCATCGGTAATGATCAAACTTGTAGTCCTAATGGGATAATTTTTTTTACTGTAGTAGTGGAGATTTGTGGATGTCATTCCCACCAGAGTTTTACCTTCACCTTGGAGGATTTCTAGGTAACCAAAATCTTTTGTGTTATGTTTTTACATTTCATGGATGTGATACTTTGCTAGATTTATTTTAGCATTTTATATTTCAAGTTATATTATGCATAAACTAGATATGAGATGATTAATTTGTGGTGAATGCAGTTAAGTTGTTTTGAAGGACAACATTTTTTATAAATCCCAATTCAACACCACCCCCCACCCCCCCCGGCCACCTCTCAGTATCCAATTTTCCAAATTAACTTCCATATATTAGTATAAGAGAAGAGTTCTCTTCAAATAAGTCCAAAATGTTAAGAGTTAAGATCTTGGAGATAGAGGCTTACAAATAACAAAAGATTATTGGTGATCAAGTGATTGACATCCAACACATACTACATCAACTCAAAGTAGCAAGATAGGAATTGAGAAAATCCCTAAGAAAGAGGAAATATATGGCCATTCAATAGAATGACACACTTTATCAAGAAGTCAATACACAAGCATTAATTGACATTAGAAATTCCAATGAAAGTGATGTAGCTAGTGCAGATCTACTATAGAAGAATAGTATCCTAAGTGAAGAGGTCAAACAATTGAAAAGAGAACATGAGATTAAGTTAGTAAGACTATGCGAAGTGAAAAAACAAAAGAATAAATTAAACTAAGACAAAGTTTTGGCTAAGGAAGACAGAGGAAAAATGGCTATCAGACTTGAAGAAAGATCACATGAGGTAGAAAAGATTACAAATAATTGGTTAAACATGATGAATCAACTAATACTTGCAAATCAAGAATTTAACAAGAAAGAAATGGAGATAGAAAATCTAAGGTTACAAAGTGCCCAACTAAGGAAGGAATTAAGATCTAAGAAAGAACTTGCAAAATTAATGAACAAGCCTAGTGAAGCAATAATATACTTTTAAGAACTGATGAGATTACCTAGGTCATCTAGCAACACTTCTAGATCAGGGCATATAAAGAAACATTCATCTACTAATGAAGGAGAATCATGCAAGAGTGGAAAGCTAAAGAATGCAAAATCAAAAGTCAAACCTACATGCTATCATTGTTGTAAACTTGGACATGTTGTAAACATTTGCAAAGGCAAGAAGAATATGCAAAACCCTAAACCTAAGTTTACTGGTAACTATTTTTATTATAAAAAATAAGGACACCAAGTACATGAATGTAGATAAAATATGAGAAATACACCTACTATACCTTTATTTGAATGATATTGCAAATATTGTCAAAAGTATGGACATAAATAATATGAATATAGATCAAAAGAAAATTGGACAAATAAAAGACAAAATAATGCACCTGAGAAAATTTTCTCTATTTTTCACAAGGTTGGACATTTGATAAGAATTGTAGGACCCAAGAACCAAAATCTTAAAACTATTACATCAAGGATAAAGGAAAAGTAGATGTCGAACAAGCAAATAAAGAGATGAATCAAACCTAGAAGAAAACTATGGAAGCTAGAAGTAGTGGAACAAATGATGTTTAGATCACCCAATTCAATAGAGAAAGTAATCACATCACCTTAAACTAATCAAGAAAGGTCTATAAGAAACTGTGTACTTAATGACATATCTTACATTAGTTCCTAGCACAAGTTGTGAAAAATTTCATATTTGTATAAGAAAAAATGCAGTAGAACAAACCTATGGAAATAATAATGCAAAAGAATCATTTTCCTGTTAGGATGTTGAGCATTAGTAAAAATATCTATATTGACTAAGTATTGCAATATGGACTGAGTAACCCAATGTAAAACTGATGTATGGGTGAGTGAACCAAGTTAGTGTACAAAAAGGTGGACATGCAACAAAAACAAAAAAAAATCAATATCTCGAATGGATTTTCAATAAGTCAATCATGTTCTTTAAAAGTTAAATTTGGGTCATGCTTGGTATCCAAGATTGGTCATTATAATTTAAAAATCCTATTGAAGTTTTTAAATTTATTTTATTTAAAAACCTAATCAGATTTTACAGAACCTGATCGAGTTTTTTAAAATTATGTTTCTTAAAACCTAATTCAGTTTTGAGAAGAATAAATTATTTATGCTTATCACATTTGAGGGCATTTTTACAACCTCAAGTGATAACAACAACAAGGATTGGAGAGGAAGAAGGAAAAATCCAATCAGGTTTGTAAGAAAAAGAGGATTGGTTTTGCATTTTCATCCATGATACCCCACAAATGAGGTATGTCTTCATTCTCCTCATCATTTATGTATTTTTCCATCATAGTTTGTAATGTGTTTTTGTAATTTTTAAAACAATTTGTAATGTTTTTTAAAAATTTTAATGTCATATGCATCAATTAATCCAAGAAAATGAGGGGGAGGAGAAACACCATGTCCTACACAATCAAAACCTCCACCCATAGTGACACAACCACAAAAAACTCCACTCATTGTGACACAAACACAAAACTCTCCACTTGTAGTGATATAAGGTCATAAATGTAGATCTCAAATTGGTTTTGACTAGTGAGTGTCTATACACTTAAGTCAGTTACTTAGTTAATGCCAAACAAGTAGTAAATGAATAACACAACATGTATAAGATAGAGAATGTCGAGTAAACAGTGAGTGCCAAGTCACTCATGTGTGGAGTCACTCAAGTGTCAAGAAGAAATTATATGCCAAGTGATTTAAGAGCCAAGTTAGCAATGCATGATGAGTCATTCAAATGTCGAGTCATAGTATAGAAATTAGTATATGCTAAGCATTAGAGACTTTAGATGCTGAGTAGCATAGCTTTGTCGTAGTTGTTCATATTGGCACAAGATAGTATGTAAACCATTTTTGAGTCAATTTACAAATTGAATTATGATATTTTGGTGATAAGGATAAATCTTAAGTTGCAATCCCTATTAACTACATGCATCCAAGCAAGTAAAGGGAAGGTTTTAGTGGAAAAATTGATGAATTACAGTTGTTGGTTCATACCTAACCCTAAGTCACCTAGGTCTTCTTAAGGAGGATAAACCCTAAACTTCTTATGTGTGTGGAAGGAGAAAAGAGAGAAGTTTGCATGCACAAACTAGGACAATCATGGTGACCAAGGTATAATGATATGAAATTGCATTATGGAATCAATTAAAGGAGAATAGAGGAAGGAAATAATGAACAACAGAGAGACATCTGATCAAGAAGGATTAAGAATACATTAGTTTAGAGGTGACTTGTTATCAAGAAACAAAGTGCTAATTGCAAGATCAATGCTGAGACATTCTAACAGGTGAATAAGTTACAAGTTACATCTCTTAAGAGAATAGTCCTAATAGGCTATATTAAAATCCTCTAACAAGGAGCTTACTTAATTGTAAGTTAAAGTCTTTTAACAAGGCATGCTTTTAATAGGGTTTTCAAATCCTTTAACAATGTAAGACCTAACAGTCTTTGTAAGCCTTTAATAGGGTATGCCTTTCATAGGGTAGATCATGTCTCATGATAAAAAATTGTAACTTTAATTGGATACACTCTATTACTATAGTAGTGAAGATTTGTGGGAGTCATCCCCATGCCAGTTTTACCTTCTCATTAAAGGGTTTTTGGGCAATCATATCCAGTGTCATATATGTGTGAATGCTTACTTATTTACATGATTTAGATGTACATTCTTACATGGTATTTCAATTTACTTATTGAATGTATGAGATGGATTTGTGATGAATGTTTTATGGGTCAAAGTTTAAAGTACTGATTCACCCCACCCCCCAGATGTTTACCTTTCCTATTGTAATTCCAACAATAAAACCCTCCACTCAATGTTCCCATTCAACAAGCACCGCGACCTATAAACCCTCTATACATACCATTACATCATTTAAATACTACACAAGAGGACCTAATAAACCTCCTTGCACAAAATAGTGCTTACATCACCCAAATGGTCAATAGGTTGTGATCATCTACACTTGCTCACCACTCAAACCTAGCAAATACACTTGAACAAATGGCCCATATAAGGTGTCTTGGAAGGTTACAAAATAGGGTTCATGGAGCAATAAACTTTTCATGTATTTTATATTGGTGGTTTATCATTTCAACAAGTGAAAGATAAGGACATAAAGAAAGGTACTATATGTTCTCTTTTCATTGATCCTATATATGAAAACTCCCTATCACACACAACCAAAACTTTTCCTATTCATTGGTGCACTCATACTAGGATGAGATCATGTTTTTGGGATAGGTGATATATAGTATCTTACCTACCACCATGTAGTAATTATGAGGTGACTCTTTATTTTTTTAGAAAGCTATATTGGGAGTTCATCCTTGGTGAGAAGCCAAATTACTTAAAGATTTTTGATTTCTCATGTAGAGGGAGAAGCTTTGCATAGGAGAGACCTAGGGCTTATAGGGTGACATCAAGAGAAGAGATGTCCAAAATAAAAACCATGCCTGATGTTGTGCTCTCATAAATTTTAAATGAGTCTATCGATATACCAACCCTTCATGCAAGTACACCATTGACAAATGTTATCATTGAGCATGGCTCACAGTTAGGTGGTCTTCCTTCAACAACAACACCTTGAACATCATCAAATGCACCTTTAGGGTCATCACAACATGAAATATCTCCATCATCATCACCTATGGCACCTCAACCATCATTAGATGTTCCTTTAGGGTCATTATAGCCTACGATAGCTCCATTTTCATCATTTGCACAACAAGTGTCATGCCCACTTGTATCACCTACGCCACCAGTGTCATCCTTACTTATGCAACCCACATCATCATCACATGCATCATTACACTCTTTAGGGCCCAATCAAAAATTTTGTTATATTTGTCAATGTATATGTGATGGGATGGATATTGAGGCATCTCTAGATGGAGTGTCATCTCATCTATGTGTACATTATGGGCATACTTGTTATTCATATGGAGGTGGGGATTTCACACTCACAGATGATTTTATGATGATTTTCTTCATTGGAAAAGAGTTATAGGTTTTTTTGTTTGAGTTTTCACATGATATTATTTAATAACCTAAATATTGTAAAAGTAAAACAATATAAATTATACAACACTCTATATTGATATGTGAACAATATGCAATGTAAGGTCTAGCAAGCAATATGAGAACATCATAGAGTACTCAGTTTTCTAGAGGTGTGAGGCTAGGAGAATGAACACACGAGGTAAATTTTTTTAAATATTCTTAAACTATATTAATATATTGGCTTAAAAATGTTGTGTCTTAATTTTTATTATACTAACAACAAACACCCAGTCTCTAAGAAGTCTCACAAGGAAGCCAATAGAAAATCCATGTGCAAGGTATGTTTATGAGGACATCTCATCTCATTACATCACTGAAGCTGCTAGCATGCTAAAAACTTTCCATCTCCCACACTCATCATTCCCATTCCATGTCTCATAACTATCATCCCTCTTTCATCCAACCCATTTATAGATCCTCCTCCATTTCCTACCATTATTTAAACCCCTCTTATAAATCCTCTTCCATCTCCTACCATCATTGTAACCTTTCCATTCATCAATCCATCTAATTCCCATCCACATCTATTGCTCCTATAATTATTCAAACCCCATAAATAATGAACCTCATTTGTTTTGACATGATATTATTTAATCACCCAAATATCGTAAAATTAATTTTTAAATTTTTTATTTAGAGAATTCTAGATTGATATGTAAACAATATGTAATGTAGGGTGCAACAAAAAAGTGTGAGAATGTCACATAGTACTTGTTCTACTGGAGGTGCAAGGCTAGGAGCAAGAACACCCAAGGTAAAAAAATTTAAAATATTCTTAAAAGTACAATAATATGTTAGATTTGAAATATTGTTTTTTAATTAGTATGACACTAAAAATGCAAAGTTCCTTGAATGTTGTTTCTTAATTATTTTACAATGAACACTTAGTCTCTAAGAAGCCTTACAAAGAAGGCAATAGAATATCCATGTCCAAGTTAAGTTGACAAGGACATCTCATCTAATTACATCATGTGAAGTTGATAGCACACTAAAAATTTTCCATCTCCCACACTCATCATTCATCTTCCATATCCCATAACTATCATAACTCTTTCATCCAACACACTTATATATCTCCTCTATTTCCTACCATTATTTAAATCCCTCTTACAAGTTCTCTTCCATATCCTAACATCATTGAGACCCTCCCAAATTCATTGAATCATCCAATTCCCATCCACATCTCTTGCTCCCAACATAGCCATACTCCATCTAATGAACTTCACGAGTTCATCCTCCATATAACCATCCTTACCAAAGAAACTCCATATCACATAGGGTGTCTTACCGGAGGTGGAGATGATGAATCTACAATTTTTATTTCTTAAAAAGGTGCCAAAAGTTCATTCACATATCTATTTTCCTTCCCAATCTATTTGTTTTCAATTTAGGCCTTATAGCTTTTTTAAGCCCTAGATTTTCCTATTTTCAACTATCTTTCCAATCTCGTACTTCAATTCCTTCCTGTGTCTTCTTTCCCTCCTATAATATTCTTCTTCTTATTGTTCCTTCTTTCCACTTATAACATTATATCATATTTATGAAAATACTCTTTACTTTTTTATAGGGCTTGTCGGGGCCTAAAATTTCTCAAGTTGATGATTCTAGGCTTTCTGCCATTAATTTTGGCCTTGATAGCTATATGGTATCATAACTTGCACACCTATCAAGTTTATTATTTGAGTTGAAATCATGACACATCTTATTGATTCATCTTATATTTTATTTGTTTCTTCTTTAGGGTACTCCACATAGCTTGAGGTATGGAAGAAAGGCAACGAAATCAGCAAGAACACCCAAACAAAATAATGTATAAAATACAAGTTTATTGTTTGAAATTTATTATGAATGAATGCATATACGTGTACATAATATTGATGAATACGTTTTGAATTGTTTGTTGAATATATGTAGAAATAATGGCATTTTGTAGAGTTGATGAATGCACCTGAGACTACTAATGTTGAGGCAATGGAAGAGGTAAAATTTCATATTTCCTTCTCATAAATTTTAGGTTATAGCATCCATTTTTTTCTATAAACATATTAAATAGTTTCATTTACAAAAAAGTACATGTTTTTTTTTTTTTTTTTAAAAATTTATAGTAATTATCAACAATTTGGCTTACTAACATACAATTGTGTTATTTATCTCTTACCTATTACAACACACTTTCAGACATCATGCAAATCCTTTCCCATTTCATTTTGTTAGGAATCTCGAGCATCAAAGATGGGGTAAGAAAAAAGAGATGCCAGAGGTATGTGTGTAGATTCTTAGTTGAATCCTTGTTGTGATCTTAATTTGGATTTCTTGTGTATTATTGAAATCCCTAACTCCTGCTCTACAATGCTAACATTTTGCCTCATACTAGCACTAATTCATTAATGGTTGTGCCTCCTGGTAGCATGGTAGATCTAGCACAAGTTGTAGTACATTTTTGTTTTTATACTCTAGTTATAATCCTTAATGCCACTCTATAATGCAAACATTTTATCACTTACCATACAGTTTGTGCCTTAAATCAACATTGATTCATTACTGGTTGTACCTCCTTCTAGCATATGATAACTAGCTTAGGCTGTAGTATGTTTTTTGTTTTCTTACTCTATGTAGAATTTGTAATGCCACTATATGATTCTAACATGTTATCTCTTATTATATAAGTTGTGCCCCATACTAGCACTGATTCATTAGTTGTTATACCTCCTACTAGCACGAGAGATCTAGCTCAAGTTGTGGTACATTTTTTGTTTTTTCAATCTATTTGGAATCCCTAATGCTACTATATAATTCAAACATTTTATCACTTACCATACAAGTTGTTGCTCATACCAATACTGACTCATTGGAAGTTGTATGTCCCATGAGCATTCATTCATCAGTAGTTGTCTCTTCCATCATCACTCTATCTCATCATTTTGTTAGGAGTCCTAGCCATTGACAACAGAGCACATTACCTTTATCATTTAGTCCAACTGTGGTGTGGGACAAAGGCATGATGTAATAAACAAATCAATTATCCACAATTTCTAGTTATTTTCATATTACTTATAGATAAGATATTTGATAAAGTATTTTGATTTTTTTCTGTAGATGCTTGGTGAACCAAACACTACATCAAAGAGGCTTAATTTTGATGATCCCACACAATCATAGATATTATTAGTGATATACATATGTAGTTGTGGTCATTTCATGACATTGAAATATATTTTCCTTTTGTATTGTATATATTTGAGATTTGTAATGTACACATTCGACATGTGTTGGATATACAAATTTTTATAGTAATCAAACTCATATATCACTTATTTTGATGTAATCAAATATGAAAAGTAAAAATAAATCATAATATTTGTATTTCTGTCAAAGATAAGGGATGCTTCCATTAAGTGTGGTCAACACCATTGGAGGGACATTGTGGCTGAAATGAGGTTGGTCCTAGCCTAAATTGGACCAATTAGAGCTAATAGGAGAGACAATTTGATCCTAGGACCAATGGTTTGAAATATACATAACCTTGCTCATTTCAAGTGAGCAACATTGCAACTTTTGGCATTAGGTGAGAAAGGGATGACAAATCCAAAAATAAGTTGAATCTCTAAAAACTAAGATAGGTTGTTATAGGCCTAGACAATGTGATCATCTAACACCTAAAAATTTATTAATAACTCATAATAACTCAGAGAAATGCTCGCTCAAATATCATATCCGAAGGGTGCTTAGGGACCCTTAGGGACATTTCCATTGAATGTGGTCAATAGTGTCCTAGGGACATTATGGCTGAAATGAGGTTGGTCCTAGCCTAAACTAGACCAACCAGAGCTAATGGAGAAAATGTTTTGATCCTAGGACCAATGGTTTAAAATATACACAATCTTTCCTTATTTCAACTCAGCAACATTGCAAATTTTGGCTTTAGGTGAGAAAGGGATGCCAACTGCAAAAAAAAATTGAATCTCTAAACAACAAAATAGGTTAATTTAGGCCTAGACAACACAATCTTCTAGCATCTAATATGTTTGCAACACCTTGCACTAGCTTAGTGAATTTCTCACTCAAAGATTTCAACCCAATGGTACTTAGTGACACTTAGGGATGCTTCCATTCAATTTGGCCAACAACATCCTAGGTATGTTGTGGATAAAATGAGGTTGATCCTAGCCTAAACCCAACCAAGGAAAGCTAATAGAGTAGACGATTTGATGCTAGGACCAATATTTTGAAATATATAGAACCTTGCTCATTTTAACTAACCAACATTGCAACTTTTGGTATTAGACCAAAAAGGGACACCAAATCTTAAACAATGTGAATCTCTAAAACTTGAGAAAGGTTGTTGTAGGCCTAAATAACATGATCATATAGCACATGATAGTTTACCAATACCCTACACAAGCTCAAAGAGATGCTTGATCAAATATCGTAGCCCGATGGTACTTTGAAACTCTTAGGAATGCTTCCATTCAATGTGGTTGATAGTATCTGAGGGATGTTGTGGCTAAAATGAGGTTGGTTCTAGACTACACCTGACTACCAAGAGTTAATAGAGTAGATGAGTCGATCCTAGGACCAATGCATTTAAATATACACAACTTTGAACTGAGCACTATTGCAACTTTTGGCATTAGGCAAGAAAGGGATGCCAAATCCAAAAAAAATCGAATATCTAAAAATTGGGATAGCTTGTTGTAGGCATAAACAACATGATCCTATAGCACTTAACCATTCATCAATAACTTGCATGAGGTTAGAGACATTATTTCTCAAAGATCATAGCCCAATGGTACTTAGAGACCCTTAGGGATACTTTTGTTCAATGCAGTTGATAGTGTCCTAGGGATGTTGTGCCTAAGAAAAGGTTGGTCCTAGCCTAAACTTGACAAACCAGAGCTAATAGAGTAGACAATTTGATCATAGGACCAAAGATTTGAAATATACAAAACCTTGCTCATTTGAACTAAGCAATTTATTAAAACTTTTGGCATTGGGTGAGAAAGGGATTCCAAATCCAAACAAAGATGAATCTCTAAAAATTGAGATAGGTTGTTGTAGGCCTAAAGAACATGATCTTGTAGCACCTAAAATTTTGTCAATACATCACATGAGCTTGGAGATATTCAAGCAAGAAGGATTGATGGGTGTACACCATGAGAAAGCATTGTTGGAGGATATAAAGTTGATGCATGATATACCAAAAATTGTATGCCTTAAAAATGGGTATTTTTTGAGTTGATGAACTGATTTTATATCTTAAATTGAAAGTGTACAGTGAAATAATCAATTTTGAAAGTGATTAAAGAGAGAGTTTGTAGAAGGTCCTAGATTTTAGGAGCAAGTGGTGAGAATTTGATGGTTGTGAATGCAAAGAAGACCAAGGGGACTTTAAATGTACTAAGTCTATGGCTTTTATACCTAAGTAGGTATTGTACAAAGTTGGGGACTTAAGAGTTAAGGATAAAGAATATTTACTTTGTAAAAGTGTCCTATTTTAAACCTAAAAAGGGTTGACATAGTGTGACAGAAAGGACACGGTCCAAAAAACTCTATCCAAGCTTTCCATGTGTTGTAGAGAAGACAAATGGGTATTGAAATCTACAATTTATTTTCCTAATGTTCTAGGAAAGTTGGGAGAAAAATGGAAGATGACAATAATCTAAATCCATAAAAGTTTAAGATAATTGAATTTTTTTAAAAGAGATGTTATCATCAAACCCATAAAAAAAAGTTGAAGAGAAAAATTTATATCCTTTATAATAGTAAATTCAATGTATAAATTTATAACAATAATGTACAATATGTTTATCTCTAATTGATTTTATATACAAAATTTGGCTTCTAAATATGCACATGTAACATCTCTTATCAGATTTTAATACAAGATATGGCACACACACACACACACACACACACACACACACACACACACATGATATTACATATATTCTCTTTTTTAGATTAAAAAAATTGGCATCTGCATGTGCAAATTACCGTAAAGTTGCAACATGTTGAATGACATATATTCAAATTTTTGAAAATGATTCTACCATATATAGAATGATTCAACTATATAGCACACAATCAATCAAGGGAACCTTTTGGATCAACTCTAATTGTTGTTGTACAAAGTATTACCTTTTGGTCAAATTCACGTACTTTTCACAACTTCTTGTTAAGAGGCCTACCATATGTTTTATTAATTGAATATTTGTTGCAACAATAAGGTTAGAATAATGTAGAAAATATTTTTGTCTCAAAATCCTCAAATAATGACATGGTAGAATTATTGATAGAGTACCTACATTTAATTTTAAAGATAATTTAACGTCAAAATTGATACATTCTACATAAAATTTTGACTTAAAGAGATCTTCATGTTAGGGGACAAAAATATACTAACTTGTAAGCCATGTTCCTGTCACAACGATGGATCCTATTGGGTACTCAATATCCTCACCATCAATGGCTATAGCCATCCATTTCTTTTTGGGCTTAATATACTAACAAAGAAAGTAATATGCTCCATCATTGTTCTCATATGTAATAACTGCATACATATGACTTGCATTATATAGAAGGATAAGTTAATGCCAAAATTGAAAGGAATCTATTTTAACCAAATATTAAATTGATAACTTAGTATATATTTCAATTAGGTCTAATAAATGCTCAAAATTTGTTGATGCTTCAATCTATTCGAGTTGTAGTGTTGTAGGAAGTTGATATGAATAAATTAGATCCAAAGGTCTACAAGACCATTGTTCAACCCACTCATTTGATTCACATTCATCCTATAAATGATGCATACAAGAAGAGAAAAAGCATGTAAGCTTGCTAATATGAATATCTAGTAATGCTACATTTGAGCTTCAAAATGAATGCATTTCACTTGATCCTATAATTGTATAATAATCTTGTAAATTTTCAATGTCAAGTTCACATATTAAATAAAAATACCTAGAAACCATAGACTTACTTGTATTACCTAGTCTCATCATAGAGTTACACCATTGGACCATTATTTCAATATTTTCTAATATTGTGCCACCTTCATACATTAATTCCTCTCTACTAAGGGCTATTTTCATACATGCTCCAGCAGCATCATGCTCTCCCTTTCTAGGTCTCACCCTAGTGAAATTCTAAAAATGGTTCACAATTGTCACATGCATCCTACTCAACCTAGAACATCCTTGCATTCTTCAATTTTGTGGTGCAATTGTCTAACCATATATTGTGTTGATTGTATCTTACATCTCTTTCGCTCAAATTTTTATAGAAAACTTTAAAACATCCTTGCACAAACTCTGATGAATGAGTTCCATCATGGGTGATATAGAAGTGATACTCTCTTAATACCTTTTTGTTCACCTTTGTTCTATCATGTTCATGAATAAATGATATGTGCATAAAAATTGACACTTTTCTGGAGTTGTAATACATTAGTTACACTTTTTTTTGAAGTTTTAGTGTATAATTTTCAGCAAAGTCAACAATTGACACAATCATACCCAAATGAAAAGTATCCTTACACAACTTGAATTGTCATCTAAGCATCTAGCTCTATGCGTATGACCTATGTACTTATAAACTATTTTCTCTTGAAATGTTTTCAAAAAATCAGCTACACATACATCACTTGTCACTAATTCATGCCTCTTTAATTCTTTTCCATCTTTAACACCATATAAAATTGACTTGTACTTTCTAAGAGAAAATAGTGTCTTACTATTTTCATGTGTGTTACATAGATGTAGGCATCTATGTCACTTTTTCATACCACCACATTGAGGGAAAAAAAACCTTTTAAACACATGGTCTTATAATAAATGCACTCATCATCTTGTTTACATAGAACACTTGCAATAAATTATCTCAACAGCTTAGTAGGTAATTATAGACAAAATTCTGGAACTATTTTGTTAGTATGCAAAGTAAAACATATATAAGGATAAAAATCATAATGCCTAGAAAACTCAACATGAATCCTACAACAACATGTAGTGCGTGTATGATTTATCATAACATAGAATGGTTTTTTTTATCTCAAAAAACCTTTGGCTGATTTTAATTTGAGGAAATATATGAAGAAACATTTCATAAAATTGTGTTTGAGTCATATCCAAAAATGGTTTTGCATGTGACTAATGGTTTATTTTTCCAATTCATTTTTTGACAACATCTTTTTGGTTTGGTGAAGCTGTTGTGTTGTCATGCCAAAAATTTTCTATTAATGTTCGTAGTGCATCAACAATGACTTTATCCTTACATGGGAGTCTACCTTGGAACGACAAAAAATAAGTCTCATTAGAATTCTCAATTTTCTCTCACCTTACTAAGGCTTTGACTAACATTGTTCTACTTATCCTTATTGATTTACTTATTTCACTTAACATACAAGTTTTTTTTCATTTCCTTTCCCATTATGGTTGATGTGACAACCTAATCACTTGTATTAGAATCTTTAGTACATTCTTTTGAACCAATGTATTGACATGCATCAAAAAGAATTCTAACAATGATCCTTTCCACTACTATTTTTAGATGTTCTTAACCCCAAATTCTCACTATCTCTCTAAATTTTTTATTTTTAATCATTTCAACAAGTTGGCATCTTCCACTTTGATATAAATTTTCAAAATAGTTATTCCAAATCTCCTAGAATTTCCTTCTAACATTTTATCATTCATTGGCTTCAAATTATTTTCATCAATGTCAATTAGAAACTTTTATTTTCTATGAGTTATTCTAGGATATGTTGATGTATGCACATGCTCTATATTTTCATTGTTGATCTTAGATTGGTTTTAACATATGAGTTTCTATACACTTAAGTCATTTACAAGTTAGAACATAATTCATGTCAAACAAGTAATGCATGCAAAGCATAACATTTAAGATAGTGCATGCTGAGTAAATAGTAAGTGTCGAGTAAATAGTTAGTGCCTAGTTAATCAAGTGCCAAGGAGTCCGTATGTGCTGAGTAATTCAGATGCTAAATGATAGCATTGAAGTTGTAGTCGACGTAATTGTTTGTAATGGCACCAATTACTATGTAAACCATTTTGGGGCTGACCTAAAGATTTTTTTCCAAACCTAGATGATAAGAACAAATTTTGATTGAGAATCCCTATGTATTACATGAAGCCAATCAGTAAAAAGGATGAATTGAGAAGCTAGATGGATGAATTACAATCATTTATTCATACCTAACCCTAAGTCACCCAAGTCTTCTTAAGGAGGAAAAACCCTAAAACATGGTATGAGTGAAGAGAGAAGTTTGCATACAAAATAAGCTCATTCATGGTAGCTAAGGAGTTATGAATTGAGATACATTTCATAATTAGTTAGAGTATAACAAAGGAAAGGAGTTAGAGGATAGAAGTGGTACATCTAATCAAAGAGGACCAAGTACACATCAGGAAAGAGGTGATCTATTATCTAGTAACAAAATGCTAACCACATGATCATTACTCAAACATTCTAATAGGTGAATCATTTAAATCTCTTAACATAGTACTCTTAGTAGGATATTGTAAATCCTTTAACAGGGTGCTTATTTCATTGTAAGTTGAATTACTTTATCTAGGAACACTTCTAACAAGGTAAGATCTAACAATATTGTAAGGCTTTAACATGGTAGATCTTTCATAGGGTAGATCATGTTTCATGATCAAACATTGTAACCTTCATTAGACACACTTTACAATTATAGTAGTGAAGATTTATGGGTGTCATCCCCACCCCAATTTTCCCTTCTTATTGGATACTTTTTGGGTAATCATATCTTGTGTCATGTGTGAACATTTATTTGTTTTCATGTTATGGATGTATATGCTTAATTTGGTATTTTAGTTTACATACCAATTAAGAGATGGATGTGTGGTGAATAAATTTATAATTAAAGTTTTTAAGGACTAATTCACACCCCTCCCCCTCTTAGAGTTTACCTCTCATATTGTATTTCCAACAATTTTTATCATAGCCTAGCTCTCTAGAAGGGAAATCTTTGTAGCTTTTAGGAAAGATCTTGAAGATGGAAGTCTACAATTTGGGAAAGACTATTGAGAACAAGAAGAGTGAAATATAACTTTTCCTACATCAGTTGAATGAACCAAGATATGAGTTGAAGAAATCATTGAAGAGAAGAAAACAGATAGCTATTGAAGAGAATGAAACACAATACCAAGAGATTGACATTACTAAGTTATTTGTAAATAGAAGTACTAGTAAATTTGATGTAGTAGTTGAAGATCTAATGGAAAAGAATGGAGCCCTAACTAAACAGGTCAAACATCTTATAATATAACAATAAGTCCAATTAGTATGGCTATGTGAGGTGACCAAGTAGAAAAAGAAATTTGAAGAGGAAAAATTCATGATTGAAGATGACAAAACAATACTAACAAAAAAACTAGAAGCGAAGACATTAGAGGTGAGTAGGATTGCTCACATACAACTGGAAACAATGAATCAAATGATGATTGCCAATAATAAATTAAATGGTAAAGATATTGTAATAACAACACTAAAGTTGTATAATGAAAAAATTGAGAAATTTTCTAAGAAGGGAAAAGGAGTTTTCTAAAAGTTTCAACAAATCAAGTAAAGCCATCAAGTATTTTGAAAAATTGATGAGATCTCCTAGTTCTAATAGTGACACTACTAGATTGGGTTGCACCAACACTAAAAAAGGATAATCGTCCAAAAGTGGTGAACAAAGGAGAAAAAATTGGTAAGAACTCCAAACCTACTTTTCATAATTATGGAAAACTAGGAAATGCTACTAATGTTTGTAGGAGAAAGACTAAAAATCGGAATCCTAAGAAAAAGTTCATGGGTCACTACCACAAGTACAAAAACCAAGGACATAAGGCACACAAATTCATAAACAAGACCGTGAGCATGAAAATATTTGAAGGATACTGCTATAACTATCATAAGTATGGACATAGAGAATATGAGTGCAGATCCAAGCCCAAGTGGTCATCAAAAAAGAAGACAAAGATAAAGCAAAATGTCAACTATTATAATTGGGATTATAATACTAGGTATAGTTTTCACTATAGTCAAGAGTATGGAAATGTTCTTGAGAATTGTATAAGAACACATTTTAGAAGTGATTATAGTAGATGGTTAAGTCTGACTACATGTTTTAGTTGCTTAAAGACTAGTCACATAAGTAGCCATTGTCTAACAAAGTTTAAAGCATCAAGTAGTGAGTTCAAAAAGGGAAAAGAAAAGGTTGATGTTGAATAAGTCAAAGTGTAGATGAATAAAACATGGAAGAAGGAAGATTGTAGTATATCAAGTTTAGATAGTGGAGGTGATCACTTCACCCAATGGGTTAGGTGATTACACCGTCCCCAATTAAGAAATCAAGAGGTATATTTGGGACTGATATTTAAATGATATACCATAGATTATCTCTAAGGATTTAGTTCTTAAATATTATATATGCATGAAGAAAAATGCATAGTGTTGTTTAGAACCTAGAAGAAATATTTAATTTTTGGCATTTTTCATATTGCTTCCAAGCATGAAAAGTTTCACTTAAGCTACTGAGTGAAATCCAGTTGATGCTAAGCTATCGTAGGTGATGGTGTTGGCCAAGCTCATCATGGTTGCAAAAGTGTGAAGAAAATCATATAAAATCCAAGTGAGTTGGAATTACTATTGAAGTTGAGCTTGTAGTGGTGTAAGCACTGAGCATTAATTGTGAAGTTTTAAGGGCTATATGGTTGATTTTCATTTCATTTGACATCACTTAAATTCAGAGAGAGCACAAAGAGTTTAAGGTGAATTGAAGAGATTGTTCCAACTTTTTGCAGACTCAATTCAATCATTGTTTGACACCATTCAGAAGATATGTAAAGGTATTTATCATGTGTTGAGCTAAGCTATTTGAATTTTTGCAAACCCTAGGCAATTGATATAGTGTCTAGTTCTTCTACTACTAAGGTTAAATAAGGAAAGGAATTTTTAAATGTTCAATTAATCAGTAATGAGATCAAACAATAGAAATTTAGAGAAATTCCTAACATTTTAGACAAGCAAAACCCGTCTACTGCGCTATCAATTATACCACCACAAGTTCTAATGATTCAATATGTAAGAGGATGTTACACTTGTAAGGTGGGTAGCATAGGTGGTGTGGATATTAGAGACCTATATGGAAAATTATGGGGTAAAAGTACAAAGTTGTGTCACCTTTCAAGCAGACTTATAAAAATGATTGAACTTGAATATTTATATCTAAAAATCAATTTTGTTAAAACATATGATCTAGATAAATTTATTCAAGCTAAGTTATATATGATCTCACACTTTTCCAATTGGAAATGGCTATTAAATGCATGTTTTATACTAATTTCTATCCAAATACTAAAGAAATAAAATTATTTCAGAAAAATGGCATTTCAATAACTCTTACTATTTTTTATGATATTATTTTAATAATATAAATAAACAATTTTATAGAGCTCAGAGTCAAGAATATTCTCATATAGATTGTATAGCGTTTTAATTAGATATAGTATATTGTAATTAAAAAATTCTACAAGCACGCATTTTAACACTTGAAAATATTTCATTTTTGAGAAAGAAAAAATATTGAATCATATCAAAAAACTATAAAAATTATATGATGTTCTAGAGGAGAGAGTCCTCTTCTAGAATGTATAATTTTTCTCTTGGTTAGAATAGAATTGTTTTCAAAAATATGGTGGGAGATGAAAACTATCAATTTGAGGTGAGTTGAAATTTGAATCATTATAAAAGAGAAAATATAGCTTTGAAGCTGATTTTTATTTTTGATTGTTCTAGCTATATATGTTATCTATAACATACTATAAGATCAAAAGAAAATAAATTTATATCCTTATAGTTTTGTGGTGAGAACTAGAAGCCCAATTTTCAACATTTTTCAGCAGCTAAAACATTGTCTTTAAAAATTAGGAAAATATGTCAATTTTTATTCTATATAATTATTAAAAATTATAATCCTAAAATTCATCTATTTCTAGACATTTCATTAGTTTACTTCTTTTTCAAATTCAAAATAATAATACCAATTTTATGTCATTGAAGGTGAATAGTTATGCTTTTGTTAGCCTTTTCCTTTACAAAAGGGTGACACAGGTTTGTGCTTTCACCCTATGTGAAAATGGAATATTGAAGGAGGAATATAAGATTGTAGAAAGAAAAGGGTTAACTCATTCCATAGATTTCTCCAACATTTTCAAGATAGAGTGGATAAAGATTGTTTTGAGCAGGATTCATGACAACTCTATGTGCTTAGAGGATGGACCTATCAAGATTACCAAGAGGATTGTGCAAAGGGTAATAGGGTATCCAACATTGATAGATCTAGGACCATGAGAAATGGTGCAAAAGAGGTTATTGAAGAACAATAGGGGTAGTGTAGAATAAGGAATGACAATTGACACCATCACAAATCCCCTAATTTCTTTTGTAGTAAGGATAATTGTACACAAATTCTTTCAATCCAGAAGGTTAAACAATTTACCTTGTATTATTGTTGATGTAGGCTACAAGATAGTCAAGAAGGATCATTCTTATGATCTTCCCAAGTTATAGTTACAATAGTTATAAAAAAACTTGGGAGCCATAAGGAAAATCAAGAGTGCACAGTGCAAGTTTGGTTCAATAATTGTTTTCATATTTTTCTATGTGCAAAACACATTTCCTTCTTTTTGTAAAGTTGCATGGAAGACAAATAGATATATTGTAGTGCAAATAGGTGAATACATTGAGCAACTTGGAGAAAATTTTGAATCTATAATGACTAGCTACTTTGAAGACTTTAAGAAGTCAATGAAACAAAGAATGAGGATACTAGTATCAGTAGTTGAGAAGCATTTCAAAGATGTTTTCTTTCTAGTTGATATTGACCTCACATATGTTCAGGTTGCAGTTCGAAGGGCGAGATGGCTAAAGACTCTAGGTTATGTGATAAATGTAGATCGAGCATCTATAGCAAATACTGCTTTGCTGGTAGAAGAAATAGATAAGAAGGCAACAACCTTTGGCAATTATCATGTAGCTAAGTATAAGATAACTATGGACTTGAACACAACCTCTATAATAAGGAAGAAGAACAAGATTGTTAAGAAACTCAAAGAAAATTTTGGTAAAGGGGCAGAAGATGATGAAGAAGAAGAAGACAATGATGATGATGATGAAGAAGGTGAAGATGTACCTCCCCAAGCATCACTAGCCATTACTCAAGGTCAAGGAGAAGACTAAGGTGGATAGGAAGTATAAATTGAAGAAGGTTTTGAGGGAGAAGAAGCCAATGAAGCACTTGTAGCCAAATAGTAGAACAGAAAAGATAAAGCTTAAGTAGTTAGCAAACCAAAGAAGATTGTAAAAACTACACAACCTAAGATTATAATTCCTACTACCAGGTCCAACACAAGAGCTGCTACTAAGAAGGTTCAAGAAGTAGAAAAGCCAAAAGGAAAGAGAACCAAGACAACTACACAAGAAAATGAGTGTGAGAATATAAAGAATAATGTTGACTTATCTAGATTCACACATGTTGAGTTTGATAAACTTGGAAATATTGAGATGAACCAAGTAGAAGATTCAATATATTCCATGGTGGAAACATTGAAGAAGATTCCAATTGAGGTTCACAACTCTATACCCAAGAGTCTATATGACAAAGTTGAGCAAAAATGGTAGTTTAGTATCATACAGAAAGGTAAATCAAAGAGACTACAGTAGAAAGTGTGAAGTAAAAATTGGATAAGGCCACAATGTCAAAGGCCATTTAGAAGTACACAAGGATATTTTCTCCCAAATATAGGGCATTCAATATTTTGATAAATGATATTGAGGATGTTGCTCAAAAGTCCACTTAGATATGGAGTTATATATGGATGAACAACACCTAAGGGAATTGACGAGACACCTATTAACGTAGGTGAAGAAAAAGGTGAAAAAGAAGTAACTAAGGTAAATAAAGATGAAACTAAAAAAGATACACATGTGGAAGGCACTGAGGAGAATGCAGTTACACAGTCAACAACTAATGTTTGAGCAGAAAATAGAACAAAGTATACCAAATATACAAATGTCAAGTGTCAATCCACAACATGTGATAGATGCAGACATAGATGTAGTAAAGATCAAGGATGTTTTTGATACTATAGCTTAGAACATGAATCTCCTAACAAAGGAGGACATGAAAAAGATATTGCTACACACCAACACGAAGGCACAACTATGCAATCATCCTATATTGGTGAGTGTAGATGAAATTGAGAAGGCAAAAAACACATCTACAGAGGAGGAAACAAAAGACATATCTAAGACCCCTCAATTTATGATAGTACAACATACGGGTCAGTGTAAGAAGTTGGGTCTCACTTTTGGCCAAAAAGTGGAAGTGTTTTTCCTATTTTTGAAATTTTTTTGTCAATTGATGTCCAAATTTAAGGCATTTAGAGATTGAATATAAAAAAAACTTTAGAAATAAAAATTTTAGTGTCCAGAATGTAGTTTTTGAATATGTAATTTATTTTTGTACCCATATGATAGATTATTTTTTTGGTATGGATCTTTAAAAACCACTTTTTCAAAATGCTTGTTTAAAGACCATACCACACCTATGTACAGACACCATAATTTGACTCAAATAAATGAATTTTTGAAAATCCTTTTAAAGGGAGTTACCTAATACACCTAAGATTGATGAAAATATTTTTCCTTAATTTTTTATTGAATAATTTTATCTTTATTAATTATTAATTGGCTATAAAGGTAAATTTTAAAACCTCTCGTGTACGGACCACATAATTTGATCAAAACTCACTTTTTTCAAAAATTCTTTTTTTTTAACCTCAAAAGAATTGTATGTAGATTGATGACATATAAATTAATTTAAGAAAAATTATAAAATAAAAAAATTATTAAAGTTTTAGTGAACTTCACTATTTTACATTTAGGTACCACCTTTCATTAAAAAATAATGCAAAAATAGTAAATAAAATCATAGCACTATAAAATTTATATTTCTAAAATCAGGATAGTGAGAGCTCTAATGGGTTTTTGTTTCATAAAAAAAATTTGATCGGGAAGACCCTCTAAAAATTATGGTAAGGCATAAATTTGTTAGTTCAATACCTTGGCCAAATCTTGAGAGGTCAAGGCATAGGCTTGGTCTCACCAAGCCTATACCAAACCAAAATTCAAGGAAGGAGAAAAAATCCTGTCGAGTGTTGTAAGAAATGGGTACCCGTTATTTAAATTCAAAAAATGGGTACCCGTTTTGAAAAAGTCAAATCGGCATACCAAATCCCCCCCAAAAAAAAAAAGTTTAAATTTTTAGAAATGGGTACCCATTTCTAAAAAATACATTTTTTTTATGTTTTCAAAAAAGGGTACTCATTTTTAAAAAAATAAAAAACAGGTACCCGATGTTTAAAAAAATGGGTGCCCATTTTTTAAATTTTTGATTGAGCACTTGAGCGTAAAATGGGTACCCATTTCTAAAAGAGCACAATCTCAATCTATGGACTTCTCCAAAATTGAGACCAAACTCCTTGCTTCTACCCATATAATGCCCATTTTAGTGTACCAAAGGAAAGAGACAATAATGGCAAATATCAACACTATGGCACAAAATGTGTTAGTACTAGAAGTTTCTATAGAAGCACAAGAAGGGACACAAGTTCAACTAGGTTAGGAAGATACTTATGTACCTACAACACAAACTCAAGGTTAAACTAAGATTGAAAAGAAAGAGGAGGATAGGATTGAAGAGTTACTATTGACTACCAAAATTGATGAGAAATTATAAATACAAGCACTGGTTACTTTGCTAGTAAATTGCTACTCTTCCAAGTCAAGCTCTTCATAGGCTGAGTGTAGAAGCTACACCACTACAGTCATCAAGGCCTAGTCCTAGCACATCCAAGGAAGATGGAGATACATCATTTTGTGATGTCAAAATGGATGAGGTGATTGTGTTGCCAAAGTTTCATCTTGCAACAATCAATATTGAACAAATGAGCATGCTTTAGGATTCTCTTGCAAGGAAAAAACACTAGGAACTGCTCAGAAGGGAGCATAGGTAAAAGCAAGTATTGCAAGATATCAAGGATATATTTCTTGATCCATTCAACCTACCTACACTTGAACAATACAAGCCTATTATGGAGGAGTTGACTAATATAGTGGAGAATGTATCTAATACAAACCTAGATTCGAATGGAAAACTACTTGAATGGTCTAAAAGGAAATTTCAAAGAAAATTCAATGAAAAGATATTAAGTGCCATTGCACTTAGCTAGGTTGAATTAGCAACCAAGATTGACAGTGTAAAGAAAGTATTAGAGAATATTTTCTGTCTTTACACTGAGTTGTGTGATATAACTCTATTCACACAAGAAGTGCAGTGCCATATTGAAATTATGGAGGGAGATATGAATATAGTAGGTACTAGTCTACCCAATTCTCTAGCTTAGAGTCAAAAGTACTTCCAGAATTTGATGAACTCCCAAGGTTAGTTGACAGCCCTACATGCTCAAGATGCAAGCATTTGATCAATATCTAGTCTATGTTGACCCCACACATAGAGATACTACACAAAGAACTACCCTTTGTAGAAATAGTGATAAAGAAAGATCCCCATCTTTCTACACATGAAGGCTTAGTTCACCTTGTTGTCAAGTTATAAATATCCAAATCAAATTACTAGAAGTAGCAAGTGATAACTAGGATGCAACTCTAAAGATAATACTTGAGGTCCATAAAAATTTCTTGGAAAAACATACTATACATGTATAACCCTTTGACATAAGTGTCAAAAAGGGGGATAAATAAGTGAGGGGAGACATAAGTTTTAGGGAGAAATGGGAAGAAGAAAAAGAAGTCAAATATAGAAATAGAGTATGACATAGTTCAAAATATGTATATTTACTCACCAGGAGTATTGGTTCAGATTTAGAATAGCACAATGAACTTAGGGAGAGTTATAAGATTTTGAAGTATGACCGTTAAGTCAAGTTTTTCAAAATTTCAAAATTTTGAAATTTTTTACATATGTTGAATAGAGATAGTGAGTGTCTGATTAATGCTCATAAGTTAAGATCATTCATGCATCACCAAGTGCTTTTGCCACTCATTTCAAAGGGGGAGATTGCTGATCTCAGATTGGTTTTGACATATGACTGTCTATACACTAAAGTCATTTACAAGTTAGAGCATAGTTCATGCCAACACAAGTAATGCATGTCAAGAACAACATGTCAGATAGTGCATTTCGAGTATATAGTGAGTGTTGATTAAACAGTTGCTGGTAAGTCACTCAAGTGTTGAGAAGTAAGTATGTGCCAAGTAATTTAGATGTCAAGTGACAACATTGAAGTTGCAATTGATGTTGAGCATCAGAAAATTCAAATTTCAAGTAAAATAGTTTTGACATAGGTATTTGTAATAATACAAACTACTATATAAACCATTTTGTATCTCACTTAAGGATTTTTTTTTTATCCTAGATGATAAGAACAAATCTTAATTGAGAATCCCTATGTAGTACATGCAAAAAAATGGTTAAAGGGTTGAATTGAGTGGCTAGATGGATGAATTACAATCGTTGATTAATACCAAACCCTAAGTCACCTAGGACTTCTTAATGAGGACAAACTATAAAACATGGTATGAGTGAAGAGAGAAGTTTTCATGTACAAACAAGAGCATGTATCTTGGCTAAGGAGCTGTGAATTGAGATACATTCCAAAATCAGTTAGTGGAGAATAGAGGAAATGAGTTAGAGGATAGAAGTGATACATCTAATCAAAGAGGATCAAGTAAACATCAAGAAAGAGGTGAATTGTTATCTAGCAGTAGAGCGCTAACTGAAGGATCATTACTAAGACGTTCTAATAGGTGAATCAATTAAGTCTCTTAACTATGTAGTTTTAATAGGCTATTTCAAATCCTTTAATAGGGTGCTTACTTCATTGTAAGTTGAAGTCCTTTAAGTAGGCACACTTCTAACATGGTGTTGAAATCCTTTAATAGGGTAAGGTCTAACAATCTTGTAAGCCTTTAATAGGATAGAGCTTTCATAGGGTAGATCATGTTTCATGATCAAACATTGTAACCTTCATTGGATACACTTTACAACTGCAATAGAGAAGATTTCTAGGTGTCATCCCCACCCTAGATTTACCATTTCATTGGAGGGTTTATGGATAATTATATCTTGTGTCACATATGTGAATGCTTATTTGTTTTCATGCTATGGATGTATATGCTTAATTTGGTATTTTAGTTAATATGCAAATTGTGAGTTGGATGTGTGGTGGACAAATTTATGGTTAAATTTTTGAAGGATTGATTCACCCTCTCCCCCTCTCAAATTTTACTTCCCATGTTGTATTCCCAACATTCATTGCCTACATTATGTGCATTCCTTTTCAATTTGGGATGTCACATTAGGGGTATTAGATGAGGTAAGTGTATTTGTCACAATCATTTCAATTGGGGTATGTTGAACATTTCCATTCATCAAATTAGGGGCATTTGTGAAGTCAACATTAATACCTATAGATTTTCATCACTTACATTGGAGTCATTTTATTATGTACCTTCACATAATCTCCTCACAAACTCCCTTGTTTGTGCCTTTTTCGCCTCTCATTTTTCAAGCATTCCTCTCTTGTTTTTTCCTATGATTGTAGATGCAGAGTACCCTAAAAAAGGTAACACGAATAAAATACACCATAAAATACAAAACTGAACAAATTTGAATCATTATTCTATACTCAATCAGAAGATGCAAACATAACCTAACATGTGGACACAAGATTTAATAAAACAAATTCATCATTTCTAAGAAAATTACCCTATAAACAATGACATCCACAAAATACATGATCAAATAAAAAATTAAACAAATATGCATGATTATTTTATTCTCAATAACTACATTAAAAATTAACCATGCAATAAGATGTTGGCACATGAAAATAGCTGAAATTTAGTATTCCTAGGCTTAAAAGAAACACTGATACTTGCATACTTGGTACATAAATACATGTGAAAAAATAATAAAATCTCATGCACCACACTAAAATGACATAATAATTATTTACACATTATTTTATTTATAGTTTTCAATAACCCAATTGGGTTATTGATAACTAGGTCGAGTAATTGAGTCCTAATTGAATATATATATCGACTAATAATCCAATGTATTTGTATGAAAGAGAGAGAGGGGGGGGGTGGGTGCTACGAGTTACTTATTGATAGACAAAGGTTGAGTGTAACAAGTTAGAGAGAGAGGATAGGACTTTGTGAAAGATGGAGAGAGGTTAGGAGTGAATTAGATATATATCTTAGAAGTTAGTGAGTGAAGGAGGGAGGGAGGAAGAGTTAGGGAGTGAGAGGACTCAAAATATGTTTGTATTTGTGTTTACCTATTCTTTGCATGTTTGGAAAACAATTAGTAACTATTTTAGAATATTCTTAATTCAAATGAATGAAAACTTTTATTTTTTATCTTCTAGGATTGTTTATCTACATAATTTTTTAGATCACTCCAATACATTTCCAACGTATTTTGAATAGAGTCAAATAGACTTTGAATGTAAAAGTTATGGCCTTTGGAGTAGTCTAGTTTTACTTCTTCAAAACCCAATCGAGTTTTGAATGTACTTTTTACTTCTCATAACCTAATTGGGTTATTTGAAAATCTAAAACCCAATCGAGTTTAGATAAAAAGCTTAGCTTGACTTGGAGAGAACCAGCGATGAAGGTTGTTGGCCAAATGGCTACGACTTCAATATTTTGGAGAGAACTAGCGATGGAGGTTGTTGGCTGAATGGCTATGGCTTCAATATTTCTTAATAAATATATCTCAATACATACAGAGAAAAGACTCTAACTTGCAAGGTCAGATTTTGATTCTCTATGAAGAGAAGAGCATACTCTTTACTTGTTGACTGACTCAACAAACTCTAAGCACTCTAAACTCACAAGGAAAGCTTAATGCCTTGATGCACTCTATGCTTCCACATGGATTTATTTATAGCTATCTTAGTAGGTAAAATTTATTGAGAACCTAGTGACTAGGTAAAGCGGTATGTGCTTAAAGTAAGACAATGATAGCCACTTACAAAAGTTGATTCCCACTAACTACCAATACTTCCACTTGATGACCTAGCTGGTGATGGCAGAGTAGGGGTCAATTCACCATGATCAAACACATCCTCCCATGTGAGTGGTCTCCGCATTACCAATAAAGTAAACCAGTGATGAACATTTCAATCATGTCGATCATCATCATATTGTAAGTGGGGAGAAAAATAATATTCCCATTATTGGTGCATCTTGGTAATGACACGAACACAAACTTCAAGATCTAGAGGACGATCGAGATTGACCTTGTCTAGTCTAGCATAATTAAAGAAATCAATTACTTTCTAAGTATGTGGGGTTGCACATTAGTTACACCATGTGAAGAAAGGTCTTTGATGAACATCAAGAAATAATATATATTGATGATCATTCTGAATTCAAAGAAAAGTGAACTCTCCACTATCATTTCTATTGATATATTCTGGTTGTGTCATACTTCCTAAATTTACTAGAGTACCAATGACATATTTTATAGAATGGAAAATCTTTTGGCTCATTCCTTGGAACAAGCATTGTCTTTGGGCAATATAATCCAGGGAAGAAAAAAGGACATTGAACTCCTTTTCTATGTGGAAACCATAATAAGGAGGTTGAGAGGGATTAACCATAAAGACTCCAGGAACTTTCTAACTGAGATAGTCTACAATAAAATTTTCTTTTCCTAGGATATGCTAGACTTCATAATTATATTGGTTTAGATATGCTTGCCAGTGAACATATTTCCCTCTTCCATCTTTCCTTCCATGATCCTTTTCTTTAAACGTAAGGAATCTGGTGCAGTCTATGCAAATGATAAATTTTGGCAGATGCATCAATCTTAATGCAAATTTCTTGAGACAATAGATAACACCATAAGTTTCTTTATCAGAAGAAATCCATTTTTTGATATCTGCAAGAAATATTCAACTAGTGTATTTAGTGATGTATTCTTTATCATCCTTGACAAAACATAGATATCCTCCCCATGCTACATCAAAAGCATTTGTATATAAGATGAAGTCCTAGGTAGTTGGCACTTTCAATGTGGGAAGATTTTGGATCTTCTAGATTGCTTCAGTGTGGATTGCTGATCATTGTGGTTTCCTCTTAGTGAGAAGCTATTGCAAGGTTCTCGATCAAAACCTACATTTGCATAGAAATTATTTACATAATTTAATATACCTAAGAACCCTTGTATCTCCTTCGTATTTAATGGAATCTGAAATTCAAGGATCTTATTCTTAATGTGAGGTTGAACCTAAAGTTATCCTACTTTAACTACCATACCTAAAAACTTACAAGATTCTTGACACCACTAGATTTTTGACAGGGATAGAAAAATCCCAAAATCTAGACATAATTTATAAAAAATATTTAGATGAGACCTATGCTCATCAATGTCTTTTCTAAAGATTAAAATTTCATCTATATAGACACAAAGAAAATCAATTCAACCATTGAAAATTTTATCCATTCTCTCCTGGAAGTAGGATGGTGCATTCATCAAGCCGAATGGCATGATAGTCCATTCAAAGTGTTCAAACGAGCAGCTAAATGTGGTCTTATGTTCATCTTCCTTCTTTACACAGATCTAGTAAAAACCTAATTTACGATCAAATTTCAAGAAGATCTTAGAGTTAGCAACCTTTTGCAATAGATAATACTTATCTGGTATTGGATAAGGGAATGGAATAGTTATATCATTTAATGGTTTCTAATTAATAACCATTCTTTTCTTTCCTCTCCTCTTCTCTAATTCCTTATTAACCATGAATGCATAACAATTGAAATCAAACTGACAATGAACAATATACTTCCCTTTTTTGAGCTCTTCGATTGCTTGTTGCATATGATCATAGTCATGCATTGAAATAGGAATCTTTTTCCTACTCTTCATATTTTCTTTAGGCTTGATCTTTATTTCCATTTCTGGCATTTCTTTTTCCCAGAATTTCTATGCATCATCAGAAAAAACATTTTGTATGATCAAGACTTTTAAGTCTTCAAGAGGTTCTATGGTCTGGATCATATTAACAGACGGATGTTTTTCTGTTGCATATACCAATCTAGGAGTGCTTATCTTTTCTCCTTGTAGGCTAAACATAATACTTTTTGTTATATAGCCATAAGGGTTATACCTATCTATAAAGTTTCCTCCAAGTAGTACATCTATAAGCATCTGTTGCATGTCAAAGAAATCACATTTAAAGGTTTTACCTTCTATATGAAAGGCTTGTTGGTGGTAATATTTATCATAGCTAAATTGGTTGCCTTGGACATCACAAGCAGTATACACAGTTTTTTCTATTAGCTATTCCCAATTATTAAGGATTTGCCTCTTATAGAAATAGAGAGAGCCTCAAGTGTCAATCTGGAGATGATATTGTTTTCAATTTATTAGAACACTAATATACTAGGAAAATTTTCCTGTAAGGAGATGTACTAAGTATTGTGGTTCTAATCTTGGAGTAGGTTTAGGTAAGATGGTCATCACCATTCTTTCTATACGTGGACCAGGAATATTAAGATTGATAATTTCTTCATCTTCATATTCTTCCTAGATCCTAGAGGAGAATTCATCAACACTTAAACTAGAGTAGGAGGGACCTTCATCTGTATCCCTAATAATAACATTAGAAAGTTTATTGGGAATTACTATCCTAGGAGTAGAGATATTTTTGTGTGTAATCAAAGCTTGCACAATGGGGTCTAGCTAAGGTTCAGACTTGTAGAATTTTCTCTACTTTTGACTTGTTGTTCCACCATGCTCTAGTTATTCCCAATAAATAATTAACTACAAATCTACAAGTATTGTCTTGATCAGTTCTAGACAAAGTTCCTATGATAAAAAAAAGTATTGATTCAACTTTCAATTTTCTATTTAGGATCATTAACATTGTCAATATCTAAATACCAGGGTTTGTTAGGAATAAGGTGTCTCAACCTTGTATAATTCCTATTCTTATTATTTTTTTTGTAAAATGTATTTCTTGCAAATAATGTTGATGTGTCGAAATCTTGAATTGTGTGTAAGGAGTTCATGGCTAAAATGGTTATGACGGATTCCTATGACACGTAAGAGCTATGTTAGGAAGATTCAATGACAGGTGAAGACATGTGGCAACTAAGATATTTGAGTACTGTACACTCTACCTCAATAGTGGGGTTCGGGGCATTGGCTTAAAATTTTTTTTGGGATTCCTATTTTCTCGAAGAATGGTAAAACCCTACTACGGTTTACCTTTGGGAGTAGCACTAAAGTGAAGCTCATGTTATAAGCATTTTTTAGGGTTGTGAAGAGATGCGATGCGTGAGAGTGTATTGTTGGTACTACGAGTAGCTATTGGAGTCTTTTGCTATCGATGTTGAACTTGCATTGCAAGTGTATTGTAACCTTGTGTTGAAGATAAACATTGTGCAGGTTCAGAAGGCGTGGGTTTGTTTTACCAAAAGGTTTTTCCCCACCAACAAATCCTTGTGTTATGTGTTCCTTTCTCTGTCTATTTTCTATATGCATAGTTGGCTTCAATATCTTTGTTTACATGATATTGAATCTGTGAGTGAAGAAGATTTTAATAGGATTTGCATCATACTTTCCTTATGAGATTAGTGTAGGAAGCTGTTTCCGCACCTGAGTTTCCTTACAGGGTTGTATATTGCAGCTTGTCCACATCATTAGTAGGGGATCTCTTTGAGAGCACTTCTCTGGAGCTTGCAGAGATGTGGATAGCACTAAAGCTATCTGAGAAAACTATTTTTCTTGATGAACTATCCAATCTAAGGATGTAGTGAAATCTTGCAAAGAATGATCTACATGTAAAAGATTATTGACTAGTTTATCATGATTTTGTTGTGTATGTTCTACATGGGCTGTAACAAACTTGTAACTCATTAGCATTCTTATGTACATTATTCAAGAGTTGTTCTATTTGCAACTTAACTTTTCTTAATGAGTCCTTAGTTTCAACTATGTCAGTATGGTTTTTGATAGCTATATTACCAAGCTTTTGTACATTACTATTTATGGTAGCTCAAGACTACTTGAGAGAAATCACATCTGTACAAAGATCATTGATGTTTTTTTGTAGATGATCACAAAATTTTCAAATAAAATTCTTATGTTTGTGGTCAAAAGAGGGTTCCTTTTCTTTAGTACTCTTGGGTTGGAAAGCATATTTAAAGATAGAAAGTATCCCATGTTCATGTTTAAATTGTCCCTTTATAGGAGGCCATCTACCATTTTGATAATATGTATTTTCTTGTTCCTTATACCATTTTAGAGTATTAGCTCTTGGTAAGGGATTGATCATATGGACAAAAGGATGATCTCTTTTTAACTTCTCTTTTCCCTTACTAGTTCAAGGATCTCAAGGATCTGAGGACCAGTATTTAGTGGTGCTTCATCTTCAACTTCTACATAGAGTTGGGATTTCTTTTGGCTAGAAGTACTACTATGTGAGTTGAAAGAGGAACGAGCATCTATGAATGGTGAATCAGGCACAAATGGATTTGTTGATTTCATGGATAGGGATCTGAGTAAGATATTTATCTCATTCTAGGATACATAATGAACTAGTTTGGTTGCTTCTAACAGTTTGGGCTTAACATTTTTCATCCAATCAAGTTTCCATCCTGCTAGGATATCTATAGTATTAATATGACCTTTTTGAAGCTGGACTTCTCCATTTAGGGTCCTTGCATAGGGTAAATTATCTAATATGGTAGAATTATTTATATTTGTTAAGCTATATAGGACTTGTATCTAGACAAAAGCATACTTAAAGGCACCAAACATATTCATACCATACAATGAGCTAAACACACCCCAATAGTTCAATGAACCATATTTAACTTTAGGATAGGACTTGTCTCTGGTAGCTACTATCAAATTAGGAAGTATAAAAAAGACACACAATTTTTTCTCATTCTAGATAAACTAGATATTTGGCACACATGTTTCTAATCGACTTGTCTCCTATCACACAAGGCTAAGTAATGGACATGGCATATGTGTTCAGGAACCAATGATCCTATGGTTACTTGAATAGCACCCAAATGTAAGAAATTCATTTCCCTATGACTTTGAATATATTCAATTTCTTCTGGAGGGAAGATGGGTAGCATTTTGGTTTGGTAAGTTTGGGTAGGATCATGCTCTAGTGTGAGTTCTACTATTCTCATATGGGGAATGAAAATTGACTTGAAAGTAGATTTAGACAAAAAAAAATTCAATTTATTAGGAGTATACATACTCTTCTTATAAACACTGCTAGGCTTTAATTCAAGAGGAGTATATGTACTTACTTGCCTAGATAAGACCTTTTCACAAGTCTATAGGTCTAAAACTTCTTCAATGTTCAAATATTTCTCAGTCGACTAGATCTTAGGAGGTTCAAAGAATCCTTCCATAAAGGCTTTGTTAACTCTTTCGATACCATCTTGAGAAACAATTATGTGGAACTCAGCCATTTCTTTTACCAATTGAGATAATGGATAGACTAAGGCACTTAAAGGGTTTTACAGGAGAGATAAAACAAATACCAATAACTGAATAGATAAAAGGGTAATAAAATTCTCAAATCCCAACACAAAGTGTAACCCTATAGAGATGAACTCTTCATGCTTAGATAATATCCCAATTTGTGACTAGAAATGGATAGATACTAAGTGTGCAGAACATACCCTAAATTTAAAACCAAGGCTCTGATACCACTTAGATAAAAAGCTTAACTTGACTTGGAGAGAACCAATGATGGAGGTTATTGGCCGAATGGGTATGACTTCAATATTTTGGAGAGAACTATCGACAAACGTTGTTGGCCAAATGGCTATGGCTTAAATATTTCTTAATAAATATATCTCAATACATACAAAAAAAAGACTTGGACTTGCAAGGTCTGATTTTTGATTATTGAAAATCTAAAACCTAACTGGGTTATGGATTGGTAATAACCTTGGGAGTTGACCCAAAGGCTTGGGAACTCATTTTTCCTTCAATTGTATTCCTTTAGATGTTTTTTCATCTTATAAAATGAATTCTTTTATTTTCCTTCATTGGGTTTCTAAGTAGTAAAGTGGGTATGTATAAAATCACAAACATAATCTTTTATGTCTTCTTTAGTTTCTAAACATATTAATATTTCTTTTTTGGACAACAATAAGATTATAAACTTTGATTAGTTTTACCACTATATACATACTCCTCATAGACACGTGCATAATTTTTTATTAACTTTTAATATAATTATCCAAATAAAAAATAAATTATATATTATTGTCCCACATTCATTATATACTTTAAAAAAAATATCAGTTTCAATTTTTTTGGTACAAGTTATGCCCTGCACAAAAATAGGTGCTGAAATTTCATGATACAATGACTTCAATAAATCATAAAAAATACTCATTAGAATGTTACAAAAAAATATTCCACTTCCAAATCTCACTCTTATCTATCATTCTGCCAAAGGGTTTTACAAAATATTCAATATATCTAATTTTTTTGCATTGCACACAAAAAAAACTTTTTTATGTTTTCTATAAAAACAAGAAACTATTTCTTGTGTGCATAGGGTTTGACCCACCTAATATTATCCATTTTGTAAAAACTCTAGTAGTTTAGAAAGTAGATTCAGATTACTAGAATTTATATGTTTTACACATCTTTTCATTTTCAATGGATGACCCTCAAACATCTCCTCCAACTATAGGTTTACCTAATTTCAGGAAAAAGATGTCCACTTATACCCCCTTTTTTGTATACCATCCTAGTGCACTCACTTGTATAGGCTGAGTCAGATGGTATTGGCTGAGCTTTGTAATGTAGACCAAACTCAAAAGTCTAATACCAACCGAGATATGTAGATTCCACCTAATAGAGGATAAAACATTTATGTTTACCCTAACTTAATTGAATGAAGGTATATCTTAAGAATTTAAATATATTATACACACCTTGAATTAAGATTTTGAGAGCATAGAGTGATTTGAGAAATTGGTGAAGAAATTTTAAGGCAATTGAAAGTAAAGGAGAAGTACAAGAGTGATTGAGTGTTGATCTCAAGTTGTTCTAATTGGTTTAAGAAGTAAAGTTTCAAGTCCCTAACACAAGAAAATGACATCAGCATCATCTACAGTGAAGAACCAAGGAAAAGAGGTAAGAAATGTTCAATTGGTGAAGAGTGACACTTGTCCTCTACCTAAGTGTCATGTTATTCCTAAAATTGCTATGAAAGGATATTCAATGGGTGTCTTATCATCAATGCCACTTAAATTGTATATGATCCATGATGTACAAAGTTGTGACATGTGCGAAATTGGTGAAGTTGGAGACTATCAAAAATTGTTTGATGGAGTACTGAAGGATGAATTTAAAACTATTTAGAGGAAAGGGTTAACTCATGCACTAGATTTTCTAAGAAATTTTAAAATTGAATGGATTAAATTTTTACTGAGGTGAATTCATGAAATGGATTTGTATCTAGAAAATTGACTAGTTAATATTACAAAGAAGATAATGCATGAATCTATTAATGGTTACCCAACATTTGACAAGAAGAAGACAATATGGTGTCAAAGAAAAGAATTTGTTGAGGAAAATACCAATGCTAAGTTGAATGGACCTTGCATGCCTATTTCCAACATCACTAATTCACTGATTGAGTTTGCAATGAGAATGATCTCTCATAAGTTTTACTAGTCAAGCCAACTGAATAGTGTGATGTGTATGGGAGTTGATCAAGCCTGGAAGATTGCGATGAGGGATCATGAATATGATCTTACCAAGTTAAAACTAGTAAGGAACCAAATATAAACCAAGAAAGAAAAATAATTCAATGTGTAAGTCCGGATCATTGGTTATGTGTATTTTCTTTTATATTTAGAACTATTTTCTGGCTATTTGGAATGTTGTATGGGAATAAGACAAACTTTCTACAAGTAAGATTAGTGAGTATATGACATCTTTGAAAGAAAACTTTGAGAATGTTCTAGATGGATATTTTGAAGTTTTCAAATAGAATATGAGAAATAGATTAAGGATTTATGCATCCTTAGTAGAGAAGAATTACAATGATGTATATTTTCTAGATGATACAAATAACAGATTTGTATAGGAAGTTAAGCTAAAGAAATCCTAGCTTAAACCTTTTGGCTTTTAAATTTATCACAATGATGTAACTACAATAATTAGTGGACTGCTGAAAGAAGAAATTGATTCAAAAGCCACACTCTTCAAAAAATATGAAGAAGCAAAAGCTAGAATAATGGTAGACATCAAGATTGCTTTTATTGATAAGAAAATGAATAAAATTATTAAGACCTAGAAGGGAAGATAGGCACGAAAATAAAGGAAAATAACCTTTAATTATTATACAAGGACTTGGAGAATACTTTAGACAATGTAGTGGTACAAAGGGAGAGGAAGAAAGTGTAGAGAAATAGGGTAAAGCCCTAGAATTTGTCACTTCACCAACAAAGAAGGATAAAATAGTGAAAACCACTAAGCCTAAGGTGAGGAAGGATGAAAAGAAGGTAATACCTAAGACCTTCACTCCTCTTGCACCATAAAGACCAAGGACCAGGGCAACTACATCAGACAGTGCCAAGCCATCAATGAAGAAAAGAGTGGTAAAGATTATGAAACAAAGCAAAGGTTCAAATGGCTAAGTGTAGTAAAGAGGAAAATGTTAGACACTAGAGATCAGTCAAAGTAGGGAAGGCTAAGAAAGAAAAAGAGGACTGAGTTTGATGAAACTAGTCACCACCAAGTCATTATGCCTACAAAGCCTAGAACAATTTATGATTTATGTGCCAACATTAGAAACTTTGCAGGCCTATCAAGATTTAGATATATAAAGTATGAGACATTGAATAATGTTGATAAAACTAAGGTACAAGAGGCCATGATAGAAATGATGGCTAAAAATAAGCTAGCACTTATAGAATTTGAAAACAAGATTCTAAATGATTTATACTATACTACACTTGATGATAAGTGGAAACAAGAAGTTGAAATTGAGAATCAAATATGAGATGGTAAATTAGCCAAAATCATGCTCAAGTTGATGAATAAGTAAATATTTTTGGAGAATTATAGGAACTAATTTTTTCTTAAATTTAGATCATTTATAATATTACAAAATGAAATTGATGTTGTTGTACAGAAAAATGAATTGTTATGGAAGAGAATTTTTGGATTTACCACAAGAAGAGATAAATAGGAGAAAGAAATAGAGAGAATAACTATTGGAGATGTTCAAAGTGATAAATAAATTTTAGGTTTGTTGATCTAGCAAGGCAATGTGTCACTCATTCATGATACAACATCTGATACTCCTATATTGTACCAAATCAAGGACTATACTAAGGAAGGAGAAAAACAAGTCCAAAGTATTGATTTTAATGAACAAATAAAGAATATGAAGCAACAACAACAAAAGAGGCTGAGGAATTATAAAAGGAAACAAATATAGATGTATCTACTATAGGTTAAACAAGAAAAAAAGAAGATGAGAAATAAGATGAGAAAGAAAAGGAGAATGTGTTGACATATTAGTCAAGTCTGTTATTAGTGACACACACTTATTTATATTGTATATAGCTGCTGAGCATATTGTTTAGTTCTCAATGTTTTCCATGTAATATAGTTGTCACCAAGTTCTACAGTTGCTACGGAGTCCTTTGGACACATCTCAATGGTTACCAAGAAGATTTAGTTAATGTGAAGACTAGCAGTGTAAACTGTACATTTCAGTTGATGTCATGTTTATCAATGGTTATCGAGTAGTATAGTGTTCACTGAGTTCACATGTATGTGATGTTGGAAATTTGATTGAAAATATTATTTTTGAAGATCAAAGACGGAGCTTGTTGTTAAAAGAATATTTTTAGTCATTGTTTTGTCATTAATGTCAAACCTTCTATTTGTAGGAATGACAATTTCTTATAAGATCCAAGTACTATCACTTAGTTGATTGATGAAGAGGATTTGATCAACAAGATGTAACAAAAGCACCTAAGCGAAAGGTTGAGTTATGAATTTGTAATGAAGTGCAAGGATTAGTTAAGACAATGGTTAAATGATGTATTGGTAACATACTTGAAGACACACGAGGATGGTCACACTTGGAAAAATTAAGAGTACAAGGAAGAATTGATTGGGAAAAGAAGTTCTAGAGTTCTATTTAAGGATTCGTAGACCAAGAACCAAGATCTACTAGTGTGCCAAATTGAAAAGTGGTTGAAAGGGTGTCAAAGATAAGACATCTAGGAGAAGGAAGAATAGAGCATAGAGACTCTACTTTGACAAGTGGTTAGAGAGATATGATTGCACTGGTACAATGAGCATGGAGATTCAAGGAGACAAATCTTGAAAGGAGGGCAAGCTGTCAAGAGTTGCAGAGACTAAAAGCCGGGCAATTTTATGAGCTAAGAAGTGATCTAAAATCTCCAAGTTAATTTGTATGTTGTAATCAGGTCAAACCCCTTTATTGTTACTCTCTAGAATTGTACCAGTTAGGGTAAGAGAAAATACTCTGGACTTAGGTTGGTTTAACAACCATTTGTAAATTCTTTAATAGGGTGACATTCCAAGTGAATGCTCTAAAGTCCTCTAACTAGGCCCACTTCTAATAGGGTGGTTAAATCCTTTAACCAAGTCACACTTAATAGTGTGTTGTAGCCTTTAATAGGGAATACCTTTCATAGGGCACCACTTCAAAAGATTGAGAATTGAGTAGCATGTTACTAGTGGTTTTTCTCAAATTGGGTTTCCACTTAAATCACTATGTTATGTGTAGATCTTTTCATGTGTTATGATTGCATGTTGATTTACAATATCTTGTTGATTAAGAAAATTAAATTTTGGATGAATGAATAAGTTTGATGGGAACACTTTCTTTGATGAAAAAGTTTGAATAAGACATTTGGACCATGAATAACTTATTCACCCACCCCCCACCCGCTCAGTTATTCTAAAGCATTTCTAACAATTGGTATTGGAGCCATCTAGTGATTTAGTTTCAAGTTACTAGAGGCAGGAAGATCAAGATGTCTAAGAGAGAAGTACCCAAGCTCAACAAAGACAATTTTGTTGCATAGTAGAGCCTAATGAAACTACACCTTGGATCAGTAGGTGATAAATTGTACAAGGATCTTGATGATGGAGAAAAATGTTGCTCTAAAGTATTGGAAAGAAGTTGTAAGTACTATTGTTTACACCCTGAATAGAGTCCAAGTCAAGAAAGGTACAAATGCAACACCTTTTGAATTCTGGTATGGTCACTCACCTAATCTAAAACATTTCAAATTCTCTAGTTGTAAATATTGTATTCTTAAAGATACTAGAAATGGAAAGTTTGATGCAAAGAGTGATGAAGGCATATTCCTTGGATACTCCACTAGAAGGAAAGCATATAAGTGTTTGAATACTAACACTATCAAGATTGTGGAGAGTGCAAATGTAAATTTTAATGAACATGCAGAAGTCCAAGTTGATGATTCAAGGAAGTCAGAAGATTATAGGTCTTTTGTATATTTATATGAAGGAATGACTATTGAAGACAATGTTGCCAATAAAGTTGGGAATTAGCAACAAATATCAGTATCAGCTGAGTCACAACTAGTGAATGTCAAGCTACATTTAGAAGTGGAGTTGTAGAATGAAGGAAATGCAAATTCTAACTCTAAAATCAGTGCACATGAAAGAGATGATGAAATACCAATTGAAGAAGAACAAAATGTCTCTGAAGCTGAAGAATTAAACATGGAAAGTAGGATAGAATCAAGGTTAGCCAAGTATGTAAGAAGACACCACCCTACAAATCAAATTATTGGTGACAAGGATGCAAGACAAATGAAAGGAATAGACTAAGAAATGAATCGTGCCTACTAAGAAAGGTTGAGCCCAAAATAGTGAAAGATGCACTACATGATGATGACTGGTATAAATCTATGGAAGAAGAGATAGACTAGATTAAGAATAACAAAACCTGGACCTTAATTCCTAGACCAGCTAATAAGAATGTAATTTTTACCCAATGGGTGTTTTAGAACAAACTTGATGAGAATGGTGAGATAACTAGAAACAAAGCTAGATTAGTTTGCAAAGGCTATGCATAAGAAGAAGGACTAGACTATGAAGAAAAATTTTCCCCTATTGCAAGAATGGAAGGAGTAAGAACACTACTTGCATATGTTGCTTACAAAGGTTTCAAAGTCTACCAAATGGATGTCAAGTCTACTTTTCTAAATGGTATACTAGAAGAGGAAGTCTACATAGACCAACCAGAGGGATTTGTTGATGACAACAATAAGGATATGGTTTGCAAACTACATAAGGCACTTTATGGTTTGAAGCAAGCACCTAGAGCATGGTATGAGAGACTACACAAATATCTTGTGAAGATAGGATTTGAGAGAATAGATGACAATAGAAACTTGTACATCAAAGAAGAAAAAAGTAAAGACATTTTGATATCTAAAATCTTTTTTGATGATATAATATTTGGAAGAAAAGATGTTCTATGCACAGATTTTGTTGATCAAATGAAACATGAGTTTCAAATGTCAATATTTGAAGAAATCAAATTCTTTGTTGGATTGCAAGTACATCAATTGAAGCATGGCATATTTGTGACCCAATCAAAATACATCAAGGAGATACTGAAGACATTTGGATTGGAAGATTCAAAACTAGTGAGCACACCAATGGTGATAGGACATAAGTTATCCCAGAATGATGAGTCAGTTGAAGTGAATAAGACAATGTATAGATCAATGATTGGAAAGTTACAATATTTTGTACATTGTAGACTAGACATTGCATTAGCTATTAGAATAGTGGCATGATTTTTTGCAAATCCAAGAAAAAATCATTTGATGGTAGTAAAGAGAATAATGAGGTACCTAAAAGGAACTGATGACTTTTTTTTGTATTACAAGAGAAGTGAAAAGTTTGAACTAAGAACCTACACTGATGCAGATTGGGGAGGTAATATTGATGACATAAAGAGTACTAGTGGAGGAGCACTTTTCTTGAGAAGAAGATTGATTACATGGACCAGCAAAATAAAAAGTCATACCTCACAGTCAACAATAGAAGCTGAATATGTTACAACTACTATCAATTGCACAAATATTGTATGGATCAATCATTTGTTACAAGGTGTGAAGGAAGAAGTGAATGAGCCTATGATATTTTATTGTGATAATACAAGTGCTATCAACATATCAATGAACCCTGTAATGCATGCTAAAACCAAACATGTTGCAATCAAGTATCACTATGTAAGAGAATTGGTGGAAGACAAAGAAGTGAAGATGGAATATGTTAGCTCAAAAGAATAAATTGCTGACATCTTCACAAAAGCTCTACCTAAAGATGCTTTTGAGTATATTAAAGTTAAGTTAGGGGTGATACCCCTAGCCGAGGCTACTTAATATAAAGCAAGACTGTCTTGCATCAAATAAGTTGAATGTTGGGATATTACACATTCATGTAGAGGATACTTACTTTAGGATTCATGCCTAAAGTAATCAAAGTGCAAAAGATTCAAAATAGTCACAAGAATAGTGATAGAGGGATAAATTGAATGAACTTGTAAATGCTACACTTGCATGATAAGATGCTAAGATGTTAATATGTCTTTGGCATTATTATCAAAGAGGAAGAAATATCAAAAACTCGTCAACTAACCAACAGTTCAGGGACAAGATGAAGAAGATGATTGGAAAATATGGATATAGAAAAAAATAGTAGAAGATGAGAAATACATAATGAGGGAGAAAATGTAATAAAAGATAAAGAAGCTAAGAGGGAGAAGTAAGAAATGAAGCAATTAGAATAGTAGAGCAAGAGAGGAAGAAATTGTGTAATCCAATCCAATTTTTATTTTTAGCATTTGACTTACTATTCTAACCTGTTAGCATGTTGATAACATGGTTGAATAGTTTAGTCTTATGGTTGATCAATTTGGTTTGCCATCAATGCCAAAGAGGGAGATTGTTGGAAATTTGATTGAAAAGATCATTGTTGAAGATCAAAGAGGGAATCACAATTTGTAGGAATCACAATTGCTTATAAGATCCAAGAACTATTACTCAGTTGATTGATGAAGAGGATTTGATCAACAAGATGTAACAAAAGCACCTAAGGAAAGGTTGAGTTATGATTTTGTAATGAAGTGCAAGGATTGGTTAAGACCATGGTTAAATGATGCATTGGTAACATACTTGAAGACACAGAGGATGGTCACACTTGGAAACATTAGAAGTATAAGTTAGAACAAGGTTAATTGCAAATCTTAAACTAAGTTCATCAGTGGGTGCCAAGAAAGCTAGTTTAAGCTGAGAAAATTTTTAGTTGGAGCTGAGCATCAGAAAATCTAGTGTGTAATGAGTGAAGTTTAGGTGCCGAGTAAACTTCAGGTGTTGAGTGAAGTTCAAGTGCCGAGTAAACTTCAGATGCCAACCATCAAAAAATCTTAATAGGTGCAGAGTGAACTTCAAGTGCCAAGCATAAGTAAAACATAGTTGGTATCGAGTAACACCGTATGTGCCGAGCACCAAAATTTCAATAGTGCTAAGCTGTTGCATTATTTGAAATGACAAAGATTCACTAAATGTAAGTTGACAAAGTTGTTACCTTGAATTTTTTCAACTAGTTGGAGGATAGGGATGATGAGTTGCTGGCACATAATTTTATGTAAACCATTTTTTAGTGAATTCCAAAGGATTCTTCATGGTGCTTCTGGAAGAAACAAAATATGGGTTAGATTTAATGAATCCTACCTAATCCATACAAATTGAAATTATAGCAGCAAAAAATCAAGTAGGAAAAGAAGTTCTAGACTTCTATTTAAGGAGTCACAAACCAAGAAGCAAGAGCTTCTAGTGTGCCAAATTGTAAAGTGGTTGAAAGGGTGTCAAAAAGAAGACATCTAGGAGAATAAAGAAGAGAGCATTGAAACTTTTCTTTGACAAGTGGTCAAAGACAGATGATTGCACTAGTACATTGAGCATGGAGAATTAAGGAGACAGATATTGAAAAGAGGAAAAATTTTCAAGAGTTGCAGAGACATGCAATGTTATGAGCTGAGATGTGATCTGAAATCTCCTAGTTAAGTTGCATGTTGTAATCAAGTCAAACCCCTTATTGTTACTCTCTAGCAATTGTATCAGTTAGGGTAATAGAAAATCCTATGGACTTAGGTTGGTCTAACATCCATTTGTAAATCCTTCAATAGGGTGAAATTCCAAGTGAATGTTCTAAAGTCCTCTAACTAGGCCCACTTCTAATAGGGTGGTTAAATCATTTAACCAGGTCACATTTAATAGTGTGTTGTAGCATTTAATAGCACAGGCCCTTCATAGGGCATCACTTTAGAAGAGTGAGAATTGAGTAGCATGTTGCTGGTGGTGTTTCCCAAATTGGGTTTCCATGTAAATCATTGTGTTATGTGTAGATCTTTTCATGTGTTATGCTTGCATGTTGATTTATAGTAACTTGTTGAATAAGAAAATTAAAGCTTGGATGAAAGAATAAGTTTGATGGGAACATTTTACTTGATGAAAAAGTTTGAACAAGACATTTGGACCTTGAATAATTGATTCATCCCCCCCCCCCCCCGCCCCCCACTCTCAGTTATTCTAAAGAATTTCTAACATGTGATGAAACTCCAGTGTTAACCGAGTCATACAATGTAAGTCAAGAGAGTCAATTTATTTGACAAGTTTCACAATGTCTACTGAGTCACCAATGGAAACTAAGTTTAGGACTACTCAAAAGTGATCAATATGGACTGAGCTTCTATGTCTACAAAGTGCATGATGATGTTGAGCATTGATAGTAGATGTTGATTATTGGAACATCATGGAGTTAGTCTTCAGAACCCAAATGTATTCATGTGGGATAACATTGTAATATTTGCGGTAACTTGTATGATGGCCAACTTTGTGATTTGTATAATTGGATTAATATATATATGTAATGCATTGTATCATATCCAATGTATGGATGTATGTAATGAAATAAAGATGTGAATGCAAATTACATCAAAGAAAAGTAGGAGTAAATTTTAAAGGCCATAATAGCATAAGGAGTAGCAAAGACATATCTATCACAAACAGGTGATCATTACATAAAGGAATCTAATTCAGCAAGCTAAGTTGCCAATCAAAGTTCATCTACTAGTTTATCCTAATAGGTGGATTAGTCAAATCCTTTAACAAGGTAGACCTAATAGTCTTTTGTAAATCTCTTTACCAAGTCCATAATTAATTGTATGTTTGTAAATCCTTTCATAAGGTGAATCTAGCAATCCTTATTGCTCCTAATAGGGTAGATCATCAAAAGTGATCAATGTAAGCTTTAATAGGCTAACTTTATATTGCAGTACTAAAGTTGTGAGTATCATCCCCACCCTAGTTTTACTTTCTATTTGGAAGGTTTCTAGGTCACCAAATCTTTGTGTTTCAATGTTATAAATGCTTTCAATTTCTTATGCATGCAATTAGATTTGAATTCATATGATGGATAAATACTAATTGACTGGTTAGATTAAAGGTTGAAATTGTTGAAGTTTTAGAAGTTATTGATTCACTCCTCCCCTCTCAGTAACTTAGCTTAGTCTTGAATATTTCCAACAATTGGTATCGAAGTTGTGTGGTTCTAAAGAGAAAGCTCAACAACTTGAGCAAATATTAAGGCCAACAACTTAAGCAGAGATTAGGGTCATGGAGATATTTAGACTTGAAAAAGTCATTGACAATGAAAACTTGGATTTAGAAATGTCCATTGCCCAACTCAAGAAAGCAAAGGAGCAACTCTCTCCAACCTTGGAAAGAAGAAAAAGACTTCCAATTCAAATGAATGATCAACTCTACATTGAAGAAAGAATTGAAGACCTTCATTCAAGCAATTTAGATGAAGCCAATGAAGCAATCAAAGAACCTCTAGAAAATAATGGTTCCCTACAAGAAGAAGTAAAAAATCTAAGAAGAGAACAAGAGATTCAGTCAATAATGGAAGGAAAAATGAAATCCAAAACAAATCCCTTCAACAAGTAGACCTTATTGATTAGATCTCCAATGCAAATGAAGAAATCATGAGCCTAAGACTTGAAAATGAAAGAATGAGGAACGATCTAAATTCCAAAATGCAAATCAATGAAAGAATGAAAAATTATCTGAAATCTAAAATATAAATCAATGAAATATTGAGGAATGATCTAAACTCTAAGAATTAAATCAATGAAAGAATGATGAAATCTCAAGAAAATGTGAATCAATTTAATTAGCAAAACCTCTATAGGCAAAAAGGAAAATCAAGAATTGGATATACAAAAGAAGGAGAATCATCTAAGTAGGGAGCTCCAAAGAACCAAAGACCTATTTGTAGTCACTGTGGAAAGATAGGTCATACATCAAACAAGTGTTGGTGTAATGGAAAAGCAAAATTCAATGGAAAATGCTGCAATTGCATTCAACATGGTCATAGAGCTATTGAATGCAAAGAGAGACCAAGATTTGAAGGAAAATGTCACAAATGAAAAAAACATGGACACAAGTCATCAGAATGTAAAACCATGGTATGGAATCCACCAAAGAAAATTGTGAAAGGAATATTTGGATGGGATGACAACACCTAGTGTATATGCCATTACTGTGGAGAATTTGGACACATTGGTATGAATTGTCATTACTATGCAGATGTTTCATTTGTATAGAACTTGGTCATCTTGCCAAGAACTACATGAATACTAGTAGAATTGAAGATCAGGAAAAGGAAAAAGCTAATAATATCTAAAAATGGATTATACAACAATGGGTTCCTAAGTCTACTGAAGACACGAGTCTAAGAAATGATGGTCAAGTTACTCAAGAAATGGATGACTCTACCACTTCTAATTAAGTTCTCAAGGGAGAACTAGAACTAAGCCATCAAAGAAGACATCCAAAAATAGTTCTAGATTGAAATGTGGAAAAGATCCAAGTCTGTATTCAGGATACAAAGGGATCATTGAGTGAGATCAGTATTAGTTACTATCAAGTTACTTCTCTACCAAGTGAGGTTAGGTCATAGACTCTACCGAGCAAGGTTGAGAGTAATAAAGACTCATATGGTTACCGAGTCACGAAAACTTTGCTAAATGTTAAAAGTAGTGGATGACAATCTATCAATGTGATGTTAGTCAATCTAGCTTTGTACCAAGCATTAATGGTGAAATTTCAAAACAAGGCATGGAATCAAAATCATTTCTTACCGTGAAATTTCAAGTGCTATTGCGAAGAGTGATTTTTAGTAGAATCAAAGTGATTTGAGAAAATTTCTAGGAAATTATTTTTGAATTCTGTCAAATCCTATTGAGTGAAAATAACATCCAATAGTAGTAAGGTTAAGTGAGGATTTGACATGTTGGTTCATGGAGTTGAGTGGAAGGTGGCAGATTTCAAGCTCACTCCTATGGTTGCTGAAACCCTAGATTCAAGTAGTGTGCAATCCCAAATTTCTCCCAAGGTAGTTCTTATCAATGATATTCACACTCATTTCAAATGTGTTATCTGAGAAATTGGTACACTAGAAATGTATGATGCCCTAGGCTAGTTATGTGTAGATGGAGTCCTAAAACCCAAGCATCAACATCTAGAAACCAAAGGATTGACACAAATGGATTAGGTTTATCCTCAACCATGTGCATAATGGGAAGCTATGGCGAGAACAATGAATTTTGATAACCAAGAAGATGATTCATCAAATCACTAGCCTCTCTATCCTAGCCAAAGCCAAAATGACAAAAACCCTAGGTTAGGCAAAACTGGAAAAGAAAATCCTAGCAAAATGGGATGGTAGAGGAATGAAAATTAGTAGTGTTACTGATGTAGAATTGAAGTTTGGTATTCATGTCATTGCACACAAGATATACAGTTCAAGTAGACCGAATAGTGTATCATGTGAAGCCATGGACTTAGCTAACAAGGTGGTTAAGAACAATTTATCATACAACCTTGCCAAGTTATTATTAAGATAGTTCAACAAGAACATGGAAGATAGAAAGCATAAGAACTTTGAAGAACAATCCATATAAGATCAATTTCTTGTTTTCTTACCTATTCTTTTATGTACAAAAAATCTCTCCTTCTAAAAGAAGTATAGTATGGAGAAAAGATGTGCCTGTACTCTATCAAATCAATTAGTATATTGTAGAGATGGGTGAGAACTACAATAGTATCATGAACAAATACTTCAATGTATTTAAGGAGAAAATGAACAATAGGTTTAGAATCCCCAAGAAGCTAGTTGAGGACTACAAAAATGATATATGTTTCATGGTGGATAGCGAGAAGGTGTATATTCAAGAAGTTAAGCCTAGAATTGTGTGGGTAAAACCTCTTAGCTATGAGGTCAACATTGATGAAGAAAAGGATATCATTGAAGCTCTTATTAATAAACCATTTGATCCTAAGGCTGCATGCTTTGGAATGTATGATGAAGCAAAGGCCATGATTGAACTTGAAATAAAACTCCCTCAGGTGGTGAACAAAGGGAAAAGAAGGATTGCAAAACTGAAATCAAGTTCACCCCTTTTGTTAACCAAGGAAAAAGGTAAGGATGAGCAAGGTGAAGAAGAAGAGGATGAGGAAGAGTCTAATGAAGAAGAACCTTTAGAGAAGAAAGGAAAGGAGATCATCACCAAGCCAGCAAAACCATCTACCATAGTATTCACCAAGAGGTCAAGGAAGAAAGATGACAAAGAAGGAGGAGACATCATATTTAGAAAACCTTCACCCACCTTCCATTATAGGTTAAAGCAATTGGAAGAAGGAGCAAGGATAAAAAAATTTAAATCATTAAAATATGAAATAAGGATAGTAGAAGAGTAGAAGCAAGTTGAAGACCTGGTGTTAAATAAAATGGGTAAGTGGAAATACTCACTAGATCAGCTCGTTTCTCAAGTTTCCAGTGAATTATTTGAAAAGATAAAGTCAAGATGGGATTTTTCCATGCAAATTGTCAAGGATATATATGGAAAAACCCTGAGGCAATTATTACCAAGCATATCAAATGTTGAGGTGAAAGAATCATTGAAGGAAAATGAAGAAAAATTGACTCTAAAGTTTAATACTTGTCTAGTTTTGATCAAGGACATTGAGCATGTTGTTAGGAATACAACAAACACTTGGAAGAATATATATTTATTACATAAACCAAGTGATTTTCCAATCAATGTCAAAGATGATGATGAAGAAGAAGATAAGGAGAAAGATGAAGAAGACAATTTAGAAGAAGTAACTCACTCTGATAATGAAGAAGATGAAGAGGATCAAGGACAATAGGATACTGAGGAAGAAAAGAAATATGATGAGGAGATTTACCCAGTCAAGATAGTTGCATCAGTCATTGTCTCACTCCCTTACTCTCTAAGCAAGCCAATTTTAACATCAAGTATGGAGATAGCATCAACAAGTTTGATTGTGAACACTAGTGATATATCAAATTTCTAATCACTCTTTGTTGCTACTCAACTTAGCACATCAGTAATAGAAGTAACTTCCACTTCATCCATTGAGCTATAGATTCTTCCTTCATCTACTGAGTTATGTACTTCAATTTTGACTTCTTTAGTTGTAAGTACACCTATTTTGGGTTCTACAATTTTGAGCACATCAATTTTGGGTTCCTCAAGTATTTATGTAAGTATTCCTTTAGTCAGTACAACATCAATTTTTACTGCAAGCCCAAGTATATCTACTATTGTTTCTATTCTGGATACAAAAGCAATAAGTGCAAGGACAATTGAGCCCAAGGTTCAATTGAGCACAAAATTTTTGGAAAGAGGAAAGGAGATAGAGGAAGACATTGATTTAGATGAGGAAATAGTAATCCCCAATTGGAATATTTACAAGCTTACTCTAGACCAAATGCTAACATTTGGTGAACTCCTATAAAAACAAGGCTAAATAACAAAGGCGAAGGAAGGAGAGAGATAAAGAGTATAAGATAATTGAAGATGCCAAAAAAATTCTAGCAGAGGCTATAGGAATTGAGATTGATTCTTCTCAACCTATTTTGTATCAGCTAGCAAAAGCAGTCCAAAAATTCAATGAAGACATTGATGGACAAGATAAGCTAGTGGAGAAGGCTTAAAAGAAATTTGACAATAAAGTGTTGGAGCACATTTTTTAGTAGATTTTCATTCATCAGGTAGATCTCTCTACAATTTTGGGCAATTTAGAAACATCATGTACAAATGTGTTATCACTTTTTGAGAAGCTATGTGATGTTTCTGGTTTTACAAAGGAAATAAAGGACAAATTGTCATAAATAGATGAAGATCTAAAGGCTAGTGCTCAACAGCTACAACTTGACCCTAGTTCAAGCTTTACAAACTTCAAGGAAATAAGATTTTTGTTAGAAATGCAAGTAGAATTGCTAAGGGAAGAAGCAAGAATCAAATCTGCATTAATTGACATACAAAACATGATCCTTCCCAACATGGATTCACTACAAAAACATATTGCATATTCAAAAATGCTAATCCATGACAATAACTTCTCTATTGCGAACCATATGATAGAATTTTTAGCAGAGGTACAAATTGCACTTCATACATGCAAGGTCTTGCAGGAGAATTGGGATAAAACTTTGGAAATCATTCTTAAGGTACATTCTAAATTTTTGTCTCATTTTGATGTTTCTATGTAAATAAAATAGAATAAATCAATGGTATTACCTTCAAAAAAGGGGAGCAAAGATATATTGGAAAAATGATATATTGGAGAAAGCCATATGTTATGGGAAGTACGACATGTATAGAGAAACACACAGTATGGGAAAGTATGCTATGGGGGAGAACTTGTAATAAGACATGTTGCATATAGTAGGAAGATGTATAGTATACTATATATATCTTACAAAATCAATTATGCAAAATCCCAAAAACAATATACTCTACCAAGCTAGTATCACATGGTGATGAAAGGTATTTAATTTTGGCAGATGAGTGTTTTTGTCACTAATGCCAAAGGGGGAAATTGTTGACATATCAATCAAGTATTTTATTAGTGACACACACTTATTTAGATTGTATATAGATACTGAGCTCATTGTTCAGTTCTTAGTGTTTTCCATGTAATATAGTTGTCACTAAGTTCTACAGTTGTTATCGAGTCCTTTGGAAACATCTCAATGATTACTGAGCATAATCAGTTAATGTGAAGACCAGCAATACAAACCATGCATTTTAGTTGATGTCATGTTTATCAATGGTTACCAAGAAGTGTAGTTTTCACCAAGTTCACAATGTATGTGATGAAAGTCTAGTGTTAACCGAGTCATACAATGTAAATCAAGAGGCTTAGTTTATATGATAAGTTTCATAATGGCTATCAATTCATCAATGTAGATCCAATTTAGGACTACTTAGAAGTGATCAATATGGACCAAGCTTCTATGTCTACCAAGTGCATGACAATGTCAAGAATTGATAGTGGATGTCGAGTATCAGAACCTCACCAAGTTAGTCTTCAAAACCCAAATGTCTTCATGTGGGCCGACTTTTTAACATTTTTTGTAACTTGTATGATGGTTGACTTTTTAATTTGTATAATTGGATTGATATATATGTAATGCATTGTATCATATCCAATGTATGGATGCTTGTAATGCAATAAAGATGTGAATTTGAATTACATTAGAGAAAAGAAAAAGGAGTGAATTGTAAAGGCCATAACAACATAAGGAGCAGCAGAGACATATCTATCATAGAAAGGTGATCAGTACACAAAGGAATCTCATTCAACAACCCAAGTTGCAAATCAAAGATCATCTACTACTTCATCCTAATGGGTGGATTAGTCAAATCTTTTAACAAGCTAGACCCAATAGTATTTTGTAAATCTCTTTACCAAGTGTATACTTAATTGTATGTTTGTAAATCCTTTCAAAAGATGGACCTAGTAGTCCTTATTGCTCCTAATAGGGAAGATCATCAAAAGTAATCAATGTAACCTTTAATAGGCTAACTTTATATTGTAGTACTAAAGTTGTGGGTATCATCGACACACTAGTTTTACTTTCTATTTGGAAGGTTTTTGGGTCACCAAATCATTTTGTTTTAGTGTTATGAAAGCTTTCAGTTTCTTATGCATGCAATTAGATCTAAATTCATATAATGGATAAATGCTAATTGAATGGTTGGATTAAAGATTGAAATTGTTGAAGTTTTAGATGTTATTGATTAATTGCTCCCATCTTAGTAACTTAGCTTAGTCTTGAATATTTCCAATAAAATGTAGTTTCTTAAATAGTGCCAAGTGATACTATTATTGTTCCTAGTACTAAAATACAAGCAAAACCAAGTGTTGACACCCCCTCATGTACTCTTACTCAAGTAGTTTCGAGTAGTAACTCACTCCAAAGAAATGGGAAAAAAAGGGGAAAAAAAAAGGATAGTTCTCCAAGTAATACTATTACCTTGGACAAAGTTATTGAAATATCAAAATGAGATATAGCCAATCTTTAATTTGAGAAAACTCTCATATTACAAAATATTCTAACAAAAAAGAAAATATAAGAAGAACTGAGGAGAGAAAAACAATAGAAACAAGTGTTGCATGATATAAAGGACATATTTTTTGATGCCTTTGATATTGAAACCATTGATGAATAGGCCCCTATCATATCATAGTTAGTATAAATTGTTAAAAAAAAGTCAACACTGAGGATATTTAAGAAAATAGAAAAATTATGGCCTAGTCAAAAAAGAAGTTTAAAAAGAAAGTGCTGGAGAAAAATTCTATTGCCATTGACATACGTAAAGTTGTAGGCACTAGTAACAAAATTAGAAGAATGTGTGAAGAAGGTACAAGATCTATACAATTGTTATTCTTTGTAATGTGCCAAGATTAACAAACAAATTTCAAGAAAACATCCCAAGGATTCAAGCTAACATAAAGTTATCAAAATGATCTATGTCCCAGTCAGCTAGATCAAGTTCAATGTAGTATAACAGATTGTTGTTTGTACAAAGAATATTGGTTGAGCTTCATATGATGAATAGTATGTGCAAAGAAACACAAAGTGAACATTAATGTTTTGAATGATACAAAATTTGGGGCAAATAATTTTGAGCTCACTTGTACAGGATATGTAGTGGTCATATAATTTGTTACGATGGTTATTATGCATTTTTAGATGGATCACTGATCTCTATTAAGAATGAACAACCAAATAAATGAACAAGAAAAAAAGGGAAACATCTAAATGATTAATCTTATTATAGAAGACTCTACATGTGTCTCTAAATAGGAAGATCCAAACCTTATTTTGATATATGGAGTGCGATATCATAGATGATAGTATGAATTGTGCGAAGGAGTTAAGTTTTGGATGTTGCAAGAGAAAGTTATGAAGAACAAAGTCAGTGACCCAATGGAGTAGTGAAGGATAGAACAAATCTATATTAGATAAAAGATCAGATCAAAGATTTGAGGGAGGAGATATGTAATCAGCATTATAAGTACAAACCAAATGATCAAGTATTGAATCAGTTTTGGAAAATTGAATTAGGGTAAATCTCTAAATAAAGTGGTTTTAAAAAACCCTTTTTTAAATCTCTTAATCAAGTCCTTACTTCATCATAAGTGTAAAATCATTTAATCAAGGTAGACCTAATACTCTTAAAGCTTTTAATGGGGAAGGCCCCTCATAGAGCAGATCATTAGAAGTGATTAAAATTACAATCCTAATAGACTAACTTTTTTACTGCAGTAAGGAAGATTTGTGGGTGTCATCCCCACTATAGTTTTAACTTCACCTTAGAGAGTTTTAGGGTAACATTTTTTTTTTTTTTATGTATTTACATTTCATGAATATTATACTTAGCTATATTTATTCTAGCATTTTATATTTAAAGCTATGTTATGCATAAACTAGATATGAGATGGTTAATGTGGTGAATGCAGTTAAGTTATTTTGAGGTTTAAAAGTTTATAGATCCCGATTCACCTCCCCCTCCCCTCTTAGTATCCTAATTTCCTAGTTAACTTCCAACAAATATAAGGTACATAAAAATGTTGGAAGTAATTATTTTTATCTTATTTTTTATAAGACAACTTAAAAAATTTATTAATACATTGAATAATTATATTTTCCATCATAGATGCTAAGTTGTGGGAGTCATTATATTTGTATGTGTTGCATATGAATCCAACCTTACATTGGACTAGATGGAGAAGCGCACTAAACAAAATAAAAATGAGCATGAAAAGGAATGGTCCAATATACATAATATACATTGTTCAAATACTACTTGAAGACTTCTACCAAGCCATAAAATGAAATGGCTTGATAGATGCTCATGGGATTGGCTAAAGATCAATATTGAGAATGAAGCAACAAAGTGGAAGAATAGATTGATACAACAACCAAGGGATTTTGTTGAAGGATCTAGAAATGGGGAGATGATACATTTATATTAACATATTTTATTTATTTAGTAATTTTCCTTTTAACTTTTATATTCTTCAATCTAATAAGTTACTATAAACATGAATTTAGATAACATATTACAAAGGACCATAAAATTTTGGTCATCATTTTAGCATCAAAAAGTTTGATGACAAGACACAAACTTATGCATGTGGAGTCTTGACATCATTAGAGGTGGAATGTCATTTACATGAAAATGGTAGATGGCCAATCACAAGAACACTCCTCTATAATGGATTATTGGAAGATATTATAGAGCTTGATTTTATACCTTTCAAGAAAAATAAAATTGCATTGAGTGGTGCAAGCTTATTTAAGTGGGTGAAGAAAAAAATATAGGATTGCACAACAATAGATTCCATATTGTTAATACATCTAGGTTTGAAGCCACTTCTGAGCCTTATCTCTTTCCAACTCAATGTGACCAAATTATTTCAAAATAAAATGGTTGGTTATTTGTGATTGATTATTATCCAAGGCGATGACGAGTAACATTTGTTCAAGATGAAAACATGACAATGATTTACTTGAAGATGTAGAAGTCCCCCTTGAAGACATAGATGACCAATATGAAAATGATGGAAACTTCATTTTCAATGATGTGTATGACCAAGAGGAAGGTCATAATGAGCCTATTGAATAATTGAAGGACATGAGAAACTGCATGGGCATCAAGTCCATGAAGATTGTAGCTTTATTGATTTTAATTTTCCTATAGTCTAATGTGAAGACTATGATGGAAACAATAACATTAATTTATATGTGAATTTAAGGCCCATTAATGATGGTCCCTTTGTGTCATTAGATGTGGATATTTTATGTGAGAGTGACATAGTTTGATCATCATATTGATATGAATATGGTTGTGAAGATTTAATGCAATATAATTAAATCTTTATAGATTAATTATTTTATTTTTTTAATATAGACAACTTGTAATGGAAATTAAGTAATTTGAATGTTTTAAGTGATTGGTATGATGTAATATGTGTCTAATTCTTGGGTTCTCTTCTTCTGATGAGGTGGGCAAAATTATTTTTCCAATTAGATAATTTGTTTCATTTTCTTACTTCTTTAGAAACTAAATTGAAAGACACTTTTGTGTTTTGAAACTTGGCACTATCAACACCTAGATACTTTGTGCAATTACAAAATAGGCATGAGAAACAAAATACCATAAAGCTAAGAATTTTGAAGTTGAACATTTTTTTTCTTTTAATATATTGAAACATAATGAAAAATTTGTATGTTATTGTTCATGTTTTAGAGAATTTGAGTTATATTAATATCAATTCCATATGTTCTCTAATGAATATTTTATCAGTTTATGTCAATATGTTATTCTTTAAGAATGTTTGTATGGGTGCTCAATATTCTACCATGGGGATCCCATTGATTGTAAATACTCCAATTGACATATTAAGGAGTGGGTAAGGGAAAAATATTATTGAGATAATGCATAAGGTAAGTTTGAAAGATATATTTTATAGAACTCAATTATCTTATCATCTATGCTATATTGTGTTTTAATTTATGTTTGTGGAATGCAAACCATATTAAACACAACTCCACAAAGCACACAACTTGTAGGCATGGAAGATCCAACTTTTCCATCCAATGTCCCTAATATTATGCAAAAGGTAAGATTTCAATAATATGTTTTCTAGGTTTTTTTTTTTTATTTCCTTGAGTACACCTCTAATAGTTTTTCCTTATAGGATGATTCAAGAAGATGTATCTTGCCATCTACATATACACAAAAAAAACCTATCTCAAGAGTGGCAACAACCATGCTTGGTACACCCTTTACATGAAACATGGATTCTAATAGTGTTCTTATTGTTGTAGACAACCATGTCCCAATGAGGAGTGCATCTAATCAATGAAATGTGGGTTCAATTAGAATTCTTCCACCAACACTTTACTAAGTTTCCCTGAGGGATGTGATAGAATCTCAATCAGTAATATTAACGTTCCTACTAGATATTGTTGAGGATATTGAAACTAGAAAAGATATACTTAAGAAAATTGATATAAATGAGTGGACATTTTTGGGGAGTTCATGGAGTACTTTAGATGAACATGTAAAGCCACTGAAAAATATTATCTTATTATTCTTTAATACAATGGATTGGTTTTTAGTTTAAAATATTAAATTTTATATAGTAGATTGTTATAATATTGAATATTGAGTTTAAAACTACAAAATGGTCAGTTCACCAATTATTTTCATAGTTTTATAACATAGTAACTATTGGAATTAAAGGTAGAGTAACTGAGAGGGGGGTGAATCAATTAGTTACAAAAATTCATCCACAGATCTCGTAATGTCTTAAAGATCTAGTTATTGCTGATACTTAGTAAATCTATTACTTATCTTAAATAAAACATGCATGCAATTGAAAACAAAATGAACACAAGAGACACCAAATTTAACGTGGAAACCCAATATGGGAAAAACCACCAAGTAACTAGTCACCAATTTTTCACTCTTTTGAAGTAAGCCCTATTAGGAGCCAACCTTGTTAAAGGTTACAATACACACTGTTAGGTGTGACCCTTTTAGAGGATTTAATCGCCCTATTAGGAGTGGCCTTGCTAGAGGTCTTTATAAAAATTCAACTACATTGTCACCTTGTTAGAGGATTTACAAAATGGCTGTTAAACCAACTCTGTTAAGAGATTTGAAATCACTGCTACAATGGTTAGAAAGAAACAATGAATTGGCCTGAACAAGATGCAACTGAATTTGCTGACTATAGGTCTCTGTTTAGCATCATTAGATCCTCTTTGATCGAGTATAGCTTTGTTGCTCCTCAATGATCTCTAATCATCCTTACAATTCACTTCCATAATAATTAGTCTTCATATTACATTAATTCCATACACACTTCCTCTTCACACTTAGAATTCACAATTTGACCTCTTAATTATACCATTTAGATTGTCAAGATGGCCCATTTACATGTTACATTTACCAATAAACTATACATGAGTTGGCTACAAACATTACTCTAAGCAAATAAATGTTATTTCATAAAATGATGAAATCCTTTACTAGCCGACCCTGCTCGGTAAATACTACTTCCAAATATTTCCTAAGTTAACCTTCTTGACTCGGTTAACATTGCAATATCCATAAAATCCTTTGGCTACCAAGTTTACTTAGTAAGAACTAAATTCCTTCATGAGAGCTCGGTAAGAATTGCTTCTGCCATATTTCCTTCGATGACCAAGTGAGCTTGGTAACAACTTTTTTTGCCACATTTCCTTTGATGACCGAGTGCACTCGGTAAGAACTGTTTCTGCCACATTTCCTTTGATGACTGAGTGAGCTCAGTAAGAATTGTTTACTTGGTAGATTCTATCCTTTTGCCTTGCTGACCTTCTGAGCTTGATAGACTCTATCCTTTTCCTTGCTAAACTTCTGAGCTTGGTAGACATTTTCCTTTGCCTCACTAACCTTCTGAGCTTGGTAGACTCTATCTAATGATTGATATGACATTTGTACAACATCAAAGACAACACACAATTGAACAATTGTATCCAACAATCTCCCTCTTTGGCATTGATGACAATACAACATGTCATAGCAAAATAAAATTTGAAAACAAGGTTTTTACTGATAGAATACTTCACTTTCTTCTTCAAATACAACAAACTCCCTCTTTCATAATAATCTCTCCCTCTTGCACAAACTCTTATTATTTTGCAAATTTCAGAAAGATATGATAGTATATTCTCCCTCTTTGACAACACATGCCAAAGACAACTCAAAATAACTAAATAGCATTGTACCTAATGTACTGATTCATATGCAATGTCTTCATTGGTTTGTTGCATCAACTGATAGATTTTCAATTTTGTTTCTATTGATGCATCACTAGAACTATATTTTAGTGAACTTCAGATAGGGGAATGGCCCCTAACTTACCTATTAGATACAAGAATGCATCCTTAGGTAAAGGCTTTGTGAATATGTTAGCAATTTGTTCCTTTGTATGAACATATTTCAATCTTATTTCCTTTTCTTACACCAATTCTCTAACAAAGTGATGCTTGGTTTTTTAATGGATCACTGGATTCTTGGAGATGTTAATTACACTTGTGTTATCACAAAACATAACAACATGTTCTTTGATTTCTTGCTTCATACCTTCCAATAATTATTTGAACCACACAATGTTTGAGCAATTTACTACTGCTGCAACATATTCAGCCTCTACTGTGGATTGAGATGTACAATTATGCTTTTTGCTTGTCCAAGAAACCAACCTTTTTCCAAGAAAGAAAGCTCCTCCACTTGTGCTCTTCTTGTCATCAATATTTCTTGCCCAATCTGCATCAGTAAACACCTAGAAATCTAGATTTCCTCCAAGTTTATACCATAATCCATATTCATCAGTTCCTTTTAAGTGTCTCATGATCCTTTTGATTGCCACCATGTGATTTTCTTTTGGTTTTGTTGAGAATCTTGCTACAATTCCTACTGCAAGGGCAATGTCTGGTCTTGTGTGCACTACATATTGCAACTTTCCAATCATAGATATATACAATGTCTAATCTACTTCCTTTGATTCATCATCCTTGGTAAGTTTTAATCCAGTACACATAGGAGTCCCAACTGGTTTGTAGTCTTCCATACCAAAAATTTTTAGTATCTCTTTGATGTATTTAGATTGAGTGATGTAGATGTCATTCTTATTCTATTAAATTTGAAGACCGACAAAGAATTTGATTTCACCAAACATTGACATTACAAATTCCTTGTTCATTTGTTCTGAAAATTCTTCGCAAAGATCATCATTTCCTATGAAAAAAGTATCATCTACAAATATTTCTGCCAAAACAATCTTATTATCTTATCCTTCATTTATGTACAAACTACTATTGTTGTTAGTTCTTTGAAAACCAATCTGAATAAGATAGTTATGCAATCTTTCATACCATGCTCTAGTGGCTTGTTTCAGACCATATAATGCTTAATGCAATTTGTAGACAATGTCCTGCTTGTCTAGATCAACAAAACCTTTAGGTTGTTCAATGTAAACCTCTTCATCCAATATACCATTGAGAAATGCTGACTTGACATCCATCTAATAAACTTTGAATCCTTTGAATGCAGCATATGCAAGTAAGGTTCTGACACCTTCCAATCTTGCAACAGGAGCAAAAGTTTCTCCATAGCATCACCTTCATCTTGAGAGTATCCTTTGCATACCAATCTAGCTTTGTTCCTTGATACCTTACCATCTTCATTTAGTTTGTTTCTGAATACCCACTTTGTTCCAATCACATTTTTGTCTTTGGGTCTAAGTATAAGATTCCATGTTTTGTTTTCCTCTATCTATTCTATCTCTTCATTCATTGCTTCAATCAAACTTTCATTGTCTAGTGCATCTTTGACATTTCTAGGTTCAAAATCAGCAAGTAAACAAGTGCCTTTCAACTTACTTCATATCATTTTTCCTTCTAAATAATCTGATCTAGTGCATGATGATTTCTGACATACTTGACTAACATGGGCTCCTTGCCTTTTGAAAGAATTGCATTGTTATCCTTCTGTGTCTCAACTTCTGGTTCTGATTCTGGTTTCTCAGGCTCGATAGATGCTAACTCAGTAGTTTCTATTTGCAACTCGAATTCTTGCAGCTTGGTAGGTACTGACTCAGTTTGAACTTCTTGTGACTCAGTTAATGAAGACTCTAGAGTTGAGGATTCTTGATTGATAGGTATACTTAGCATTGCATTAGGTTCCATGTATACAAATATTCTGTAGTCTTCAGGTTCCTTTTTGCTTTGTTCTTCTATTCTTTCTACAAACTCATCAACTTTGACATGTGCACTTTCTATGACTTTGTGAGTAGATATGTTCAAACATATATATACTTTTCTTTTGCAAGAGTATCCCAAAAATATTCCTTCATCACTTTTTACATCAAATTTACCTTTTCTAGATTCTTTCAAAATGTAACATTTTCTTCCAAATACTTTTAGATAACTTACATTAGGTTTGTAGCGATACCACAACTCATAGGGTGTTTTGAATGAGTCCTTTTTTAGCTATACTCAGTTCAAGGTATGAACTGTAGCGCTGATAGCTTCCTTCCAGTATTTGATAGCAATGCCTTTCTCAATCATTAAGGTTCTTGCACAATCCATGATAGATCTATTCCTTCTTTCTACTATTCCATTTTGTTTAGGAGTTCTAGGTGTTGAAACCTGTCTTTTGATTCCCCTTTCAATGAAAAAGTTATTGAACTCATGTGAAATGAATTCACCACCTTTGTCAGACCTTAAGAATTTCAATCTTTTTCCTGTTTTCTTTTCTACTTTGGCCAAATACCATTTGAACTTTTCAAATCCTTCTGATTTCTCTCTTAGGTACATAACAATCATCATTCTTGAATAATCATCAACAAATAGAATGAAGAATTTTTCACCAGTATAACTTTCAATGCCAATAGGTTCACACAAATCAATATGCACAATTTCTAGAACTTTTTCAATCTGATAGTTCTTGCTTTTAAAACTAGTCTTTCTCATTTTACCAATTTGACAATTCTTGCATAGACCAACCTCAGGTTTCTCTATGTTAGAAATACCTCTTACTTTCCTGAATTTACTGATCTTTATCAAGTTGTCAAAGTTTACATGACATAACCTCTTATGCCATAACAACCATTCTTCAATTTGAGCAATGAAACATGAACATTCACCAAGTTCAAGATAAAATAAGTTACCTTTTGTTTGATTGTCTGGTCCAATCAGCTTTACTTTGCCATTCAACAATCTTTCTTTTCCATACATAAATTCTACTTTGAATCCATTATTGAGTAGTTGTGCCACACTCAACAAATTATGCTTTAGTCCTTCTACCCAATATGCATTATCACATACAAGTTCCTTGGTTAGTGAGATTCTCGCTTTTCCTCTTATACAACAAGGTTCATTGTTAACAAATCTTACACTACCACCATCATACTCTTAAAAGTATTCAAATTTAGTATAATCACTAGTCATGTGATGAGAACAACCACTATCTATGAGAAATGAGTTTCATTTCTTGATCATTATCAGATTCATGTTTCACAACAATGTAAACAATTTCATCTTCTTCTTCATCATCAGAATCATTAGAATCTTTAGCCATGAAACATTTTTTCTTACCTTTATCCTTGAATGATTTGAAGTCTATCTTGCCATTTTACTTGTGACCTTTCTTTTCATCTTTGTTCTGCTTATTTGGGCACCTAGCTACAATATGTCCAATTTCTTCACAAGAAAAGCACATTAGAGGAACCTTACCTTTGTATTTCCCTTTGCCTCTTGAATATTTTCTTGCTAGTGGAGTTTCAACCACCTCAAGATCACTATTAGAACTTTGTTCTAATTCTTTATCACTATCTGATTGTGGATCCTTCATCTTTTTTCCCTTTTCTTTGAGTGAAAGCTTGGCGTCAAATGCTGATTCAATGTTCTTGATAGCTGAAACATAATTGTCATAGTTGTCTAGCTCAAATGCAGTCAATCTTCCAACTATGGCCTCTAAATTTATTTTATGATTTTCTTCACATCTTCTTTCTTGAATTCCAAAGACTTTGATTGCATAGATGGGAAGTAGAGTTCTAAGAACTTTACTTATAACTGCCTCATCATTGATATCTCCTCCATATGCTTTGATTGCACTGACACATGCTTTAACTCTTTCAACATAGTTTGCAATGTTTTCATCCTCTCTCATCCTCATTTGATCAAATTTTCCTCTCAAACTTTTTACTTTGGCTCTTCTCACATTGTCATCTCCTCCATAGATCTCTTTCAGCTTGTTCCACATTTCAAAGGCAATTTTGCAATCCTTGATGTCATTAAATTTGTCATAACTCAAAAAAAATGCTATATCTATCATCATGTTGTTGTGAGTCTTCTTTTCAGTAATATCATTGATAGATAATGTACCAGAAGGTTCTTCATATTTTTCATCAAGGTACATTAGCCCTGTATCACCAATAGAAGCCAGATGAAGCCTCATCAATCCTTTCCATGTTGAGAAATTGTCCCTATTAAGTCTTGGAATTTCCCTTTTATAAGACATCCTGATCTTTAGCTTAGATCCTTGAAATCTTTTCCTGTAAGCACCAAAAGCTCTGATACGAATTGTTGGAATTAAAGGTAGAGTAACTGAGAGGGGGGTGAATCAGTTACTTAAAAAAATTCATCCACAAATCCCTTAGATATCTTAAAGATCTAGTTATTGCTAATACTCGATAAACATAACAAAAATGTTGTAACTCGATAAATCTGTTACTTATCTTCAAGCAAACATGCATGCAATTGAAAACAAAATGAACACAAGAGACACCAGATCTAATGTGGAAACCTAATATGGGAAAAACCACCAAGTAACTAGTCACCAATTTTTCACTCTTCTAAAGTGAGCCCTATTAGGGGCCAACCCTATTAAAGTGATCCCTATTAGGGGCCAACCCTATTAGGTGTGACCCTGTTAGAGGATTTAATCAACCTATTAGGAGTGGCCTTGCTAGAGGGCTTTAGAACAATTCAACCAAACTATCACATTGTTAGAGGATTTACAAAATGGCTGTTAAACCAACTCTGTTAAAAGATTTGAAATCACTACTACAATGGTTAGAAAGCAACAATGAATTGACTTAAACAAGATGCAACTTAATTTTATGACTACAGGTCTATGTTTAGCATCATTAGATCCTCTTTGATCAAGTATAGCTTTGCTGCTCCTCAATGATCTCTGATCATCCTTCCAATTCACTTCCACAATAATCAGTCTTCATATTACATTAATTCCACACACACTTTCTCTTCACACTTAGAATTCACAACTTGACCTCTTAATTATACCATTTAGATTATCAAGTTGGCCCATTTACATGTTACATTTACCAATAAACCACACATCAGTCTGCTACAAAGATTACTCTAAGAAAATAAATGTTATTTCATAAAATAATGAAAGCCTTACCTGGTCGATCCTACTCAGTAAATACTCCTTCGAGAAATTTCCTAAATTAACCTTCTTAGCTCAGTTAACATTGCAATATCTGTAAAATCCTTTGGCTACCGTGTTTACTTGGTAAGAACTAAATTCCTTCATGAGTGCTCAGTAAGAATTGCTTCAACCATATTTCCTTTGATGATCGAGTGAGCTCGGTAAGAACTATTTCTACCACATTTTCTTTGATGATCGAGTGAGCTCAGTAAGAACTGTTTCTACCACATTTCCTTTGATAACCGAGTGACCTCGGTAAGAATTGTTTACTCAATAGATTTTGTCCTTTTACCTTGTTGACCTTTTAAGCTCGGTAGACTCTATCCTTTGCCTTGCTGACCTTCTAAGCTCAGTAGACTCTATCTGATGATTGATATGACATTTGTGTGACATCAAAGACAACACACAATTGAACAATTGTATCCAACAAGTAACAAGAGGAATGAATTATAAAAATAATCCTCCTATTGTCTTTGAATAACAATAATTACTTAACTCACTGAACATTCTTCATAAGTCCTTTCCTTGGGATTCCTTGCCTATAAGTAATGACCTAATCCACTTGTAAACCATCCTTCAATATACAACCCAACCTTCATATGATTTTTGAATAACACTTGTGTGGACAAATCCTATTGAACTTGAATTTTCACTATCTTCTTAAATTGTAACTATTTACAGATATTCTCCATCAACAACATGTAGTTTTATATTGCATGGAAGCCTGCATGGATTTTTTTATGGTGCAATTGAATTGCCAAATTCAATAAATACACTAGAACTTCAATTTTCACTATCTTCCTATATTGTGACTATTTATAGACATTCTCCATCAACAACATGTAGTTTTCTATTACATAGAAGCCTGCATTGAATTTTTTATGGCGCAATTGAATTGCCAAATTCAATAAATACACTATTTTTACCTTCACACATAAATTGATTGGTCATTTGGTTTAGAGTTTCCTAAATGATAGGCAACATTATTGAGTTTCATTGTGGTCTTTCTCACATTCGAAAGCCCTTCAAATCTAGGTGTTTGCAACTAGATGATTTGTAACTATTGTAATCCAGTATAGGAATCGTTTAAAATATATTGGGTCACATGAAAGAAAACCTAGGGAAACTAATAGCCATAAAAATTATTTATAATTGCAAAACATTTTCTTCTGAGCACAAATATTCGTAGCAAAAACTACTTCCTTATTTAGCATATGTAGTAATGTTCACAAGTATAATGAACAAAGCCTTCATAGCTTATAATATATTGTGTGATATTCTATTACTTTAACTATTTGTGTATAATAATCTACAAGCCAATCATAGAAGATGATTTCTTAATGAAAATCTTATTCGACCTTCAATAGAAAATTCTTTGAACTAGGTACAATTCTAACAATGCATATTGTTTAGCTTAATATCTCATATCCAAATGTCATCCTTCTTATGTTCTCATTGAAAAGGATCTCTTATCACCGATTATAATTTTTTTTCCTATTAGCCTAATATAATTATGCATAGTGAGCACCATGTGAAAGTCAGTTTCATCATCCTTATTTATCAAGACCCAACAAGCCTCTTTTCCTTGCTTTTAGTTGTTCATTAATTTATTCAGATAATCATATTTTATGTTAGCTACAATTATGGTGTTTCATGAGGAGACATTTTATTTTTTATCAATCCACAATAACTTATGTGCATCTCACAAAGTCATGCACTTGACATACAAAATATTGTCCTAGGTTGTTTTATTAAATTTTATGTATAGGAACAAGAAATCACTTCTCAAGATGAGAGAATGGATAATGTTACAACTTGAAAGAATACATTTGGCATTATAGTCTATAGTATTTTAAGAGATGTACAAGAATATCTAGGTGGGTTGTGTGTATTGAGAAGAGCATGTAGATTCTTTTTCCAACAAACACTCTCTATGTAAGGTTGTGTAATTAAAATTTAGATGGATAGTATATGAGGTTGGCACTACATGTACTATATTAATAGTATTAAAGCATGAGAAATACATTATTATTTGAAAAGTAATTAAAATTTAGATGGATAGTATATAAGGTTGGCACTACATGTATTATATTCATAGTATTAAAGCATGAGAAGTATTATATTATTCAAAAACACCACAAACAAAAATCATTTGAAGATGATTTATCCTTAGATTCTACACAACTTAATTGACATGAGCTATAATAGGATTTAATCCCTATGGAAGATTTTACTTTCTTATAATTTAACTTCCACCAATTTAGTTCTCTCTTGGTCTATGATTAATCATTGTGTATCTTCCATTTTCATAGGTAGTTGTGATGTCTAGCTAGATATTGTGAAATAAACATAACTATCATATATTATCTACATAGACATTAACTATCATAACTATTATATCACTAGTTTTAGCACTAACCTTTAACATATTTGATATCACTATCTTATAAAAGACACCAAAAAGTATCATTCATTTTTTATGTAGTTGCAATAGTTTCTCTCTTTTTTGAAATCTCTCTTCAGCACTATGTTGACCTTTTATTTATTTATTATGTGAATCTCTTTAATAACTTCACAATCTCATTGTAAATATAGGAAATTAATGACAAAGTAACTAATGTACCTATAGGGTCACCTAACTCAACCTCTAAGACTAAAAATATATCCTTAGGCTACAAAAGGGTTGCAAGAAGTTACAATCTTGCTCACCTCAGATGGATAAGTCTTGAAGGAGGAAATGGGGCTGAAATTCTATCACTTCAATTTTCATTGTATAGAAGAAATATTTGGAAATACTATTCAAGTGGATTGAAGGAAATAATCCAATTCTAATAAATATCAACTATTTAAAGATGTCATAGTAGCATTTGGTGATCCTAGATTTCACAAGGAATACATTTTAGATATTGCATAAAAATACATTCACTCTGAGACAACTTAAGGTCAAAGTTGATAAAAGACTTGGAATAGCCATGTCCATCTTGGACTACAAACCAAGTGGGGCATGGGATGAACTTGTGAAAGCTACCAAATTTAAGAGGAAAATTCATAATAATCCAAATTAATGCCCATTTATAGAAGAGAAAACTACAAGGTACCTACGAGATACCAAAAAGGAAACTCAAGCTAGGCTGCCAAGTATTAGATCCCACAAATTAGGATCTGGTGGGTACAATAGCATTCATGGTGGCTTGGTAAGTGACCATTTTCATCTATAGTATTTTTTCATTTCTAAACAAAAAGTAATGGAAAAATTATGAATTAAATGTATCTCACAAGTCATTATATCTTATGAATTTAGTTTTATTAATTCATGTAGGTGGACGAATTCCAAATAGAAGCATCAGATGAGGATTTAAAATATGCCTTACTGCATGATTTCTAAGGCCTTAGAAAACATATGCTACATAGATTATTTAAAATGAAGAGGATCGAGAGGAAAATAATGATCTATTTGTTGCACACAATGATTCAATTATCATTCTTGAACATCAACAAGAAACTATCCTTGAGTTTCAGCAATTGACCAATCAACACCCATGATTCAAATAGTGCCATGAAGAAAGAGGACACAAAGGAAGAGAAGTGATAGAAATAAATGAATGATAAACCTCTCATTAAATTTTTAGTTCTATTATAAACCTACTTCATGTATCATCATAGTTGTTAAATGATACATCATAGTTGTAATGTTTGGTGCATGTGGACTATGAATAAAATTTCAATTTTGAGATATGTAATATTTTAGAATGTCCTCTACATTATCTTAATAATTTAAATAAATTGTAAATTAGGTCTACCAAATGGTGTATATTTTGGATTTATTGTTTTATTGGAATCAGTAATTGAAATAATGAGTTCGCCATTTTCTTTTTTGTTTTCTTGTTTTTTATTTTGTAGATTCTAGTTTTTTAGTGACTAAAAACTCTAGTGTAAACCTCATACCATCAATCTCTTGCAATATTCTATATTTTTAATTCATAAAATGTGGTTCTAATGAATGAAATTTATATAAGTTTCACTTGTGTAAGGATCTTATAAATACCAATCTAGTCCATACAAGTTTAAAAAGGAGCAATAGAAGTATAAAGAGTGTAAAGTTTCTAAATAATTACAAGAAAATGGTACATTTGGATGCAAATAAGATGCATAAAAAATATAAATCTTTTAACAACATGAGGATCTTTATAGGTTATGACTATGTATCCATTCAACTAGGTTAGAATTTTGTATCAAGGTATATAATTTTTTTTGTTAATTGTTTGTAGGTTATGACTCTATGTCCATTCAAACAAGAAGCATAATTATTCATGTGCACAATATATACTATTTCCCAATTAATTGTGTTGAGGTATTATCATTTCCATGATTTAGAATACTGGTGTTGATTGTTAAATTTTAATTATTTTAATATTTTGGAACATGTCCAATGATTTATCAAAATAAAATTTAAAATAGGTAATAATTTTTTTCTTTAAGATTAATAAATGTTGAATTACATAGTTTATTATTATGGTAATGCTTAGTTTGTGTAACTGACATTAGTATTGGAGGGCTTAGAAAAGATGAGAGGACAACATGTGTTTCTAATGTGTGTATCTATGATAGAAACATTTATGATGCTTCCAACTGAGTCTGGATCAAAATATGGCAGGTATATTTTGAATTCATCTTTCCTGTCCATAGAAGTTATGTTTTGAATTTTAAAGTAAAAGTTAGAACCTAAAAATGATGGGACTCTTCATGTTCTCTTTAATGTCTCTACTTTATAACCAACATTATTGATTGTCTTTATAATTAACTGTGACAACACAATTTCCATTTCTCATGTCTTCTTTCTCTTTATTGAACTACTTTTATAACTTATTGTTTTCTTATCCATTGTTGTCATCTTCTTATGTATCATGAATTCCTTATCTTGAATTTGTTAGAGTAAATAATTAATTTACTAATTATTTATTCTATTTACTTAAGCTTACTTAGGTTAATGCATTTATTTAATATTTAATATTTAATAGTTGTAGAAGATAAGGTTGACAACTAAGCACTCTTCCACAAAAAAGTGGAACATGCTGGAAGGGAACAAACTCCCGTGTTGTCAACAACTAACTACTACAACTATTAAATACTAAATATTAAATAAATGCATTAACCAAAGTAAACTTAAGTAAATAGAATAAATAATTAGTAAATTAATTATTTACTCTAACACCCCCCTTAAGTGCAACTTAGGGAAATGCCTTAAGCTCACAAAACTAAGAAAAAAATGAAAAATGGGTCCCAGCAACTAGGCCATTTTAGGTACCCAAGTACAATGCAAAAGATGCAATCTCTGAAAATGGGGAGAGAGAGAAAACCACGTGGGAAAAACCCTCCCCCAAAAAGAGGTAAGAACTTAGTGAAGAACTAAAGAAGCCTCCAACTAGGGAAATGTCCCCTAAAACAGGAACAAGGAGTGATCATGAAGAGCATCATTGAAGCATGAAGAAGCTGCAAAATCTACCAAACTACTGATCTGAAGAACCTCCATGGAAGAAGAAGGCACAAACCGAGCATTTCTATATGGTAGATGATCCATCTCACTGAAATGCATAGGTAGCCAGCCACTACAATCGCCTTGTACATAGGATCAACCACTAAATACATAGTTCACACTATCAAACCATCAAACCATGGATTCATTAGAAAAACCACATAACCCCCCCTCAATGCAGATGGGGTGTGATGACAGGCAACTGAGAAGGTGGGCCATATCTCTTGCAAACGAACCAAGAACAACGAGAGAGGAAAAGAGGTATAGACACCTATAAAGACACGGTCAAACTGAATCTGCAAGGGGCTAATGTCATGGAAGGGACACTCACTTGACAAAGGGAGAAGGCCTAAATTAGCTAACAACTATCCCCCTATGGTGCTTTATGAAAATAGTGCATGTACAACTGACTCAAAACAACGTTCATGATCCCCGGAATGGAAAAGTGGCACTTTATCTCAGTGCGATACATAAAAGTGCTTCAAAATGATAGTTACAATGATCAAAACTAAAAATGAGCTGCAACAAAAGAAAGTACAGCTGAATACAAGAGAATCCATGCCAGGAAATTGATCCTAGGGCCTAAAACACTCAAGATATTCACCATATAGCAAAAATTCCAAAGAGCATGGGCCAAAATTTAAGAGAAAAGACTACATTTTTGGAAAGGTGACAGAACCAGCTTTCCAAAAATATAAAGTTTTCCAAAAATGGGCATGGGACGCAAAAGATATGCTTGCCGAAGTCAAAAACACAACTTCAAACTTTGACTAAAAAATAGGCAATGAAAATGAATCAAAACCTAAAAATACCTACACCAATATCTCCGTCCTGGAACTAGCTTTCCAGCACTTCTTTTGGATCAGAAAAATACCTCCGTATGCAAAAGTTATGGCCAAAAAACTACAAGTAGGTCCAAAAGTGAATTAGGAGAGGTGCAAGGTAGGGTCTGATGACATCATGCTAACGTCATGCTGATGTCAGCAAACTACAAGAAAAAATTTGATGGTAAAACCGTCGTCGCAGAAAAAAAGAGGCCACGTGGCTACCATGTGGCAGTGACACGTGGACCTTTTTTTGTGGAAGAGTGCTTAGTTGTCAACCTTATCTTCTACTTCCTTCTAGCTTATTCTACAAGCTTCCTTGAGGCCTTTATAAGTGGTCTCTCTCTCTCATTGTATTGTTATCACATTACTTCTCATTGTAAATACGTTTTCATTGTGTTTGCATACTTGTGGTCTCTCATGTCCATTTAGGGTTTTTCCCTTGCTCCAGGCTCTTCCTCTTCTTGGCTTCTCTTTGACAGGTTCTCGCATGCAGGTGATCTTGGCATCTTCAGAGTTGTCTTTCCTCAACTCTAATAGAATTGAACTAGTTTTATAACATAATTTTCTCTAATCAACCATTATCATCTTCTCATGTATTCCTTCTCTTGAATTGAACCACTTTTATAACTTAATTTGTTCTTATACAAAATACAGTGCTTAGCCAAATCAACAATTTTTCCTACTCTCATACCTAAGGAATGGACTCTGTTGTTCACAATGGGAACCTTGTTTACTATAGCTCTAGATGTTTTAACAAGCATTAGATGGTTAAATGAATCAAATACTCTATTTTTGTTGTTTAAGGTCCTATTTAGTAATTAACAACATTCCTTTCAAGCTTTTTATTTTTATAAGAGGTCTTTGGCTGTAATGTATTCTTATATGAGGGGAAAAAATAGGGAATGAAGAAGGCAATTTACTAACCCTTGTTAACACTCATGGAAAGTGTAGTCCAGAGAACAACTTGTTAAACTCTTCAACACACTATGGAGGATTCACCGAGTTTTATCACATTCTAAATGAAGATCACTACGATGTATATTTTCAGCTTATTTATTATTAGTCACTCTCACAAAAATATCTAGACTAACACTTTTCTATGTTTTCTACAAAAAATATTCATTTCAGGTTGAAACATTTTAAAGGAATCAAATAATTAATGATCTCTATTATTTAGTGAAAAAATATAGAAAAAATTACTATGGTTGTTAACATACTCTACTCATAGGTTAAATTGGTACTAAAACACCTACAACAATCCATGGACCCATTTCACTGTGCTTACACAACAAGAGGTGATTTATGGAAGGTAAGCTTACATATTCTTATATAATATACTTTATTAAAAGATTGTGAATATTAAAATAGTTTTTTTTTTAATTTATAAATTGGTTTGGTAATATGAAAAGATGCAACTTTGTCTTTCATAAAATATATAATTGGTATCAATTTTTCGCAAGATAGATTTAAACGATAGAATAATCACAACAATAAAAAATACTCATGACTAAGAGTGTGTATGATTAATGCATAGATCATTTTAAGTGATCTCCATTATTCATAGTATTTTATATAAAAAAATTCTTTGTTTATGAGTTATATTTATATGGGAAACATTATTTGATTAGTTATGTTAAATTATTACATTTGTTTTGTATCTGAAATGTCCCTTTTCTGATTTTTTATGATATTTCCAATCTTTAATCAGATCTTTAAGATCAAAAAACTAATATCACAAAGATCCTCCAAATTTCTCAAGAAACCCCAAATCGGGTATGCCAGAAATGGTGCCAAAAGCTTCACAGCTTCACCTATTATTAATAAATCTGAAAATGGCCATTTTTACAGATTTTTCAGCAGAATAACAGCCTACAAAATGACATTTCCAGATCTATATAGCCTTTACAAAATAGCTCACAAATGTAGGACAAAAACTATGCTCATCGGGCTCCCAAAATTAACACAAAAATGACCGAAAACACCACAAAAACACTAATAAAATATCTCAGAAGTTTAATCATGTCCCAATACATATATTCAGCTCTATTTTAACAGTTTAAAGTCTGAAATACAGCAGCAACCAAAACTGATATGAAATGCTCAACTGAAAACACCAAAACTCATGCAAAAAACACACCCAAAAATCCACAAATCTACACTGTTCAGCACAAAAGCAAACTCTGTATGAGCATACACATGGAATTGCTTCAAACTCCCATCCTTAGCCTTCTTGGAAACCTGCAAACTCCTGTTCTTGGGTCTCCTTGGAAACCTGCAACCTCCCGTTCTTGGGTCTCCTTCTCCACAGGTTTGGCAGCCTCTGAAGAATAACAAAGAATGAGCAAAAATCAAGTTCTCCTCCCTGCCCAAAATGCCTCCAAACCCCTTAAAAGAGGCCATAACTGTAACTCACATCCAAGAGAGGTTAATGAAACATATTTTAATAATAATTTCATTTATTAGTCCAACGGTTTCCAAAGATTAACCCCCCTTTTTCTGAAACTTCACTTTCTTGGGCCTGCCTGTCTTAGCAAAGATTATTATTTTTTTATTTTTTGAAAAGGGGACATGACAAGTCCTCCCCTCCCCAAACATTTCTTGTCCTCAAGCAATGGCTAAACAATAAACCAATCAATCCACCTAGATCCCAAATGTAGTCATGAACTATACTACTACCAATTAACACAGGCTCCTGCAATATCCTCTGCAATATGACCAAGAGGAATCCATAATCAAATTGACAATTATAGCTCAACCAAACTCCAAAATCACCACCACCATAGTCAAAAACCCATGAGACACAAACTCTTAGAATATCAGAACCCAAGTAAAGTGGATAAATCAAACTGCCAACACAATAAATACCATCAACGCATCCCACTGGCCTATACAAAATGTACAATCCAACTTTGCAACAATGGTGAATGCTCTCATATGAAACTATACCAAGTATGGAGAATCCACACACTGTACAACTCCTGCAATCAACACAACTCTATAGATCATCGGCCACTGTCTCATAACCATAACTCCCATGCACCCCTGATGGTGAAAAGCCATCACAAGATGAACAACAAGAAATGGAACCCAAACCAAATTTTCCTACCATCAACTCCTCAACACAAGGATCAATTGCTAATTGATGTACATACCCTGCTGAAGCATCACTCCAAAACTCCTGTTCTAAGTCATGTATTATCAAGCTATCAACTGCAGGACCTATCGCCATGTCATGCCCATCACAACTCTCATTCCGAGGCATCAAACTATTCCATAACTGATGATAAGCACTAGGAACCAAAGTAAATCTCTGTATCATAATCTCATTAACATGGTCATCAAAGGTAAATTAATGAGCGTACCTCACAGTGTAATGCCGATAGAATGCGCCAATCTCAGTCAGTGGCTCAGACTGTAATCCAGATGAAACTAACTGCAATTGATCATTAACCATATTGGAATTGACAACTATCTCTGAAGATATCACCAAGGGAGTAGTATTACTAATAGGAACCATGCCAACTGTCGACTCACCAACATCACACATGCTCTTTGATACATCTCTAGTCTCTGTGCCATCAGTACTAGAGGCCACCACCATGTCAGGCATACAACAATCTGCTACAAAACCCAACTCAACTGAACCTGACTCTAGTGGGAATGAACCTGATATGCCAATGTTAGTATCAAGTATGGATGCATCCCCATCTCCACTGTCTCTGAAAATCTCGGCCATGGACATCCTTGGATCACCAAACACCATAGCTTGTGACTGTATAGAATTAGGTAAAGACTGTAGCCACTCTAACTCCATGGTCGCCTTAGCCAAATGAAACTGTGACTCCTTGAAAGCCAACTGTGTACTCTCAAGAATCTCAGAAGTCACCTCAAGTTGCTCAGTAAGCTCACTCACCTCATCTTCCTTGGCCAACAATGCATCATATGTTGTACTACTCCACTCCATAAGATAATCTCTGTCAGCTACCAATTGAATATAATTATGTCTCAAAATCTGAATAGCCTCCCATAAAGAGTGGATCTCTGTCAAGGAAAGATAACTACCTTCCTGCTCATCACTAGTAGGAGAACCCCATCCATAAACTGCTAACAACTGACGAGCAGCATCAAAATGCTAGCAAGTGATAGCAATGTCTCGGTCACTAACTCTTAACTGATTAGGCACATGATGGCACTGGCTTGACTGTCTCCTACAAACCTCCTCTGATGCACTATCTAAAGGAGTATCCTCAAAGTCACTAGTCTCTAGAGTATTACAATCCATACCCTGTGAATTAAATCTAAAGCTCATATCAACATACGGAGTATCAAAAACATTAGCACTGCTATCCAACTCCTTTGTACCCAAGGAAACTAAGTCTTCAAAACTGCCCACTACATCCTCCTGGATGTCATCAATGCCAATATGATCCTAGGACTCATCTGTACACACTGCCAAATATGAAATATCATCAACACATTCTAGCAAGTATGGTTGACTAGATATATGAACAAAGCCCAACATCGATGTATAAAAACTAATACAAACATCGGATAAGCTCCTGGCACAAGAAAAGATAACACTGTGCAATCTGCTAATAAAATCCATGGTAGCACCCAAACAATCATTGCTACCAAAAAAAGTTAATGATTTACAGTCAACTGAACCCCAAATGCCAATATAAGAATCTCGAGTCCATATCTGTAAACTAGAATTAGCTGGTAACTCAAGCAAAATCCTAACTTGAGTAATATGACCAATACCAACTAACTCCACATACTTGTCATGATGAGATAATGTAGTGACAATACTGTCTTCACACACCTTCAGCTGGCGGGATAAATCATGTGAAGTACTACTAGCCTCAACCTCATGTGACGAAGCATCTAACTGTGCCTGGTACTCTCTCTCAAAAAATTCATGAATGCTCAATGTTTGCTCATCTACACCAGGTATCTCACCATCATGCACAACAACATCCTCATAATCATCATCCTTGAGGTCAAATCTATCTATCACTCTTTGACTAAAATCATCAAATGTAGTTACCTAATCATGACCTTGAGTAGTCATTCCATGATACCACCAATCATAGGCTACATCTTCCAAGTGTAGACTTGCAATTTGAACAACATCACTCTCCTTCATGGGGTTAAGTGTGAAGAAGGTCTGTAATTTTTGTAGCCATGCTCTAGCTGAAATTTTATTTGTTCCATCAAAAGTAGGTGCTATAAACTTGCTTATTTTATTTTTGATCTCTCTTCCACTTATGTCATGCTCCCTTCTATACTCTTTCTTGGGCATCAAAGTGTTCATCATATCCACATATTCTCTAAAAGGAACTGAACTACGAAAGTCATCATCTAAGCCATTATAAGTAGCTCTTAATGTAATCAAGTTACCTGTAACCTCTTCCATAGGATTAATGGCTGGATTTGGTACTGGTGGCTCATCTGCAGGCAAGAAAATAGTTTTGGTTGATTTAGATGGTGTGGATTTTAGATTTCTTGGCTCCTCTAAAGTGCTCCCTTTCTCATTAATAGATGCAACTCCTTGTAGTTTTTCTGTCAATATTCGCAAAGCCTCTCTAGTTTCTGCCAAACTATCCACTGTTTGCGTCTGAGTATTTTGGATGTCTTGGAAGAATTTCTTTGCCATCTCATCTGGATCAGCCATACTTTTCCCTTCCTTGGATTTTGTACTTTTACTTTTAACTGGAGGTTTGATCAAAATTTCTTTATTCTTTTCTCGCTGCAAATATCTTTTTTCTCTTTCACTTAGTTGCATGCAAACATAAATTTTGACATGCAGCTGATTAGAAGCAACATGCAACCACCAAATTCACCAATAACTAACATGCATATGATTAGAAGTAGAATGTAACCATAAATTTTGACATGCAAGATTTGGGTAGTTATCAAAACTGACATGCAAGATCTGGGTAGTTGTCAAAACTGACATGCAAACTTCTACAACCACCAAATTCACCAAGAACTAACATGAAAATGATTAGAAGTAGAATGTAACCATAAATTTTAACATTCAGCTGATTAGAAGAAACATGCAACCATAAATTATGACATGCAAAATCTAGGTAGTTGTCAAAACTGACATGCAAGATCTGGGTAGTTGTCAAAATTGACCTGCAACTTCTACAAACCCTCAGGCTGGCACGATCATGGCTCTGATACCACTGAAATGTCCCTTTTCTGATTTTTTATGATATTTCCAATATTTAATTAGATCTTTAAGATCAAACAACTAATATCACAAAGATCCTCCAAATTTCTCAAGAAACCCCAAATCGGGTATGCCAGAAATGGTGCCAAAAGCTTCACAGCTTCACCTATTGTTAATAAATCTGAAAATGGCCATTTTTACAGATTTTTCAGTAGAATAACAGCCTACAAAATGATATTTCAAGATCTATATAGCCTTTACACAACATCTCACAAATGTAGGACAAAAACTATGCTCATCGGGCTCCCAAAATTAACACAAAAATGCTCGGAAACACCACAAAAACACTAATAAACTATCTCAGAAGTTTAATCACATCCCAATACATATATTCAGGTCTATTTTAACAGCTTAAAGTCTGAAATACAGCAGCAACCAAAACTGATATGAAATGCTCAACTGAAAACACCAAACTCATGCAAAAAACACACCCAAAAATCCACAAATCTACACTGTTCAGCACAAAGGCAAACTCTGTATGAGCATGCACATGGAATTTCTTCAAACTCCCATCCTTAGCCTTCCTAGAAACTTGAAAACTCCCATTCTTGGGTCTCCTTCTCCACAGGTTTGGCAGCCTCTGAAGAATAACAAAGAATGAGCAAAAATCAAGTTCTCCTCCCTGCCCAAAATGCCTCCAAACCCCTTAAAAGAGGTCATAACTATAACTCACGTCCAAGAGAGGTTAATGAAACATATTTTAATAATAATTTCATTTATTAGTCCAACGGTTTCCAAAGATTAACCCCTCTTTTTCTGAAACTTCACTTTCTTGGGCCTGCCTGTCTTAGCAAAGATTATTATTTTTTTATTATTTGAAAAGGGGACATGATAGTATCTTTTTGGATATAGGATAAAAATGAATAATACAAGATTCTTATTGTTCATCTACATATTTTTTATCTTTCAAGCTATAGGATATACATAAAGAATATAAGATGTCTCTTTCTTAGTTGAAAGAACTTGCTAAACAATTACATCTACAAGTTCTCATTCTAGATGTGGCATGCTAAAAACAATACTTTCAACATGTTCAAAATGAAACATTTCATTCTATTCTTTTTCATAGATATGTGTGGTCAAATCAAGGAGCTCCTATTCTTTAGTGGTAATGTAGAGTATGGAGGAAATAATGATGGTATCATTTGTATCATATATATTTTGGGTTCTGGAGAAACTCCTACATCATTATGTAAGATACAAAACATTGAAGATAATTAAATCAATTCTTGACATTTTCTATGAAGTTTTCTTGTCAATAGAATTTCATGGTTATGTGGTGCAGAAGCACCCTTCCAAGGGCTCCCAACATCATAGCTTTGTTGTGTTGAGCTTCTTATAAGAAGCATCTAAGTAGAATAAGAGTTTGAAACTCAGTTTGTGTGTTTAGGCAAATAGTCTAGGTCCTTGAAGTTCAGCTAGTCCTTATTAGTGGCATAATTCCTAAGTGTATTTTTTCATCCTAAGAGTATTTATTTCTTGTTGCAATATGAGCACATGTGCACCTTAGGAGGACCTACATTTTGGTTATTTGAGTATAAGAGAAAAAACTTGCTTGAGCACTAGAAATTTTCTCAATAGTTTTCATCACGATTTCCTTGCATAATTGTGAGCTTAGAGGTCTTAGGTGGTGTATTTAGTGGAATTTTGAGCCCATGAGTTTTTTGGCAAGACGTAACAATGGTTTTAGTGATGTAAGAGCAAAAATTGCTTAGGGAACAAAAAGTTGCTAGCAACTTTTTCTTTGAAAAGGCTCGACTTGGTTTAAGTGTCTAAAAAGCCCTAGCTAAACAAACCTACTAGGGAGGAGGCTACTTAAGACCTAAGGAATCCTAAATCAAGGGTTGTAAAATGCTATTGTATGGATACAATGCGGAATAGAAAACTGTGCCTAAAATTACAGTGACAAATTATTATTTTTTCATACGTTTTGAAGCAAAATAGAGTACTGTGTGTGGATTTTTTGGATGAAATATTGTGTATAATGGTTTTTTTTTCTTTTTTTATGCATAAGATTAGGTTCTTTCAAGTTTTGAAGTGTTTTTATTTAATTTTTTCAAAAGAGACAGTGCCTTGCCAGTTTGGGAGAGTTATATAAATAAAGGGTTGTAGACCTTGTTTCCACCATGGACACACCATGGAACTATGGATTCTAACACTACAGACCCTAACTTGTATTTATATGCAAGAAACATCCCAAAAAATGAGAGCAAGAATGTGTTTGACAAAGCCTTAGGCAGATACAATAGAGCCCAGCAAGGAGCAGACAACAACAAAAGGGTCCAAATAAAAAAGAGGAGTGGGTTTCAAGACCAAACCTTTGGAGGAGGCATGAAGGGTGTTAGGAGGTATTTTTTTGTCAAGTAGAGGACTTGAAAGGGCTTCTAAAGTGTTGTTGAAGACTGCAACAATAAGGAGTCTATGAAACCCTCAAAACCCTCATAATTTGGTACAGGCATTGTATGGTCAGATGTAGGCTCAAGACCCAAAAAATATTTAGGAGTCGGTCATTTTTATCAAATTTTATTTAGGCCAAGTGGGATGAATCATTGAGGGAAAGGTTTGAAAAGCCTTATAAATCAGGAAGGAGGCCTGATTAGGGCTATTCTAGTAGCCTTGTTTGTGAACAATCCTTACAATCGGGTGAAAGCCCAATCTTGCCAATGCATTGAAGAAGCTTCAAATGATCAAAAACCATCTTGGGACTCATTATATCCTCTATTAGATCTTGGGAATATTTTTCAACCTTAGAAGACCCTTACAAGACTATTTGAGAAATAGGTGCTAGAGAACGAGCTTGGAATGCTAAAAGTTTGGAAAAGATAACTTGGTGGGTAGGTTAATGTAGGTTAGGGGATCCTTGCATGAGTAAGGAATCCTAGATACTATTAGAGGTCTCAGAAGAACACATAGATCCTAATTGAGGATCAAGAGCATAGACTAGCTAGTTTATTGTAGCCTCCCCATCATTATGTCATTTCCATTGTATATTTTATAGATTGTGGTGGAACTAAAACATCATTTTGTGAGATACAAACTCTGAAGATAATTAAAATTAATATAATAGTTATGAGAAAGTTGGTTTGGAATGCTACTTTTTAAAGTGTTTTGTAAGAAACAAAATATTAGATATAATTATGGAAAATATTGTATTAATTCTATTTGAAAAAATGATTTTTGAAAATCATACTTCAATTTTTATTTTTTTTAAATGTTAATTTTTTACACTATATTTTTTCATGTATTGTTTAGAGAGACAATAATTGGGTTTCAAATATGTATCATCTCTTGAGAGACAATAATAGCTAGATTTAAGAAATTTATTATCTCTAAAGAGACAAAAGAAAAATTTCCTTATGGAGACACAAGTATTCATTTTTAATATTTTCTTTACAAGAAAATTTTCTAAGACAATCTATTGAGGCACTTGTCTTGAGACAATTTTTGAGATAATATGCAACTTTTTTCTTGTCTTGAAGTAAGATGATTCATACAAAATAATTCTTAATTTTTTTCTGAAGCCCCCACCCTTTATGTAATAGTGTATGGAGTCTTATATTGCTAGTATAAAATCTTGCAGCTAGCTTATGCACATAAACATGATTAAATAAATGGCATAGTTTAAAACCATCATGTTTTGAAAATCTATAATAATAATCTGCGTATTTATTGATCCTTTAAATATTTTTTGTTGGAGTCCCTTACTGTTGGGACAAGGCAAAAACATGATGATTTTTTAACTCATTTCTCTTTTGTAAGAAAACTCTATAAGTCCAAGGTATTGTTGTAGAAAATTATAGTATAGAGCATTGTTTCAAGAACGTTGTCATCCTAACAAAATTGTTTTGGATTTGATATCATAGCTGAATATTCATGGAGATTTGAGGCTCTATAGATTGCATTGTAACTATTGTTACTAATAATATAATTAAGTCTATCTTTTGAGTTGTGGGATATTTCCTGAGAAGGGTTTCCCACATATATCTTGTGTTTTGTCTTTATCTATTGAATCTTTTAATATGTGTTTATTTAATTTCCTATAGTGTAAAGATTTGTAAGATAATTTTCAACATCATTTCTATTGTTAGTTTTATCATTTGGAAGCATTTTCGCACTTAGGATTCCTTTCAATTGGTATTAGAGCCTATCCATGTTTGTTATTGTTGTTGGGTAAATGGGCTTTTTGTGCTAGTCTAGTTTCACTAGGAGTTTTATGGACGAATTTTTTCACAATCTAATTGTAGGTTAGATATGGAAGGCACATCCATTACAGTTGAGATGGATAAGTTTAATGGAAGAAGATTTGAGTTGTGGAAACATCAAATGGAAGATATGCTTGTAGATAGAGATCTATGGGCTAAAATTTCTTCAACAAAACCTCAAACTACATTGCATTTAGATTAGGATAAGATGGATTGAAAAGACAAGGGTTTGATAAGACTCTCTTTCACTGATTTTGTACTCCTAAATGTTCACGATGAATGATTGCAACTATTTTCTGGAAATGGTTTGGTTATATTTATTGAGTGAAATCCTTAGTAAATAATTTATTTATGAGAAATAAGATGTATTCTTTGAGAATGGAGGAATGATTTTATGTTGTTGATCAATTGAATCAATTTAATACACTAATTTCTTAGTTAAATTCTATTGGCAATAAGATTCATGATAAAGATAAATGTATGCTTCTATTATGTTATTTGTTGAAATCATAGGATCACCTTGTCATGGCTATTGGAAGCACAAAAACTACTTTCAAATTAGAGGATGTGGTTGATTCAGTTTTATCTGAAGAAAGGTGATGAAAATCTTCTAAATTGGCTAAGGAGACCCTAGTTTTTAATTATAGAAAAATAGAGAAAATAAAGATAAAGAACAAGAAGGAAAAATTCAAGTATCCCTAGAGATCTAAGTCACTTGGTAAAAATTCCAAATAAAAATGTTAAAACTATGGCAAACCTGGTCATCTTCATAAAGATTTCTAGGAGGAGGAGAAAAAGAAAGGTAAAAGGTTTTCTCTAATTCTAACACTAATAAATATTCACAAGATGATGTGGATTTTTTTTTTCAACCTTAGCAACACATTCTTCAGATGATATATGGTCGATAGAGTCAAGTGTTTCTTTCCACATGAAATCTCACAAACCCTAGTTTTCAAGGTATGAGGAGTTCAATGGTGGACAGGTGTATCTAAGTGATAACTCTCATGTAAATATTGTTGGTCATGGTAGATTCAATATTAGATTCCTCAATAATAGAGTGAATGTGATTGATGGTGTAGTGCATATCACTATTTTAGCAAGAAACCCAATTTCAGCCAACAAGGTCAATGATGTGTGTGTGTAGGTTTTTTTCTTGAGTAATGGGAGCAAACTAATAAGAGGTTCTATGGTTATTTCTAAGGGAGTTAGGATGGGTACCTTGTATAGGATGGATGCATGCACAATTCAATACAATAGCACTTTTGTGATGTCTGAGAAAAGGGCTTTAGATTCTTCATCCTCACTAGCAGATCAAGAAAATAAGAAGACCTTTGTTTCTACATCTGATGGTCATTCTTTCAAGGTACTTGAGGGTGATAATAATTTGGAGATGAAGCATCATGTTGAGAACACAATGCTATGGCACAAAATACTTGGTCACATTGGTGAGAAGGGTCTTAGAGCCTTAAAAAATAAGAGCCTTGTTGAAGGTCTTAATGATAGTAATATGGATTTTGGCCTTTCTAAACATTGTAAATATGGTAAAAAAAACCATGTTTCCTTTTATTCTAGTTCTCATAAGTATTGTGGGGTTTTAGATTATATTGATTCAAATGTATTTGGTCTGGTTAATTTTCCTTTGATATCTAGATCTTTTTATTTTGTCAAGCTTTCATAGATAATTGTAGTAGAAATACATTTGTGTATTTCATCATAAGTAAATCTAAAGTTTTTGGTCATTCTATAGAATTTAAATCCTTGGCTGAAAATTAGATTGGTAGAAAAATCAAATGTTTTGGAACTTATAATAGTGGTGAATTTTACTCAGCAAAATTTGATAGGTTCTGCAAGGATCCTAGAATTGACAGACATATGACAACTCCATACACTTTACAACAAAATGGAGTTTTAGAGGATGAAGAGGGATACGAGTACGTTGATTGGGGTTGGCCTTGAACAAAAGTTTTGGGTTGAAGTTGTACCTACCGCAATTTATTTAGTTAATAGGTCTCCTACTTTAGGACATGTTGAGAAGAGACCCATGAAGGAGTGGTCTAGCAATAAGCCCTCTTTGAGACATCTTTGAGTATTTGGTTGGCAAGCATATGCTAGTGTTCCAAGTGTGAAAAGATCAAAGTTAGAGAGAAAGGTAATCAAGTGTATCTTCATTGGCTATGTTATCAGTGTGGAAGGTTAAAAGCTTTGGGATCTAGTTGCAGAGAAGGTTATTTATAGTAGAAGTGTTATATTTTTTAATTGATTTGTAGAAAGACAAGAAAGAAATGCATAAAAAGGAAGTAGTTCATATTCCTACTACCTCTAAGAAAGAAGAACTATGAGCTCCTAATGGACTTGATAATGATAACAACCTAAGAAGATCTAAAATTTCTGAAGAAGACCAAGAACCTCAACCTTAAACTTTGTGTAGGTCTACTTTTGATAGACAATGGCTTGATAGATATGGTAATTCACCTATGAGGTTTGGATATACTTTGTTGGATTTGTGTTTTATATTTTCTTTGATTTCTAACTCTTTCCAAAGCCTAAGAATGTTAGAGGGGTTATGGGTATGAATGATGTAGATTCTTGGATAGAAGTCATGAATGAAGAGAAAGAAACATTGAAGAAAAATGCTACTTGGGATTTCGTAACTTTTCCTAGAAGAAAGAAACATGCTAGATGTAAATGGGTGGTCAAGAAGAAAGTGCATGTAGATGGGAGTGTTGAGAAGTAAAAGGCATGGTTGGCTATGAAGTGATATTCATATGTGGAGGGAGTTTACTATGGAAAACTGTTCTCTGTTGTATAAAAGTTGGCATCCATTTGATTGTTACTATCACTTGCAACAACTTATGATTTTAAAGTTGAGAAAATGGATGTGAAGACAACATTGCTTCATGGTTATTTGAAGGAAGAAATTTTTATATATCACAGCTAGAGTACTTCATTGAAATAGGTAAATAAGATCTTGTTTGTAAGTCAAAGAAATATTTATATGGTTTGAAACTGTCTCCTAGAATATGGTATCAAAATTTTGACACTTGTGTGTTGTCCTTGGGATTTATGAGATCTAAATCAAACCATTGTGTATATTATAAATTTGAAAATGCTCACATTCTTATCATACTCTTGTATGCAAATGACATGTTGTTTATTGGGAATGGTAAAAGAATGATTTCAAATTTGAAGTCTAAGTTAGCAACATGGTTTGAAATGAAAGATTTAGGTGCAACTAGCTATATTCTTGGGATTGAGATCATTCAATATATAGCTAGAAGAAAGCTTTGGATGAGCTAGAGTTAGTATGTTAACGTTGTGTTGGAGAAATTCAACACAATATATTGTAGGCATTTATTTGTTCCCATGTTATGTGGAACAAAAATTTATAAAGAGGAATGTCCAAAGTACCATAGTGAGATGGAGGAAATGTCTCAAGTACATTATGTGATGTCTTGGTAGCTTGATGTATGATATGGTCTATATGAGATCAAACATTTTTGAAGTAGTGCAAGCCCTTAGTTCATATATGGTTAATCTTGGAAGGGTGTATTGGAATGCACTTAAGAGAGTGTTCAGATATAGGAGAGGTACAGCTGAGTATTTCTTGTGTTTTCATTGTAAATATTCTATGTCTCAATGTTGAATTTTTATTTATAGATATGTTCATTCAAATTGGATAGGTGACATTGAAAAGAATAGATCCACTAGCAAGTATGTTTAAATGATTTTTGGTAGTGCAATTAGTTGGATGAGAAAGTGGAAGGTTGTAGCTGCTTTATCCACTATAGAAGTTGAGTACATGGAAACTACTCATGCTTCTAATGAGGCTATTTGTCTTAATAAACTATTTTATGATATTGGTTTTGATGCAGGAAAAATTACTATTTTCTATGATAGCCAAAGTTCTATCTATTCAACAAATAATGCTATTTTTCATGCCAAAACAAAACATATTAATGTACAATATCATTTTTTTTGTCATATGACGGAAGATGGAAAGGTAAAGTTAGAAAAGTTTGCTACTTTGGGGGATGTTATAGATGCATTAACAAAGCATGTAAGCATAGAGAAGTTTAGATGGTGTGTTTGATCTACGGGCCTTGGGGCTTATGGCATGATACAATAACTCTGGTATGGTCTTCATCAAGTGGGACATTGTTGGTATAAGGTGACACAGCCTTACAGTGATTTACTATTCTATTTGTGCTTTCTTAGAAAGTTTCCAAATGAAGCTAGAATGTTCCACAAGAAAAGACTTTGACTAGAAAAATAAAAAATTTCTACGTTTTACTGATTTATTTTCTTATGCTTTGTTTTTATGCAAGAGGTGTGCATAAGAAATTTTCCAAAATATTTTGAATATGTATTGAATCTAGATCCTTTAGAAGTTGTTTCTCTTTTCTACAATCACTCTATAAGTCCAAGGCAAGTTTTTGTAGACAATTATGGTATAGAGAGCATTGTTTGAAGAATGTTGTTATGCTTCTAAAAAAATCTTGATTCGATATCACATCTAAATAATCTCTGAGATTTTTGGTTCTGTACATTGCATTATAACTATTGTTGTTGATAATACAATTGAGTCTAGCTTTGAAGTGGTGGTTTTTTTTCCCGAGAAGGGTTTCCCACATACATCTTGTGTTCTATGCTTATCTGTTGAATCTTTATGTGTTTATTTAATTTTTCATAGTGTAAGGATTTGTGAGATAATTTTCAGCATCATCTCTCCATTAGATTTAGCATTTGGAAGTGTTTTTGCACTTAGGCTTCCTTTCACTTCATATATTAAAAAAATAAAGGTATTAAATAAATGAAAACTGAGAGAATAGAAAAAATCCATCTCCCAAAAAAAATACTAGAGCTTATCCATAAACAAAAGAAAGGAAGAGCAAATAAGGGAGTAATAAACAAACAGGGAGCCAACCATGAGAAAACAAAAGATAAACCTAGACCAGAATGGGAACAAAGTTCCAACTCTTGGAAAAAGAATTGAGAGATCCACCAAGGAAATAGTTTTTAAATTAGATTATTTAAAATAAAATTTCCAAAAATGATATGCTAATTTATTCTTTTTTTATTTCTATTTTAAATTCTATTAAGAGTATTTTGATCCATCAACATTTTAAATTATACTCTTAAGGAAGAAGAAATAAAGCATTAAATTTTTATTTATTTTTAATCTTTCTTTCTTCATTGTGATTATAGTTCATAGAGTGTTGTTCAAAAAATTGATATAAATAATAGTCAAAAAATTTAATTTGAATTGACTACTATAAATTTATTCTATTTTTAGAGATTTCTAATTTATAATCCTATGCTTCTCTATTTTTAGAGATTTCTAATTTCTAATCCTATGCTTCTCATTTTTTTCCATGACTCTTCACTTGTATATTAGCCACACCTTTGGTTGTAGAAACATAATGTCATTGATGTTTGAGTAGTTTTATTCAATTTTCACCAGCACGAATTTTGAAAATAAATTACTCCTTAAAATGGGCAGCTCTTACAGAAGGTAGTTCGTCGAATCATTCTAAATAGTTGGCATAAATGCATTGTTAGAAATAAATCATACCCCAACCAGAAATAGATTGATCAAAAAATTGATCCATGAAAATTTGAACCATAACTCTTACAATTGACCACTATTGCTTGTTTCATTCCTAATCTTTGACATTTTCAAGAACTAGTAGCAATTCATTGTAGTTGGGATAGCTAGAAACATTATAATTAGCATGAAAGAAACTAGAGCATTCAATCCAATACTGAACATTGCCAGACAAGAAATTTCTATGAATTATTGATCTAAGTGGCATGACATCTAGTGGAAGGACAAAAACATGCAGTTCTAGACTTTTGGTAAGGTAGTGAAAAAGTGAATGACATTTACAATTATACTGAAGAACAATTCATTTTAGTGAAGATTTTTTTTTAATGTGTAATATTTCAAATGAAAATATGGCTTAATCTTATTGGATTTGGATAATCTATGTTAAATTGTTTGATTTTTCAAATTATACTTTCTCTAATATTTAATTTATGAATATTTAGAATCTAAGTATGTGATTCATCATCAAAATGTGAATGAACATTGATAAATAAAAACTTAAAGACAATTTAATCTAGAAGAAAATCAAGCTGCAATATGTCCTAGAACTTTTTTTCCTTAGAATCGTAGTATTCATTGTGATTATTATTGGGTTAAATATATTTTGCATAATATGATTATGGTTCCTCATTTCTTGAAAATCCCCATCCAAAAATGATGACTAAAGATGTATGTGATTAAGACCATTAATTAACTTAGTAGAAATTGACATCAAGATTATAATAGTCCTTAATTTACCAAATTATGCAAATGTATCTTTCTAATCTTAATCATCTCTTGCTTTTGTAAAATATTTTTTCCAAGCAATCATAAGTTCAAATTTATCAAGACTACCACAACCTTAAACTTAATTTTTGGAAATCATTAGGAGGTTATAAGAGTTATTTACAGGTAACTCAATTAGATTTCAAGTTCCACCATCTATAATTATAGAGGATTCAAGAAATCCTAAATGTTGCCAAATGGAAGACAACTATACATAGAGATTAGCACTTTGATTTTTCAATTGTCTACCAATTTGTATGAGGAAATAAAATTCCAAAAAAAAAAAAAAACATAAATGGATACATTCATTTCTTATTCTTGCATTAAATCACACAATTTATTTTTAGAAAATATATTTTAAATTGGTTACAAATACCTGTAGCAATGTAGAGTTCTGCCTAGCCATTCAAAGTCTATAGTTGCTTACAACTTTTTGACTCCATACTCTCCTAGAGCTTCAAGCTATCTAGAGAAATCTGGTGGTACTTCTCATTGCCCACACGTTTGTGCAAGCACACACATTGCAACACAAAATATTTCCCTACTCTTAATTGACCACACAAACTTATCATTACATACAATCTTCCAATTTCTAACAGATTGTTGGGAAAAAGTCTTCTATTTACCTTCTTTTATACTTTGAAATGATTGTCACACATATTAAAAATTTAAAATAATTAATTTACTAGAAATTCTCTTTTCATATTGGGAGAAAATCAGTGGGGAGAAACCCCAATGCAATCCTTTAACTACTCTATCGGGTGCTCTTGCAAAGAAGGTGGTTAGAAGGACTTAAAAATAATTTTTTTTAATTCATTTTTCTTAGCCATCAAATGTCCTTAATCCTCAACAAAATTAAGGATGCTAAGATTAGTATTTACAACTTCAAATTGTCTCTTTCCAATAGCTATTTAAAAATGTTGAAAACAACAAATTTTACTTTTGATTCACCATTTTCAAACAACTGTCTTATGAAATTATATCTAATTTCTACATGTTTCCTTCTTCCTTGAAAACTTATTTGTAGAGAAAACAATTTTAATGCAGTATTAAAAATATTAATTTTCCTTGGTGCTATTTACATAGGTTTTAGGACTCTTTTGCACTCTTGCTACTGTGACTTCATTTGAATCTCCATAAATCTAGAAATTGACCCCACAACATGTATCATATTAGGCCTAGTCAATAACTTCCAACCAAACTTTAATATATTATTGCAATACCAATATAATTGATATTTTTCTTTATCAAATTAAGACCTATGGCCTATAGTGTTGGTTGAAGCTTACTATCTTGCATTATAAACATTTTCAAAAATATTGTTGGTTAACTCAATTAAGAAATGGGTGAATAGTTTGTGTCAAAATTTATACAAGTTTTTAAAAAATTTATTCATAGTAAAAGTAGCAACCATTTCATTTTAAAATGAATAGTTATTTTTGCTAAATAAAATGGGTGCCTATCTTGTATAAGTAGGAGTTAATGCTCAAACAACCATTTCTAGATTTGTAGAACAAGTTTGCTTTTTCATGTTGATATTTCTTTCCACCATATGAGGTCCACAAAATTTCCACTTCAAATCTTTCTCACCACATCTTTCAATCATTTATGTATAGATGTTAGGATTAATCTTTGAATAATAGAGGACCACAATTAAGTATTCTAAGTACTTTGAAAACAATGATGAATAGTTTATTTTCAACCTATGGCCATATGAAGTCACGGGGTGATCCTATTTCCCTAAGCCCATTTTTTTGTGAATATGTAACTTTATTGTATTTTTTTAATATAAGGAAGAGACTATTCATAAATTTTTTTTAAAAACTACATACCAATAGTAGATATTGTATGAGATCCTAATCTTGCCTATAGTGCAAATACATCCTTCCCATTCACAAGATCAAAAGTCATATGCATAACTTAATCATTTGATGTCCACTATACACTTGCCCCTAGGTAAAAGTACAAAGCTGCGTCACCTTTTAGACTGACTTATTAGAATGACTGAATTTGAGTATTTCTATCTAAAACTCTCTTTTTTTTTCAAACATATAATCTTGATAAATTTATTCTAGCTATGTTATATATGGTCTCACACTTTTCCAATTGGAAATGTCTATTAAATGCATGTTTTATACTAGTTAGTATCTAATTACTAAAGAGATATAGTTATTTTAGAGAATTGATGTTTCAATAACTCTTACTATTTTTTATGATGTTTTTCTAATAATATATAAACACCATTTTATAGAGCTCAAAGTCGAGAATATTCACATTTAGAGTTCATAGTGTTCTAATTAGATATAGTATTTTGTAATTAAAAAATTCTACTAGTACATATTTTAACACTTGGGAAGATCTTGATTTTGACAAAGAAAATAATATTAAATCAAACCAATAAAAATTTAAAATTAGATGATTTTCTAGAGGAGAGAATCCTCTTTCAGAATCTATAAGTTTTCTTTTGGTTGGAATAAAATTATTTTGAAAAATGTGGTGGGAGATAAAAACTATTGATTTAAATAAGTTGAAGTTTGAATCATTATAAAAGAGAAAATATAGGTCTAAAGCCAATCTTTATTTTTGATTGTTCTGGCTACATATGTTATCTATAACATAATATGAGATCAAAGGAAAATAAGTTTATTTCCATGTAGTTTTTTGGTGGGAAGTAGATCCCTGATTTCCAACATTTTTTAGCAACTAAAAGGTTATCAATAAAAAATAGACAAATATATCATTTCTTATAAAAAAATATTTATTAAAAATTATAATAATAAACTTGATCTATTTCTACACATTTCATTAGTTTAATTCATTTTCAAATTCTAAACAATAATGCCAATTTTATGTCATTGAAGGTGAACAATTATACTTTTGTTAGCCTTTTCCTTTGTAAAAGGGTGACACGGGTTTGTGCTTTTACCCCCCTACATTCTTAGATCTTATCTTACTTTAGAATTATTTTACTTGAATAGACTTAAATAGATAGTATTTCTCTATTTCTTCCTATAAGTTTTTTTTTTTTTTGCATATCTCCATCTAATTAACAACATTCATACCATCTAATCTATGCATCGCTCAATTTCTTTTTTGAAAAGAAAAAGAATGACTTTCTTTGAAGATATGAATTTGTTAAAAGCAATTATTAGTACTTTTATACAATTTATAACTATTACAAGCATATACTTAGTTACTCATTCCAATAAAAATAGAAATTTAAGTTCAAGCATTTTCATAGATTAAACCATATTACCAAAGGGTGTGATATTATTTTGGTTAATAATTTGTATTCCTTATCTTTTTGGATTATTCCTTGAATCTTAACTTGCCCAATTGCTTATGGAGGATAAAGAAGTTAACAATAGAATGGGTCAGTTTAGTAATCTATTAAAGACTCTTGAATTGAAAGGTACAACTCCCTTTTACAAGCAAGATTTGCAATGAATTTTTTTCTTCAAGTTGTGGGGGTATGCTCTTAACTAGAGAGAAGAAGAGGAAAATACCAAGTTACTCAACACTTTAAACAACCTAGTCAAGTGAAAATGGGAACTAACTCACAACACACAATCTACTCTTACTTAAATGCAAGAAATGGAAACATGCATAACCAACTACAACAAGAGGAGAGAAAGAAAAGATGTCCAAATGAGTAATTTTGGGATTACAAAGTTACCTAATGATTTGACAATACCTAGATTGTCTATATCTCAGCCACTACATCGACCAATTTCTAGTCTCATTATGCAATGAACAATACTACACACATAGACTGTGGCATACAATATAAAGAAAAAAAAAATTCTTATGCTGAAGAAAGTAAGGCATACAATCTAGTGAATGAAGGAAATAAAACCATGTTCATTCCCATTCATTTAATTTTCAACAATAGCACATTCATTCCACATACTATGCTGAAGCTATATGAACAACAAAATTAAAATTGGACTTGGAGTCACACATAGTAGTCCCAGCTATAGGGGTTCACCCAAAAGTAATTTTGTCAATCTTATTAACTTCTCAAAAGCTTACATATATAGGCCCTCTCAAAATAGTTGGCTATACTAGATGATTCCATCACAAAGAATCTCTAAAGAGAATAAGCTAAAAATAGGACAAGCCTAAATCATTGTTTATTACAAAGACTGAACAAATGAAAGAAGACAGAGAATGACAGATGTCTGGAAGATCATCAGAACATCATGCCTTCTTAGAAATAACTATTATGGCTTTGTAAGCTTTCATGGTATTAATTACTTTGTCTAAATTTCTCCTTTTGATTAAGCCTCCTGCTAAGAGTTCTTGAATCTTGGACATTTGGAAGTTGAGTGGATCAACGAATTCATCAACAAATGACAAGAACTTTAAATTCATCCTTTTGATATCAAAAAGCTTAACATTAGCAGACACAAAGGAATTTTTATGTTTTATATTTAGATATTTAAATTATTTCTCAATGATCTCTGGCACTAGCCCATGTACATCCATGAGCTCATTTGTAGACCTCATAGAGCTCTCTATAATAAACTCTAGGGATTTTTTCAAGTGAAACAATGACTCCTTGCCCTTCTTGAGGATCCCATGGGTAATGAAAACATTTTTCTTCATGTTAATCACTTTTTTCAATAGGGACAATTGTTCTATCAGTCTATATGTTATTTTTTATATAGTGGTCTGATGATTGGAACCTTCCTCCCTTAGCTTGTGAGCATCTGACACTCAACCTCCAAAATTTTCAATTAATGGGGGATCTTGAGTCTTCATCTGGTCTACACTTTCTTGACCAACCTACACAAATTTCCTTTCTTGTTGTAGCTTTAGGAGTAGAATTTTGATCTCCTCTATATTTAGGTCAAATTTGGTTGATGTAATGCTCTCGAATGTAGACCCAATGTACTCCATCAATTCTATGTTTGATGCCTTCATGAACTCCTTTTTTGCTCTAAGCTCTTCCAAATTCTACTCAATCTTCTCATTGGTGGACTTCCACATGTTCACCTTTGAGTGATACCAATATCCATCATTATGATCTAGAAGTCATCATTGGAAAGCTCATGGAATTTTCCTTCCTTTTGTGGCTTGAAAATCTCTACCAGCATGTGGCCAATAGCTGAATTAGTGGGCAATGCAACAATTGTCCTCTCATTCTTAGCATTTTTGGATGGATGAGAAGAGGTGGATTGTCTTTTTATTTTGAATTTTTTTGGAGAAATGGCCTTTTTCATTACCTACGGATGGAAAAGCTCTTTCTTAGCAACATTTCCCAGAATGAAGAAAAGCTAACAACACTTTACCCTTTAACCTCAATCTAATGGCTTCAAAGATAACACTAGAGCATGCCTTACTGATTAAGACCTTAAAATATTTCATATAACATCTTTCTTTTACTATTTTTATGTAGGGGCTTGGATTTTAGATAAATCATTGTAGCTTCAGAAGTAGAACAAAAGACCTTCACTTCCATTAGTATGTAGTGGAAAATCATAAATCCACTCTTCTTCACAAAAGAATAATTTACCTCTACAACCTGAATGTGCTTCTCCTAACCTAGATCCATGCTACATGGGTCTTTCCATGGTGACATAATCATATACATAGCTTCTAGATCACTTTCATTGCTTTTTACTTTGGATAGGCACTTGATTAAGTTCACCAATTAGGAAAACTAGTTGAATTTCTTGGAATATGTAAGAAAAAAGATGCTAAGCAAACATAGAAGATGGTGAAACATGGATAACTTACTTCTCATTGGGAAGACATCAAAACACATCCCAACCATGCTGAGATCACCTAGACCCCTTGCACACTTGAAATACAAAATACCCACACAGAATGATTAGGTAAAGGTAATGCGGGGGAGACTTAGAAAAAAATATTAAAGAAAGGTACTTGAGAAAGATGAGAAGTGAGTAATCTAAAGGATACTTAGACATCACACTTGAACATAAACTCACTTAGATACCTATGACTTTAAGTTTTTCAAGTGTTGAACTAAAACTTGGCAACAATTGGCTCTGACTGGGGACATAAGCATTGCAAATGTCAAAGAAGGGACCCAGAATCTCTGGTTTCACACAACCAAAAAGGAAAACCATAGAAGGAAACTAAACAACACATGGAAAGATGCAAACCAAACCTACCTCAACTAACACTAACTATAGGTGCTACTTACTTTCAATCATGAACTTTTTACAACTTTAGATCCTAGCCATTATAGGAAAATAGTAGAATCTTTCTAGCAAGATACACCAGAATGAAAGACTTATTCTAGTTTACTCACATAATCTTGAAAGGTCCCTTGCAGAGGGAGTCAAACTTGTGTTGCATACCTTTGGGTTCATGCCTCTTATCCCACAATAGGACCAAATAGACCTCCATGAACTTCCTTGGTGTAGCCTTCTTGTCAAATAATGCCTTCATGCACTTCTAATGCTCTGTAATGTGATCAACCATCCTTTCGTGTTCTTTTTTGAGATTAGTTAGTTATATTATACGCTTCTCCAAACCATTTTGGAAAATTGGAACCTTGATCACTTGTAGTTTATAGATGAATAGTTCTAGTGGGAGTGGAAGACTAGCTTCAACTTTGTATACCAGATCGAATGGAGAAATCCCAATTGACTTCTTGGGTGTCACTCTATCTTCCCATAATGCTTCTTCCAATCTCCTATGCTAGTCCTTTTGATTTTTAAAAACCAACTTCTTCATGATATTTATCAAGTTCTTATTACTTGACTTTGGTTTACTATTCCCTTGAGGAAAGTAATCTGATGAATGACTGAGGTGTGTGTTGTTTTCTTAGCAAAACTCAATGATCTTTATAGAAGAAAATTAAGTAGCATTCTCCATGACAAGCTTCAATGGCACACCAAACCTTACTAAAATGTTCTCTATTATAAACTCACAAATGACTTCAGAAGTATTTTCCTTAGTAGGCTTGGCTTCTACCCATTTGGTGAAGTAATCTATAATAGTTATTATATATAAATGACTTCCAGAAGAGGGAGGATTGATTGGACAAATAAATTCAATTCCCCACTGCTAAAAGGGTCCTTCAATTATGATTGGCTTTAAAGGTAGAGAAACCAATTGAGGCTTACTAGAGAAGATCATACACTTCTCACATTTGGCCATCCACCTATATGCATCTTTGGTCATGTCATGTCAGTAGTAGCATTACCTCAAAATCTTGTATATTGTGACTATAGGTGAGAAATGACCACCACATGCCTTACTATGAAAAATTTTAAGCAATATTTCTTGTTGGGGCTTGTCTACAAATCTCAAGAAGGTTTCATCTATTTCTCTCTTATATAGTTGGTCATCATATATGATATACTTAGCTAATTTAATCCTGAGGTCTCTATTCTATTTGTATTTTAGTCCACCTGGACAATCCCTATAGGTGAGAAACTAGGAAATGTTTGAGAACCATGAGTCTTGGAGATTGACCATTAGCACTCTTGAATATTTATCATATAGACTTGAATCCCAATTTTCTACAATTATCTTACACAAGCCATTCCCATGCGCTAGCTTTCTTGGCTTGAGCTCAATATCATATTCTTGGAATTTTGTTGTCCACGCACCTCTAGAATTACAACCTATCTCTTGCTGGGTCAATATGCTTTTAATAGTTGAATTAGGCATATAAACCACAACATGTGAGTGTAAGATATAGAATTTGAAATTCTTCAGTGCCCTTACCACTATATATACATGTGTTTCCATTTGAGAGTATATTAACGCATGCTCCTTAAGAGAAGCACTCATGAAAGTGATTAGCATTTAGATGCCTTCCTTATTTTCTTGCATGAGTATTCTAGATAGCATGTTAGCTGAGGCATACAAATGTAGTATGAACTCCTTAGTGTAATCTTGGTGGACCAGAATGGGTGCTTTGGCTATGGTGCCCTTGATCTGATCGAAAGCCATTCTTACATAATCATTCCATTTAAAGTTTTGGCTTCCCTTCATCATATCAAAAATGCATTTGGTGATTTTGGAAAAATCAGGAAGAAAAAGCCTAAGAAAGTTTACTTGTCCAAAGAGTGATTTGACTCTAGATTTTTTGTAACAAAAAGGATAGAATTTTTGGGATTGAGTGAAATCCTTTCTCCCTACATCTTCTCAACACTTTCTCTAGGTCTCTTATATGATTTTGTCTTTTCTTAGAGAACACTATTAGATGATCCAAGTAAATGATGTTGATCTTATCCTTGAGATCAAAAGAGGAGGAATTCATAGCCCTTTGAAAGGTCACCCCAACATTCATGAGCCCAAAGGGCATTTTGTTATATGCTTGAACATCTCCAAGGGGTGGTGAATGTTGTTTTAAACTGGTCTTTTGGGTCTACTTCAATTTGGTTGAAACCCAAAAATTAATCCAACATGGACATAATTTTGGAGTTGGCAACTATTTGTAGTAAATGATCCATATTGGGCAAGGCATAGTTTTCCTCTAGAGATGCCTGATTCAAATTCCTAAAATCCACACAAATTCTAATCTCCCCATTCTTTTTTTGAATAGGGACAATATTGGCTATCCATGTCAAATGGTTTGTGTGGATAGATGATTCTTTCTTCCAGTATCTTTTGAACTTCTCTAAAGATGGTGTTTGAGACCATAGGGTTGTAATTATGGTGCTTCTATCTAAAGGGAGAAACTTCGGATTTGAGGGGTATTTTTTGCTTAAATTCACCCTTCCTAAAGGTCTTTAAGTTCTCATACCCCCAAGAAAATACATCTTGCTATTCTAAAAATAGTCCCTTAGCTTTAGCCCTTTCTTTAATTGAGTAGTTGCTACCAATATTGACCATTTTAGGTTTATATTCAGTGCCAATTTTCATCCCCTCAAATTCTCTAGAAGTGCCACCCTTCCTACCCCTTTCCCTTCAGATAAATGCCATCATGCCTATCAAATAATTTTTCTAGAAAAATGAGATTTCTAGGAATCTTTTTACCTTTGAGTTGCTCAGCCCCAAGCTCTAGCTCTTTCTTGGTGTCAAGGTAAAAATCTTTGTAGGAACTTTTGCATCCTTCAAAGTACTAATCACTAAAAGTTTCATATCCTTCCAAGAAAGATTAGATCTATCTGTCATTTTTGAAAACTTGCAATGTCTCAATGTTGTCAAGAACATTGGATCTAAATAAAACTTCAACTCTTTACTGATTAGCTAAGAAATTTGATTGCGGAAGTAGAAATGAGGAAGTGGTAGCTGGCAAATCTGCCCTTTCATTATGATCTCTTGGAACAACTTATATTGCCAAGGCATCCAGTTCCTCAATCTCTTACCACACTCTCTTTCTATAATTTTTGAGCCTTGCATTCTTAATAGTATACTGAGATCAAACTTGTTTTACTATAAGCTTTGCATCTCCCTGAGCTCTTAAGACTTTCACTTCTCTCTACTTAGCATCAGTAATACATAACAACAAGGCTTCATGCTCTATTGTGTTGTTGATGTTGTTTAATTGCAGCTTGTTTGCAAGTTGAGTTACATCTCCATCTAGGGATATAAGAACCATTCCAACTCTAGAGCTAGTAGTAGCACAAGCTCCATCAAACTCTACAATCCAAATCCCTAGATCACTAGGAGGCTTTGGTTGTTCTGAATGACTTAAGTCATATAACATTACATAGTTCCTGAACTCCATCTCTTGATATAGGATCTATGCCTTGAAATCCTTAGGTTCCAACTTGATTTTCTTATTTCACATAGGGATTATGGCATGAGAACAATCCATCTTGATTTCACCTCTCATTTCCCTACAATAAATCCTACTCAAAAGCATACCATAGCTGGGCAAAATATCTACTACTAGGATGGTTATCTTCATTCTCTTTGTAGGGTATGTGGCCAATGCTACTTGTGCTTCTTTAAATTTTCCTAATAAAGGGACATGCTTTGCATCCATGGAATAAGAAATATCCAAACATCTTGATAAGGGTCAAGCCAAGGGCATGGGAAAGAGAAGAGGGCATTACATTATTAGATTCTTTGGTATCACTTATGCAGTTATTAAGATTATGACCATCTACATATAAGGATACATAAAATGGATCAACTTTTTGAATAGGGGAGGTAGCGAAGACTAGTGCTTCTTTCTCTTTGAAGAGCATAGGCAAGACAATCTCTTCATTAGCTGATGGGTAATTATTGAATTGAGGTTTTTCATTGGTAATGGTAGAATTAAAATTAGGATGAGTTCTAGAATTAGCATCACCTTTACAATAATCTACTAACTTTTGTGTTTCAAGAGGATGATTTTTGAGATAGTCGAGGGGAGACACCTAGATACAAGCATTTTTATAATATTATATTATGTCAAATAAGGAGTGAGGCTTACCATTTGGCTTGAACCTTCTTTTCTCTTTCCTCCAAGATGAGGAAGTGGATGCTTCAGCCATGGCTAGTAAAAATCTAGTGGTTGCAATTTGCGTAGGAATAGAGTTCACTGGATTCGTATCTCTCTCACTTCTTTTAGCCATGGTCATCTAAATTTCATCCAAGGTTGCAAAACAGTCACCTCCAACCTCCAAATCCAATTCATACTCCAAAAAGAATGTTCTAGAGTCACCATGGGGAGAAGAATCATCTTCACTTTAAGGGTACTCAATTTTTAGCTCATTACTAGTAGTGAGCTTCTTGTACCTATTCACTTTTGGGTAGGAATCACCATCATGATCCACTCTTAAGTTAAATATGCATATATGTTGCTTCTTGGGAGGTGCCTCAGTAGTAATCATTTGCTCAGATGATGGTAGTTGCAATGGTTTGCCTTCAAATTGCCTTTAGGGAATGTCTTGATATGGGTTCTAGAGAAAGGATATAGGCTTCCCCACTTTTCTTTTCATGGAAATAATTTCATTTGACAGTTTCTAAAGCATTTCTTTAGTATTGTTAGTTATACTAGTGGCAGAGCTTATCGAGGCTCCATTTTGAATCTCTCTTTTCCATTTCCTGATTGCTATGAGATAATATTCCAATTCAATTTCTAAGTTATGATCAGCCTAAAGATTAGCCACATGCATGCCCCTAATTTGAAAACATATGTCAGGGGGCATGGAGCTAATGGAGAACATTTTTAGGTTGTCTACAGTAGGTCTTCTTGTAGAAAGGATCCCATTGACCAACTTGTTAAACTTTGTACTGAAGTATCTCATAGGAACATTGGGTTCCTTCTTAATCTAGTTAAGTTGAGTCAACTAAGTGTTTTCATCTTACGTACTCTTTTAGTGTGATGCATCCCACCAATAGATGCTAAAACTAGTCAACTATGTTCTCAACTAGAGTTTCCACAATCATTATCGTTGCTACATCTTCATGCTGAGGAAAAATAATACTACATCGGACAAAGAAAGTTTTGATTTTCTCATCAAAAGAGACCTTCCCATCAGCATTGAATTTGGGAAAATTCTTCTGAGAAGCTCTAGGTAGGTCATTATTGGTAGAAATCCACAAAGGACCAATAACATTACCCCAACGAACATCCATTAAGGAATGGAGGATTATTGGTACGGGTTGAAAAGTCATAGCAATAGGGACAACTACTCCATGAAGAGTGAGCATGTTACACAATAACAAGAGTTGAATGTGGAAAATAAGAGGAGAAGAGGAATGACTATGTACCTGAGAGATAGGATGGGGTGGTGGAGAATGGGCTAAAATACCTTATCTCATGAACATGCTCTCCCTCTTCTTAGAGGATTTTCCAGTATGGGGAACTCAAATTTTTGCAATTCCTCAAACACAGGGTCAATTTCCCCTTTACCATGAGCACTGTAGGTATATCTAGGATTCGAGGTGAACTCATCTTAGTGTGTAATGGGCACACTTCTCTTAATCTTCTTTCCTATAACACTCCCTCCCAATATTCATGATTGGCCTCTACTTTATCAAGGTTGAAGTTTACTCTTATATATTTGTCAAGGGACTATCATCTTTTCTAGGAAAGGGTATTCAACTAATTTATTATGTCCTCTAGTCCATCTTGGAAACTAAGGTTAGGTTGCACTACTAAGATTTGTCCCTTAAAAGAAAACACCATTTCTCCTTATGAGTTGTTATGCATAGCTCAATGAATTGAGTGCCATAGAGATAAGCTCTAAGTTACTTAGTAAAGGCACAAAAAGACTTACTAAGAGAACTTAGGAAATATGAGTTCATTCCCCAGTAGAGTCACCAAAAAATCTTGTTTAATAGTTTGTCTTCTTTATCTTTTTGGTTTATACCTTCACTCTTAACTTGTGCAGTGGCTTAAGGAGGACAAAGAAGTTAACAACAGAATGGGTCAATGTAGTAATCTATCAAAGACCCCCAAATTGAAAGGTACAACTCTATTTTACATGCAAGATTTAAAATTAATTTTGTTTATTCAAGTTTTGGGGGTATGTTCTTAAGCAAAGAGCAGAAGAGGCAAAATACTAGGTTGATCAACACTTTAGGCAACCTAGGCAAGTGAAAATTGGAACTAACTCATGACATGCAATCTATTTGGAATTAAATGCAAGAAATGAACACATGCATAACCAACTATAACAACAAGAGAGAAAGAAAAGATTGTGAAATGGGTAATTCCTACATTACATAGTTAGCTGATGTTTTGACAATACTAGGATTGTCTATATTCAACCACTCCATCAACCAAATTCCAACCTCCTTATGCAAAAAACTACATTAAAAACATAAACTATTGCATAAAACATAAAAAATAAAAATAGATTCTTAAGATGAAGAAAGTAAGGCATAGAATCTAGTGAATGAAGGAAATAAAACCAAGATCATTTGCACTCATTCCACATACTAAATTGAAACTAAATGGACAATAGAATTAAAATTGGACTTAGAGTCACAAACAGTAGTCCCTACTTCATGGGTTCACCCAAAAGTAATTTTGTTGATCTTATTAACTTCTCAAAGGGTTACATACATAGGTCTTCTCAAAATGGTTGTTTACACTAGATGATTGCATCGTAGAGCATTTCTAAATAGAATAAGCTAAAAATAGAAAAATCCTAAATCATTGTTTGTTATAGAGACTGAAAAAATGCCATGAATGGTGACAAAAAGAAAGAAGCAAAAGAATGATAGATGTCTCAAATATTATCATAACATCATGCCTTCTTAGAAGTAACTATTCTAGCTCTGTAAGCTTTCATGGCATCAGTTACTTTGTCCAGTTCCTCAAAATTTGAGAAGATGATCGGGTAAAACTACAAAGTTGTGTCACCTTTTAGGCTAACTTATCAGAATGACTGAATTTGAGTATTTCTATCTGAAAATAATTTTTTTCTCAAACATAGGATCTAGAAAAATTCATTCTAGCTATGTTATATATGGTCTCACACTTTTCCAATTGGAAACCTCTATTATATGCATGTTTTATACTAGTTTTTCTCTAATTACTAAAGATATCAATTTATATTAGAAAAGTGGCATTTCAATAACTCTTATTAATTTTTATGATTTTTTTAATAACATATAAATAGCATTTTATAGAGCTTAGTGTTAAGAATATTTTCATATAGAGTTTATAGTGTTTTAATTAGATACAGTATATTGTAATTAAAAAAATATAAAAGCCCATATTTTGACACTCAAAAAGATATCAATTTTGAGAAAGAAAAAATATTAAATCATATCAAGAAATTTAAAAATTATATGGCGTTCTAGATGAGAGAGTCCTCTTCAAGAATGTATAATTCTTCTCCTAGTTAGAATATTTTGTTTTGAAAAATGTGGTTGGAGATGAAAACTATCAATTTTAGATGAGTTGAAATTTGAATCATTATAAAATAGAAAATATAGGTCTAAAGCCAATTTTTATTTTTTATTGTTCTAGCTATATATGTTATCTATAATATAGTCTAAGATAAAAGGAAAATAATTTTATTTCCATATAATTTTGTGGTGGGAACTAGACCCCTAATATTTAGCATTTTTTAGTGGCTAAAAAAATTTCTATAAAAATTAGACAAATGTATCAATTCTTATTCCAAATAATTATAAAAAATTATAATCCTAAACTTCATCCATTTCTACATATTTCATTCATTTACTTCATTTTCAAATTCAAAATAATAATACCAATTTTATGTTAGTTAAGGTGAACAGTTATACTTTTGTTAGCCCTTTCCCTTACAAAAGGGTGACGCAGATTTGTGCTTTTACCCAATGTTGTTAGCTGAAATCATCTAGTAGTCATGCATCTCAGCCAAGTCATCAGTTCTAATGACCCGTGATTGGAACTTCTTTGATTCTCTCTTGATGGTTGAGTCTACTAGTAAGAGTTCTTAAATCTTGGACATTTGGAAGTTGAGTGGATCAATAACTTCATTAAAAAATGCCAACAACTTTGAGTTCATTCTCTCAATATCCACAAGCTTACCATTAGTAGACACAAAGGACTTTGTATGCAATCTCATTAGATATTTAAATAATTTATTGATGATCTTTTGCACTAGGTCATGTACATCCTTGAGCTCATTTGCAAAGCTCATAGAGATCTCTATAATAAGCTCCAAGGATTATTTCATATGAAATAATGACTCCTTGCTTGTCATGAAGATCCCATGGGTAATGGAAATATTGGTCTCCATGATAATTCCTATTGTAGGGCCAACTGTTCTCTTAGTCTATCTGTGTTGCCCCACTTTTCATCCTACACACAAGTAGTACAAGTGATTTCTTGTGCCTTGGTAATTTCATAGGTGTGTTCAAGACTAGGTCTAAACCCCCTTAGGTGGAAAGAGTCTTCATCGGATTTTTCATTTTCTCCTTCTCTGCATTTCATAGCCAAGTGGTGTTTGCTTTATGTGGAGGGATTGTGTGGGCAGCTTACTACCTCATCCAATAGAGATTCATGTTGCTTATACAAAGACCATTTATAGAGTTATATTTGTTTGTGACCTATTTTTTTATAGATAAGAATAGAAGCTTGTGGAAATATGGACTTCATCTTCTTCTCAACGGGTTTTCAACCCATGAAGATGATTTCCTACAAAGAGCACCAAATGATGTAGTTGGATCAAAATAATAAAATAATAAGGTGCACTATTGAAAATTCATGTTCCTTTATGATTATCTACCTTAAGGAATGTTTAGGATTCATCACAACTCTTATAATCATTCCAAGTGGAAAACTCAAAACTAACTTCTCCTTGGCAGATTTTCAACCCATGAAGTCAATTTTCCACAAAAGGCAATTCTGAAGGAAAGGAAACAAAAGGTGGGTCCCAAATGAATTTTTAAACTCCTTTTGGACATCTCTAAACCTAAAGGAAACAATAGTCAAAAGGTAAATTAATAGGGAAGCCGAGGTGGGGAAATGGAAATTGTTTTCCCCTTGATGGGTTTTCAACACATGAGGATAATTTTTTAGATTTTAAAGAAAATCAAGTTTGTAAGCAGATTGGACCTAGAATGTGTGTGCAAAACTTCTCAAGATGATGATAGGAAATATTATAACTATTGCAAGAAAGATTTATTAAGCTGAACTCAACTTAGTGGATATTTTCTCACAAAGTACTCTATTTGTAACTTTCCAAAACTCAAAGGGAAATGGGAAAGTAAGTATGGGAAGATAGAAACTTAACATTGGACCAACAAAACAATGAAAGGAGAACAAGATAGTCAATAAAACCATGCATTTACTATTCCAAAAAATCCCTCCTTTAACTCATTTGTGTGGCATGAAGTCTGAAGATCAACAAATGAATTGAAACTCCTATATAGTTGGAAACACAAATAGTTACAAAAACTACTACTCTTTCTTGAACTATTATTTTGTTAATTTGCACAAATTTTTCAAAAGACTAGTATCTATGCATTTGCTATTATTTTCTTTTTTGGGATTCAAATTTCATTCTCAAATAGAAATGGCAACTACATTTTTGGGTTTTCACAGGTGGAACAGAACTAAGTCTTCACTATAGAATTTCATGGGTATTTCTCTCTGTTTCTATGATATGCAAGATTTTTAGAAGAGAGTTAGATCAGAACCAATCCATCCCATTACTAAGAAGCTCCAAGAATGCAAGCTAGTTGAGGTAGTTAGTTTTCCAATTGCAATCCAAGCTCTAGAATTAATCTATGAATTCATAAATCATTAAAACCTAGACAACAGATAGATTGCATTGCCAGATAACATAGTGTTGACCTCTATTGATAGGAAAACTTTATGAATTTCCTTCATGTTCTGGAATAAGAAGAATTTTAAGATTTGACATTTGGAGGAGTCATTTTTGAGTTCTCCATAGAGAAGATGACTTAGAGAAAAGAGATCATGCAATCATGGTTCCAGAAACCATAGGGCACCAAGGGTAAGGTTCCTAGGACTCTATTTGGGACTAATCTCAAACCTAAGATTGTTGACATCATGGTCCTCTTACACAGATTGAAAGGTGAGGTAGAAGCTTCAAAATTTGTTGAGCAATATTTCATTTTTGTGCAAGTCATCTACTCTGACAGCCAATATATTGATTGTGCTCATAAGGTAAGTGAGATTCTATCCAATGCTCTTAGTGTTGCAAAACTCTACAATGCATTCTACATGTCTTCCTTCCTCATCTACATGTTAGCTTCTTTACAATTATGGCTAGGCCTCCCAATGGTGGAAAATTTCCATACTGATGTGAAGTCTTATGAATTCTACCCTTGTTTACAATTGGAAAAAAACTATGTAGAGTATATAAGAGTTAATAAAGTATTCATCATGAGAATTTGCAGGGAACTACAGGGATGTTTAGAGAGGAGATTCATCCCTAAAGCCATCGTAGTCATTAACCAATTTGGGAGTTATTTCATCTAGTTCTCATTCTTTTCATATTTGTGTCTTGTATCTTTTGATGGCTTTCCCTTGAAGCTGTTGAGATATCCTAGTGATATGGTTGTGTTGATCAAGATCGTGTAGCAAGCAGTCCAAGTGAACATGCTAAGTGGGAGTTCAAAGAAGAAAGGGTACAAGTTTCCTATGAAGGTGGGATTTTTTAGTTATCAGTCTCATTCTGATGCAAAGAACATGCTAAAGGTGTTTGAAATGAAATATAAACTGGAGATGTGTGAGGTCTTAATGCTTATGTTCAATTTAATTGGATATGCAAGGGAGGTTTTGCAGACTAGAAGCATGATCAAACACATCACCACCATTGAAGACTACTGGGTCAATTGCAAGGATGAATTTGAGAGCCTGGTCATACTTTCTTCAGACTTACAATAGATTATGTGAAGATTCATAAATTTAATATCAATGTTGAGGGAGTACAAGATGATGGAAAAAATATGTACAGTAACACCTATCTAACAAAGCTAAGAAATACTTCTATAAGCTAAGAACATTATGAAGATTCTAGAGATCATCAAGGCATGGATTATTAAAAGGACTAGAAAGTGGGTCGAATGGATCATAGCTAGAAGGAGTCAAAGTAAAAGCACACCCTCTCAAACTTCTCCAATAGCCATAGTGGCTCCCTCTCCTTAAGGTGGCACATTAGGTGTAATCTTGGCTATCACTTAAGGACCAGCTCAAGCATTAGGCGAAGGTGATCAACCTCTTGACGAGAATATTCCTTTGGCTAAAACTTGTCATGATTGCTCCCTCCTAGTGATTGGAACTCCTACAAAAGCTAAGAAGAAGAAAGTAGAAGAGCCTAAAGATACTATGGCTACTCTAGTACCCTCACCTCATAGTATCCGAGTTCCATATGCAAGTAATGCATTTCTCCAACTGAGTAGTCCTCAAGTGTAGGTAGTAGATTTAGGAGATGGAGGAAGCAGTGATAGGGAATCCAATGAATCTAATGAGGCAACAGAGAAGACTTTAGAGGTGGAGAAATGCAAAGATTCTTCAAATCTCATTTCACATGCCCCAAAGAATCCCTTCTCTTTGACCACAAAAGAAATCACTTTAGTTAAGAGAAAGATGTTTACCATAGATTCCCTTAGAATCGCCTCCATAGTCATAAACATAGATTCATGGTTGGAGGATACTCTAGATAGGAAGAGAAAAAGGAAAGATGAAGTAGTCCCCAAAAAGGATACCTTATCTCTCGCTATCAACTCTGGATTAGCACTAAGTAAGGTTATGAAGCAAAAGACCTTGTCTATCCTCAAACAAGACCTTGCAATAGGGCACCTAACAATGGAGAGAGCAAAGCCTACCAAAGAGGGAAGAATTGAGGACATGACTATAGCTCATTTTACCTTGCACTCGATGGATCTGGAGGAAGCTAGGCATGACACCAAACTAGGCTTGTGGAAGTCAACAAGTGAAGTGATTGAAGGATACTTAGAGAGCCTTAAGTTGTCAAAGGTCCAGATGAACGTGGAAATAAAAGAACTAAATGGCTTCATGAAGTAATTGGTCAGCCTATTGGCAAGCATCTCCAAAATGCCTATTACTAAATATCCCACTACTACAGATGTTCAAGCAGACATATCTCAACTCCAAGAAGATAAGCATTTTGGGTAGATCTGTAGAGAGTGGAGTGGGAATCTCAAGTTGGAGGGACTCTTCATTATAGAGAAAATTAGCAATGTTTTATTGAGGTTCAAAACAAAGAAGGATAATATTTCATCAAATGGAGCCATTTTGGTCACGCAGAGAACAAAAAGTGAAGATTGTGTCTCTCTATTGAAGATGATCACTCATATGAAGACTAAGGAGGTTGTACAAGCAAAGATCATACCTAAAGGGGATGAGCCTTTATTTGAATAGCTCTAGAGCATGTAGTTCAAGTCTGAAATAATCTTGATAGTAGAAGAAGGTCTCAAAGAAACTGAAGCTAAAGTGAAGAAAGATCAAGATAGAGATTATGAACTCCTAAGAGGCTTGCATATAGACTCGCAAGCTAGTGGACAAGGAAAGAGAATAATTGGAGTATCAATCTATTGGAAATTTGATTGAAAAGATTATTGTAAAGAAATCCACACAAATTTGGAAATTAATTTATGGATTGACTACTATCAAGGAAGGGCAAGAAGATCCCTTTGAGGGAAGAAATGATGAAGAGGAAGAGGAAAATGAAAAAGAGGAAGAAGGAGAGAAAGAAAAAGAAGAAGTAAAAATGGAGGAGAAGACACAACAACTAAGGAGCAGTAGCAAGAATAGAGTGTCCAAGACACCCAATTGCCACCACCCAGTCCTCCACATGTAGCACCTACATCTATAGAGACCAAAATTATGAAAGATGTCCCTAACACCTCAAGTCAAAACATCAATCCATTGACTACATATGATCTTTAAAAGATCCTTCACCAAACAATATTGCAATCACAGTTGTGCACAAATCCTATTTTGATGAGTGTAGAAGAGTTGCAAAAAATTGTAATAGAAATTGGTAAGGAGAAGGTGAACACACAAGAACCACCCTCACAACCTCCCATAGCTATAAATGATCAACCAAAAGAGTAAGAAACACAAGACCCAATTGCTAAAGTTGATCCCATAGTGATAGTAACAACAACTGCCGAGGAGTCAACAAAGGAGAAAATAGGACAAAATGTTCCTACATCACAAAGCCAAGGTGCACCTCCTAAAATATTTTTCATTGATCAAGGCAGAAGAGAAGAAGAGAAGGAATAGGTGAAAACCCCCAAGAAAAGAGAGCAAGAGGCAATACAAACACTAGTAAATTTTCCTACCTCAAGGACTCCTACCAAGCAACTGAGCACTGATGTAGTACCCCTACAAGTTTTAGCACTAGGCTCGAGCTCCACTAACGTGGCAAAAGTACTTCATTATGGAGACCCTGCAGTTGATGAAGTAATAGTCATACCAAGTTATGACTTTAAAATAATGAACCTAGCACAAATAAATGAAGTGCAAGAGGTACTAGAGAGAAGGAAGAAGCAGGAGATACTCAGAAAAGAGCATAGACAGAGGCAAGCATTAGTAGAAATCAAAGACATCTTCCTTGATGCATTTAGCTTGCCAAGACCTAATGAAACAAAACCCATTATGGAGCAACTGTCCAATATAGTGGACCAAGTACAAAATGAAGACCTTGATATTGATGTCAAATTATTAGAATGGTCTAAAAAGAAGTTTTGAATGAAAGTTAATGACAAGATATCTAGTGAGATAGCACTATCATAGGTTGAACTAGCTTAAAAAGTTGAGAAAGTTAAAACAATACTTGAGAACATATTCTCATTGTACTCCAAATTGTGTGATTCATCATATTTCACACGAGAAACTAGCAAGAGAATACTAAACTTGGAAAGGAAACATAAGATATCTAGCGCATAGTGACTTAAGGATCTAGATCAAAGTGAGAAGCATTTTGTCACAATGCTTCACACTCAAAAGGAGTTAGATGTATTAACAATAGAAGAGGCTAATGTTAAGGGAAAATTAATATAGATATAGTCTACTATTACCCCACACCTAGAGATATTGCATAAAGAAGTGGCCTATGCATAAAATGTTTTAAAGAAAGACCCTAATATTTCTATATTAGAAGGCCTTGTACATCTTGTAGCTGAGACAACCATTTGCAAAAAGCACTAGAAATGGAATTAGGAAACTAGGATGCTTCTCTGAAGATGATAATGGAGGTAAATAAAACAATTTTGCCTAAATATTCTATTCATTCTTAGGTCCCTTTGACATAAGTGTCAAAAAGGGGGAGATATTCATGTAAGGGGGAGATATAATAAAGATTGGACATAATAAGAATGACTAAGTAGATAAAGGGAGTAATACTCAAAGGGGGAGATATTCAAATTTTGAATCTTGAGGAGAGATAAGGAGATACAATCGAAAGGATGCAAAAATGACAAGACGACATGTGAATGGGGGAACAGACACAAAGTAAATATAGAGTATAAATAAATATGATATAGATAGGGAAAAGAGTATCAAACACATCAACATGAAACAAATTTAGCTTAAGGGAATTTTGGTTATAGAAATGGCATATCAGCTCAGGGTGAGTTACAAGTTTTTGAGGTATATAGTCTTCTACAAAATTTTGAACAAGTTTTTGAATTTTTGTACATATGTCAAATAGAATGTGTATTATACTCATAGAGACCAGACTCATAATGCTTAGTTAAGTGTTTTTGTCACTCATGTCAAATGGGGAGATTGTTGGTCTTAGATTGGTTTTGACAATTGAGTGTTAACACACTTAACCAATTCTCAAGTTGATGCCACATATAATATAGATGCCAAGCTATGGTATGTGCTGAGCTAGAAATTGAATAGGTGTTGAGTGAACTTCACGTGCTGAGAAAGTATCAAGTGCCAAGTCACTATAGGTGCTAAGCAAAGTATAGATACTGAGAGAAATAGAATTACTATAGGAGCCAAGTGAGAAAGAATTCTTATATGTGTTGAGCATCAACAACCAGTAAGTTTTGAGTAACACAAAATAAACATATTAGTTTATGCCTTCACAAACTCAGATGTAAACCATTTTTAAGTTGACTCAGAATGAATCTCGAAGGATATTGAAGATAAGATCAAATCTTTTGTATTTCCTATGTAATCAGCATGCAACCAATAGGAAAAGTGAAAGAATTGAGCGAGAAAAGAAGAATGAATTTTGATCATAGATTCATACTTAACCATATGTCTTCAAAGCTTTTAAAAGGAGGATGAAACCCCATTATTCGTGCATATGTGTGAGAGTTTATGGGAGAATGCTAGTGAATTGAAGAGGGGTGTAAAGACTTCAAAAAAGTAGAAAAGCATTTCAGAATTCATTTCATCATAATAGAGTATCAGAACTTCAAGGAGAGACATATCAGATCAAGCATGAATCAGAACATATAGAGCAGAACAAGGATTTGGAATCAGCAATTGAAGATTGCAAGTCATCAGGCCAAAAAATTCTAATACTGTCTAGCCATTATATTATGAATGAAAATCCTATGATGATAGGTTGGTTTAATAGCCATGTTGTAAGCCTTTAAACAAGGAGATAAATCCTTTAACAGGGTAACATTCTAAGGGAGTGTTTGTAAATCCTTTAACCAGGTCACTTTTAATAGAGTGTAATGTCTTTAATGGGATAGGCCTTTCACAGGGTAGACCATTGGAAGTGGTCAAATTTTATAACCATATATAGTCACATATTGCTATAGTGAGACTATGTGGGTGTCATCTCCAACCCAGTTTTACCTTCTCATTTTTAGAGAGTTTTTTGGGTTACCAAAATCTTCTATTATCTATTTTCATGCATGTCTCTACTTTCATGTTTATTAGATGAATTAGATACATGTGAATGATTTCAGCTAACAAGTTTTCGAGGTTAAATATTATTACTTCTGATTCACACCCCCCTCCTCTCAGAAGTAAATCTTCCCACTTGTAAATTCCAAAAATTGGTATCAAAGCTAAGTTTTCACAAGGAGGAGCCTTACAGATTGGATGAAAGAGTTGGAAAAGGAAGTCTACAAACTTGGGAAGATCATAGAGAATTAGGCAACTGATGTACAACTAGCTCTACACACTTTGGAAGAAGCAAGAGAAGAAGTAAGAAAATCCTTAAAGAGAAGAAGAGAGATTGCCATAGCTGAGAATGATACACAATACAAGGAGATTAACACCTCAAAATTGTTTGCAAATGGAGATTCCAAAGAGTTTGATGCAGCAATAGTAGACCTAATGAAGAAGAATAGAGCTCAAGCAGAAGAAATTAAAACTCTCAAGATTGAACAAGAATCACAAGCCATGATGCTTTGTGGGGTGACTGAACAAAAGAAAAGAGCCATTGAAGATAAGACTATGCTAGAAGAAGACAAGAGAAATCTTGCCAATAGACTAGAAGAAAAGTCAATTGAACTTGCAAGAATTTCAAACATTTAGCTAGACACCCTAAGCCAAATGATGAATGCACATCATGAACTAAATGCTAAATACATTGAGATCTCTACACTAAAGATGCAAAATGAACAACTGCAAAATGACATAAAAAGAGAGAAGGAGATTGTAGAGAGCTTCAACAAACCAAACAAGGTTGTTAAGTACTTTGAGTAGCTATTTAAATCACCAAGGTCCAATAATGATACTTTAGGACTAGGATACATCAACACTAAGAAAGGAGAGTCATCTAAGACAATAGAAGAAATAAGTAACAAAGGTAAGAACACTAAACCTACTTGTCATTTCTATGGTAAAAAAAAGGACATACCTCTAATGTATGGAGGAGCAAGAATGCCCATCAACATGAAAAACCTAAGAATGTGATCCACTATCACAAATGCAACAAGCAAGGACATCAAGCACATGACTATAGGACTAGAACTATCAAAACACCAAGATTTGAAGATCATTGCTACAATTGCAAGAAGTATCAACATAGGGCTTTTGAGTACAGATCAAAGCCTATGTGGACACATAATCAATCAGCAAGGGGAAACAATCATGGACATCTCTACAATTGGGACTACAACACTAGGTATAGCTGCCATTACTATCAAGAGTATAGACACATCCCTAAAAATTGCATAAGAACACATTTTAGTGGTAACTATAGTAGATGGCTCAGCCAAACTACATGCTTCAATTGTTTGAAGACTGGTCATATCAATAGGAATTTCCCAACAAGATCAAAGGCACCTAGCTCAATGATTAACAAAGGAAAAGAGAAGGTGAATGTTGAACACATCAAAGGATAAATGAATAAGACATGGAAGAATAAAGATGGGAGTAGCACATCAAATGAAGGGATCACTACACCTAAAAGGTCAAGTGGTCACACTTCAACCAACTAAGCAAAATACGACATAAGGAACTGATATACAAAGCTTTATCATACATTAGTTCCTAAACAAGAAAATACTAAAGAGGAATGATCAACATGAATAGAGATGCAAAGGTAAAATTTCATCAGCATTGCCGAGTTGCCCTCAAATGTCGAGTAAAATTCTAGTTCAAGTAGAGTTGATTGCCAAAGTTAGTAGAAGTCGAATGATCAGTTATGACCGAGTTGGTAGTGGAAGCTGAGTAAAGAGAAATTTTAGTTGAAGTTGAATGAAGGATACTTTTATGGATTCCAAATGGTGGAAATAAAATGGAAGCTAAGTAATGCAAAAAAAATTAAGAAGCCAAGTGGACAACTGTAAATGCACTAAGAATTAAATGCTATAAAAGTAGGATATATTATTGCATTTTGAATCATTTTTCTTCATCACAAATGAAGAGCAAAGATGAAGAAGAGTGCAAAGAAATTTCAAAGTAGAGAGTCCAACATTTGATCATATTTCAATAGTGATTCATCACAATTTCATCAATTCAAGGTATTTATACTAGTGTCGAGCCACATAGTTTTAAATTTCTTTGTGTTAAAACCCTAGCTAGCACAAATGGCCTCTAGTTCTAGGAAATCATAGGAAAAAGAGCCATTTGAGGTCCAACTAGTATCAAATGAAGTGAAACAACTAGATTTTTGGCCAATCCCTAAAGTGATATACAAAAATGACCCAGTCAGAGCCCTATCTATTATTACTCCTAAGGTAGTTATGATCCAAGATGTTAGAAGATGTTACAACTACAAAATTGGAGCCATAGGAGATATGGAAATGAGGGAAGCCTATGAAAATTTGTGTGAAAAAAATGTCTTGAAAGATGAGTACCAAATTGTTGAGAAGAAGGGTTTAACGCGTGCCCTAGAATTTCCCATAGTTTTCAAATGGAATGGATCAGGATAGTGCTCAGCAAGATTCATGATGGAAGTTTATTGTTGGAGGATGGTCTAGTAAAAATAACAAAAAAGGAATATTCATAGAGTAATAGGTTATTCAACCCTAGATCGGCCAAAAACCCTTAGAAGTGATTCCAAGGAAGCAATTGAAAAGAACACTGGTGCCAAATGAAACAAGAGAGGAATGCCAATAGACATTATCTAAGACCCTCTTGTTAACTTTGTTGTTAGATTCATTTCTCATAAATTTTATCAATCTAGTAGACTTGATAGTGTACCATGCATTGCAGTGGATGTTGGTTATAAACTAGTGAAAAATAATCACACTTATGATCTTGCAAAACTGCAATTGCAACAAATCAATGAGAACTTAGCAGTAAAAAGGAGAACCAAGGAAGCCCAATGCAAGTTTGGAGAAATTTTGATTTGTGTATTTTTCTATGTACAGAATGAATTTCCTTCTTTTGGTAAATTTTTTTGGAAAGGAAATAAGTCTATATTAGCTCAAGTAAATGAATACATTGAACAAATGGGAGCTAATTTTGAGACATTAATGACTAGCTATTTTGAAGCTTTCAAGAAGACCATGAAAAAGAGGCTAAGGATACGAGTTTCATTGATAGAAAAAAATGTAAATTATGCATGCTTTCTTGTAGATATTTATTATACTTACATACAAGTAGCCATACCAAGAGTTAGATGGTTAAGACCTCTTGGCTATAAGATAAACATAGATGGGGCATCTACAACCATAACTGCATTATTAGCAAAAGAAGTAGACAAAAGTGCACCACATTTTGGTACTTATGATGTGGTGAGATCAAAGGTGGACATGGAGTTAAAGACTACCTCCACACTGAAGAAAAAAGATAAACTTGTGAAGAAGCTAAAGGCTAAATTTCATGAGGGCACTACTATAGAAGAAGAAGAAGAAGAAGAAGGACAAGAGACACTTGCATTGACCCAAGGCATGGGTAAGGAAAAAAAAGAAGAAGAAGATGTCAAGTAGGAAGCACAAAAACTAGACCCTAAGAAGAATAAAGCATAGAAATAGCCTACTGCACAGCCCAAAGGGAAGAAGAAAGTGACAAAGTTGAGCCCAGCCAAGAAAACTACAAGGGAAGACACTAGGGAAACAACACAAGTGGCAAAGGAATAGGGGAAGAAAAAAGCCACAGAGAAAGGAAGAGCAAGGAGGGCCTATTGAAAAGAAAAGAGGAAAATATGTTACACCTCCAAAGTCAGATGAAGAGAAGTCAAAATCTAACAATGAGAAATTCATAGTTGTAAGTAACACTACCAAATTTGATCTTGAAAATATCTATGATAATATTAGGAATAATGCATATTTAACTGGTTTAAAGACCATTGATTTTAATAAATTTCCAAGAGAAGATAAAAACATAGTGGAAGAGACTAATTACACTATGATAGCCAATTTCAAGACTTCTCCACTTGAACTTGACAATTCTATGCCCAAGGAGCTAAGCTCCATTATAGAAAATAAATGACATTACTACCTAAATATGGAGAAGGAATGAAGGGAGTAAACATTGGCTCATGTGATTCCTAACCTAACAAAAGGTCAAGTAAGCAAGGCTAGTAAGAAACATGGGAGAAAATTTGCACCTAAATACAAAGCCTTCAGTATTTTACAGAATAAAATCGAGGATGTTGTAAAGAAATAAACATAAATGTGGAAATTAAATTTATGGATTGAATACTATCAAGGAAGGGAAAGAAGATCCCTTTGAGGGAAGAAATGATGAAGAGGAAGAGGAAAATGAAAAAGAGGAAGAAGGAGAGAAAGAAAAATAAGAGGTAATAGTGGAGGAGAAGACACATAAAAGTGATGAGGCAACAGCTAAGGAGCAGGAGCAAGAATAGAGTGTCCAAGACACTCAATTTCCACCACCAAGTCCTCCACATGCAATACCTACATCTGTAGAGATGGTAATTATGAAAGATGTTCCTAACATATTAGGTCAGAACCCATTGATTGTAGATGATCTTAGAAAGATCCTACAGCAAACAACATTGCAATCACATTTGTGCACATATCATATATTGGTTAGTGTAGAAGAGTTGCAAAATGTTGCAGTAGAAATTACCAAGGAGAAGGTGAACACACAAGAACCACCCTCACAATCTGCCATAGCTATAGATGATCAACCAAAAGAGAAAGTAGAACAAGACACAACTGTTAAGGTTGATCCCACAGTGATAGTAACAACAACTACTGAGGAGTTAGCAAAGGAGTAGACAAGACAAATTGTTCCTATAGAACAAAGCCAAGGTGCACCTCCTCAAATCATTGTCATTGATCAAGGCAGAAGAGAAGAAGAAAAGGAAGGGGAGAAAACCCCCAAGGAAAGAGAGCAAGAGGCAATATAGAAACTAGTAAATTTAACTACCTCAAGGACTCCTACCAAGTAGCCGAGCACTGATGCAGTATCCCTATAAGTTTCAACTCCAGGCTCGAGCTCCACCAAGGTAACAAGGGCACTTCACTATGGAGACCCTACACTTGATGAAGAAATAGTCATATGAAGTTATGACTTTAAAACAATGTACCTAGCACAAATAAATGAAGTGCAAGAGGCACTAGAGAGAAGGAAGAAGTAGGAGATACTTAGAAATGAGTATAGATAGAGGCAAGCATTAGTAGAAATCAAAGAAATCTTCCTTGATGCATTTAGCTTGCCAATACCTAACGAAACAAAGCCCATTATGGAGCAACTATCCAATATAGTTGACTAGGTATAAAATGAAGACCTTGATACTAATATCAAATTATTAGAATGGTCCAAAAAGAAATTTCAAATAAGTTAATGAGTAGATATCCAATGAGATAGCACTATCACAGGTTGAATTGGCTAAAAAGGCTAAGAAAGTTAAAATAGTACTTGAGAACATATTCTCATTGTACTCCAAATTGTCTGATTCATCATATTTCACACAAGAAACTAGCCAGAGAATACTGAGCTTGGAAAGGAACCTTAAGATATCTAGCATACAACTACCTAAGGATCAAGATCAAAGTGAGAAGCATTTTTCCACAATGTTTCACTCTCAGAAGGAGATAGTTGTATTAATAGTAGAAGAGGCTAATGTTAAGGCCAAATTAATACATATATAGTCTACTATTATCCCACACCTAGAAGTATTGCATAAAGAAGTGGTCTATGAAAAAAAAAAATTAAAGAAAGACCCTAATCTTTCTACATTAGAAGGCCTTGTACATCTTGCAGTAGAGATAGCCATCTAGCTCAAAGCACTAGAAATAGAATTAGACAACTAGGATGCTTCTTTGAATATGAGAATGGAGGTAGATAAAATATTTTTGGCTAAATATTCTATTCATTCTTAGGACCCTTTGAAATAAGTGTCAAAAAGGGGGAGATATAATAAAGATAGGAGATAATAAGAATGAATGTGTAGATAAAGGGAGTAATACTCAAAGGCAGAGATATTCAAATTTTAAATCTTGAGGAGATTTATGGACATACAGGCAAAATGATGCAAAAACTACAAGAAGGTACGTGAAAGGGGGAGCAAATATAGAGTAAAAACAAAGCTAATATAGATAGGGTAAAGAGTATCAGACACATTAGCATGAGACAAATTCAGCTTAAGGGAATTTTGGTTACATAAATGGCACATCAACTCAAGGGGAGTTACATATTTTTGAGTTATATAGTCTTCTACAAAATTTTGAACAAGTTTTTGAAGTTTTGTACATATGTCAAATAGAATGTGTATTATACTCATACAAACCTTAGTTAAGCTTTTTTACCGCTCATGTCAAAGGGGGAGATTGTTGGTCTCAAATTGGTTTTGACAATTGAGTGTCAACACACTTAACCAATTCTCAAGTTGATGCCAAGCATAATATAGATGCTAAGCTATAGTATGTGTTGAGCCATAAATTCAATAGGTGCTGAGTGAACTTCAAGTGTCGAGAAAGTACCAAGTGTCGAGTGATAAGTGATGCTGACTCACTATAGGTGGCGAGGAAAGTATAGATGTCGAGTGAAATAGAATTACTACAGGAGATGAGTGAGACAAAATTCCTATATGTGTTGAGCATCATTAACTAGTAAGTGCTAATTAACATAGAATTAGCATATGAGTTTGTACCTTCACAAACTTAGATGTAAACCATTTTTGAGCTGACTTAGAATGAATCTCGAAGGACCTTTAAGATGAGATCGAATCTTTTGTATTTCCTATGTAATCAGCATGTAGCCAATTAGAAAAATGGAGAAGGCATGCAACCAATATGAAAAGTGAAAGAATTGAGTACAAAAAAAAAAATTATTTTTGATCATAGATTCATACCTAACCCTAAGTCTTCAAAGCTTGTGAAAGGAGGAGAAAACCCCATTATTCGTGCATATGTGTGAGAGTTTATCAGAGAAATCTAGTGAAGTGAAGAGTGGTGTAAAGACTTAAAAAAAGTAAAACAACATTGTAGAATTTAATTGATTAGAATAGAGTATCACAACTTCAAGGAGAGACATATCAAATCAATCAAGAATTAGAACAGACAGAGCAGAACAATGATCTAGAATCAGCAATTGAAGATTTCAAGTCATCAAGTCAAGACTTTCTTATACTCTCTAGCCATTTTATAAAGAATGAAAATCCTATGATGATAGGTTGATTTAGTAGCCATGTTGTAAGCCTTTAAACAAGGTGCTAAATCTCTTAACAAGGTAACATTCCAAGGGAGTGTTTTTAAATCTTTAACCAGGTCACTTTTAATAGAGTGTAAAGTTTTCAATAGGATAGGCCTTTCACAGGGCAGACCATTGGAAGTGGTCAAACTTTGTAAGGTTAAATAGTTACATATTGCTACAATGATACTTCGTGCATGTCATCCCCACCCCAATTTTTCCTTCTCATTTTTGGAGGGTTTCTAGGTTACCAAAATATTATGTTATCTATTTTCGTGCATGTAGGGTGTACTTTAAGAAACCCCTCCTTTAGAAAAGGTGTAAAAACTTGGCGAAAGGTGTAATACACCTGACAAAAAAAAAAAAAATTTGTCACAAAAAAAATAGTTTACAAAGAAAAAAAAATAATCTCCATTGGTGAATCATTCATAGTCTCTCAAACAATGTGTAAAATATGGGCGAATTGTGTTATTTTAAAACACACAAAAAATATACATTGGCAAACAAAAAATAATAATTAGTAAAATTTAAATTTTTTGGGCAAATCATTTCATTGTATTCAACATTAAACAAAACATTTTCAAATTCAATGGCATCAAAGGTTTGCAAAGGGTTTCATTAGCTTGAATTTGGCGGTTACAAAATCATGATAAAGGCTTTAATAGGTCTATCACAATGTCATTGTCAGAGTGAAAGTTCATAGTTTGTCTGTTGCAAAATTGTGAGGAGGGAAAAGATCACATCATCGTCCGTTGGAAAGATAAATGAGGTGTTAACTTTGAGACTTTGTGAAAAGGATATTTTGCGGCATCAGTAGTAGCAGTTAAATGATGGTGATTTGGTTAACTTTTATGTTGCAAACCTGTGAAAAGGGAGATCACGTCATCAGAGGTTTTATCCAGGCAATTATTCTATTAGTTGCAAGACCACGAAATATTTATTTAGGCAATTTTTGCATGTTCGCAGTGGTTAAAGGGAAAAGACTTATGGTAGTCATGAAAAGGGATATCACATCACCGAATGTTTTATCTAGGCAATTAGTATGTTGGTTGCGAGACCATGAAGTGTTAATTCAGGTGGTTTTCACATATTCACAGCGGTTAAAGGCAAAAGACTTTAGGTAGTCACGAAATAGGATATTACATCATCAGAGGTTTTTTCTAGGTAGTTAGTATGTTGGTTGCAAGACTAAAAAATGTTAATTCAAGTAGTTTTTGCATGCTCACAATGGTTAAAGGGAAAAGACTTTCGACAGCCATGAGACCATGATGGCAGGGATTTTCATGTTTTGGAGTTCTGATAGAAAGATATGTCATCCTATGAATCCATTAAAAGTTAAGATGAAGTCGTCTTCACCACTTCACATCAGTTAGAAGGAAATGGGTTTTGACAACTGCAAGACTACGATGTGAAAAGCTTAAGTTTCGAAGCTATGACAGAAGGGGAATCTCATTGGAAGAGGATATAAGGCTTATTGCAGGGTCACAAGGGTAAAGTGAATATTTGATTTAACGGTTGTGATAGCTTGAGAAAAGAAAAAGAAGGCTTTTACAATTTCACAAAAAGAATTCAAAGTTAAGTTAAACTGATTGAGACAGAGTGCAAAAAGAAGGGTTTGACAACTCATAAGATTGTATAAAGTATTTTTAAAGCTTGAAACTTGGAAAGTACAAAAGGACAAGTTTTCAAATCTATTATCTGATTCCTGATAGTTGATGAGTTGACATTCTAAGGAAAATGAAATAAAGGTAGTACTTACTACTGGTAGTGGTGGATAATAGATATCCATGCACATGCAAGCTTTTAAAGCCATTAAAATTTAACAATTTAACATTGTAGCTCATCATGTAGTTGCAGAAAACTAGAATTCTTAGATGTCTAGAGCTAATAGAGAAAAAAGAATTTGTATTAAAATCAGAATGGAAGTTCAGTAAAATAATCAATAAAGAAGGGCACTAGGGAGGGTAGCAAGGTTTCATTGTCTACCAAATTTGAAGAAGAAGGGTTGAAGATTCTCCCTAAATCTTCCAATGCTCAAAGTGCTAATGTCATTGCGTTTAGAGATGCTTACAGCTTCTATAGAGATGCTCAAGTACCAGACACCAATGGAACTGAATTGTTCTGGTACTTTTACAAGAATAGGGTGCAGAAGTTTCCCATCTCAAATCTGTGGATGAAGAACATGGGGAAGTTGACAATGCCTGAGGGTATACATGGATGTTGACCTTATCAAGGCACTGGTAAATGCATATACTCCTACCACTTGATCCTTTCATAGAAAGGATATGAGCATTCTTTGTATGTTAAGTAAGGATTCTTTTGCTAAAGCATTTGATTTGTAGGATCCCATGTTAGTTCCTATTAACCTAAAAAAATTGGAAGCAACATTTTAGAAACAGAGAGTTTTCTATACAAAACATGCAATGTTGGGACATATCTCAAGGGAAAATAAGATGAAAGGAGAATTCTTGAAAAAGCTTACTAATTTTATAGCCTTGTCATAGAGTTAGTGCAAGAAGTTGGGTCTCACTTTCGGCCAAAAAGTGAAAGTGTTTTTCCTATTTTTTAAATTTATTGTCAATTGATGTCAAAATTTGATGCATTTAGAGATTGAATACAAAAAAACTTTAGAAATAAAATTTTTATTGTTTCATATCTAGTTTTTGAATATCTAATTTATTTGTGTACACATATGATAGATTTTTTTTTTAGTATGGATCCTTAAAAACCACTTTTTCAAAATGTCTATTTTAGGACCTTACCACACTTGTGTACGGACACCATAATTTGACACAAATAAATGAATTTTCATAAACCCTTTCAAAGGGAGTTACCTAATACACCTAAGATTGATGACAATATTTTTCCTTAATTTTTTATTGAATAATTTTATTTTTATTAATTATTAATTGGCTATAAAGGTAAATTTTAAAACCTCTCATGTACGGACAACATAATTTGATCAAAATTTCACTTTTTTCAAAAATTCTTTTTTTTAACCTCAAAAGAATTGTATGTAGATTGATGAAATATAAATTAATTTAAGAAAATTTATAAAATAAAAACGTTATTAAAGTTTTAATGAACTTCACTATTTTACATTTAGGTACCACATTTCATTAAAAAATAATGCAAAAATAGTAAATAAAATCATAGCACTATAAAATTCATATTTCTGAAACCAGGACGGTGAGAGCTCTAATGGATTTTTGTTTCATAAAAAAAATTTGATTGGGAAGACCCTCTAAAAATTATGGCAAGGCGTGAATTTGTTAGTTTAATGCCTTAGCCAAATCTTGAGAGGTCAAGGCATAGGCTTGGTCTCACCAAGCGTATCCCAAGCCAAAATCTAGGGTAGCAGGAAAAAATCCTACCCAATGTTCTAGGAAATAGGCACCGTTATTTAAATTCAAAAAATGGGTACCTATTTTGAAAATGTCAAATCGGCACATACAATTCCCCCCTTTTGTTTTTTTGAATTTTTAGAAATGGGTACCCATTTCTAAAAAAAATAAATATTTTATGTTTTCAAAAATAGGTACCCATTTTTTGAAAATACAAAACAAGTACCAAATTTTTAAAAAATCAGGTGCCCATTTTTTAGATTTCAGATCGAGTGCCCAAACCGAAAACGGGTACCCCTTTTTTAAAAATGGGCATCCATTTCTAGAAGAGCACAATCGCAATTAGCGGACTTCCACAAAATTGCGACCCACCTTTGTGCTCTTACCCCATATTTTTGTGCATACTTTCAGAAAAAAAAAATTGGTTAAACAAACTATTGGGAGTGGATGGATCCATGGATGCCTCCCTAGAATTGTATGTGATAGCTCTAGACATTTAGGACCCACATACTAATGTGGGGTATGATTTTGGAACATTCATTGCTAATAGTATTCATCAGTAGATGGTGATAGCTCAACAAGGTGAGCTTGGCAATTTCAAATTTCTACATTACTTGTTGCTTATGCATCTCATCCTCTTCTACAGTGTGGGCCATGTGGATTCAAGTTTCATTGAAGTTTTGGACAATTTTGGAGAGGCATTGCTTGTTCCAAGATGGGAAAGATTATGGTAGAGGTTCCACTCTTTTTCTAATTCCCTCTCTTTTTATAATGATTTTGTTGTAACTATTCATAGGATGTTAGGTTCAAAATTAGAAAGATTACCTAGGTTAATCAGGAAGATTGTTAGACCAACTATGTGTTTTGATGATGCAGGACCAATTGATCATGATTGGGGCAGTGCCTTTTTGTTAGCAAACTATACAGTGATTAGAATTTTTGGTTGTTCCCAACCCCCTCATTTCTTGCCAGGATATGTACTAGAGAGGATGGGTGTAGTGGAAATTTTTTGGCAGTTGTTATCCATGAATAGAGAATATCTAGGGCCAAACATCAAAAAGGGCTCTTTTCTGCGTAGAAATTTCAAAGTAGGGAATTTTGAAATTGGTAAAGATGTCATTTAGGAAGTTGATGCCTTCCTAAGAGAGTTAAATTTCCCCACTGCCCCCACTACGGCTTATGACCCATATAACATTGTTAGAAGTTCTCTTAAACAAATGAGGGGTTATAATGTCGTCATTGGAAGGAAAATTTTGGAAGAGGATATCATTAGGGATCAATTGGATGAAGATGTCTATGTTGATAGCATGCAGAAGTGGAGAGAAATCCTCTTAGTAGAGGAAGAAAATAAGAAAGTAGATCCTAATTTCTAAGGCATCTATTCTGATTTACCCTATTTTTTACAAATTGATAAGTGTATTGATGAGTTTGATTACATTATGGCTCAAGTTCCTCAAAATTCTAAAGATAGGGTAAACCCTTCTTCTCTAGAGGCAGATGTTGTATTGGAAATCAGTGACAAAGAAGATCAGCCTGGCCCTTTAGACTGGGATAAAAGGGGCAAGAAGAAACAAAATTTGATTGAGGTTCTAGAAAAGGCTAGAGAGAAAGCCTTACAAGTGCTTCCAAAAGGAACTGGGTATTTTGATGATGCTAGACAAAAGTTCTTAATTGATCAAGCTACTCAAGAGGAGAGGAGGCCCAATAGTTTAGAACTGTAGTCCATGATACTGGATGAAAAAATTATATGGGCTTAGGAATTCATGAAGGATGATGATTTTATCAAGAGTGAAGAATTCAAAAGTTTTTTCTATAAACTCAAATAGAATGAACTTTCTTTGCATGTAAAACCTATAGACACAAATGAAAAAGTGACTAAAATGGTGTAGAAGCTCCAAGCCTATGATCCTAACAGTGAAAGCTGCACTATAAAGGAGGCTAGGGAATTGGTACAAAGGAGTGGTATGATAGTTTTCCCATGATGAGATATTAGCTCATCATTCCTACTTGATCAAATCAGGAGAAAAGAAAAATCAATCTCTTATGAGGAGATTAATCCATTTGGTGAGTTGTAGGGGGCAGGATTTAATATAGATAGTAAGGCAATGGCTATTTGAGTATACCTCCAGAATTAGAGAAGCCTACCCTAAAGGAAACTAAAGAGACACTGGCAGGTACTACAATTTTCTAGAATGCACATTGAACTTCTTTAGATCAAATTTACAACCTCCAAAACACTGTTGCTATGCTAGGCAAGAACAAGATTGATATTCTTCAAGAACAACTAGTGCATAATATAAAAAGTACCTTGACGCTAGGAAGAAGTGTGAAGAGGGAACGAAAATAACATATGTTTTACAACATGCTTTAGAGGAATCAAAAAAGGAGAATGAAGATTTGAAAAGAGAAGAAAGGTCACTAAGAGTAAGGGAGGTACAAGACCAAAATATTCAAACTAAATAGATAGCAGAAGAACCACATCCAGTAACACATATGGATGTGGATGAGTTTGAGATTAGCAAGGATGCTAAGATCAAGACAATGAAACAATTTTTGATTCATAGAATCACTTCTTTAAAGAGAGCCTCTGTAATTGTACATACTATGTACAATACTCTATAGAGTAATGAATACCAGTGCTCTGAGGCTTTATCACTATTGTCTCCATTGTTTTCCTAGCGGGGCCATACATTCAATTCTTTGATAGGTTAGTTCCTTTACAAACATAGAGAAAGGAACTCCCTAAGGAGATCATTGTTCCTATAAGGAAAATGATAAATCAAGTTAAAGAATTGAATTCATTCTTCAATGGTAAGATTGAAGTAGTAAGGGGAAAATTGAAAAGCATAGCATTAGGTACCACAGAATTCATTCCAAAAATTTTGAACAACAAAGAGTATGTCAAATCTTGGCAAGAGTGGTCCGAATCTTTTGATCTAATATTAGACCATCCAAGATTTCTAGTATTTTCAAGAGGTGAATCAAGTGCTCAAGTTGTATATGATATGATTGATATGACATACAAAATTGAAGCAAATATGAACAAAATTATTGGAGAGGGTAAAGCCATCACAGATGCAAAATAGACTAAAAACATCAGTGAATTAGAGGTAGTTAGAAATATAGTGTGGCCTATCGTGGATCTAGATATTTCCATCTAGGAGGTTATAGCAGATATCAAAGCAATCCCTTTAGTAAAAGATGATTAGCAGAAAAGATGGTGGCCCTGGGGAATCAATTGGAGGACAAGTGTTGCAAAAGAATATCAAAGAGAAGTTTTTCATCATACCAAATTACCTTACCTTTGTGGTACATTCACTATGGGTAATGATGCAGTTAGAATTTGAAGACAGGCTTAATGATCACTTGCCACTTGTCACATTTTGTAATTGTTTCCCCTATTTCTGTTAAAAGATGTTACAAAAGGTTTCAACAAATTGTAATGATTATCTTAATTGTTGTTATCTTTTGTCTTGTGTAATGAATCATCATGTAACCTTTCCAAGCTTGAAGCTTGTTGTAATAAAAGTGATATAAATATGAGTTCCCAAGTCTTAGAAATGGTCTGATCTATTGTTATTTTTTAGATTAAGTATAATTTGCTTTAAGAGCACATATTGTTCCAACTCTATGTATTTCCATTATGTTTTGTACTTAGTAGTTCTCTATGATGTTAATGTTAATGAAAAGTGCCATAATCTGTGCTAATATTATGGCCTTTGCACACATCTCTATTATCTCTTTTATTATTATCAAACAACTAAATCAAGAGAAAGATACAAAAATAAAATTGTGTCAACAATATGAATAGAGTAACAACTAACAAAAATATTGAACTCAAATCAAGACAAAGGTAAAAAAACATTATGTCGACAATAGAGTAAAAAAAATCCTTAACTCAAATTTTATAAATTGTAATTGCAATATGACTGAATATGGAAGAATTGAAGTAGAGTATACCTGTAAATTCCTTAGAACTCAATGCTACATTGCTAAATCACGATTCACGTCATTGACTCAGTCTCAAATGTGATTCTTCTATATCCCATATGGACTCCAGATCCTGAAACTAACTAGTACTAATAGGTTCCTCTTGATTTTGAATCGTGTATTCAAAATTTGTAAAATCTTCAACTTCATTCTAACATTGAGACCTAAATTCATCATTTATGTTGGAGTCAGAAATAGAAGTAGAACCATCATCTTTTAAAGTTTTGCAAAGGCCTCATCTTTCATGCATGGAATTCCAAATGTCCAATCACCTATCATAAGGAAAATCTCTAATATTGTATTGAGTTACAAACAACCTCAAGCAAGTTTCCAATTTTTTGTCTAGTTTGTTTTTGACATTTGATTTCAAAAACCCCAATGCACTAAAAACTCTCTCATCTTCCATCAACCCTAATATCATTGTTTGACATAAATCAACAAGCATTAAAAATTTTGATATTGAAGTACGTAATACTTCACCCTAACTTGTTCTTTTCTAGAGCCTTGTTATTACACTAGGATCGAATAGATTCTCAAATTTTTCCATTCGTTGTTTTATACACAATGCAAAAATTTTGCATTGTTTTCTAAGATTATTTGAATCTAATATTCCTAGTATTAGTTGTCCATTGTAATCTATATGCTTTGAGTTCTATGTTATCAATTCATCAAGTTTATTATGAAACAACTTTGCATCACTTGGATTATGTCCGAAAGTGTTTCATAAATTGAGGAAACACACAACTCATGGCTTCAAGAATTTCTTCTCGAGGGAATCTTTCATGAATCTCACTTGAAATTTTGTAGGAAATAGACTTCACATTTTCACTAAAAAATTTAACAATCTTGTCAAAATCATCCTTTCTAACTAGTAGTACTCTGCCTCTCTTGGTTGTTTTAGATTGGTGCGTTGGTATTTAAAATCCTTTCACAAACACACAGAGCTCATTTTTTCCATTGAATCATAAAAAATTCTTAGCATGATTCAAATCTGTAATTATCTCCCACCTTGAAAAAATTGGGCTATGACTTGAGAGATCTGAATACAAAGAATCTAGAGCCATGCATGTCATTTTACATAAATCAGAATACTCATTAATATACATAGTTCTATCTTGGGCTTTCTTAACAAGTTTGTTCATTAAATCCAACATGGGGAAAAGACTGGCTAAAGTTAATAGGTTCTCTATATCACTTAACTTATTCAAAAAATTAGAAGCTCTAACCACTGTAAGGCATTGCTCATATTGAACTCCAATCAAGGATTGATATTCTTATAGAACTCATTATGCTGGTCCATGCAAAGATATCCATCTGGTCTCAACATCCTTGAGAATCTTATTTCCTATTGTTACTCCCTCCAAAAAAAATATTAAATTCTACAAAGCATTTAGGACTTCTATAAAAGTACGAGTGGAGCTCACCTATTAGATCTTCAACTTTTGACACTGTAGGAAAAGTACTTACAATCTTAAATGCTAAATTCATTCAGTGGGCTATGCAGTCTATGCCAAGCATGTAAGGTGCAATACTAGTTTGTAATCTTGCACAAAGACCAGTCCTTTGCCCTTGCATTATTGCAGCTCCATCAACTCCAACACACACTAACTTCTTTTCAATTATCAAGTCATCCATACCAAAAATTTCATTCAAAGCTTTCTTAACTTCTAATATAATTTTTTTCCAGTTGAATTGGCCCTCATTTTACAAACACAAAGTAGATTAGCTTGATGGACATGATCTTTTACAGTATATACATGCATACAAACCCAAACATTCTTATCTACTGCAGTGACTTCATCTAAGGATAATGAAGTGAATTTGGATTCTCTTACTCTCTCTTGTACATTTTTCTTTTCCACCTCAGCAAGATAGCTTGCCATTTCCCATCCAATGTATATTGACCAATGTGACATAAGATAGTGAGGAACTCTCGAAAAAGATAATAAATTACTATATTCTAAAAGGTCTCTCATAGGATGCCCTCTAGATAGAATATGAAAAGTAACACTCATCTAAATGGTCTTTTCCAAGTTTGCATCATTGGTTGCATGTTGAAGCCCATCCTTGATTGGATTACCACTATTGCCACTACCAATTACCATTATTTTCTTGAAATGTTGTTCATATTCTATGGCATGTTTAACATGAAGGCATTCTTCCTTTTATTTCCATCTTCCTGTTGCTACTTCCTTTCTATCTATGATTTGTTTTTCATAAACCTTACCAATATGTTTTTCTATAGTGTTGAGCTTTAGCTGCAACTTTTTCTCTCTTTTAGTTTTCTAGGTATAAATCATACACTTGCATTATGTTGGTGGTTCATCATTGTTTGTGACTGGTTCAATAAACTAGTACTTTGCTACCCAATCAACCTGGAAAGTCATTTTCATTTCCCACTCTCGCTCCATTTTTATATTCCTTTTTCTTTTCTTCCTACCAACATCAATATTATCTTCTGTTACAACATCTTCTATTGTTTGAACATTGTTATCAATATTTGATGCATTTTGATTTAATTGAATAACAACCTAGTCTTCTAGTGGTGCTGAGGTATTGTGATTTCCTTCTGCACTTGTACTTGCACAAGTTGGTGGACCAAAAACATTCTCAATTTGAAACAAAGCCTTTATGGTAGCATCTCTAAGTTTTTGGCATTTTGATGTAAGATTAATCTCTTCACTACCCTTGGGGGTTTTACCCTTGTCACTTCCCTGTGACTGAGAAATATTAGTTACAGACTCACCCTTCCTTGACATATCAATCCACTAACAATCTGTTTACTTCCCTGAGAATAAGAAATATTACTTTCAGACTAGGAATTGAAACTTAAAGAAAAAAAGTTAAATTTCAAATCTAATTGTTGACAGTTGGTGAATTGAAATTCCATGAAAAAGGAAATAAAGGTGGTCAATATCCATGCATGCAAGCTTTAAAAACCATTAACATCGCCAGCAACTTTCAGCATTGCATCCACTTTTTGAAAAAAATCTAATGAAAATGAGATAAGAAAGGAAATTGTAGATAAGCTTCTTATTAAATTAAACTAGATAAGCTCAAGGAGATTATGTCATAGCACATATCAGTGTACCACCACTTGTGGAAGCTATCTCTAGAGTTTAAGTTGTGCCCGCAATGTGCCCTACGTTGCCAAAAATTTGATGGAGTGCTAGTGGTATTTAGTGAATGTCTCATTGCTTGGGTGAATTCAGATTTATACATATTACAAATCAATACAATTACCAATTTACCATGCCAAATGAGCTTACTCCTCCACAGAAAAATGAAATTGTGTTGGAAAAACAAGCTGACTCGTCCACTTTCCATAATGTGAAATGAGTTGACTCCTCCATGGTAAAATGAAACTAAGATGGAAAATTCCCCCATACTACATGAAACAAAAACTTGAAACCTGGTAACCATTCCATGATAAGCATTACCTGGTCAGCTATGTGAGAGGTGAATAATACTAGGGAAAACTCAAACGTAACATTTTCCTTAGCGATTACAATGCTAGGCAACTAGGTAAACCCAACAAAGCTTGACGACTAAGAAACCATGGAAGGGCTCACAAATCACCAAAAATAACACTAGCAAAACACTAGATTCACCAAAATATTAAAATTTACCACTATATTATACCTTGCATGCATGTCTTTACTTTCATGTCTATTACATGAATTAGATGCATGCGAATGATTTTGGCTAAAAGGTTTTAGAGATTAAATATTGTTTCTTCTGATTCAACCCCCCTCTCAGAAGTAAATCTTCCCACTTGTAAATTCTAACATATAGTACTAAAATTCACAATCTTATAAAATTTTATATGGCAAGATTTCTTATTCCATAACCTATCATCATCTACTTTAGCAACAAAACATGTCATTGTGGTAGGGTTCAACTAACATACACTACCTCTTGTTCTTGTACCAATACCAATCAATATACTATTCTTATCCTTGATGATGTAATTATTTTCTATAAGTTATAATCAATATATGTTTTTAACAAGCTATCCAACATTAAAAATATTATGTTTCAATCTATCTACAAATTGAACATCTCTAGTATTTTTATTTCTGTCAATAATATATTATTGTCCATTTATATGACATGTTGTATTATTCCCAATTCTAACTATCCCACCATCATAACCATTGAATTCAACAAAAAAATTCATATCTCTAGTCATATGATGGGAATAACCACTATGTATAATCCACTTAAGAAATTTCTTCTCAATATGTTATACTAATGCTCTTGCTTATGTTATTTCTTTTATTAAATTCTGAGGTTTTTTCTCTTTAACAGAAACAAATACTATTTAATCATCTTCATCATCACTATCTTCTAGAAAATTCACCATCTTAAAGTTAAATTCATCATCCTCATTAGCATAGATGAAATCCATATGTACTTTTGATTATTAAGGTTTTTTAGGCTTAAACTTCTTCACTCTTTTAGGAAATTTAGATGAATAATGGCCAAGTTATTTACATGTCCAACAAAGAAGTGTCCATTTACCTTTAGTTTTTGTCTTCATAAGGAGGGAAAGATTGGCATCAACGCTTTTATCTCCATCTACTTCTACTACTCAACTACTACTACCATTATCTTCACTTGTGCTTGCACTTCTTGTACATATAGGTTTGTCTCTTTGCATTCTAAAACTAGTTTCCACTCTACGAAATTCTTGTCTATGTCAACCACATTTAAAATGTATGTAACCTTGCAATAAGAAGCTCTCTTGTAAAGTTAGGTGTACATGAAATAACTTGTTCAATAATTTGTGCTTTCTAATGAAAATAAAGAGTCAATGCCTAGATAAAGATTTTTCACACAATCCCATTTTCTATCTTATCTCCTCCACAAAATTTTATTCCAATAACATTTCTAATATTGTACTCGATGGTTGGTACTCCCCTTAATACCACAATACACAAAAAAACATAAATAAATGACACAAATTGAGATTAAAAAAATCAACTCCTAGTTATTCCCAAAAAATTGAAATTATAGAATAATAATATGCAACCCACAAGGGCACTTCCTTAAGAAAGTTTGCAAGATAGAGTTGCAACTATTACCCAAAATTGGCTTAGAAAACCTACAAGCCTTCCTTATATAGGCACGTTTTACCACCTGAGCAGGTTCTAGATACTAAGGCCTAACCCATTAGGCAGATCAATCTCATATTAAATCATTTCATTAGACTTTATTATGTTGGATCATCCGAAGACAATTTACAAATTTTGTTTTTAGATGAGCCAACTTTTGGAGACCATAACTAGCAAAAAATTGACTTGATGGCCTATTATAACCGCATTATGAAATCCTTAGCTAGTGATATACTATAGTTGATCGTGCAAGAATTTGTTAGTTGAGGTTTTGTGTCATTTTGGATCTATCAGGCCTTTATCGATGGACATGCAGTTTGGATAGCCAAGATTCATATTAAAAATCTGCAATGACTACACTAATACATATGACATGACGACAACACTCATCTGGTAGGTAGTTACATCTAAGATGAACCTCAACATATGAGATTTGAAAAAACTAAAAAGATAATATAAACTTACTAAAATTAGTAATCTCCCTCAAATAGCAACTCTTCATGGGAATATGCCATATTGCAAACACAAAACTAGAATACAGGAAAAAGAAATATTTTCATGCGATGCAAGATTGCTCTTAGACCTAGGATGCTCTTGCATCACTACCAAATTAAGGTCTTATAGTTTCATCTTTCAACATATTGGCATCTTAAAATAAACATATCTAACTTTTCAATGTATCCTTCTTAGGATATTCACCACCTTCAAATATTCTTTGTAAAGTATTCCAAATTTCATTAGCATGTTTCAAATATTTAACCTCTCCATATTCTATTTTAGGAAGATTTGTTAGTAACACTTCTATAGAAAAAAATATTCTATATGAATGAGTCCTTCTCAATTTGTTCACAAGAACAAGCTTGTCTTTTCCAATCAACTTTCTTATTCACTATAACTAACCAAAATTTTGGACCCATGCATAGAAGGTGTGACTAAATGTCTTTTCCTTCCACCTATCATAGTTAATTACATCAAACTTTGGACTTTCTTTTCTAAAATAAGCTATGTATCACCTTAAGTTATTAAAATTCTCTTTCAAGGACCTGGCACTATGATACCAATTGCTAGAAAGTGATGTCCACAAAGATAACTAAGAGGGGGGGTGGGGGGAAGATGAATTGGTTAAATAATTAAAATAACTCTCAATATCTTTATTAATTCTAAAACATGCAGAAACTAGATGCAATAACCATCAAAGATAACCATGCACAATAAACCAGACGTGTTAACTAGGGAAACTCTTGATCAGAACCCCTGGAGGGGATGGTACCCACAAGATGATGTACTTATATAATAGTTCATTGTTAAAGGACATACTCTATTAAGAGTCAATGAGATACAATCACTACAGAGAGTCCCTATTAGGATACTTTGAATCCTTGTTAGAAGATTCCAACTCCATTAGGAGTTTTTAAAACCTTGTTAGGAGATTTTCCAACCCTATTAGGAGTTGAAAGGAGAAGAATTGGACTCATTATCTAAATAGCCTCAAAATAGTATTAATGAGATAATCTTCCATATAAGAATATCCAAGATTTGAAATGACTAAACAATAACTCCTTGGCCAATATAGTTCCTTTCAAGCTCACTGTACATCCTCAACATCAGTCTATACTTTGATCAAGGAAAATTTCATAGCCAAGTTCGCATATCCAAATCTCAAAATCCATATAATTTCATATTATATTTTAACACAAGGAATTGACATTTCCTTTATGCAAAATCCTAAAAACATTATTGTGAGAACCTTGAGGATTTCTCAATTTACAATGATAATATCATACATCTTTAAAATATTTCGATACACATCACAATATAATTAAAACTCTTACCACAATTATTTTATCAATAGTTTGCCTTGAGGGAACCATACATGAAATAATCTTCACCAAACCTCACAGAATGAACAACTCTTTTTTACATCTAAAATATGGTATCTTGAACATGTCTGCAATCATCCTCTAAGATTTTTTAATGGAATTCTTTCTCAACCAAAAGATTAACTGATTTAAACCAATACCCACTTTCTAGAACTCTTTCTAAAAGCTATCTCTAGAGAACATCACATAACTCTATCATATCTTCATATTTCTTTCTACACTCATAATTAAACCATATGTATACATCACTAAGTATATTCCCAAGTGTACATAACCCAACTTTTTTATTTTTGACCATGCCAAATGCATCTACCTATGTAACATTGGTGATCTTCGTAAACTAAAGTATATGTTGGCATCAATGATAAACACTGTCATGAATGAAACACATAAGCACTGAATCATATCTCTAGAAATGATATCATATTGTAAGGAAACCTAGGTGTGAGAATAGCTTCCTACACTAATCCCTTAAGAAAATTATTGTGCAATTTCCTATTAAACCCTTACAATTTCAGATTCGATATTATGTAAACAATTTAATATTGAAGTCAACCATGAATACAGAAAATAGATAGAGAAAGAAAACACATAAACAAAAAGATATTCTAGTGAGGAAACTTTTTTTGGTAAGGAAATCCCACCCCTCCAAAACCTACACAATGGTTATAGCACACTTGCAATGCAAGTTCTTTTAGGACACGAAAGACAAATCCAACTACAACAAACCACTACCAACAGTACACTTTTTACTCTCAACTATCTACAACTATGAAGTCACTTATATCATGCACTTTCCATTTTAGGGAAACTTCAAAAGAAGAACTATATTAGGGTTTTACCATTCTCTAGAAAAGTAGGAACCCAAATTTTTTTTTGGGCGATACCCCAAACCCCACAAGCTAGATGGATCAGACTCAAGTGTACAATACTCAATGATCAATTACTACATGTCTTCACATCTTCACCCATCATCATATCTTCCAAAGATAGCTCTTACACGTCATAGGAATTTTTCATAACTATTTCAATCATGATCTCCTTGCACAGTATTCAAGATGTTGATACATGCAATTGGAGTGACACATCAACATGCCACCTAGCCATGTACACAGTTAAATTATTTGCAAAAATACATTTACAAAACAAATAATAAGTATAGGAATTATCTAAGGTTAAGACACCTTATTCCTAACACATACCCAAACCCCACCCCCCCCCCCAACAAGATTATTATCAACATTCAAGCTAACATTATATTGTCAAGAGAATTGTTATTTATCTATTGTAAAGTTTGGCACAAACTTTTTCAATAGGAAATTGATTCTTGGGTGCACATTTTTATTCATTATCTTTCTACTTTGGTTGAAATCTTTTTTCCTCAAGTCCACATCAATGAGCTCATGTCTATGTTTTTTTGTATTAGAAATGATCTTGTAGTTTCAATTCTATAGTACTGAGCTCTTTCTATATTTGTAATCACATTATATTCATCATTAAAATATCTTTGTAAATTTTCACAATGTTTTTTTCCAAGTTTTGGTTTCCCACATATAAAAATCCTTATTTTAATTTTTTTTTTAATGTCATTATTTACATTATATTTTATATAGAGAATATTAAAGATAGTTAATTATATAATTTAGATTTTGGTCTATGCTTATTCACCCCCTCCTCTCAGCTTCTAGAGTATGTTCAATACAATTATCTCTATATAGTTTTTTATATTAATAGAATCCATAAAACAAGGGGACTTACCTTCGGTACATTACCATGGCAAGACCATTGAAAACACAACAATAGGAAAACATTAAACCAACAAACTACTTTTTTGAAAACATAAAACATATAGTACTCCTAATCATAGTTGCTGCCCATATATAAGAATTCATATATAGATAATGACTAGTGGCATGACTAAAACAATCAGCAAAAAACCTAAACCACCCATAATTTTAAAAATGTATAGATATCAAACTGAACACAATGTTTCCATTAAAAAAAATTAACTACACATCAATAAGTAGATCTACTATAGTAATTAAACCTCGAAATTGAATTGTCTCAAAGGCCTAGTGGCCTGAAGGTAAAATTATAAGTTGGACATGACTAGAGAAAGAGTATCATGAGTAGAAATAACAAAAACACAAGGCCTAAACATTGGCCTTCTCTTTCCCTTTCTTTTCTAGCAAGACCTTAGCCCAGTCATTTTCCAAGAAGCCATAAAGCTTGGTAGAGTCCTTTGAACCAAGGTTGTTTACCTCATTCTCTTGTTGTAATATAGCTAAAGAATAATGATATCAACATGAGTGACCTTGAGAAAAAATTTGGACAGAGAGGTGAAATCTAAGGCATCCAATTTTTCCTTAAGGGCCATAATATCATGCTTAGTGACTTGACACTGCTAACTAGTTTCTAGCAACTAGCACAATTACCCTTCTTATAAACTGAAGTTTTAACCTGCAAACACATAGGGTTGGTAATATGCATCTTCTTAATATTCTTTTCTATATGCACAAGTGAAGTTATCATCTTTACTGAGTCATCTTTCTACTTTCCCAGGGAAGGGACCACTCTAAAGTTAAAATCCACCATGTTTATAATGAAGCTAACCAACACATGAGTTGTGTCCTAGCTAGTTTATTTTATCTACTCTAAGGCTAAACTGGTCTCTTCACTCCAAATTCCTTCTAACTCATCATCCTTTCCCACCCCCCCTTTTAATTTTTTTCTCTTCCATATCATTGGTTTTAGACTTCATTTCCTCATTAATCTCCCAATCCCTAGAGGTTTTTTGTTTCACCCAATCCCTTTCTTTTACAAGTCTCCCATATCTTAATCTACCCCCTTCATTTTCTTTCTATGAATCAACTATGATGATTTCCTCACTATTTTCAACCTTTGTCTTTTTTTGGACCTTGTTATTTTTAGGTTTTCCTAAGGGTGTGGATGTCAAAGAGGGTTTTAGACTCGGTGCCATAGATAAACACCCATAAATTCTATTTGGGCAAGGTGGGTCTTAATAAATAATAATAGAGCAAGGATTGGCCTGTGCAAGGTGGAAGTTATAAATTTGGAGGATTGAGCCTTGGTGAAAAATAGTGTAACATTTTTCCATATCTATCTTATCCCTAACATAAGTAACATTGGCTTCAAGATCATGGAAGAGAGAAAAAGGAATAGAAATTTCATCATGGTGCCTGAGCTTATCAAGAAGGGGGAATAATAGCAATAGAGAACTTCAAACCTATCCTCAAGGAAAGATATTTCATGAGGATGAAACATACCTTGTCCCATGGGGATGGGAGACTTTCTTTACTGAACTAGCTAGGAAACCTCACCCATTTTTCATTCTTCTAAAAATATCTATTCATGCTAGTCACATCTATGAACTTAGTAACTTTCTCCCATTTTTTTGTGTCCATAGAAAGACTAGTTTTCATTGCAATTATCTCTTCATTAACATGGAAACAAATATCATTAATGATAACTCTCCTATCCACCAAAGAATAGATGAACTGAGTTGAAATATTGTCATCATACCCAACCATGAACTCCATGAAAGGAGGTACAACAAATTAACTTAGGGTCATATAGGTACATGATTTTTTGGAGTAATCACAAATTGTAGAGGGCTTAAGTTTTACCATATCACACACTTCTAATCCCTTCTTAGAGTTCTTTGATACCTCTGAATTGCTTAGCTTGGAAATACCTCGATACTTTTTCAAAAGCCTTAAGAAAAAGAAAAAGAAAACACAAATCACTTCGAAATAAATTTAGAAGATGAGATACATTGATAATTGCAAGGAATGTCTTTGAAAAACTCATCCCTTTGGCAATAAATGAACATGTGTGTACTTTTCTCCTTACCTTTCCCAAACAACCACTTAAGCCTCTGAGAATCACAATTCAATAAGCCATTCGAATGTTTCATAATTCTACTCATCGTGTTTTTAGTTAATAAGAAAAAGTAGGGTTTGAGGGTACCCAATACCCTTAATAGTCATTAAAAAATATAAATAATTAAGCTCCAATATAATTATATTCTAGAAAACCAACAACATGATAACCAATGTGAAAATAAATCTTGAGAAAATTAGACAAACAAAACCAGTAGGAGACACAACCAAGAACTAAAACAAGAAAACAAATACAACTAGGAGCATAGAGGAACACACTAACTCCATCACAGAATTCACCATCTCCTCTTTGAGGTCCATTTTACTTTGCATTACACCCTATATGTCGATGAGATCCCAGGGAGGATTAGTAACCATCATTTTCTTAGTGCTTGAATGTGTATGTTTCCTAAGCCTAACAATTTTCCCAATAAAATTACTAATATCGCAATCCAATACTATGAGTGCACTAGCATCCTATTCTTTATTTCTAGTAAGCTTGTTAAGGAAATCTACTAATGGAGACATGATATGTTGGTGGTTGTTTAGAATTTACTTGAGAGTATTTTATGTTTAGAAACTATCTCCACTAACACCTTAATATTATTTTCCATTCCTCCCACACAATCCAAACCCATCTTAGTATAACCTTCTACATAAAGCTCTAAATATTAGCATACCTTGGATTGAGAGACTTGCAACTTATATTTAGGTTCTTGATGGTATTAAAGGTCCATTTCTCCAATATGAAGGAGTACAAAGATATTGCACTAATTATCTAGAAGATAGCAAAGGATGCATCCACCTCCATTTCCTTTAAGTCCTCCTAAAACACATACACACTCAAAGCATTAGTGTAAATAGTTAAGTAGAGGGATACATTTATGTACCTCCATAGTCTTCTTATCCTTAGGTCAAATAATTTCCTTCTCTTGTTTCTTTATAAATCTATCCATGTCAATACAGTTCTGGGATATTGTGTTTCACTAAATAACTATAATTCAAAAAAATATGGTCTTCGTTCTCAATATCCCCTTCACCTATTGTCAGACATCATGTCCCAAATGAATACGGACATCATATTCTACTTACTATGTTATTCTATAGCATTGTTAAACTTAGCTAAACTTCTAGAAATTTCATGGCCATGTAATATTAAATTTCAATATCTAGTGTTACATATTTTTTCAAGCCCTTGAATACCTTGGTTTCCATTTTCTTGAAGTAGGAGCATCTTGGGTCAATGAAAAATCCTATGTCAACCAAAATATTTCTCTCTTTTCTATACCAATTTTTTATTCATAAAGTATCTATTGTTTCTCATGGTTTCAATTGTACATAATTGGTATCTTATTGTTGACCCTTTGGTGATCCTTACCCTAAGTGTGTGAAATCCAATGTTCATTGTGCCTGGATGCTCACTTCTCATTGTGTGTTTCGCATAACACGTTATGAAATTTATTTCTACAGAATTTCTTATGATGACATGATGTCTTGTGAGATTACGAGACATGTCTTGGATCATGTGCGGACTTATTTGTAAGAGTGCATATTCTATTTTTATCATTTGATAGTTCACTTTTTTTCTCCTCCAAGGTAGACCTATTTGTAATTGAATGGTAGGTAGGATAACTTGTGGTCTTGTTAGCTATATAAGAACTTGGATAAGCTTTAGAGGATAAGATGGAGGAGTTAAGTAAGCTTTATATAGGAAGATGGTAGAAGATAGATGTAAGATGAAGAATGTAGCAATTTTATACTAACCATAACCCAAAAGGACCTGAGTTAGGAATGTTGGGTGTTTGAAAACATATTTTATCATGCCAATTGTCAAATCAATCAATAAATCATTTGGTTCTTACTACATACTATGGGTTCTCTTCCATGTGTACTCTAGGAAATATGTTAGAGGATTGGACTTGGCATCTTTCTTCTACCATCCTTACATCAGGTGGTATTAGAGAATCAAAGTTTCCTCACACAAACATCTATTCTTCAGTTATTTGAAAGTCTGATATACAAGCATCTTGGGTCATTGAGCAATCTTGCATCGACCAAAATATATTTCTATTTTTTGTACTAGTATGTTATTTGTTAAGTAGTCATTGTTGCTCATCTTCAAGTTGTGCAACAGTAGAATTTTACTATGGACCCATTGGTAATCTTTACCCCAAGTAAACAAAATCCAATATTTGTTGTGCTTGGAGTTGCATGCCTCTTTCTCTTCACTTTTCATTATGTTTTTCATGTAGTGCATTATGAAATTTCTTTCTATGTGATTTCCTATGATGATGTGGCACCTTACATGGTTAAGGGACATCCCTTGGATCATGTTTGGACCTATTCCTAAGAGTGTGGATTCTATTTTGATCATTCAATAGTTCTTTTTTTTTCTCTTCCAAGGTAGAACATATTTGTAACTAAATGCCTAACTTGTCAACTTATGGTATTGTTGGCTATATAAGAACTTAGCTTTTCTTTAGAGGATAAGATAGAGGAATTAAGTAAGATTTGGATAGGGAGATGGCATAAGATAGATGGAAGATGAAGAAGACAAGATTCTAATTCTCTAATTGTAACTTTTTTATACTCGCTGCAACCCAAAAGGCCTCACAGTCAAGCATGTTGGATGTTCTAAGGTATATTTAATAATGTCACTTGTCTAATCAATCACTAAGTCTCTTGGTTATTACTACTTACTGTGTTTTCTTTCGTGTGTACTCTTGACAAGGTGTTATGAGATTGGACTTGGCTTCTTTCTCCTACCATCCTTGCGTCATTTCTTTACTATTTTAAATGATGTTTATGTAGGTTAGAATTTTCACCCGTCTTTAAATTTAGATTCTTGATTTTTGTTCACATACACAATAAATATTGTCTTAAAATATAAAATATATATATAAGCTTGAATAGCATAAGTAGAAGCACAATAACACTAATTGAACGCTACAAAACTATGGACTCCTAGCCCCTCCTACGGAATTACAATATTATTCATCTTTGTTAAACATTCATGTATACTTTTAAGCATATGATGATGCTTCTCATGTCCTAGCAAATAGCTGCCTCACCGCCTTATATTTGGTCTGACCTAATGTTGATTTCTAATATATTAGAATTTAAAATCAAATTGATGATATGTACACATATGCACATCACATGAAAACATAAGTTTAGGACCACTTTAACTTCTGCATAGACTATTGGTGATCAAGAAGAAATGGAAGGTGAATCTGAAAAATCAAGAATATAAATTGGTGATCAAGAAGAAATGGAAGGTGAATATGAACAATCAAAAATAGAAAACGAACTTGCGAGGGAAATCCTTTACAAGTCGGTTATCATCGCTTCCTCGCTCTATAAATACCAAAATGTCAATAACTCAGTAGTACGCAATACGTAATATCTCTTACCATTTGTAACCGAGGAAGGGGGCCGCGGTGGTAATCATGGGCAAATACAAAGGAGTGTGGCGATGGACTGACGGTACATATGGTGTGGTCATCCGAAGCAAGAGAAAGAGGGATAAGTATGGCGAGTATCACACAGAGGAAGAAGCCGCCCAAGAATATTACTGTAGGATGTTCCGAAAGTGCGGTAGGCGTGCCAAACTGAAATTTCCTCTAAACGTTAAGAAGAGTATAAAAATCCCTTTTCTTAAACCTCCACTTCATACATTCGACCTAAAAGGACACAAGGGAAAGATGTACTTGTGGAAATGAAGACGACGAGACTGATCTTGATAATTCTTTTGCCGATTTATTCAATGAAAGTCCAGACCCTTTACGGAAAAACCCAGATGACCGAGACCCTCCCCCACCTCCAGCTATTGTTCTTGCCAATTAAGCTCCTATGCTGCTTTACTATTATTTCTTTTATCCTACCTTTCTACTGTACTCCCACTATGAAAATTGATTCTGCGTCGTCTTATTTTATATATATATTCATCTATTTTCAAAGATAGAGAAATTGATACAAGTTGACCTAAAAGAAATTTTAAGACAATCCATAAGCCAAGAGATCCATATGGAGGTGGATGTCAAGGGGCAAGCAAAATCCATGAATGTATTTATCAACTGTTATCTTTTTGTATATCTGGTTCGATCAATTCTTGCCGCAACACGTTTCCATGAAGCAAATAATAGACTCAATTGACATTTCAGAAGTAATATGGAAATATAATTTAAATACATATTAAGAGTTTCTGCATTCTTTAAATTGTTTCAAAATTTTACTATGCAAGTGTTTTGCAATTTTCAATTAAAACTGTTTCACCTACGCAATTCAATCTAAAGTTTTGAATTGTGGTAAAATTAGCAATTGCACTTTAGTGTACAATGGGTATGTCGAATATATGTGAAAGATCAATTAAGAAAATTTTGGTATATTCATTAAACAAATTATAATACATCAGGTTGTTTTTAACAATAAAGTTATTAATGAATAACATAATCAAGTTCCATTATAAATAGAATCATGGTATGTTTACAATATGGAAAGAGGTCTAGAAAGTGATATATATTGAGATGGAAATATTCTCTCTCTCTCTCTCTCTCACACACACACACACACACACACACATTTGTTCTCCCCTGCGGACATTTTTCCCATTCTTTTCTCTTTTCCCTTATGTTGTTCCTTCCAACTATCCTTTATCTCTTCCTCACTCATTTCTCCCTCATTCCTTTCTCTTTTCCCTTATGTTGGTTTTATATATCTTCTTTCTATCCATCCCTCCTTTCTATCTTCCTATCTCTTTTCTCATTTTCTTCTTTACATGTCTATATATTAAAAATAAATCAAAAATCAAAAACTCAAATTTTCACTACATTGAGGTTGGCTTCTAGTTATTCCAAAAAGCTCTACATTGAGGTGGCTTCACATTCCTAACATTTGTATGAATATCCTTCTTGTGAGATGTTCTAAGAAATTGCTAATGCTTACATGAAACCTTTTCTTTTCACCAGTTTAGACTCAGGGGGTAACACACACACACACACATTTGTTCTCCCCCACACACTTTTCTCTCATGTTGTTCCATCGACCTCTCCTTTGTCTCTTCCTCTCTCATTTGTCCCTCATTCCATTCTCTTTTCTCTAACGTTGGTTTTATATATCTTCTTGTTGATTTTACATATCTTATTTCTATCCACCCCTTCTTTCTATCTTCCTATCTCTTTTCTCATTTTCTTCTTTATATGTCTATATATTAAACTAAAATTTCAAAAACACAATTTTGGACTACATTGAGGTTGGCTTCTAGTTATTCTAAAAAGCTCTACATTGAGGTGGCTTCACATTCTTGACATTTGTATGAATATCCTTCTTGTGAGATGTTTTGAACAATTGCTAATGCTTACATAAACCTTTTATTTTCACCAGTTTAGACTTAGGGGGTCAATCTCTTCATGGTAACATTCAAGACTTCATGTGATAGTTACTCCATTTTGAGACTTACTATTTTTTTAATTTTATGTATAATATAATATCATTAGTAACTTCTTCTTCTTTATCAAAACAATAATTATAATTGTATTTTGGTAAAATTACATTTAATAATATAGAATACACAAAATATATAATAATTATATTATATAATTGATCATCTTTTGAATGTAAAAGGTATGTTTATTCTCTTAAATATTTGGGAGGATAGACCCATTTGCAAAACATGATGTTATGTCTTTGGTATATAGTTAACCTTTATACTATTTCGTAGAGTTATTGAAGGTCTCTTTCTCTACCTTTTAATATTTATCTCTTTCTTTGCCTTTCTTCTTCCCCCTCCATTTGTTGAACCACCTCTATTTCTATTCACCCATCTTACTCCATCACTTTCTTTCTATACTTTTAAATCTCTCCATATCTATATTTATCTCTATCTTGTTATCACTATCAGTCTCTATCTTGATGAGACATGAATTAATAAACTACTATTTATCTCCATTAATAATCCACAAAAGTATCTGACACAAGTGCAATTTTAAGGATGCGGGGCTATCCTCTCTCCAAATTGCACTATTAACTAAATTTCAAAAAAAATGAAAACATAATGAAATTTTTTGAAATTTTCAGCATTTGATCTTCATGATCTATATATTTTGTGATCAAAAACAACAAAAATTTTGAGAAAATTTTGCTGTGTTTTCGTCAATCTGAAAAAGAATCATATTTGACTCTCTTTTTTAGATTTTTCATACATTTTGTTTCGAGATTAACCAGCCCCTAATTTTAATAGCAGAAACATAGATCTGCTTACCCTATAATGGATGATAATCTATGCTAAGCCCGATTAACATGATTGTAATCTATCCCACTGCATACTGAACATGGAATTAAATGCACTTCATCATGAGCCATGTGTCATCGTCTTCCCTTCTCATACTTATTGTGGCTGTCTTATAGACTTTATATTGCGGATTCTAGTCATTCCATACCGCCTAACCTATTCTACCCACATTTCCTGTATAAAGTATGTAAGAATCTGTAATATGTAGAACCAATATAAACACCATGTAGAAATCACATATATGAACACCAAGCTGGACAATATATTAGCTCTATCCAAATGGTTACAATAATAAGAATTTGTTTGAGGCGGCATACCATTAGGGTGTTCATATCTATAAGCTGTACAAGGTAACAAAAAATACTCATGAGAAATTGAAATTATAAGGAAAATTTTCAAAACAATATAGAATTATATTATCTACTGTCTCGCTAGTTTGTGGATTTTGGTAATATTCATTATTTTGATTCTTACAGTGGCCATCGGAAGTGTAGTCATTTTCGTTCATCTTGCGGCCTTGTTCTTTGTCTCCTCTGCCCTGGATTCGGCCTTCGCATTGCCCTCATTGTGCGCAAACCCTACTTTTTTGTTTTCTCCCTTTTCCCACTTTTCACTCAATTATCTGTTATTTGCAGTTTTCTTTGTGCATTTGAGTGCAAGATTCCCCTGTTAAAGTTATCATATTGAGTTGCCCAGAGCTCTGCTACGTAAAATATGTTGCTCTATCGAGTTTTTCTAATTTAACTCATTGATGATCTCATGTTTATGGTTTTCTATTTTTCGAGGAACACGACGTTTCGAAAGATGGAGAAGGTTTTGTAAATTACCGAATACGTGTAAAATGTAGCAAAACAAACGAACGGATCGGATCAGTTTTATGGACGTCCTTCTCCTTTCCAACATTATCACTCGTTAAATGAAAAATTCAGCTCTTCCACGTCAAATAGGGAACGCCTTCGACGTAATAAAATAAAAGTAGTTTTTAATAATATATTTTAAAATTAGCACTTGCTGCGTAGCAGGTGGGAGGGAGCAATCTATAAGCAATTTTGTATCTATATAAAAGATTTAACCCTTCTAGACATCTTTTGAAAATTCAAATAAAAAACATTAATTTTTAATTCTAAAATAATTATCTTCAACATATAGGCAAGTTTATACTTATATAAAAGATTTAATCCTTCTGGAAATCTTTTGATGATTCAAATAAAAAACATTAATTTTTAATTCTAAAATAATTATCTTCGATCATTCAAATCTAAACATTGATTCATTGATAAAAATACTTGTTAGAGATTTTTTTTTAAATCATTGATTAGAACTGATATCCTTGTTATTTTATGTTGTGTCACTTAGAAGGAAGCTTTCTTATATAAGTAGAATGATTTTTTATTTTGCAATTAATTTTTTTACAAATATTTGATGAAATATCATTTGTGCTTGTGATATTCATTTTGTATACATGTGAGATTAGTAAACATTAATTTAATATGAATGCAATTTTAAAGTACACAATTTCAACATGACATTGCTTTTTATTGTCAAATATAATTCCAAATATATTTATTGTAATGTACAAGATTATGCAATAATACTAAATCTTAGAATAATAATTTGTATATATTTCAATTGAATACACATAATATCTATTGTTATGCATTAAGAAATTGTATTACAATGGACTATTATACCCAATATATGAATAATGTATTAGTGAAGATCACCTTTTTTAGAATCACACAATCTCTTTTTTCTTACTTATTTGTGCAGCCCCAACACGGCTTGAATGGAGAAATGTGATGTTTGGAAGGACAAGGAAACCATGACAAGAAAGATTTACCTATATTTATGAAAAATCAAGAAAGGTCAAGAGTGTATGGTCAAGAATGAAAAGCTAGATGATTGTACAAATGAGGGAAAGATGTAAATATAATGCATAATATTTGACAAGCCCAATATATAAGACTATTAATGACATCAACAAACTACAAATTTATAGATCAAGATTTGGAGTGCATATGTCGTTCCATTGGAAGAGTTGAATGAAGCATAATTCTAGTGTATGTATGTGATTTATTCATTTCTCTTTGGAGAGAGCATGTTCTAAAATCCATTGTCATTGTAAGGTACATAGTTTGGAAATTTCTAATATTACACTAGTAGAAAAGCAACAATATATTACTAAATAAACTATTAAAAGTCGTAGATATGTGACTAATTTTGATCACATGACCAAAGGTAGTTTATTGCCGAACATTTATCTCCCAACCAAATTTATTACTAAACTATTTTAATCATTAATTAGGTCATTGATTTAGTCATTTATTGTTGTTACTTGGTAGTTTATATGGTAGTTTATTTGGTAATTGTGGTAATTTATTTGGTAGTATATTTGGTAGTTTTTTGAGTAGTATATATGGTAGTATACTTGGTAGTATATTTGGTAGTTGATTTGGAAGTATATTTGGTAGTTTTTTGGGTAGTATATATGGTAGTATATTTGGTACTTTATTTGGTAGTATATTTGGTACTATATATGGTAGTATATTTGGTAATATATTTAGTAATTTATTTAGTAGTTTATTTAATCATTAATTTAGTTATATTAGGGCACAATGGAATTGAACCACCATCCTCCTACTTATAAAGTAGGTGCTCTTCCATTGAGCTAGTACCCTTTAAAGAATAATGCAAAAAAATTAACAAAGTTGTCTTCCATGATCTATCATGATCATGGTCATTGTAACATGATATACTCTTCTCATAGAACACAAATTTTAGTTATTATGAAAAACAATAATCTAAATCTTTATCAATAACAATTCAATAATTCTAAATTTTTCTATTCAAGAAATTTAAAATTATATTTCATGTCAATTACATGTCTCTAAATTATTGTAGTGATAGACTCTTATAAAATATAATTTGGAGCATTTTGGCCACACAAAAGTTTTTTTTTTTGTGCTACCTTCTTAGAAAAAGATACAAATGATTATGAAATTTATGTCAAGAAAATAGACCTTTGCATTAAATAAAAACATCAAACTCCATTAAAAAGTCACATCAAACTAGCTATTTTTTCTTTTCATAGTCTCTACAATAATTGAAACTAGTTTGCATGCATTGCAAAAATAAAGTCACTTGTTGTAATGAAAAAATATTATCACCATAATAATACCAATGTCAAGAGCATGCAAAAGTTGCATACAGTGGATGTACAGAGAACACATTGAACTATGCCAATTCTTGTTGTGACATAAGAGACTAATTTTTGGGAGGAAATTTTTGTGAGGAAAAAACAAAAGACTACTGAAAAACATTGATACAACATGCTTCAACTCCAAGAATGACAATGCATCAAAATTTCTTGTCCTTGTAATTCCATTGTTAGACAAGTCCAAACCCCTTATAATAGTTGAGATGTGAATGTGTTGAATAACATCTATTGAACCTTTGGCTAAATTAATTTTTTTGAAGACATTGGAACTATATGTGGTTGTAGCACCATCTTCTAAATTGGTTGCTGCCAGAAAAGAAACTAAGGCAAAAATAGTTCCAACATGATGAATACATTCACAGAGACTGTCATCAATATTCTGAGACTAAGAAAGATGAGCAATTATAGTAGCATAATGTATCTTCCCATCAATAGTTCCCTCTAGCAAAGCCCTACTTAGGTAAAACAATATCATTGACTTGTACTTATTTTACAATTTCAACATCTAGAAGAAGATTACTAAAAATTGATGTTACTTTTTGAGCCACCACTATAACAAAGACTTTTGTAAGGTCAACTAATGGTGTAAGTGCATCTCTAGCTAACTTTGCAATTCTAGAGTTTTATTTTATAGACCAAAAAATAGAAGCAAGACAACAAGCTGCTTCGATCCAAATCTCTTTAGATTGTGAATGCAACAGATCAATGACTAGATTGGTAATTTCAATGACACTACTAGATTGATTAATACCAACTTCCTCTTAAGTGTCTATATGGAAGATCTCTTCTAGAAAAATCATTAGAACAAAGACTTGATGCCAAGTGGAGGTGCAATTTTAGAGAGACTATGTTAAAGGCTTCTGAACAACAATATGTGTATCTAAAGTTGATCTCCAAATAAATCTAATGAAATAAAGTTATTTCTTACTAAGCTTTAAAAATATTTATTACCTAAACATTTCTCTCACTTTGATCTTTTCCCTTGTAACAGTTTCTAAATTAATAAACTTGTGTGCTTTCTGCAATATGAAATTCCAATTTTCAAAACCAAAAATGTACGAGTAATGTGTGCTACCCGTTAACTTTTCTCTTCACCTTCTTTAGTATGTTTGATTTTTATTTCTACATGTAACTACTTTTAGTATTCCATTTGTAATGGAAAGAAATCTATTTTAAGTGTTAACTTTTGTCTAGAAAGAAGTAACCTCTAAACTAGAGGTAGGGTGGGTTACAACTGAGGATGCAATGCCACAGTATATTGCATACTAATTGCAAAATTATTAATTCATATTTTGATATATCATATCTGGGGCATGCGATAAAATATAATCAAATAAGTAACTATATGATCAGTAGTGGTTATAATAATCATAGTTTTAAAACTAGTTATTGTGAACAATAGTTGTGGCCAAATTTCTCATCTACTTACTCGAACACGAGTTTCAGCAAGCTGTAGGCCAAAAAATTTGGCAAGGTTGTGCTGAAAACTTGTTTGATCTGTGTTTTTTGAAAATAATGAATATAAGTATTTTTCTATTTGTTGAGTCAGAGCCAAAACTTAAGCCTGCCAAGTTTTGCGAAGTCATAGAGTTTAAGACTGATAATAATAGTGTGGTCACTAAATTACACTAATATTTATATAATGATATTATGTGTGGGAGGAATAGTTTGTTTTATTCAACTTGATAGTAACCAATTCATGATACTAGGATTTCATCAACACTAATTGTATTATTATTAGTCTATCATCCAATGATTACTAGAATTGAGAGATTATGGAAATTTTATAGTTAACGCATATTATTCATGAATGTGAAACTATCATTTTTGTAACTTAATCAATAAGAACCCATAGTGTTGTTGAGATTAATAAGTTTTTTTCATTGAGACCATAGTTTGTGAACTTCAACTTGACTTAGGCTCAACCGACACCAAATTTAAAAACCCAGTGAAGACTTGAGAAATAATTGGCAGCCTAAATATACATAATTCAAAATTTGGCAAAAACTCACGATTCACAAGTTTCTCCTACAGACTTGCTAAGTGCTTATGATTTTGGCTCTGCAACTCACTATAAATGTCCCCTGTAATATGTGAGTTGAAATTTGAGAATTCAGAATACTCGCAGGTGAGAAAAGTCATCAGCAAAATCTCGCCATTTGCAAGTTTCTCCTATAGACTTGCCAAGTGCTTATAATTTTGGCACTACAACTTACCAAAAATGCCCACTATAACTTGTGAGTTGAAATCTGAGAATACTCACAGGATTAAAAAAGTCACGAGTACGCAGCAAGTTTGCAATCTTGAAACTACTATTATTATTATTCAAATTAATTATTTTATTCGCATATCTAAGATTTATTTTCCATTCCCACTTTGTATGCAATATATTATTGTAAGGAAATATCAGAATGCATTTTTCTCATAAGATATTGACTTTCATAGATAGACATTGATTTAGGTTAGACATAAAATTGATTATGATGACACATACAATTTTATTCAAAGCCCCTGCAGATGTTGCATGACTTAAAAGAAAACTTCTTGCATGTCTTATTAATGAACCCATTAAGCATATTGCACCTACTTGCATTAGATCTCCAGCAAAGAGAGGAAACTTGGGAACTATCACACATATTGTGAACATGCTTTGTTATCTTAGGAATACCAACATTCATATATAAGCCTATTTCCAGATCTTTTTTTAAATAAAATTGTACACATATGTGTGCAGTTGTGATCATCTTCCCCCACTGGCACATAAATAGCACAATCCCTATATATGGCCTAAATGGGCTCCCACTCCAATTACATCAAAAGAGAATCTTTAGTTGTATGATTATTGAGATAAATATTAAAAGTCCTCTTGTTACATAGAGTATAGGTCCACTCGCAAAAATACAACTATGCCAAATAGGTGAAATTTGCATTAACATAAAACATCCAAGTCAAATTGAAGTTCACATTGACTATTGGATCAGATTTCATGGATCTGAATCTCTTATAAATGTTGATAGGAGCTATGTAGCACAGTAAGGATCCATAATTTAGGTCATCAATGCCATGGTTATCAGTTATTCCATAACACACCTCATAGATCTACAATGAATCTTTATATTAAGTGCACTAAGATTGGAGTCCCCAATTAGATGAATGACCTGGTGCAGTAAGCCTATACATGGTATGTACCATAGACAAACCAATCTCAAATAATGATGCAACTCCTTCAAGAGAAGCACTTAAGAGTAGATCATATCTAAAGTTGACCAAGAATCCACTAATAAATGCATACCCTAATTTCTTGTCAGGTGAGAAAGTCAACATTTAGGTGATCATTCAAGATATTGACAGAGAATTCCCTAATGAGCTATGCCTATGTGAGGGTATTTGTAGTCAGAAAAATGTTGAAGTTGTGTAGTAGAGTGTAGCCATTAGAGGCAACAATAAAGATCACATTTCTAGTAGCCTCCTAGATCACATTCTTATTTTCTTATAAGGTTATTTTGGTGATCTTGTGGGATTATCCTAGTAGCAAGGTCAAACCTACACAATTTTTCATTATTTTCTTTCTTTTTTACAATAAATATTTAAAGTAGTTATCAAGTTTATGATGTTGTTCCATGCTCTCCCATTTTACAATTAGTCTTTATCCATTTCATTTCTGGTTTCTAATTTAGGGTGAAATGTAATGAAAGATTGGCAAGCATATTGTGGTATCCTTAAATGAGGCCCTTTAAAGTCAAGGGTTAGACATGCAAGTTGCAGCACTAGTAGTGATTATTAACTATAATGTTGGCATATTTGTATGTTGATATTTGAAACACAATATAAATTTGTTTTCAACTACAGAAATTGAATTTCATGTTTTCTATAAATGTTTTTGTTACTCTATTAAGATGGCATGGACATTTCATTTTAGAATGCAAGGAGTTTCTTTTGATTTTAGCATGGAAGCTTTCATAATTGTTTCCTGCACTATCGAGGCTTTGACCCGACTTAATGAGAAAAGTGGATCATAAATAAAAATCAGCAACCTATTATACTTTTTGTGATCTTTTTTGTCCCCGTAGAGAAATTTAGAAATATCAAAAATCAGAAGTGACACATCTTAAAGGTAAAATGAAATCATCAAATCTTTGATATTCTTCATGATCCACTTCATCCCTGAAGAGAAATACATAAAAAATTAATATAGAACAACAATGCTTCCAAATATTTTCATAAATTGACACTAATGAAATAAAAACTTAAGAATATTTCAACAAAGGAATAGTTTTTCAAAATTTAAAAACTTAAACTCGAAAATCATAGAATAGCTTGTCATTGTTAAGAACTTGAGAATAATGCAGGTTAACAGAATCTGAAGGTTGAAAACCAATTGTTCAATAGGTTGAGATCTGTGAAATCATTATGAAGCTCAATATCTAAATCCTAGAAAATTTATTGGGTAAAAATATTTTATGGCATAACCAAAACAAGTGAATCTAATGAAAGAGATAACCCTAGTTGTGGAAACAAAGCAAAAAGTTTTTCCAAAAAGGAACAATAAGAAAAGTACACAATTAGGAAATTAATCTTAATAAAAAAATGCACTTCATTAAAATTTGGGCTGGAGAGATATCCTTTGGTCAAATGAGCTGAAAGTTTAATCACAAAGATGGGGAATTTCCCAAATCAAGACAATGAGAACATGCCAAAATAAATTTTATTTTTTTGAGCATAATACAGATTATCCATATTTGAAAGGTTATACCTACAATTAAATTGACTAAAGAGAAACTCCTTTTCAGTTATAACTAAGCCCAAGCCTACCTCACAATATTGGGGAATTTCCCAAATGAAAAGAAAGAATTTGCAACTGCAATATGCACATTATAAATCTGTATGACATTTTTTAACATTTCCCTTATGGTTCATTGTGGTTTTCTTATATGGAAGACTGAATGCCTGTTGTATATTTTGTTGCACATCAAGTTCTAGGAGAGGCATGCCATCTCTCTTTTCTTACATATTTTCATTTTACTAAATCTATGCATTGACAACTCCCAATGAATGTGCTTATGAAGTTGTAATAATTCTTTGTTGATTATGGTTTAATAGTTATGTAAAAAATTGTGTGAATGTTTGCAAAATATTATTGAATGATGCCCCAATAAATTATGTGAGTATTTGCAAAATATTACAAAATGAAGGCCTAGGAACTAATGTGAATGTTTGTGACATGGTACTCTCCATATGTAGTTCTACAGATTTTATATGAGTTTCATAATCTCAGTTGTAATAATGTCATTTGAATGGAGCATTCAAAATACAAACAGATTCAAAATGTATGATGTTAATAGTTATAGAAAAATATCGAGGAAGCAATTTTGCCTAAGGCTGAAAAAATAGAGAGCTCCAACAATGAATATGGTAAAAAAATAAACTGAGCAAATAGATGGAAATAAAAATGGAGAAACTTGAAGTGAAAATATAATACAATTGATAAGTAGGAGATAATTTTCATAACAAGTCAAATTGTGATATTGCTATCAGGATTTAACTTTGTGATTTTGAGTCAAACTCATCGACCCATGTTTCATGAATAGTGATTCAACATGAATCCATCTCTCATGAGAATAAATGGAACACTTAGCACTCATTGGATCTAAGTGATGCTCATAGGGGTGAAACATCGGGACTTCCTGGGAGGTCACCCATCCTAATACTACTCCAATCCGAGCGTGCTTAACTACAGAGTTTCCTCCATGGTTAAACCCAAAGCTTGCAACCCCATTTGCAAAAATTTCACCAAGTGTTGTGCCTTCTAAACCATTCATAAGAAAGCCCCTTAATCTCATCAATTGATAAGTAGGAGATAATCTATAGTTAAGAATGCTCAGACTGGAGTAGTACTGGGATGTGTGACCTCCCGAAAGTCTCGGCGTTTCACCCCTGTGAGCATCACCTAGATCCAATGAGTGCTAAGTGTTCCATTTATTCTAATGAGAGATAGATTCATGTTGAATCATTTCTCATGAAACATGGGTCAATGAGTTTGACTCAAAATCACATAGTTAAATCTTGATAGCAATATCACAATTTGACTTGCTGTGAAAATTATCTCCTACTTGTGAATTGATGAGCTTAAGGGGGTTTCTAGTAAAGGGTTCATAAGGTACAACATTTGGTGAAGGTTTTGCAAATGGGGTTGCAAGCTTTGGGTTTAACCATGGAGGAAACTCCGTAGTTAAGCGCACTCAGGCTGGAGTAGTATAGGGATGGGTGACCTCTCGGGAAGTCTCACTGCTTCACCCCTATGAGTATCTCCTAGATCTAATGAATACTAAGTGTTCCATTTATTCTCATGAGAGTTGGATTCATGTTGAATCACTACTCATGAAACATGGGTCAATGAGTTTGACTCAAAATCACAAAGTTAAATCTTAATAGCAATATCACAATATGAGACAATATTAAGTAATTGTCCCTTCACAATTGTCACCTCTTCCTCTTTACTAAGATCATTCTTGATCTTAAAAATATGGTGTAATTTTCCAAGAGTTGATGAAAAAACCCTCATACAATCAAATTTAAAAGTCGAAAAAGATAAATCTTAGATAAATTATAGAATGAGGAACCTGAACCTAGGCTTGTTCATGGTGGTAGCAGGGCTCAGAGGCTGCACAATCAAAGGAACTATCTTTTTCAGAAGTTTCCATGTTAGATGCATGGACACCCATGGCTCATAAAGTGATCCAAAATATATGTGACATGTCATTCTCTTATTATTTTAGGATTTGAGAAGAAAACTTGCTGAACTAAAGCCACCAGTAGCCCTATTGTGTGGAACACTATGCACAAAATCCCCATTTTGGATATTGATTGCATCATCTAGGGTAAGAAAATGTCAGTTATGATGCAAGTGGGTTTTCTCGAGGTTTCTACCATGATCAATTCTATCCAATCTTCAAATTCCTGGGAAATCTTGCGAAATGACACAGACAACAAGATGCTTTCCATGGAGGTAAGATGAAAGGTGCTTTCACAGCTAAAGGAAATGCCTGGAATAGGAAGAAGATAAAGGGGCAAAGACAATATCATGTCCATATTGGAGAGTACAAGAGTTGGATTGCTAATGATGAAATGATCATATGTCATCAATGTGATCTTAGCAAATTGTGTGCAAGTATTTTTCAAAAAATGAGATGTCCTTGTAGCTTGCTATATTCTACCACATTCTTCAACAGCTAGTAGAAGTTATGCTCCTGAGTTAATTTACAAAATTTCTTTAAAATTTTATTGAAATTCCTATCAAACTGTTGATCACAACTTCCTATGGAATTTATCACTTTTTTGTGTATCTAAAAGACATTATTTTCCACTTCTTCCTACAATTGCATTATCTTCTTAAGTGAAGATATATGTTTCTCTGAATAATCTAGTTGTTATTTGCAAATATTGTGGGTATGTAGTTTAGCCCTTTAGGTTTCTCTGTTACGCAAGGAAAAGTAGAATATCCTTGAGAGTAACTATGTGAATATTTAATTTAGATAGTAGAAAAATACATGTACTTCTCATTCCATACTATTCTATTGAATAACATAGCAAGGACTACTTTTTTGATATCAAGAACTTGTCATTTTCTTTAAAAATGAAATAGAAGCCTTACAAAACCCTAATGCAATAGGAAAATGAGGTAAATCAAAACCAATCTATAGATCTCTCTTTTTAGTACTGTGATGTGCGAATAGGTTACGTGCATTCGTTCCTTTTGATGCCAAAATTGTTTCTATTCTAAATGGCAATAAATTTAGACAAAATAATACAATAAGGATGTCCTAGGGCTGAATGAGTATCTAATAGTTATTTGATTCATTTTTTAAAGAAAAAATATGTCAAAAAAGATTAAAAAAACACTAAGAGGAATAAAGGTTTTGAACATAGCTTGAAACTAACCTTCGATGCAATTTCTACCTTTTGGTCTAGAGGACTACAGATCATATTGACTCACAACATTTACACAGGTATTCCTTCTAAGGTACGTGAGACCTCATTTTACCCACCACAAATGAAGGGAAACATTTTCCTTAAAAATAGCGCCTTCAATATATGTGAAAAGATCTATTGAAAAGGAAATTTAGCATCAAAAGTTGGTGAAGTGTTAGAGAAATACTTGCTTCTGGATAAATGGAGTATTTGTTTTGAAGAATACCTCCTCCTTGAATTCACCTTGAAAGTATCAATCGCAATGATCTTTGCATATTGATTTGACTTACAAAGCTTGGTCAATATTTTGGCTATTTGTTTACTAAGGTCAAATTTCATTCAAAAATATGTTATGTTTCATTAATTTTATATATAATATTATTTATATAAATTCATTTTTATTATTTTCTTATCTTTTACCAGTATAATAATTATTTATTTATTTCATTATATGTAATATCTATAAGATTCAATAATTTTAATATATATTAATATTAATAATAAATAACTTTCCTTATAGAATCTATTAATTTTTTTCTAACAAAATAATATAAAAAATTTAAATCTATTGATTGTCGATGTCTAGGCTTGAAGACATTAAAGTATCTAGAAAATATATATGGTTACTATTATATTCTTCTAGAGTAAAAGATTTTTAAAAGCTCATAAAATTCAAAATGTTTATCCAACATTCACATTAATAAATAAAGGGATATTTAAATTATATAGGCTACCATTATTATCCCATGTTAGAAGTTATCAAGTAATAATCATTTACTTGGTCATTTATTTAATCAATCTTATTTGTGTGACAAATTATTTAGTTTTGATTTTACCCAATGACCAAATTAATTATTTATTTAGTCATTTATATGTATAAACTACAAAATAATAGTAGGATTTGATCTGTTTTATTCACATGACTAAAAATTTTAGTCACATGACTAAAAATTTTAGTCACGTGACTAAAAATGTTAGTCACATAGTCATTTATTTGCCAAAATTCCACTAGTGTTAGATCAAAGATTGCATTGTTGCCATATAGGCATCTGTAGGCCCAAGGATGATATTGTCTTAGTCTCCACAAGGCATTTCTTTGCTACCACTCAGACATCTACAGCCCTAGTATAGTTACGTACGTTACCTTGTTTTTTTATCCTTTCTTTTTTCAGATGATTGTCTTGAAGAAATGAAAACATTGAATTCATTTCTAGGTTAGAAACCATTGGTTTGTAAAGGAATGAAATTCTTATTTTTCACTTAATATGATTTTGTAGATTAGTGTCACACCAACTCTTGTAACTATTTGTTGTGTCTTTCTGTGAAGATGCAATGAGTGAAGCCCATCTAATTTGATGCAACACATAATTAGTCTTCTCAATTGATGTAAGAGTTTGCAAGCTAACAATGTCAAACTAGATCCTACATTATAAACAATGTTAGAAAGGGGACTTCTTTGGTGTGCACAAATTGGAGGAGGCTTAATTGTGGACAAGGTAAAGATAATCCAATGCCCAATTTGAGTATGAAGTCATACATTTGTGTCCTTGCATTATGGGAGAGTTGAGTTCTTTCAGTGTGGGTTTTCCTTCTTTTCTAAGTTGTGTCCAAGTCTACCCACATTAAAAACAAATAGATTTAATTATAATTCTTTCTTTTTTGTGATAATTCATAGTAGTCATTTAAGTGTAACTTGGATATATACCTCTCTTTTTGAAAATGCAAAGTAGATCTTCACTATTTTCCTTCAAATCTTTTTTCAATTTGGTATTTAGAAGATTTATATTAGTAGTCAATTAGAGGGTTTAACTATTATTTAATAAAGAAGCCAAAATTATACAAGCTTGTGAGTATGAATACTAGAAAAATAGTTGTACGTACTTGGTTTACCTTTTTTATGGTACTCTTTTTGCCCTCGATGTGTCATATTTAGAGTGAGTAGAATTTTGTAAACATGGTACCATTTTGTTTGGTACCCCATCTTTCTAAAGAATATATTTTTGTACTAATGGTTATTGTCTTCCCTTTGTCAGTTGTCTCACAATTTTTTTGTTTTGATGATCAATCTAACAAATTAGATCTAATGTATTTGTATATTCTGATTATAAATTAATGTAGAGGGGAAATGAAACTATTTTTTTTAATACATCAAGTGTAAGTTGTATAAATCTCTCTTTCTTGATTTGTATAATGGTGAAATGAGAATTTTGGCTAATTGAGATTGTGTATCAACCTAGTCTAGAGGAGCTTGTAGTTAGTATATTATAAGAAGTAGTCACTGTTAGGTCATAAAGAGTAATACAAAATGATCTTGTTAGTGTGAGTATTGTAAAACTAATTTTCCATACACAACTTACCTTTTTTTGAAGGTATTTGTAGGTAAATTTTTATCTCTATATATGTGTTGTATTGGGTATTTAACAGTTTGAAATCCTATTAAGAAGAGTGTGATGCTTCTATCCAAAGGCATTCTATGAATTTTCTTAAATAGATGAGAAGGTAGTTCCTTTTTATTTGACTTATCCCATATTGGATATGAAGTATTTACCTTGAGAATGTGTTAGAGATGTTGCATAGCCATTCTAGAAGATGCTCATTAGTGAGAAATCAAGGTCCTTTAAGTTTTTTATATTCCCTTTGTTGCAATTAACCTCAAACAAAAATAATAGTTACATGCAAATATAACAAATATTAGAAAATAATAGATCGCACAAAAGAGAACACAAGACACCAAGATTTAACATGGTTCACCAAATCCCTAGGCTATGTCCAACAACAACAAGTCCAATATTATTATTATCTAGTGATTACAATCTACAAACTCTTACAGCTCAATACTACTGCAAGAAGCTACAATATCATGATTACATTATTAAATCCCTAACCCTAAGCCTTTTTATACAAGATTTTACCACCTAAAAAATTAGGGCTAAAATAAGTCATTGAATAGGAGAGATAGCAGCCAACATCTTTTATAATATAAAGGACTTTTTGGCTTGGAGGGCACTGCCCCCAAAAACCCTCATGAGGGCATTGCCCTAGGACCCCACCTTATGCTACGATAAGGAGCACACTTGAGGCATTACCGCTTGACCCCGTCTTGGGGGAACTACCCCCAAACCCCTGTAGAAATAATATGGGGAGAAATATGCACCAAATAAACCTCTAAGTCTTGTTAGGCTCTACATCACAACAATCTCCCACTTGGAGACTAATAAAACTCCACAATAATAACCTCCCACTTGGAGACTGATCATAGCACTACTAAACATGTAGCTCCCATTGGAATATCAAACCACCCTAGACTCTATTGTTCTTCTATTGTATTCAATCTAGAAGATCAACCAAAGCTGAAGAGGAGTTCAACTTCTCCCTTGTCACTACCTTTGTAAATATATCTGCTAGATTGTCATATGTATGTATCTTCTCTATCTTTAATTGTCCATCATCCAAAACTGACTAAGTGAAATGGTACCACAACTATATGTGTTTTGTCTCTGAATCCACAATTGAATTCTTCACAAGATGAATGGCACTCTGACTATCTGTAAACAAATAATCATCCTTTTGAGGATATCCTAATTCTTCCTAGAAGAATTGAAGCCATATCATCTCCTTGGCTGCCTTTATAGCAGCAACCTACTCTTCCTCTGTAGTGGATAAAGCATTAACCTTCTACAATCAAGAAACCTAGCTCACTGCTACCCCATCAGTAGTAAATACATAACTTGTAGTGCTCCACCTAGTATCAATATCCCCTACCAAATATGAGTCAACATAGCCCTATAAATTAGTAGTAGAGCCCCCAAAATGTAAACACTTACTGAATATTCCTCTCAAATATATGATAATCTATTTAACTACATTCTAATGCTCAATTTTTTGATGACTCATATACCTGCTAACAACTCTCACTGCATGTACAATATCTAGCCTTGCCCACACCATAACATACATCAAGCTTCCTATAGCTAAATCATAGGGTACCTTAGACATCTTATCCTCCTCTTCTTGTGCCCTTGGACACATCTCCTTAGTCAACTTCAAATGACCAAGTAAAGGTCTACTAAAAGCTTTAGCTTTTTCCATAGAGAAATGTTGCAATACCTTCACAATATAATCAGCCTGAGATAATGTCAAATTCATGTTTTTCCTATCCTTACAAATCTGTGTATCAAGGATATGTTTTCCTGCCCCCAAGTCCTTCATAGTAAATGAATGTGCTAATTGGCATCTCAGCCCCTTAATGTGATCCATGTTAGACCTGACTACAAGCATATCATCAACATATAAACATAAAAGGATATAGTTGTCATCATCCTACCTCTTAAAATAAACACAATGATCTGAATGAAACCTACTATATCCATGCTCATGCATAAAATTGTCAAAATTTAGATACCATTATCGAGGTGCTTTCTTCAAGCCATACAAACTTTTCTTCAAACTGCACACTAAGTTCTCCTTACCTTTGATGTCATATCCTTGTGGCTATTCCATATAGGTCTCTTCATTAGAATCATAATGAAAAAGGTTGTTTTAACATCAAGTTGCTCCAAATACAAATCTTCAGTACCCACAATACTTAGAACCGTGCGAATAGAAGCCAATTTTACAACAAGAGAGAATATCTCACCAAAATTAACGTCCCTTTTCTACGCAAATCCTTTTACCACTAACCTAGCTTTAAATCATTTCGTACCTCCATCCTCTTGTTTCAACCTATTAACCCATTTATTATGTAAAGCCCTCTTACCTATGGGCAACATGCATAAATCCCATGTCTTATTTTTTAGCAAAGAGTTCATTTCTTCTTTCATTGTAGATTCCCATTGAATCTTTGTATCCACCTACACAGCTTCATTATAATATTTAGGTTCACTAGCATCAATAAGTAAAATAGAATACAAAGAAGGAGAAAATATGTATGGAGGTCTACTTAGGCTTGTTGACCATCTAACATTCATTGCAGTGTGTGGTATTTTTTGTTGCGCGGTCAGTCCAAGAGGTTGGGTCTCACTTTTGGCCAAAAAGTGGAAGTGTTTTTCCTATTTTTGAAATATTTTGTGAATTGATGCCAAATTTTGAGGCATTTAGAGATTATATATTTAAAAAACTCTAGAAATAAAGATTGTAGTTCCTCGGATCTTCTTTTTGAATATGTAATTTATTTGTATACACATATGATAGATTATATTTTTTGTATGGATTTTTAAAAACCACTTTTTCAAAATGCATGTTTTAGGAGCATACCAGACTCTTGTTCAAACACCATAATTTGACACAACTAAATGAACTTTTGTGAATCCTTTTAAATGAAGTTACCTAACACACCAAAGATTGATGAGAATATTTTTATTGAATTTTTAATTGATGATTAAGCTAATTTCTAAAATATCTTGTGTATAGATGCCATAATTTAATCAAAATTTAATTTTTTTTAACTTTAACAGAATTGTGTGAGGATTGATGACATGTAAATTAATTTACAAAATATGAAAAATTAAAAAAGTTATTAAAGTTTTATTTAATATTTAAGAGATACTTTTGATTAATAAACAATGGAGAAATAGCAAATGAACTCACAATGCTATAAAATTTACATTTTTGAAATTAGAACAGTAATATCTATAATGGGTTTTTATTTCATCAAAAAATTCAATGGGGATGACCATATAAAAATTACAACAATCCCTAAAATTGTTGATTAAATGCCTTAGGAAGAAACTTGTTCGTGAAGGCATGGCTTGGTGGGACCAAACCTATGTCATGCCTTTCCCCAAGGCAAAACTCGAAGCAAATTTGCAGCCATTCCAAAATTCCTGCCTGTGTCAACTAAAATTAGGCACCTGATTTGTACTTAAAAAATTAGGTGCCCAATTCAATTTTAACCATTGAGAGAAATAGGCACCTAATTGTTTAAAAATTGGGTACATGATTCTTATATACCCATTAGGCCCCAAAAGATGCCCCACAGACCACTTTTCAATGATTGCAATCATTGAATCACAGTTTTGATCTGCAACAGCAAATTTTATCATAGTTATTTTCTTTTCTTGTCTTCTCTTGCAATTTGCAAGTTTTTGATTTGAATTCAAAACTAGTGCAAACATCAGATCAAAACAACGAAGAAAGAAGAAATTAAAAGTTTAGACAAATGAGGAGATTGCAACAAGTAAATAGCATGAAGCACAACATCAACGAGAGAGAAGACAAAGAATTAGGGAATTGAGCAATGTTCTAAAGGAGAAAGACATTGAGGATACCACAATGGATGAAGAGGCTAAAGAAGAGAGCCCATTACAAGGATATTTAGTTGCACATTCTAATCAAATATTCAATACAGGTGTGTCTCCAAACCCTCAATTTTTTTCTCATGATGAAATTGGCAATTTTTTAAAAGCAAGTTATGATTTAAATGATTTAGATTTTCTTCATGAGAATAGATTGTCAAATGATCATGCACAAAAAACTCCAATGGAAATGCATGCCCCAAAAGAAATACCAAGAAAAATTGAAAATGAGATTCAAATTCCAAATAACAGTGAAAATAAAATGCCAATTGAAAATAACAATTATATGAATGTAGACATAGAAACACCAATTACTAAACAAACATGTCTAAATGATGCTAAAGTGCCTAAACATAATTTTCATTTTCCTAATGATGTGCTAGATAATATTGAGGGATTGGTTTCATGGAGACAGATTAAGACACATGCTAATAGATTATATAGAATTTTTTTTATAATAAGAAATTTGGGTTTCAATGTCAGTTGATGTTACAACTAATTAAAATGTCTAAAATGCGAAAAGTAGTGAAAAGGTTAGGAATGTATGTGAAACCCAAGAATAAAAATGAGTCTTTAAAAAAAGTTGTATCCATTTTTGCTAGTGCCTTTGATGTTATCAAAAAAAAAGTCACTCTAAAGATAAGAATGTAGCATGACGAGCAATAACAACAGCTTTAGTTAACAAATCAACAACTAACAAAAGATTGATTAGCAACATAAGTGAATATGTTAATGTGAATTGTAAGACTTTAGAAAGAGCTATAAAGAGAAGGGTTAACTTTGAATGTGATCTAGCAAATACTTTGTGGACTTCTAGTAGTAGACTCCCAAGATGTGATATGAAACTTACTAGTGAAGTCAAAAGTTTGGTTGAAATTTTTTGGCATGATAATACAAGAGTATCACTTAATTCAAGAGATGTTCTTAAATTGAGATTTGGGTAAAAAATAAGTAGTCCACATCCTAAACACTTTTTGGACATGACTCAAACTGAATTGTTTAGAAAATTTGTAGATGCTAAGGTGTTAACTATTACCATTAGTCAAAGGTCTTTTCAAAAGTGTAAACCATGGCATGTGATGATTAACAAGGAAAGAATCACATGTTATTGCAAAACTCATTCAATTTCATAACCAGTATGATGTATTTTGATCTATATATGGTGTCATGCACAGTAAAGAAATGTTGTAGGAATTTGGTATAAAAATACCACCTAAAACTATAAAGGATTTCATATCAGGTTTCTTTTGTAAGCCACCTAATGATCAATACTTTCTTTTCAATGCATGTCTTTTTGGTACATGTGATATGTGTGGCAATCTTTCTTTGTTAGATAAATGTTTGCATGAAAATGCTTTGACTACTTTTGGACAACAATTAGTTGAGGTAAAAAGATTCAATACTATTGAATATCCATTGAAGGGTGGGAAGATTGGAAGAACGTCTGATCTAGTTACAGATAAAGTTAGTTGTCATGCATTTATGGATGAGTTTAAGACTATGATCATACCAAAATATGTTAAGCACTCTCAATATGCTAGATGGCTTGATGGAAAATTTCACATATGTAAGAATACATTTCCAATTGGTACTATACTTTTAGTTGTTGACTTTGAAGAGAACAACACACTTGCACTACAAGAGGAGGTACAACCACAATATTAAAATTTAGTGCAAGTAATAATTTATGTTCATATAGTTTATAGGCATGCACCTAATAGTATAGAGGAGGATCAAAAAATATTGAGAGAGTGCCATTTTTATATGAGCGATAATAAACTCCATTCATCTGAGTTTGTCCAATATTGTTTCAAAGTCTTTTATGATAATTTAAAAGAGAGACAAATTCAAATGACACAACATTAGATATGGTCAAATAATTGCATATGACAATTCAAGAATGCTAGAATGTTCTATTGGTTGAGTAGGACACATAGGCAAACTAACATCCAACATGTGTGGAGTTTTTTTGAGGTTGGAGATGGTAACGGAGAACATGATGGTGTTGGTGCAAGCATTAAGAGAGCTCTTAGTAGAGAGCAATTAAAATTTGAGGAAAAAAACAAATTAAAAAATGCACATGAGATTGTTGAATGGTGTAACATATATTTATACATTAGATCAAGTGAGAACTCTGCAATCAAACATTTATTCTACCTAGTTGAAAAGAAGAATATCCTTTAAAGATATGACTATGATACAATTAGTGGGTCAGCTAAATGACATTCATTTAGGAGTTCAAGTTCTAACACTTTGACTATATGGACTAGGAAGCTTCCTTGTTTTTGTTACTTTTGTCTCATAAGTGAATGGGAAGAATGCAAGAATACATAATGGGTTGAAGATTGGAAACAAAAAACATTAGCACCTATGAACACTCATTTTCAAGATGATATAGTAAATAAAGGCCAGCATGTGACTTTTGCATCAGAAGACTATGCTTGTATGTCAGACCTCATAGAACTTGGTATGCACAATTTAATTATATTTTGTTGTGATCATGCTTCAATTTATATTATTCATTTATGTACATGTCATTAATATAATTAAAGTACATACATGTCTTTAACATGTTATTTATATATCTACACATGTGATCAAAGTGTTTATGTACTTTATCTTATCTTCTAGGGCATGTTTATGTTGTTATTGCACCCAATGATAATGATAAACAAATAGAGTATCCAGTACATGATGATGGTTTTGAGTATCCAATTGGGTCTATCATTGTAGCTGGCACCTAGCTACATCGATACCTAATAAGAAGAAATGGTTTACTAGCATTTGAAGACTACTAATCCAAATAGAATATTTTACACTATTCTCATTTGGTTGTGGCAACAAATATAAAATTAGAAAGATACAAAAGAAGACATACCAATAAGATATTATGGATAATTTCAATGGACGAGCACAAGAAAATCATAGATGCATTGCAAAAGAGAGAGGATGTAGATGGTACAGTGGGATGACTGCATTTAAATCAAACACATGTAAGTTTTTTCTTTATTGTGCTATTTTTATATATGTCCTTAGTAAATTTAATTACATGTATGTATGCATTGTCAATAGTAAATTAGAGAACTTATATATACCTCTTAGTTATGTCCCAATTACAATTTATTCAAATTTAAACATTAAGGTGGATCAAACATCAACATCTTGTGCAATTACACATAGTGAGTACATACAAATTACACATATTTACATGGTTCAGATAAATTTATGCTTTTATTAACATGTGTTTTTATTTTACAATTTTATTTTACAGGGCCTCATTTGAAGAAATGTGTTGAATCAGTTTTATATTTTGAGTTCACTTCTATAAATATGTCATTGACATTGTCTTACATGTATTGTGAAACATGCAAACATTTTTAAAATAGGAGTTTACTCTATTTGAAAGTTAGAGGTGTGCACCTGATATTATAAATTAATTATCAATTCAAGTAATGACCTCCTAATCTTTTCAATTACTTTTACATTCAAAGATGTTTAAATTAATGTTTGTATATATAAATAGTTAAAATTATCATTAAATTACCATATACTTACAAAATGTGTCATAACATGAATAAAATATGTTGCAATAAAGAAAGCGATTTGAATACTTACAACATGATCTAACATAATAATATATACTACATACACTCACATGATAAGAATTTGTAAAATAATAGTGCATGGTGTAACATGTCATAAGATGATCTATGAAGTCAAAAAAATACATATAATACAATTAACTATCCTAATACAAAGTGTATCAAAATAAATAATGTGTCATAAAAATACAATATAAAGGTGCCAAAAAGACCTAATCTATTTGATTTGTAGTCCTCTTTAGTCCATGCAAAGAGGACTCAGATGAATCATCATGTATAACATGAGTTGTCTCATCATATGGGACACACTATGAGGTAGATGGATCATCTTGTGTAACATAAGTTGTCTCATCATGTTTGACACCCCATGAGGCAGATGGATCATCCTATGTAAGATGAGGTGTCTCATCATGTACATGGTTAATTGAAATAGGTTTCAAAATCTAGCCTGAAAATAAATTAAATATTCATTACATAATGAAAATAATACCACATGAGATGGGTGTCCCTTTGTAATGAGAGGAGGTGCACTGTGAAAGCTACCAAATGCAACAGTCGTGAGGTCCTATAATTTAAAATACATACATTTTTAAAAATTGATAAAGAGAAAAATGAACTATGTATGTACATAAATCACAATATTGACCTCAAAGGATGATGTAGGTACCTCCATCTGGCTTAGTCTTGTACTCTCAGCAACACTCATGGCAACATAGTCCTAAAATTATGGATCCATAAATGTTGAGTCAAAATTATATATACATGAATTACAAAGTACATAAACTAAAAAGTATATAATTTGTACACTACATTTTGTATGCACTATAAAAACATGTATATATATCATACTTGAGTAGTAGCCCCTATCATAGATGTGTCTAAAGATATGCTAGGATGATGATTATCGACATGTCTTGCATGGTCAAAAGATGGAGTCTAAAATAAACTATAGAGAGGCCTATATGGATAAGTACAATCCATCTCCTATTTGTAAAATCAAAACACATAAAATTATACACATGAATCAAAGTTGTTCAGATTATAAGCTAATAAAAATGTACATGCATAAAAATATTACAAACTATTTTCCCTGAGTGAAAAGTTCATACCATAGGTATTTGAGGTTGTGCCTCAATGGTCAATGAATCAGGACCTGTACTGACATGAAATTGTGTAGCAGCTAACAATCCCTGCAAAATTAGATAAAAAGAACATATGAGCATATGTTATTAAATTTGAGTTTGAATGTACATTTTTATAGTGTATTCAAAGTGCATACCATATGAGGGATGCCAACATCTATAGGTCTCAAAAAAAGACTATACTACCTCCTAGGAGGAACAATATCATCCATCCTTCATTATTTCAAAATCAACATACATTAACATGGTTAATACAATTACACATGTATGTCAAAAGTAAATAATTATGTACTTTATATTTAAATTTTAATTAAAATTTTACCTATTGCTCCTTACTATCTCTGGGCTCTCCCTACATGAGGTCAAAAAATGGTAACACATCAATATCATCACCACCTTCACCATGGGCAGCATGTACATCATCATAAAAATCATAATTCTCATCATGTGTCACATCAACATCACTTTGGGGGCCTCTACATATATCTGCATAGCTAGTACAAATGTGTCCAAGTGGGCTAGTATCTCTCACCTATGTGCGTTGCTCTACTAAATTGCCCAAAAGGGCACTCAATAAGGTAAGAGTAGATGACACTACTTGATAATGGTGTGGTGCTAGGACAACTGGTGTGGGAAGAGGTACAAGAGGCTAAGGTCATATGTGATTTCTCATTCTTTCACCTAGTTTTGCACTAGGCCTATCTTGAGGCATCACTCCACCAATCCCCTAAAATGCTCTAATATTAAAATAATTGGGTTTCAAATTGAATTCAAACTTAGCTCATAGTTTCCTAAGGAAGTAAATGGGCACCTCATGATTAACGTGTGGTGGATGGTCAAATACCATCCACCATTGCTCCCAAAAATGTGCTACTATACGTGGATGCATGCAGCATCTAATAGAAATGTGAGGCTTCTTATCACTAATCTCCTCACCTATATTAGGGTTTACAAAATATCTAGTAAAATATCCATTATTTATTTTGTGATCATGGACCTCTCTATAGGATAGGCCATTTGAATAATTGGTACGCATGTTTTTCATCCATAATCTAAAGCTATCAATATCAAAATCAAAATTCTCTATAGAGTGAATGAAGCCTTGCATGCTATTAGCAAGGCATAGTAGGTGAGGAGGGGGTGGGCCTCACGCCTAATAGTCTTAATATCTCGCATGAGGGTGCTAAGATTATGCCTCATGCTCTCTTGCAGATCCTCTGTAGTAGGTGGTGGAGGAGGACTAGGTGGTCATGGAGGTGGGGGTGGAGGTGGAGATGGAGGGGGCGAAGGTGGGGGTGGGGGAGGGGGAGGGGGTAGTGGTGGGTCCATCAAATATAATCTGCATATATGTTTAAACAACATAAAAAATCACAAAATTACTATTTAATAAAATAAATCTAAAGCATCAATTATATAAATGCACAGATATTCAAAACCATATCAATTAAATAAATAAAGTTAAACTCTTAAGTAAACTTTAATGTTAAGGCTAATTGAACATTATACCAAATTTAAGACTAATCATAAAATAATACTCCAAAAAAAAATATTAATAAATCAACTTAAATGTGAATTCTAAAAACATCTTATATAAATATGTTTATGCTTATGCCTTAGCAAATTTGTACGATTAAGGATCAATATTAAAACAATTAGTCTATTGAACATATAAATAAGATTGCGGTTTGGGTTAGGATTGAACATATTATAATATCACACATAATTAGCCTTTTAGATGGTGACATCTACAGGGAAATGTGTTGGTTGTCAAGAATTTAATAAATAATTCTTTAAGTAGGCTTAAATAACTCTTTAAGTAGTTATGTTTTAAGTATCTATATAGATGGTAAATCTTTATCTGTGTGTCTATGTTATAAGGAGGAACTATAAATCTAGTTTTTATGTTAGATATGAACTTGTTTTGTCTATGCAAGTTCAAGTGAACATGTTTTTGATATTAAGGAAAAAAAATTGAAAGTGCCCAATAGTTTAACCATTGTTTTGTTAGATTATGATCTAGATCCTACATTGAATTACTTTATGAAAAATGTAGGGATTTTTTTATTATTAATATTTTATATCATGCTAGAGTAGTTACATTCCTGTTCTATTTAGTTTTTAAAGTCTTGTTGAAAACAATATTACAATTATATGTTTTTGTCCTAGACCCCTAACTGACCTTATAGAAAGGGAAAATATATTTTTGTACCCCTATAAGATTTGTTATTCAACACTATTTATGCATCTATTTGGCCTACTAACAATCTAGTTCATATATTTGAAGTGGTTCCTATGAAAAATATAGTTAATTCTCCATCCAAGAATGAGAAAACAATAGATAGAGACAATGATGGATGGCCTATCTACAATCTTAAACTAACCCCATTGATGTATCAATAGTTAAAGATAATATTAAGACCCTTTCCATATTTAAGCACTCCATTAGGTGCTCAATTGGCTTCATAGTTGTTTCTTAGAATAGGCCCATGATTTTGAGATTCAATTAGCTTTTTCGAGTTCTCCTTATTAGTTTTTTTTAGTTCTTATTAGTACTATGGTTTTCATCATTGATAAATGGTAAAAGTTTATTCTATTCAAAGGAGGACCATATTGGATAATTTTTTACTATTGTAGACTTGGCAAGAATTGATAAGATTTAGAATCAATGTACTTTAGATTCAATTGAAGTATTCATTAAGCGTTACATAATCATCACTATAGTTTAATGCTATAGAAATTAATGGATACTTATTTTTATCTATTAAGCATTCATTAAGTATTCATTAAGAATCCATTAAGCATTACATCAACAATATCAATTTTTATGTATACTTATTTTGTGACACTGGGGGATTATATTCTCATTATGGATTATATGTTCATCTCAGGAACAAACAAAGTTTAGTAATGTTACCCTTGTTGGCTCGAAATCTTAGTAATGAATGAGCTAAAAAGGTTATAAAAGAATAGAACCATACAAACTCATAGCTATTTAAGTTGTAACAAATGTAGACTTATGTCACAAGTTGAATGAGTAATGAGCAATTATAAAGTATACTTAATGTAATAGTTTGATAGAGGAAGTTTATAGTTAGTATAGTTTTAGTGTCTTAAAATATCAATGTACCAAGATCTAGTATTTAACTTAAGACAATTATATACAATCACTATTAAGTAAGTACATTAGTAAATGAATATTTATACACAATCCATTTTATTATTTAGAACTAATTATCAATAACATATATTCTCAAAATAATATTATTCATATTATCCATAATATTTCTTCAACCCAATTTTCAATTTAATTAAATATAGTTTTCGAACCTAGTATTAAGATTGTTGTTGGACATTATGGATGTATTGTTACATATGGTTACCTAGCTAGGGATCAAGTTTTAGGTTTAATATTTAAAGTTTCAATTATAATTAGGGTTTAACATTAGGATTAAGTTTATTGATGATCAGGGTTAGGCTTAGAATTAAGGTTATCAATTTTAATTATATAATTTGGTTAAAAATTTAATCAATGTTAGGGTTAGGTTTAGAATTATGGTGAGAGTGAGATTTTATTTCAAGGTTAATACTATGTTTATAGTTAGTGTGTAGTTTTATTATAAAAGATGTGGTTTTAAGGTAAGGGAGCACATTATGTAACGCCCAACTAAGGGATCCAAAGAACTAACCTAAAGTTTTACTAAGCATGCAATAACATGTACAATAATACATTATAAACATAAGAGATTACATTCCTTAAGGATCCCAAGACATTGAGTCACATTTCATTTTTAAATAATTATACTAGAAGTAAAATCAATAACATATCCATATGAAAGAATAACTACAAGTTCAATCCATTTAAATAATATACATTTTTTTTGAATGTCACCTGGCATTAATTTGGAATGCACAATCATCCACTGTACATGTCATGGGGTATGACAAGCCAAAAGAATATACATTTATAAAATAGTTTATATCATCCCTTTTCGATCCATGAAACAAAGTACAATACAATAAGTAAAATCATTAAATACTTAGTTTTGTGTTTGGATCCCTTGGCGAGGCGTTACACATTAAATACTTGGTTTTATGTTTAGGGTTTAGATTAAATTATTGTATAGTTATGGCTAGGTTGAGGTTAGACTTATGAATATAGTTAATTTTACTTTCTTTGTTATATGGTTTACAAACTAATCTATAATTAATTACTATTTATTTGAAATAAATATAAAATATTGAATGTAATTACATGTTTAAACAATCTAATAAACATCTATCTAATCATTCAACATTGTAATTTGTAGTGAATAGATTGAAACATCTAAAATAATAATTTTTAAATGAACATCTACGAAACTATTATTTAAATTAACAGATACAATAATCTAAAGATAATACTATTCATGTAATGGAAATTTAAAATTTTACATATTAAAACTTAAAAAATTTAATAAAATGACGAAAATATAAAGTGTAACACTAAAAACAATTAAACAAAATATTAGAAAACAAAATAAAATACCTGGTATGCCGAAAAATAATAGCTGAGGGGGTTATTAGAACTCCAAAACAAGCTTTTGCATCAGTCCTAAAACTAGGCTCACATTTTCTAAAAAGTTAAAATGAGAAAAAAAGCCCCAATAAAGGGGGATTTGTAGTTTCCTGCAATCAGTTACCTGATATTTTAAAATTGGGTACACAATTTTAAATATATTGAGTTCCTAATTTGTTAAAATTTGGGTACCTGATTTTAAAAAGGTTTAGGCACCCAATCCATGTTGCACAAATCAGATACCCAATTTTTTTAACATGGATCGAGTGCCTGAAGCTAGTTTTAAAAATTGGTTACCCGATTCTATGTAAATCAGTTACCCATTTCTGAAAAGTCTCATTCCGCGGAATTGACTTCTGTGGAATTGTGACCCAACTTTGTGCTCTTACCTTGTGGTTGTTATAGATCATGAGGAATTTTAGGAACATCATCTAGCACTACATAATCATTTTCTTTCATCTCATGTTGCTACAATAGATCTTTGTACAACACTTTCTCATTGAATATGGCATCCCTATTTCTCATAATTTTATGATTTTCAAAATCCCAAAGCCTATAACCAAATTCATTAATTCCATATAAAAATAATACACATTTCTTTGACTTAGGTTCCAGCTTGGTTTTATTTTTAGAATTTATGTGAGCAAATGCTTCACAACCGAATGTTTTGAGAAAAGAATAACTCACCTTATTACCAGTCAATGCTTCCTCTAGAATACTAAAACACAAAGGACTAGAGGGACCTCTATTAATCAAATATACAATAGTATTGATTGCCTCAACCTACAAGTTGAAGGGAAACCCTGCATGCAACCTCATGCTTCTTGCACACTCCATTATAGTCTTGTTCATGTGTTTAGCCACTCCATTTTCTTGTGGATTCCTCGAAAAAAATTTCTATCTAAAAATACCATTAGTGGAGAAATAATCTTCAAATTCATGACTGCAGTAGTCACCACCATTATCAAATCTAAGATATTGTAATTTCTTACCAGTCTCATTTTCAACCAAGCATTTCCATTTCTTAAAAGTTTGAAATACATCAGATTTCTATCTAAGGAAATAAATCCATACTTTTCTAGTTGCATCATAAATAAATGCAACATAATACTGAGAGCCACCAAGGGAAGATACTAGATCTGGTCCCCATACATCTATATCCACAAGCTCTAATCCCTCACTTTTCTTTTCCTTCTCAGTCTTCATAAAACTCACTCTCTTTTGTTTTCCATAGACACAACTTTAATAGAAATCCATACTAACACATTTCAAACCTAGTAAAACTTTCTTTGAATGAAGTACATTCACACCTTTCTCACTCATGTGTCTAAGTCTATGGTGCCATAGTGTTGTATCATAATCTATAGCAACAATTTGTTCTCCCTGTTCAACTGTAGCATCTATTCCTAAACATTTATTTTTCTCTAAAATAATCAAGTTAGAAGGAATCGTATGACTTGTACAAAGATATAAGGTTCCTACTTTCACACCATTTCTACTACAAGAGAACCTTATGAAACCTTCTAATTTTCAGCATTAAAAGTAACTACACAACCCTCATCACTGATTTTCCTTACTGAAATTAAATTCCTACTTAGCCTTTGGAATGTGTTTAACCTCATGTAGTACCCAACGATTTCCATTCTGCAACTTAATCTTAGTTTTTCCCTTTCCAACAATTTGAGAGGGTTCATTATCCCCCAAATAAAAAAGCCCAAAATCCCCTTGCACATAATCAATAAAATAACCTCTACGAGGTGTAGCATGAAATGAAGCACCAAAATCTAAAATCTAGGAATCATCAACACTTTCTAAGGATAAAAGTAATGCATCCTCTTCAAATTTGTTACTTGCCATATTTGCTCCTTATTCCCTTCTGGTTTATCACCTTCATTGTTCTTTTGAGTCCAAAAATCTTTCTTCTTATGCCCTAGTTTACAAGAGTACAAACAACCTCTTAGTCCTCTAGATTGAGGCCTCTTGCCCTTTGACTTTCCTCTTGATTTCCCACGATTTTTACAAAATTGTTTCTTCTCTCAGTAATTCTACCTCTACTTTGTGCATTCAAAGAACTTCTTGGTGTATATCCACTTAAGGTTTTCCTACGAGTTTCCCCACTTAGGATACTACCAATCACATCATGAAATTTTAGGTATTAGAACTAGAAACAGAATTACTCACAGCCATTACAAACTCATTCCAACTTTCAAGAAAAGAACACAAAATTAGGAGAGCCCTTATTTCTTCATCAAAATTAATACCCACATAAGATAACTAAATAGTAACAATAGGGTATGTGCAGGATCATGGTGTGCCAAAAAGTGGCGATGTGAAAAAAAAAGAGTTTGAACATGCCTAAAAGCACTTCAAAATCCACTCTGACTTTTTTTCACCTATCTAGGAACCAAACCTAGAAGGTAAGGCCGAGCCTTATCGGATATCCGACATGTGAAACTATTATTATGCCACTATTATTATTATTATTTAGTATTATTATAATTATTATTATTATTATCATATAATAGTATGATATATTATTTAATATTAATATTTACTACATGATATTATTATTATTTAATATAATATTATTATTAAATAATAATAAGATATAATAATTATATTATATTAAATAATAATAATATCATATTAAATAATAATAATAATAATATTATTATTATTATTATATTATAATCGTATAATATTATACTATAATAATAATATTATAATGTATTATATTATAATAATATAATATAATATTTAATATATTATAATATATAGTAATGTAATATTATATATATATATATATATGATATAATATAATAATTAAAAGTAATATCTTATAATATAATATATAATAAAAAAGTATAATATATTATAAATTATAATAATATAATATTATAATAATATTATTATATAATATAATATTTTATATTATAATATATAGTAAATTAATATAATATATATAAAATATAATAAAAATATATATAAAATGTAACATAATGTAATATATATTGTATGTTATATGTTTTGGGACATATTGGATATCCGATACAATATCGGATATCCGATATAGTATCGGATATCCGATACCTGTTGCATTGGATAAATAAAATCACAAACCCGCAGGCCCTCATTTTACATGAATTTGGGGCTAGTATTACCACTGTGGATCGGATATCGGATACAAGATCGGATATCAGATATTCGGGTATGTTTTTTTTTTCCCCAACTCATTTTTAACCTAAATTTAATAGATTTTAGGATAATTTTATTTGTTTTAGTTGAATGTAGGGTTTTTTTGACAAAAATGGTTAAAATTTATATTTTGTTTTAATATGTATTACGTTTTGCAATTCAATAGGAATGGCTAATCAAAATGATGACACTGAGGTAGGGAATGATATTCCTCGTAACCCACCACCAAACGATCCAGTATCCCCACAAAACCATCCACCAAATGATCCTCTACCTCCTCAAAACCCTCCTCAAATTGAGGATTTGATAAATGAAAATCTCACCGAGTTGAGAGGTTTGCATAGAACATATAATAATGTACCTACACTAGCTCCTATTTTATCCACGTTAAACACCATAGTGGATAACATTGAAACCCTTACGAACCAACAAAATGCCGCTCTTCGTTGGCAGGATGAAATGCACCATATGTTTGATGATGGTTTGGATTATGATGAGGTCGTAGCCCTCAACATAACCAAAGATGATTTGGCTAGCCTTTTTGCTAACCCAAAAATGGGTATACCAGTTGACCCAAAAAAAACCAAACTATCAATTAAATGGTGCACAAATGACGCCATACGTGCAAATTTTTGGGATTGTTGGTGGATGGTCTTTGATATCCCTCCACATGGAAATTTAGACATACCATTTTATTTCCTTAGAAAATTATATGCAGAATTTGTGTTGAAACTTAAAGTGAACTATTGGAGCATGAAGCCCAACATGGGCTTAGGACTAGGAGCTCCTCAGGACAGACCCTCTTCCCAGCGGAAGAAACTTGGCACTTTTGTCCCCCCCCCCCTGATATCTCCCCCCCTCCTCGAGTGCAGCATCAAAATATTATGGCAAAGGCTAGCTCTCAGACCATCAGAGCCATTCATAGGCTAAGTAGCCTAATGATATCTCAGGCTAGGTCAGTCCTGCCTCCTCATGTTGATGATGTTGGTGCTAGTTCATCATCGGCTAGCTCATCACACGTTTGTGTGCCTCACACTTGCATTACATGTAAGAATATTTTCTTGGGTCCCATAGGTGATCTTCCTGAGTATCATTTTGTATTAGACAAGGATACACCAGATGCACGTGCAGAGGCTACAAACCCTGATGCGAGAGAGGAGGGGAATGCAGAGGCATGGACTCCTTTGGTGTCGGTACGTGTATAATTTTTTTGTTATGACATATGCGATTTAAAGTTAATTCTTATAATAGATTAATTTTAATTTTTAAGCCATACTGACTTTTACATGTATGTGATCTTCATTCATGTTTAGTTGATGACCGAGGAGGAGCTCAGACAGATAGACGATGCTACACTCTTGGCCATTTCATTTGGCCTTGAGACATCTACGGTACATTATGTTGTGTTCACATTTTTTTTCTATTTGATATTGTAGCATATATGGTTGCTAATCTTTCTTTTATCTTGCAGATACCACCTGCCCCGGGGGGAGAAAGTGCGGGGGGTGAGCCAGCATGCACTGACAAAGGAAAGGTAATTAGATATTTTCTAATTGATTAAATATCGATGCATTCTTGTAAAATGTTTGTGGTAATCTCATTTAATTACATTCTTTATTGTATATAGGGTGTGGCTACTGGCGATGAGCCTGTACAAATTCGACGTCCTAGATCATCAGGGATTTTCATTCGCACAGAGAGCCCCATTGTATGTATAAGTATCATTTATTTTTTATTTTTCTTATTGATGCAGAGGAAAGTATGATTGTTGTTCCATACAATTTCTATGATTTTTTTCGTACCAATAATGATTCATGTCTTGCATATGTTCATTACAACTTAAATAGGCTTATATGCACCTGTCCAACCGACCAAGTTGGTTACAAAGGTTTATTTAATCAAACAAATACCAAATTACTACTTTCCCTCCAAAACTAATATGACCATTTGAATTTGAAATTCAAATTTCAAACTATAGTTTTTATGCATTCCCTAACTTTCTAAACTATTCCATTGACTCAAAATTGGTCATATGGATTTATTAAATGCAAGTAAGTATGAAACTATCCTAAGACTACCCCATATGGCTCTTTTGGCCATTTTACATCATGTTGCCCTTAGGTCCTTACTAGGACTTTTATGACTTTTGTCTTTCAAAGTACATTGTTTATTACATAATTCCATTATTGGTTTTAATATATCCCAATTAACAATCAATGATGTCTTTGATCCTCTATCTTCATCTAGTACCAAGGCTCTCTTAGATGATTTAATAGGTGCCCCTGCACCAAACACCCCACCTTCAAAGCAACTCTTGTCCCAAGAGTTAAGGGGTACTATCTTCTTTCCTCCCATCCTTCTAGAGGGATGTTTGCAAATTTGCACCGGTAATGTATTACCCTGCACACTTGCATACAAATCATTAGAAACAAAAAGCATTGGATCCTTGTTACCAGTCATGGTAACCTTACTTCCTGCTGATTGTGAACAGTCATGTTTTATCCTTGACAAAGGCTGAATAACTTGTTGTCTGAGGTCATGCTGACCCTGTCTCTTATCCTCCATGGATATGTTCACTTCTTTGTTCACTCTCATCACCGAAGGACACCATACTATTCCTATCATCACTCCTTTTGTTGTCACTGTCTGTTTGTAAGCAGAATTCTGAGTTTTGTCTTGAACAATCCCATCCTTCATAACCAAAAGAGATGGCTTCAGTGGCAGATCTGTCATATCATGTTTACTCTCCCTCTGCTCCTACAAGTCCACAAACTCTTTCTTGCCAAAATAAATAACTCTTTCCTCATCATGACCAGTGAAAGGATTTAGCTTAAACTTCACACCATCTTTGTGTACTATATAAACATTTGATGAGCCAAAATGAATAGTGTTCCTTGAGGCTTTCCAAGGCCTTCCAAGGATTACATGGTAGAATGTCATTAGAATGACATCACATATAACTTGATCTTTATATTCTTCTCTAGAGAAATTCACTATTGCTTGCTCCCTTACAACAATATTTTGTGCATCACTGACCGAAGATGCCCTATATGGTCTATCAATAGGATACTTCTTCAATCCTAGTTTATTTACCATTTCATAAGACACTAAATCATCAAAGGAACTAGAGTCTATTATCATCTTACAAATCTTACCATGGCTCATGCAATTTGTCCTGAAAATTGATGGTCTGGTCTCCTTTTGCTGCTGCATTTGTGGTCCTCTTCTCACCATCAAAGATTCTCCTTCAAGTTTAGGGTCTGCATTATCGTACTTCTTTTCTTCCTCTTCTCCTTGGGTCAAGGTGACTCTTCTCTCCTCCTTCCTAAAATCCACACCTTTCTCAGGGAACTTGTAGGATTGATTGCCTACTCATCCACATGTGAAGCATTTACCTGTGAAAACACTATTACCTCTTCTACTTCCAAATCTTCCTCCCCTGAAACTTCCTCTTGTCTCAGATGTAATCTCTTTTCCTTTATCTTTGTCTTGATTGTTTGAAGTTTCAAACTAACTTCTTACACCTCTTCCTCTCATTGTTCCACCTCCTCTCTGATTTGCTTGCCTCTCATTCTTTCTTTTCAACTTCTCCTTTGCTCAGATTGCCAACTGAAAACATTCTCCAAGTGTCCTTGGTACATTCAATCCTATTTCATCTTGAATATTGTACTTGAGGCCATTAATGTATCTAGCCACCTTCTGATCTTCATCTTCCAGTCCTCCCATAATACTCAGGGTATGGAATTGCTCAGTATAGGACTTGACATCCATATCCCTCTGTTTCAAATTGTTCCTTCTTATCTTTATTTGGATTGCTAAATCAGATGGCAAGAATTGATTTCTCACCATGGTCTTCATTCTCTCCCAATCTAAAATCTTATTCAATCCCCTTTTGATGCAGAGTCTGCAGAAACTACCTTCCACAAGCTAATAAATGGCTGTCACAATCCAACTTAGGATTCTAGGACTTCTCACAAGTCCTCTTACCCACTCCGGGTATACTCAACCTCTAAGCCAAACAAGGTAATCCCACTTCAAAAGCCTCACCAACTATCACCAGAAATGGAGACAATCATGGACATACTGTTCCAACCCAAAATCATCAATTTGTTTGGTTCCGCCAAACTCTCAACACAGCTTTGCACTTCTAGGCCTACAAACCTTGTAGCTTTCCAATTAGCTTCTTTGCACTTTTCTCCCAATACCCCTTAATAGCATAGGGACTTCTCCATAGGTCCACACACCCTTCTTGGTACCTACTAAGAATCCAAAAGCTTTTGGGCTGATCTTGCTCTAGCACCCTCCAAACTGCTTCTTGGTACCTAGGCCTAGTTGATCAAGTTAGGCTAGGGCTTCAAGGAATAATGGGCAAGGTGGGTTCCTAGGACCCAAAACACTTAAGGAAATCTCCAACACAGTCAATGCATCCAACTCCAGCACTCAAACTGATCAGAAGTGCCTGCAACCATGACTGTCACCAATTACCTTGCAAAAACCGGTCAAGCACATGGGCTTACTTGACCTAGGGCCGACTTGGAAAAATAGTTGCCCTTCTCTCTAGGCCTCCAACCTCTGGCATTATGTTTCCTAGTCTCCTAACTTCCATATCCCTCAGTTTTAGAGGGTGCCACCAGTGGGAATGCAAGTCAGGGATGCATTTGTGGAAGGGTCTAGGAAACAAGGCTTTTCAGACCACCTTCTACTAAAATGTAGATAACTTTTAAACCCCAACTCCTTTTTGAGTCAAACAAAAACCAAAAGTTTCCTAACTCACTCTTGCAACTATTTCATACACTTAGCAATCATAAAAGTTTGTACAGATCTGTACCAGCATAACAGCCGAGCGATTACCAGTAAATTTCCAAAAAATTGAAGTTTTTATTATTTTTTCTCCAAACCACTGTACACTCTGATCTCCCCCTTTCAACTGAGATCACATATGACATATATAAAGGTCTACATGACCTTTGGAACAACCAAATAGGTGTTCCCAACCATAAAACAAAAAAACAACCACTTTTTGCTAATACTGTTTAGACTCTAAATACCCTATTCTAAGGCCTTTTGGTCCCATGTAGTCACTTGGTTTATAACCACACCAAAATGCTTGTGGGCCTTACATGTGTCTTTATTATAAAACATAGACCAACATGTAAAATATGGACCAAACCTTTATCCCAACTTCCTAATCTACTTGAATCCTCGCTTTCATGGAGTGGCAAGGTGTCCGACAACATAGATACTTGTTCCCCCCTGCCACATAGGTTAGGTGCCCTGCACCACCTTTCCTCTCTCTCATTCTGAACACTAGTCCACCAAGTGAGTGTTGTTACTCTTAGTCTTGCCTTTGCTACTTTTACCTTCTTATCTGCCTCTATGTCTTCAAGATCAAAGTAGTTCTCAAGGGCCTCTATCCACCCTAGCACTTCTTCACTATCCATTTTACCCTAGTATATTGGCAAATCAATATGGTTCTTCCCACCATTACCTTGTACTACCTTAATGATTCTCATAAATCTCCTTTCTTCAAGATCATCTGTTGTCTCATGCTCTTGCCTTGCATTACCAACCTCTTCTTCTTCATGGTTTTCTCCATGATTTCTTCCTCTAACCTCTTCTCCTCTAGGTTCTTGCCTTTCCTTTTCTAAAGATTCTATCCTTGTAATAAGCTTCAGCCTCTCTCTTCTCATCTATCTTTCTTCCCTCACTCTAGATGCTTCAAGTTCTCTCCTCTCTCTTTTCTCTCTTGCCAACTCTTCTCTCAATTCTTCAAGTTCTCTAGCCATTTGATTTTTAGGAGGCATTTTCACAACAAGTTTTCTTCCTTCCCAAGGGCCAACTCACTGATTCTCTTTCTTTCCTCACCAAGAAATCTCTGGACACCACTTATGTACCTTTCAACTCTGGGACACACAAGGAGGAATTAGACATGCCAAGGCTTCAACAAAGGGACCAACACACTAAGGATGACAAATACTCCTATGATGACGAAACCTACAACTTATCTACTCCCAAAAGACTTTGTTGATGCTATGATACCATTTGATGCAAAGGATGGAGGATCTAACCACAAACTTGCAAATTCAAGCACAATATGGACCCAACCCCTATGTTTCAATAGTGTTCCCAAATGCACACAATGCCACCAAAGACTCCAAACTTGGATTTACATTCACCAAGTGTTCCCTCCACCTCTACACACCTTAAAAAACTTCAACCAACATGTTTTTAAGGTTTCCAAACCCACAAATCTTTCGTAGATACAAAAGAGACCAGTTTTGCCCTTTACTAGGCTATTCTCTTCTTTGGATCAGCAGACCCTGTTTTCTTAATTTTTCTCCCAAACTTTCCAAAACAATAATAAAATAAAATAGCTTTTCAGATACCCTTTTTTGATTTTTATAACATATCAAAAAATCAGATATCACTCCTTTGGAAAGATTGTACGGAACAAGGAAGTTTTTCTCAGAATTAGGCCTAATTAGACCACTTTTACAAAGCAAGTACCCTTCAAACTTGAAATCTGACTTAATACTTTTTCATAGTCTCTATTAATGATCTAAATCAAAGGATTTTCAATATTATAGGTCTTGGTCACACTCCTAAACACCCAAACTTCAAAACCCTCCTTAAAATGGCTTAAAAACTAGGGCATGCTTGTTCAAACCCCAAAACTCAATTCTAGAACTTCTCCTTCAGAATTCACCATGAATTTACATATCTAATATGATATTAACACTCATTCCAATACCATAAAGCACTTACAAAACAAAGGATTCTTCAAGTTGCTCTTGAAAACCAAGCACTTTCATTCAATTTTTTGAGACAGTCCGTACAAATCTGACCCTCCAGGCCGTACAATCACAATTTATAAGTTTCAAGGGATGGTTAGTAACCCCCTCAACCACCTCCAATCAGTTTTATTTGTCAACTCTTCATAAAATTTAAATTATGGAGTTTCCCTCCAAAAAACACATAACCGTTACTATTCAAATTTCTAACTATTAAACTATGCTTTTAATGGGCTTATTGAACGTTTTGACTTGTCTAATGACAAGATATGATCATGGAAACCTACATGAACCTATCAAACGACTCATCTACCATGTGAAATCCTAAAATCCTATCTCATGCCCAATTACAACTTTTTTCCACATATGAGTCCAACATTATAACTTTGTATGCTTCCATGAACCATAATTGGTGCAAGGATTGCCCAATTGACTTCAAGAGATGCTCCATGACCTTTGTAGTGCCTTGGATCTTCAATGTTCCCTTGATGAGCATGGGATGCTCCTGCATCATTTATCTTTATAAATAAATTCAAAACTAATTTTCGTGATATTAACAACTACTATTTTGTATCGCATAGGAGACTCCTAGTGCACATGAGGTCCGACAGGATAGTTATGTAGATTTGATGAGGTGGCCACTCACTCCTGAGGAGGAGCCTACAATAGTACGTTGTAGTTTGAATTCATGATTAAATATGTTATAAATTTAGCATGCTATGAATTATAATGTTATAGTTTAAATTCTAGATTCATTTGACAAAGGTATTTGAACATATACAGCCCACAATCAGAGAGGTACCAGCATTGCCAAGGGCATACGAGAGGACTCCTGATCCACGCAGGAGGTCGACGAGAGAGGTATTTATTATGAAATTTTGATAGTATTAATGTCCATTACGGAAAAGATCATTATGCATTTGAGTAATTCAATGTTAGATACGTAGAATCATATAAATTTAGTAGTCTAACTTTGAGTTTTCCTTTTTTGTTGAGGCATCTGATCCACCTAGTGCAGTAAAGAGGCTGCATTTTGATCATCCACCAACACCCTAGGATAGTATAGTTTTTGTAGGATGCATCATGAGACATTTTGAGATGGCATATGCCACATTGTATACAGAAACATTGATATTATACACATTTTGATGGCATGATCAGCCACATTTTGTATATGGATCTATGTATTTTGATATATATTTGAGTACTTTGTCTATGGATACATGATCTTTGATATATATTTGCGTAAAATTTTGTCTATGGATACATGTATTTTGATATATATTTTTGTCATTTATGTGCACAATGATATACATATTAATTTAGTATCTAGTATTGTTCAATTTATTGTGGATCATGTGTCATGCCCTAAATTTTACTAGTAAAAATACAACAATTTTTTATTTTTTTTGTAGCTTATGAAGTCGCATAAGAAATTACATATTGTAAAACAAGGTTATCATTGAATAGGAGTTTAAGACTCATGTGGATAGTGTCATCCGGTTGTAACATTTTAGTCACAGGTGGTTTTCAAATAGATTGGATGATAGTCTAGTTCAAGTTAGTGTCACGAATCAAATGAGCAAGTTCAAGATACAACACTCATAAATTAGTGAGGTAATTCATATCCTAACAAGCCTCTAATACTAATATTCTATTAGGGTTTTTCGGTTGTATCATATGGACTAGGTCGTGATTCTAGCATGTAAGGGAAGGGGATCAGAATTACTTATTATCCTCATTACCAATGTACACACATTCATTAATCATTACAATATATATTAATGTGACAATTACTATATGGTGTGGAAGTGTAGTATATCTTAATCGATTAAACACGCGTATCTAGAGAATTTAGATTTAGTACTCATCACATGAGCACCCTTAGTCAAATAAGAAAATGTGCACTTATCTACCACACTATATCAGATCTAACCATTGGAAATTAGAAAAGATATGCCCCAAAGGTAGCTTTGAAGTCTACATGATGGAGAAGGGGCCACTTGCATTGATAGTATCCATCATTCAACACATTAGTTACACAACTTATGGAATAAACAGTTTGTTTTATGTGCCAAACATGTATCATGTGCTTGCATCCATATCTTACTGGTTATAGGTCCTCTCGAAGATTGGACTAATACTGAGTCATTTTCTCCCTCTTTACTCTATTTAGTCATCCTTGTGCATTCTATCAACATTGCTTCCTCACCAAACTAGCACTCACTACAGTTTCCTAAACACAAAAATTACTATTTCAATACATAAATTAAACTCACTCTAACAAAAGACAATTACTAACCATCTAGCTCATCAACTACTAACTAATCTAGCTACATTGCCATGCTTTTACATTTACTATTTTAATTACTATAATTACTATACTATTACATTTACTTTTTACATTATTACATCTAATTATTCACCATAAGCTCACTTTCTCACTATCAATATTATTATTATCAAAGCGTGTTAAGATTCAAAGTAGTTTCATAGTACTAATTAGTAAGCACATAAAATGAGGAACTCTTAGCAAGTCTAAGGGCCAATTCAAAGTACTTAACTCAATAATAATTCATGATCTCTATTTAAACACATCCTACTACACCATCGTATTGAGTGTGTCAATTTAAATTTGTTACATGAATTGTTTATGCAAGGATTAGGTGCAAGTGTATAAATAAGGTTTGTATATAACATAGCTTGTCATTCTGACATATATGTATTCATCATTTCATGCAACTAACGTAGTAAAATGTGGTGTACATGCATCATATTATCATTAATTATACATAGGGTACATGAGCTGACGAGCTACCTCTAATGACATGCCTATTGACCCTTATTACATACTAGCTAACTAATGCTTTATTCCTACACTACATTTTCAAATTGGTATTTATATTCTATCGACTTTGATATTCTACTAATATCTTCAATCGAATCCACAACATTCATTATCTAACTAACATTCCCTCAAGCCAAATATAAAATTCATTTGACATTAAATCCAACATCTACACAGGTTTTTCATGCATTCAATTCTATCTAGTAACTCTTATCTATCAATGTGCTTTATTGACTAGATAAAACTAGATTTGAGTTATTATTTTAATCCATCATCCATCCTTATCCTTGATTCTCCAATCCCATCATTCTGACAACTTACTTCATATTAACCCTATTATATGTACATCCAACTATCCTAATTTACAATCTTAACACTAATTTAATTAAACCCTCTGTACTTAACATCATGTTCAATTATATATGCATTCTCGTAAACTAATTTATTTCATTTAATTTATTTTCCTATATTGAGCTTTTCCATTACCATATGGTTTAATTGTTACATGTTTCTAAATGAGCCCCTTGATATAAACATTACCCTTAAACTAAGCTCAAATACACTAAGTGTCATTATCCTCTATTCAAGACTTGAAATGATTAAATAATTATCTGATAAAAATAAAAACAAATCTAAAGGGTGAATCTCATATCTATCTTAAATCATCATCATTCCCTAACTCTTACCAAGGCCACATTTCTTCCTACACATGGTCCCCACAAGCTCCCACATGGGTCATGTGTAGAATTTTGACTAATCCAAGCCTTAGGACATCTTTTTCTCATTCCTCCAATCAACAATCCTAATGTGAACAAGTCATATTAAATGTCAACATGACATTCTCCTAAGTACAAATCCCTTGGGATTACTATCCCACTCCCCCTTAATTTCAAGTTGACTACCTATGCTTGGGAACATGTGACTACTGCTGCAAGAAATTTCAAGTCGACTACCTATGCTTGGGAACATGTGACCACTGCTGCAAGGAGGGGACAACTAGTGCATAATACAAGGATGTGACATAAACCCTTTCTCCTATGCACACAAGTATATTAATGGTGATGAAACCCCTTTTCAAGGAGGCAAGCTCAAGGATAAAATTTTTGACATGACATGTCAGAATGAATGTCAGATTTAACAATACGCCTTGGGGAGTGGAGAAAAAGTTTTGCATTATGATGGCTTAGGAAATGTTGGGGGCTACTCTAGAAGGGCGGTCAAGATCAATCTTGGCTTTTATTTTATTTTTGAGTTAAATATTTAAATTTTTCATATTCTCTAACATGCACACTAATATACCTTTATTTATTTAATTACTAATTCATTATTTGATTGTTGGATGTGACTTAGAGGTCACAAGATTGTAATGTGTACCATTCTATCACTTAGGAAATATATTAGTCTAGGACACTCATTAGTCTCTATATGCTATTATTATTTTTATTTTTATTGGATAGCAGTCTAGAATCTGGGAATATTCTTTAATATTTTATTGCTCTGTATTAAGGAAGGGATTTATTTGCCTTTAACATACATTTTCCAAAGAGGAAAATGCATACCTACAGTAATGTATCTCATAGATTTTATTATGTCTTCTCTTACAACAAACTTCATTTTGTTATATCATGAAATTAATTTGATGATTTCATTGCTTAGAATTACATTAAGCTTGGTAATTAAAATCAATGTTATCCATGCATGTGATATGAACATAAAATTTTCCTTCCAAATTATTGAGTGCACAACAAGATTGTAACCAATCTACTAAGTTTTAAATTTATACAATCAATGGTATCACATAACATCTATGGATTGTTATTATCAACTAGTCATTTACAATACCACAAGGAGAAAACTTTCTTTCACATTTTCAAATGATAAGAATGATGTCAAAGCAAATCTGTGACTCATACCAATGCTTTCATAACAATATAAACTCCAAATGAAACATGCATATACAACCTTATCAATTATTTCCTCTACACGTACATTAGATAACAATGATACAATCTCCTTCCATCACAATGGGGCAACATAAGGGACTTTTCAAAATCATAAGGAACATGAACATTGAAAGATATGGAAAATGAGTCACAATACAACAAGATGCACAATGGTGTCACACTAATCTACATGGAACGAACACCATTCAAGCACTCACATGAATGCTACTCCACAATGCAATGCAATGCATACTCCATTGATAAACTCCACACTTGCATATTTGCTTAACCATGCTAAAAGAAAGAAATGGAAAAGAAGCAAGTTTGAGATACCAACCTTGGTCCAAGCTAGGGTAAGGATAGTTGTAGTAGAGCTCCCCTAATCTCCCTCCAAAACCTAACTGTCTCTAAAATTAGAGAGTGGGCAAACACCCCACTAGTTTGGCCAAGACCCTCTAATAAAGCCTTCCCACTAACTTATTTTAGCAAAAACACTAAGCCACTCCATCCTTACAAACTTGTCTCCTCTAACGGTTCATTGATAGCCCTCACGAGCTCTGAGTTATGACCCTCGAAGGATCGACCTCAAAATGCACTTAGAGCACCTTGGAGACTCCTTGGTACGGGGTGGCCGCAAATGATGGATGGTCTTCGTGGCCAGAAAAAGGGTGTGACTAGGGTTCACCCGGCCATCTGGAGCTAATGGCACTGACGATTCGATGCCAAGATAAGCGGTTTCAAAGTTGCGTTGTGGTGCACCTATGAACTGAGGCACACTGTGAGTTTTGGCATCGAGCAAAATCACTGTGCTGAATCCAAACAGAATGTGATCTCTCAAAAATGAGATAGGTTATTTTAGGCCTCAATATCACCATCCTATATCATTTGATATTTTATCAATAGCCCTCACGAGCTCTGAGTTATGACCCTCGAAAGATCGACCTCAAAATGCACTTAGAGAACCTTGGGGACTCCTCGGTACGGGGTGGCCGCAAATGATGGATGGTCTTCGTGGCCAGAACAAGGGTGTGACTAGGGTTCACCCGCCCATCCGAAGCTAATGGCACTGACTTATAGTCGTTAGGAGTTAGATTTTGAAAAGTTGTCAAGAAAGGTTGACCTCTTTGACTTGTATCATGAAGGGTTGCTTTGTGCCTTGCTTGATTGTTTGAAGACTACTCCATGTGTCACTATCTTTCTTGAAAAAAAAAGTTCTTTTGAACATCAAGCTTGCAATATTATCAATATTGTCAAACATTTTCAACCAAGTCAAAATGTCCAGTGCAAATATTTGTTTGCATTTTTTGCTAAGGGGAGTTTCATAAATTGACTTTGATTTTCTATGTCTCTAGTGCTTGAACATGCTTAAAATGGCTCTTTGGTCTATATTTTCTAACTTCATGGTCTATGATATGCATACTAAGAATTTCTTTCACTAAATGGTTTCCTTGATCTATTGACTACACTTAAATTTGTTCACTTGTCATCTCTCTTTCTTTATCTACATTTCTATTTGGGATTTTTTCGTAGCTCTTGACTTGAGTCACTAGTGTTGTAACATACTTGGACAATTTGTTTGACAAGTTACTCATTCATTTCTACCTCTCTTTGACATGTGAACACTCTACCTCTCTAGTTTGTACATCAAGTTATCTTGTGTCACCTTATTAGCTTCCTCTAGTCTCCTTCATGCTTTATTATCTATCTACCACTATGGTATTCAAACCTTGTGCTACCAAACCTCAACCAAATCTAGATGATCATGATATCCTCCATGCCACTAAAGAGTTTCAAGATCTACATGTTCAATACAAAGAGCTAGAAGAGACAAATAATCTTTCTTACCTTCATCTCTCTAAGCACATGATATAAATCAATTCTAAACTTGAGAAAAGGTTAGAGGAGAATATTGCATTCTTAAATTAATCTCTCTTAAGACCTTTACATACACATGGGTCATCTTCTTCAAGGTCTACATATTCTACGCCAAGACATCAAATATCTTCATCTTATAGATCTAAAGACCTCTTTAGAGAACAAGCAAGTGATACCTCCTTTGAGCCTATGCCAAACTTTCATTATGGGCCTATCTTTGACCAAGATAGTGATGAAGACATGGATGCATTCTATTCACTTAAGAAACAACAAAATTCTCATGCAGAAATTTTTGAGAGAACTTTTACTCCATTGGAAGATTCTCATGATAACATCTTGCAAACACTTCTTGATAATGAATCCATCACATTACTAGAAAACTCTAGACCTTATGAACCCAAAATCAAACCTCCATGGTGGAGAAATTATCATTATTGACACTTCCATGGAAGAAAATTTCATAAAACTAAAGATTCCATAGTGTTGAAACATAAAATTGAATATCTCATTTATGATGGGATTGTTGATACCTCTAATGACTCATGTGTCACAAGATCATGCTGATGAACCTATGTCAAGTGATGATTTCCTTGACACCTTCACTTCTTATAACACTAATGAACCTCCTAAAGTGATAAAGCTTTCAAAAATGCCTCCACCAAACAAAGAACCTAATTCTTTCCATATAGACCATGCATACCCTCAAGGGCTACAACTAAAAGAAAATCAAGCTAACCTTCACTTGTCTGCAAACCTTTTCCATGCCACTAAGACTAAAGATCCTCAAGATTCATGCAATACTATGATTACTATTCCTAATTTAGCTAATCCTGCATTATTGCTTTAAGATTCTATCATGCACACCTCACATTTTCCCTTGTCCTTAGAAGGTGCTCCATATCAAGATGACTCTCAAAAGGAAAAATATATAAATAAAGATCAAGATCAAACACCTTTTCATCTTATCCAAAATTTCACCTTTCTATATCATGTGTGTTACCCACCTCCTACATATGATGAGGATACCATTTCAACTACCTCCATTGAGCTTACTGAAACTTATGGGAAAAGTGATCTTTCTATGCTATATAAAGAAAGATGTCAAGATCAAATTGTCCCCTCATGTTCTACTTCTCCATATCCACTTCAAAACTATGCTGAAGATTCAAACACTCCTATCAAAGGTCTTTCTCCTATAAAAGGTACTCATGAGTCTATTTATGACTTTGGTCATGCTACTCACTCTAAAGATGTTGAAATCCCTAGTCACTATCCCTTTGCATTTCGTAATTCTATCCTTGGTCCTTATCCATCTAATCTAAAGTCTTCAAACCTTCTCCTACACTTTCTACTTCTAGCTGTCCAAAGTATCTCTTGAAAGACTTTAATATTGAACATAAATCTAAGTTGACATTCAATATTCCAAAGGCTTCCACTCCATTTTCTTCCAAACATCTTTCTCAAAAGATTACAAATATTCCACTCAATCTTCTTCTAACATTGTCCTACCAGCTCATACATCTAAACCTTGATCCATTTACTCCATGATTCCTCCATCATTTGGAAACCCTCCAAGGTTTGTGTAAATGTTGATCTTCCCCACTTTGTCACCTACCCTTATGCAATGTTTTCAAAGCTACACTTACCTACTATCCATACTCATACAATCCTTCCAAGGAATGAACTCTTATCCTACTATCATCTCACTTCCTTCACCCTATCAACATCATTGAGCATACTTATCTATGGTCTTGGATTATCATAACTTATCTTTCCTTTAGGAACAATATCTAACTTGAAAACAGTTGACCTATTTCTAAAAAAAAATTTAAAAAAATAGAAAAGAAGATAAAACATCTGCCTTGGTGAGAACTATTATCTTATCCATGAGATTCCCTATTTTACTTTCTCATTCACTCATAGCTTTCATATCCAACTTCATATCATGTCATTATGCATGTGCTATCTTGCTTATTGGCTTTAATTGTGTATCTTACATGCTATCTTCTTTCATGGATTTCATGGCTTATCCCAAATGTGCTTCATACAACTTTTCAATATGGAAGTCTTTCAAAACAATATACAATATTATGACTCTTTATGCTTTCAAATGCTATGATTGGTTGCAAAATGGAAGAAATCAAGTATTCTAATTGTTCATCCATAATTTTGAGATTTTTCTTATTTGATTAGTTTGATAAAAATAGTTTTAATAATCATAATGTCAGCTTTATGTCAAATAAGGAAAAAACCAAATTTGTAATAAGATATTCGCATGCAATTATCTTTCATATAGTTATAAATGCTCTTAAAATTGTCCTTATAGCCTTGTATCACATGCAAATATGATTTGCAAGAACTTGTTCAATATCTTCCTCTTATAATTCCTTACAAAGAACTTACGAAAATACAAAAACCATATACAAAAAAAGTACCCATTTTACATCATAATACATCATAAATTTTAGAAATTCTCCCCAATACCACCCCCCTCCAACTCTTCATGATGTACCTACATTCCAATATCATAAAAAAACTAGTAACTTATTGTATTAAACAAGATAATCATCAATTCATTAAATCATTATGAAGAAAATAACATAAGAAGTATATATGCCTAGTCGAGTATTCCAATAGGGTCCTCTCTCTATTTTAGGGTCTCCAACAGGGCTTCATGATCAGCATTAGCAATAGTAAAAAGTTCTTTTACTTTTGGTCTTCCTTGATGCTTCAATAACTTTACATTTGTTGCTATAATAAGATGCAAATATATGAGAATTACTTTGTGCTTCTGATAGTCTTTGAATGCAGGAATTTCGTTCCTTCTAAGCATGTATGTTCGCAGCCATGTTCCAACAACAACCACTGAAGCAGTAGGATATGTGAATCCATCATCATCTATGATCGGTTGTGCAAGTTTTTGTTTGCCTCTTACACAACGTGCTAACCAATAATCGGATTCCTCATCATTCCTCTGTGATGCAACCAATGCAAAGACATGTCCTAGCTGAAGTAGATCTGATAGATAGTTATGCTCAAGTGAACTTTCCATGTCATCATTTTTGATAGAGGGTATGATAGACAATGGAGTAAGATAATGTGGATCCCATGTTTCCACCCACTCACTTGACTCACAGTGATCCCAATCACACTAAAAATAAGTACGACAAAAACAAGCTAGTTGTCGTGTCCAAATGGTCCATGTACTAGAATTAGAGCTCCTAAATGAATGCATTTTTTATGAGTCTCTCACTGTAGCACAATCTGATCTATCACCTATGGACCCCTCCTCAACCAAGCAAAAGAACCTATGTACCACTGAATCAAGAGTCCCCCCTTGTGATAATGCTAAACTACACCAATCAAAAATGCTACGAGCATCAAGAAGCTCTATTGTTGAAATCTTCAGTTGCTCCTTAACTAGAGCTCTCTTCACACATGCCCCTGCTCCATCATGTTCCCCTTTTCCATGGCCGGACTCAAAAAAACTCCAAATATGAGGCACCCCTCTCTCTACGTGCATCCTACACAACCAATAAAACATGCCAGCATTTTTGAATTGACCTGTACAGTTATCTGACCAAATGATATGTCTATCCATAGCAATTGCATGCTCATGTAAGAAATCAAAAAAAATCTCAAAACAATGTTGCACAAACTCGTGAGAGTGACATCTATCATCACTCATAAAAAAATGATACTCTCTAATAATCTTTCAATTATCTTCCGCACTATCAGGGGCATGTCTATATGTTATGTGAACAAAAATTGCAATCTAAATGAAGTTGTAATATTGAGATTGTGTCTCATTTTGAGGTTGCAATGTGTAGTTCTCAATAAAATCAACAACTGATATAATAGTGCAAATGGGAAAAGTCTCCTTACACGTTCTAAATTGTTGATCCAACCACTGAGACCTGTGACTATGTCTTGCATACTTGTAAAAAAGATTTTCCTTGAAATCTGAAATAAAAATAGCCACACTGATATCTTTTCCAACCAATTCACATCTAGAGCTCTCACTCCCACTCTTCAATGTGTATTTCACAGTTTCATATACCCTTTTTTCAGTATTGTCTTTCCAAGATCTTGTTCACAAACCTCATGAAAACATGTGTCAAACTTGGATAAGCTACCACATTCTAAAAACTTCTCATTTAAGCAAGCATTTCTATAAAAGGAACAGCCATCAATTCTATGACATAAGAGTTGATCTAGCAAGTCTCTTGATGATTTTGGAAGCCCACTAGCCCCACAATCCTCCAACATTTCTTTACTATGCAAAGAAGAACGGATGGAGCATAATAGTTCATGGTGCATAGGAAACTCAACATGATATTTGCAACAACATGTATTTCAAATTTTGAGTGGCACACAATAAAATGGCTTCAAAGATTCAAAAGGCCTTTGTGATATATGAAGACTTGGATGACTCTCTCTAAATTGTTTGAACAAGATAGTTTGACTTACCTCTAAATGGTGTTTAGGATGTGGCATGCCGTCTCTAATGCCAATTCTCAACTTTAAGACATCTTTAGCATTGGGTGATACTCATGAGTTAGAGTGCCAAAATTGTGTAATTTCTTCCTTCACATAATCGGATAGCTTCTTATCAAAACGTGGAAGTCTCCCACCAAATGCCCATATTTCATTTTGAAGAGGATCATCAATTTTCTCTCGTCAACTAAGTGCTCTTCTCAAAGTAGTACAATTTAGATTCAAATCAATACAATTTTTTCTCATATATCTACCCTTTCTCAAATGATGACTTACCAAAGAGGTTGTAATGACCCTTTGAGCAGCTCTATTATCCTTCTCTCTGCTATTTTTCTCAATGCTATTGAGAGCACTGAAAAGATTCTTCACGATAATGGCATTTCTTTCCAACTTTTTATTGACATGATTCTTCAATTTGGAAAGCATAGGTCTCATCTTTTGCATCTTTAATAAGTGCATTAAAAGCTGACATTGTTCTACCATTGTCTTGTTGCCGAAAAAAATCTGATATAGTCTTGAAGCCCATAACTGAATGGTTTTTTCTGATTTTTTTCCTTCCAAACTAGTAATAATCATTTCATCAATTTCAATTATCCATTTTGGTTTTTTAGAACCTTCATGTTGATTATAATTAGGAGATATGTAAGGTTCTTGTGCATTAGGTTCCTGTGCATTGTCATCTTCGACATGGTCAATTATGCAACTTGGATTATGACTTGGTGGCATTTCTTCTTCAAAAATTTCATTCTCCAAATTTTCAATTTCGGCATTATCATTTTCAATAGGTACATTTTCATTCCCCAACTGTACATATTCATTATCTGACTCTATGATTTCACCTTCGATTAATTCATCATCAACTTGATTGATATTTAGCATACCTTGTCTTTTTCTTCGGTGTTCCATTTTGTCCCTTTCCCTATATGCCACAATGTATTCATTGGATATCTTCCTTTTGCATTTATCCTTTCGACAACTGTTGCTCCCCATTCAGATGACAAATTCGAACACCTAAGGTTATATTTTCAATTTTTTTTTTATTAGTTGGGCCCCAAAACGTGACTTTTATCAAAACCCGTGAAAATAGAAGTGAAAAAGTGATGTTGTTGGGTCTGCAGGGACACGGAATTATTGGGAATTAGTGCCAATAAAATTGAATATCCGATCCAGGATCAGATATCCGATTTGAAATCGGATATTCGATTTGAAATCAGATATCCGATTATGTAAAAAGAATTTTTGGGGGGAAAACTTGCTATAATTTCTCTCCTTTTCCATAATTATATTAATATTATGAAAATCATTGGAGGAAAACCGACTTTGGTTTATTACTAAACTAATACTATAGTAATATTAATATATAATAGTATCAATTGTATAATAGTATTAATATATAATAGTATTAATATATAGAAATATTAATATATAGTATTAATATAGCTATAGTATCAATATTATTATTATACCCATAATAGTATTAATATTATTACTATAGATATAATAGTGTAAATATTTAGTGTTTATTTATATTATTATTATTATTATGCTACAATATAGTATTAATATATATATTATTATTATAGCTATAACAGTATTATTATTATTAATATAGATATAATAATATTAATATTTAATTTTTTATTTATATTATTATTATTATTATCATAAAATAGTATAAATAGTATATATATATATATATATATATATATATATATCCTTTCACGATTCGAATATGTCCCTATGGGTCCTAGGACCCCTAGGGACATATGTCATCGATTAATGGGTCAAAGGGGGTCATAGGTCACCCTTTGACCCATATGAACGATTCAAATATGTCCCTATGGGTCCTAGGACCCCTAGGGACATATGTCATCATTTAATGGGTAAAAGGGGGACATAGGTCACCCTATGACCCCCTTTGACCCATATGAACGATTCGAATATGTCCCTAGGGGTCCTAGGACCCCTACGGACATATGTCATCGTTTAATGGGTCAAAAGGGGTCATAGGTCACCCTATGACCCCCTTTGACCCATATGAACAATTTGAATATGTCCCTAGAGGTTTTAGGACCCCTATAGACATATGTCGTCGTTTAATGGGTCAAAGGGGGTCATAGGTCACCTATAACCCCCTTGACCCATATGAACAATTTGAAAAGTCTCTAGGGATTCTAGGACCCCCTAGAGACATATGTCATCGTTTAATGGGTCAAAAGCGGTCATAGGTCACCCTATGACCCCCTTGACCCATATGAACAATTTGAAATGTCCCTAGAGGTTCTAGGACCCCTAGAGACATATGTCATCGTTTAATGGGTCAAAAGTTGTCACAGGTCACCCTATGACCCCCTTTGACCCATATGAATGATTCGAATATGTCCTTAAGGGTCCCAGGAACCCTAAGGACATATGTCATCATTTAATGGGTAAAAGGGGGTCATAGGTCACCCTATGACCCACTTTGACCCATATGAACGATTTGAATATGTCCCTAGGGGTTATAGTACCTCCAGAGACATATATCATCGTTTAATGAGTCAAAGGGGTCATAGGTCACCCTATGACCCCCTTTGACCCATATGAACAATTCGAATATGTCCCTAGGGGTTCTAGGACCCCTAGAAACATATGTCATTGTTTAATGGGTCAAAGGGGGTCATAGGTCAACTATGACCCCCTTAACCCATATGAAGAATTTGAATATGTCCTTAGGGGTCATAGGTCCCCTATAGACATATTTCAACAGTTCATATGGGTCAAAGGGGGTCATAGATCACCCTATGACCCCCTTTGACCCATATAAACAATTTGAAATGTCCCTAGGGGTTCTAGGACCCCTAGCGACATATGTCATCATTTAATGGGTCAAAGGGGGTCATAGGTCACCTATGACCCCCTTTGACCCATATGAACAATTCGAATATGTTCGTAGGGGTTCTAGGACCCCTAGAGACATATGTCATCATTTAATAGGTCAAAGGGGGTCATAGGTCAACTATAACCCCCTTGACCCATATGAACAATTTGAAATGTCCGTAGGGGTTCTAGGACCCCTAGCGATATATGTCGTCGTTTAATAGGTCAAAGGGGGTCATAAGTCACCCATGACCCCCTTGACCCATATGAACGAATATGTTCCTAGGGGTCCGAGGACCCCTAGCGACATATGTCATCGTTTAATGGGTCAAAGAGGGTAATTGGTCACCCTATGACCCTGTTTCACCCATATTAGTCATTCAAATATGTCCCTAGACGTTCTAGGACCCCTAGAGACATATGTCATCATTTAATGGGTCAAAGAGAGTCATAGGTCACCCTATGACCCCCTTTGACCCATATTACCCATTCGAATATGTCCCTAGGTGTCCTAGGACCCCTAAGGACATATGTCGTCATTTAATAGGTCAAAGGGACCTATGACCCCCTTTGACCCATATTACCCATTCGAATATGTCCCTAGGGGTTCTAGGACCCCTAGAGACATATGTCATCATTTAATGGGTCAAAGGGGGTCATAGGTCACCCTATGACCCCGTTTGACCCATATGAACGATTCAAATATGTCCATCGGGGTCTTAGGACCCATAGGGACATATGTCATCGTTTAATGGGTCAAAGGGGGTCATAGGTCACCCAATGACCCCCTTTCACCCATATGAACGATTTGAATATGTCCCTATGGGTCCTAGGACCACTAGAGACATATGTCATCTTTTAATGGATCAAAGGGGGACATAAGTCACCCTATCAACCCCTTTCACCCATATGAACGATTCGAATATGGACATATGTCATCATTTAATGGGTCAAAGGGGATCATAGGTCACCCTATGACCCCCTTTCACCCATATGAACAATTTGAATATGTCCCTAGGGGTTCTAGGAACCCTAGAGACATATGTTGTCGTTTAATAGGTCAACGGGGATCATAGGTCATCTATGACCCCCTTGACCCATATGAACAATTTGAATATGTCCTTAGAGATCCTGGGACCCCTAAAGACATATTCAAATCATCCATATGGGTCAAAGGGGGTCATAGGTCACCCTATGACCCCCTTTGACCCAGATGAACAATTCGAAATGTCCCCAGGGGTTCTAGGACCCCTAGAGACATATGTCGTCATTTAATGGCATATAAACAATTCAAATATGTCCTTAGGGGTCCAAGGACCCCTAAGCACATATGTCGTCATTTAATGGGTTAAAGGGGGTCATAGGTCACCCTATGACCCCCTTTGAGCCATAAGAATGATTCGAATATGTCCATAGTGGTACTAGGACCCCTAGGGACATATGTCATCATTTAATGAGTCAAAGGGGGTCATAGGTCACCCTATGACCCCCTTTAATCCATAGGAATGATTTGAATATGTCCTTAGGGATCTTAAGACCCCTAGGAACATATGTCGTTTACTAGGTCAAACGAGGTCATAAGTCACCATATAACCCCCTTTGACCCATATGGCCCATTCGAATGTCACTAGGGGTCCTAGGACCCCTAGGGACATATGTCATCGATTAATGGGCCCCTTTGACCCATAGGAATGATTCGAATATGTCCCTAGGGGTCCTAAGACCCTTAGGGACATATGTAGTCGTTTAATGGGTCAAAGGGGTCATAAGTCACCCTATGACCCCCTTTTACCCATATGAACGATTCGAATATGTCCCTATGGGTTCTAGGAACCCTAGGGACATATGTCATCGTTTAATAGGTCAAAGGGGGTCATAGGTCACCCTATGACCCCCTTTGACCCATATGAATGATTTGAATATGTCCTTAGGGGTCCTAGGACCCCTAGGGACATATGTCGTCGTTTAATCGATCAAAAGGGATCATAGGTCACCCTATGAACCCTTTTGACCCATATAAACGATTCAAATATGTCTTTGTGGATCTTAGGACACCTAAGGACATATGTCGTTGTTTAATGGGTCAAAGAGGGTGATAGGTCACCCTATGACGCCCTTTGACCTATAGGAATAGTTCGAATATATCCCTAGGGGTCCTAGGACCCCTAGGGACATATGTTGTTGTTTAATGGGTCAAATAGGGTCATAGGTCACCCTATGACCCCATTTGACCCATATGAATGATTACAATATGTCCCTAGGGGTCCTAGGACCCCTAGGGACATATGTCGTCGTTTAATGGGTCAAAGGGGGTCATAGGTCATGCTATGACCCCCTTTGACCCATATGAACAATTCGAATATGTCCCTAGGGGTTGTAGGACCTCTAGGGACATATGTCATCGTTCAATGGGTCAAAAGGGGTCATTGGTCACCCTATGACCCCCTTTAATCCATATGACCCATTAAAATATGTCCCTAGGGGTCTTAGGACCCCTAGGGACATATATTGCCATTTAAAGGGTCAAAGGGGGTCATAGGTCACCCTATGTCTCTCTTTGACCTATATGAACAATTCAAATATGTCTGTAGGGGTCCCATGACCCCTAGGGACATATGTCATCGTTTAATGGGTCAAAGAGAGTCATAGGTCACCCTATGACCCCCTTTGACCAATATGAACAATTTGAATATGTTCTTAGGGGTTCTAGGACCCCTAAAGACATATGTCATTGTTTAATGGGTCAAAGGGGGTCATAGGTCACCCTATGACCCCCTTTGACCCATATGAACGATTCAAATATGTTCTTAGGGGTCCCAGAACCCCTAAGGACATGTCATTATTTAATAGGTCAAAGGGGGTCATAGCTCACCCTATGACCCCCTTTGACTCATATGAACAATTTGAATATGTCCCTAGGGGTTCTAGGACCCCCAGAGACATGTCGTCATTTAATGGGTCAAAGGGGATCATAAGTCACCCTATGACATCCTTTGACCCATATGAACAATTTGAATATGTCCCTAGGGGTTCTAAGACCCTTAGAGACATATGTCATCGTTTAATGGGTCAAAGGGGGTCATAAGTCAACTATGACCCATTGACCCATATGAACGATTTGAATATGTTCCTAGGGGTCCTAGGACACTTAGAGACATATTCAAATCGTTCATATGGGTCAAAGGGGATCATAGGTCACCCTATGACCCCATTTGACGCATATGAACAATTCGAAATGTCCTTAGGGGTTCTACGACCCCTAGAGACATATGTCGTCGTTTAATGGGTCAAAGGGGGTCATAGGTCACCAATGACCCCTTTGACCCATATGAACGAATATGTTCCTAGAGGCTCGAGAACCCCTAGCGACATATGTCATTGTTTAATGGTTCAAAGCGGGTCATAGGTAACCCTATGACCCCCTTTTACCCATATTACCCATTTAAATATGTCCATAGGGGTTCTAGGACACCTAGCGAGATATGTCATCGTTTAATGGGTCAAAGCGAGTCATACGTCACCCTATGACCCCCTTTGACCCATATTACCCATTTGAATATGTCCTTAGGGGTCCTAGGACCCCTAGGGACATATGACGTCATTTAATGGGTCAAAGGTACCTATGACCCCTTTTGACCCATATTACCCATTCGAATATGTCCCTAGGGGTTCTAGGACCCCTAGAGACATATGTCGTCGTTTAATGGGTCAAAGGGGGCCATAGGTCATCCTATGTACCCCTTTGACCTATATGAATGATTCGAATATGTCCCTATGGGTCCTAGGATCCCTAGGAACATATGTCGACGTTTAATGGGTCAAAAAGGGTCATAGGTCACCCTATGACCCCCTTTGACCCATAAGAACGATTTGAATGTGTCCCCCTAGGGACATATGTCGTGGTTTAATGGGTCAAACAGGGTCATAGGTCACCCTATCACCCCCTTTGACTCATAGGAATGATTTGAATGTGTCCCTAAGGTTCCTAGGACCTCTAGGGACATATGTCGTCGTTTAATGGGTCAAAGGGGGTCATAGGTCACCCTATGACTCCCTTTGACCCATAGGAACGATTCGAATATGTCCTTAGGGGTCATAGGACCCCTAGGGACATATGTCATTGTTTAATGGGTCAAAGCGGGTCATAAGTCACCCTATGACCCCCTTTGACCCATATGACCCATTCTAATATGTCACTAGGGGTTCTAGGACCCCTAAGGACATATGTCATCGATTAATGGGTCAAAGGGGGTCATAGGTTAACCTATGACCCCCTTTGACCCATAGGAACGATTCGAATATATCCTTAGGGGTCCTAGGACCCCTAGGGACATATGTCGTCATTTGATGGGTCAAAGCGGGTTATAGGTGACCCTATGACCCCCTTTGACCCATATGAACAATTTGAATATGTCCATATGGGTCCTAGGACCTTTAGGGAAATATGTCGTTGTTTAATGGGTCAAAAGGGGTGATAGGTCACCCTATGACCCCCTTTGACCCATAAGAACAATTCGAATATATCCCTAGGGGTCCCAAGACCCCTAGGGACATATGTCATCGTTTAATGGGTCAAAGGGGTCATCGGTCACCCTATGACCCCCTTTGACCTAGATGAACGACTCGAATATGTCCCTAGGGGTCCTAGGACCCCTAGGGACATATGTCACCATTTAATAGGTCAAAGGGAGTCATAGGTCATGCTATCACCCTCTTTGACCCATATGAACGATTCGAATATGTCCTTAGTGGTACTAGAACCCCTAGGGACATATGTCATTGTTCAATGGGTCAAAAGGGATCATAGGTCACCCTATGACCCACTTTGACCCATATGGCCCATTCAAATATGTCCCTAGGGGTCCTAGGACCCCTAAGGACATATGTTGTCGTTTAATGGGGCAAAGGTGTTCATAAGTCACCCTATGTCTCCCTTTGACCTATATGAATGATTTGAATACGTCTGTAGGAATCCCATGACCCCTAGGGACATATGTCATCGTTTAATGGGTCAAAGGGAGTCATAGGTCACCCTATGACCCCCTTTGACCCATATGAACAATTCAAATATTTCCCTAGGGGTTCTAGGACACCTAGAGACATATGTCATCGTTTAATGGGTCAAAGGGGGTCATAGGTCACAATATGACCTCCTTTGACCCATATGAACGATTTGAATATGTCCTTAGGGGTCCCAGAACCCCTAAGGACATATGTCATTGTTTAATGAGTCAAAGGGGGTCATAGGTCAGCCTATGACCCCCTTTGACCCATATGAACGATTCGAATATGTCCCTAGGGGTTATAAGACCCCCAGAGACATATGTCGTCATTTAATGGGTAAAAGGGTGTCATAGGTCACCCTATGACCCCCTTTGACCCGTATGAACGATTCGAATATGTCCCTAGGGGTTACCTATGAACCCCTTTGACCCATATAAATGATTCGAATATGTTCCTATGGGTTATAGGACCCCCAGAGACATATATCATCGTTTAATGGGTCAAAGAGGGTCATAGTTCACCCTATGACCCACTTTGACTCATATCAACAACTCGAATATGTTTCTAAGGGTTCTAGGACCCCTAGAGACATATGTCGTTGTTTAATGGGTCAAAGGGGGTCATAGGTCAAATATGACCCCATTGACCCATATGAACGATTTGAATATGTCCCTAGGGGTCCTAGGACCTCTATACACATATTTGAATCGTTCATATGGGTCAAAGGGGGTCATAGATCACTCTATGACCCCCTTTGACCCATATGAACAATTTGAAATGTCCCTAGGGGTTTTAGGACCCCTAGCGACATATATCATCGTTTAACGTGTCAAAGGGGGTCATAGGTCACCTATGACCCCCTTTGACCCATATGAACAATTCGAATATGTCCCTAGGGGTTCTAGGACCCCTAGAGACATATGCCATCATTTAATGGATCAAAGGGGATCATAGGTCAACTATGACCCCCTTGACCCATATGAATGATTTGAATATGTCCCTAGGGGTCTTAGGACCCCTAGAGACATATTTGAATCGTTCATATCGGTCAAAGGCGGTCATAGGTCACCCTATGATGCCCTTTGACCCATATAAACAATTCAAAATCTCCATAGGGGTTCTAGGACCCCTAGCGATATATGTCATTGTTTAAGGGGTCAAAGGGGGTCATAGGTCACCTATGACCCCCTTAACCCATATGAACAAATATGTTCCTAGGGGTCCAAGGACCCCTAACGACATATGTCATCGTTTAATGGGTCAAAGTGGGTCATTGGTCACCCTATGACCCCCTTTGACCCATATTACTCATTCAAATATGTCCCTAGGGATTCTAAGACCCCTAGAGACATATGTCATTGTTTAATGGGTCAAAGAGAGTCATAAGTCACTCCATTACCCCCTTTGACCCATATTACCCATTCGAATATGTCCCTAAAGGTCCTAGGACCCCTAGGGACATATGTCGTCATTTAATGAGTCAAAGGGACCTATAACCCACTTTGACCCATATTACCCATTCGAATGTGTCCCTAGAAGTTCTAGGACCCCTAGAGACATATGTCGACGTTTAATGCGTCAAAGGGAATCATAGGTCACCCCATGACACCTTTTGACCCATATGAACAATTCAAATATGTCCCTCAGGCTCCCAGGACCCATAGGGACATATGTCGTTGTTTAATGAGTCAAAGGGGGGTCATAGGTCACCCTATGACCCCCTTTGACCCATATGAACGATTTGAATATGTCCCTATGGGTCCTAGGACCCCTAGAGACATATGTCATCTTTTAATGGATGAAAAGGGGACATAAGTCACCCTATGACCCCTTTTCACCCATATGAACGATTCGAATATGTCCTTAGGGGTCCTAGGACCCCTAGGGACATATGTCATCATATAATGGGTCAAAGGTGGTCATAGGTCACCCTATGACCTCCTTTGACCCAAATGAACAATTCGAATATATCCTTAGATGTTTTAGGACCCCTAGAGACATATGTTGTCGTTTAATGGGTCGACGGGGGTCATAGGTCACCTATGACCTCCTTGACCCATATGAACAATTTGAATATGTCCTTAGGGGTCATGGGACCTCTAAGGACATATTCAAATCGTTCATATGGGTCAAAGGGGGTCATAAGTCACCCTATGACCCCCTTTGACCCATATGAACAATTCGAAATATCCCTAGGGGTTCTAAGACTTTTAGAGACATATGTCATCATTTAATGGGTCAAAGGGGGTCATAGGGTATGACCCTATGACCCCCTTTGACCCATATGAACAATTCAAATATGTCCTTAGGGGTCAAAGGACCCCTAAGCACATATGTCATCGTTTAATGGGTCAAAGGGGGTCATAGGTCACCCTAAGACCCGCTTTGACCCATAGGAACGATTCGAATATGTCCATAGCGATCCTAGGACCCCTATGGACATATGTCATCGTTTAATGAGTCAAAGGGGGTCATAGGTCACCCTATGATCCCCTTTGACCCATAAGAATGATTCGAATATGTTCTTAGGAATTCTAGGACCCTTAGGGACATATGTCGTCGTTTAATGGCTCAAAGGGGGTCATAAGTCACCCTATGACCCCGTTTGACCCATATCGCCCATTCGAATATGTCACTAGGGGTCCTAGGACCCCTAGGGACATATATCGTCGTTTAATGGGTCAAAGGGGGTCATAGGTCACCGTATGACTCCCTTTTACCCATATGAACGATTCGAATATGTCTGTATGGGTCCTAGGACCCCAAGGGACATATGTCATCATTTAATGGGTCAAAGGGGGTCATAGGTCACCCTATGACCCCTTTTGACTCATATGAATGATTTGAATATGTCACTAGGGGTCCTAGGACCCCTAGGGGCATATGTCATCATTTAATGAATCAAAGGGGGTCATAGGTCACCCTATGACCCCCTTTGACCCATATGAATGATTCGAATATGTCCTTGTGGGTCCTAGGACACCTAAGGACATATGTTGTCGTTTAATAGGTCAAAGAGGATGATAGGTCACCCTATGACCCCCTTTGACCTATAGGAACAGTTGGAATATATCCCTAGGGGTCCTAGGACCCCTAGGGACATATGTCGTTGTTTAATGGGTCAAAGGGGGTCATAGGTCACCCTATGACCCCATTTGACCCATATGAACGATTCGAATATGTCTCTAGGGGTACTAGGACTCCTAGGGACATATGTCATCATTTAATGGGTCAAAGGGGGTCATAGGTCATGCTATGACCCCCTTTGACTCATATGAACGATTCGAATATGTCCCTAGGGGTTGTAGGACCTCTAGGGACATATGTCATCGTTCAATGGGTCAAAAGGGGTCATAGGTCACCCTATGACCCCCTTTGACCCATATGGCCCATTTAAATATGTTCCTAGGGGTCTTAGGACCCCTAGGGACATATGTTGTCATTTAATGGGTCAAAGGGGGTCATAGGTCACCCTTTGTCTCCCTTTGACCTATATGAATTATTCGAATATGTCTCTAGGGGTCCCATGACCCGTAGGGACATATGTCGTTGTTTAATGGGTCAAAGAGAGTCATAGGTCACCCTATGACCCCTTTTGACTAATATGAATAATTTGAATATGTCCCTAGGGGTTCTAGGACCCCTAGAGACATATGTCATTGTTTAATAGGTCAAAGGGGGTCATAGGTCACCCTATGACCCCCTTTGACCCATATAAGCGATTCGAATATGTTCTTAGGGGTCCCAGGACCCCTAAGGACATATGTCATTGTTTAATGGGTCAAAGGGGTTAATAGGTCACCCTATGACTCCCTTTGACCCATATGAATGACTCGAATATGTCCCTAGGGTTTCTAGGACCCCTAGAGACATGTCATCATTTAATGGGTCAAAGGGGGTCATAGATCACCCTATGACATCTTTTGACCCATATGAACAATTCGCATATGTCCCTAGGGGTTCTAGGACCCCAAGAGACATATGTCATCGTTTAATGGGTCAAAGGGGCTCATAGGTCACCTTATGACCCCATTTGATCCATATGAACAATTCGAAATGTCCTTAGGGGTTCTAGGACCCCTAGAGACATATGTCGTCATTTAATGGGTCAAAGGGGGTCATAGGTCACCAATGACCCCTTTGACCCATATAAACGAATATGTTCTTAGGGGTCCGAGGATCCCTAGTGACATATGTCATCGTTTAATGGGTCAGAGCGAGTCATAGGCAACCCTATGACCCCCTTTTACCCATATTACCCATTCAAATATGTCCCTAGGGGTTCTAGGACACCTAGCGACATATGTCGTTGTTTAATGGGTCAAAGTGAGTCATAGGTCACGCTATGACTCCCTTTAACCCATATTACCCATTCAAATATGTCCTTAGGGGTCCTAGGACCCCTAGGGACATATGTCGTCATTTAATGGGTCAAAGGTACCTATGACCCCCTTTGACCCATAATACCCATTCGAATATGTCCCTAGAGGTTCCAGGACCCCTAGAGAAATATGTCGTCGTTTAATGGGTCAAAGGGGGTCATAGGTCACCCTATGATCCCCTTTGACCCATATGAACGATTCAAATATGTCCCTTGGGTTCTTAGGACCCATAGGGACACATGTCATCGTTTAATGGGTCAAAAGTGGTCATAGGTCACCCTATGACCCCTTTCGACCGATATGAACGATTCGAATATGTCCCTATGGGTCCTAGGACCCCTAGGGACATATGTCGTCGTTTAATGGGTCAAAGGGAGTCATAGGTCACCCTATGACCCCCTTTGACCCATAGGAATGATTCAAATATGTCCCTAGGGGTCCTAGCACCCCTAGGGGCATATGTCGTGGCTTAATGGATCAAAGGGGGTCATAGGTCACCCTATCACCCCCTTTGACCCATAGGAACGATTTGAATGTGTCCCTAGGGATCCTAGGACCCCAAGGGACATATGTCACTGTTTAATGGGTCAAAAGTGGTCATAGGTCACCCTATGACCCCCTTTGAACCATAAGAACGATTCGAATATGTCCCTAGGGGTCCTAGGACCCCAAGGGACATATGTCACCGTTTAATGGGTCAAAGGGGGTCATAAGTCACCCTATGACCCCCTTTGACCCATATGGCCCATTTGAATATGTCAATAGGGGTCCTAGGACCCCTAGGGACATATGTCATCAATTAGTGGGTCAAAAGGGGTCATAGGTCAACCTATGACCCCCTTTGACCCATAGAAATGATTGAATATGTTATATGTCATCATTTAATGGGTCAAAGGGGGTCATAGGTCACCCTATGACCCCCTTTGACCCATATGAAATATTTGAATATGTCCCTATGGGTCCTAGGACCTTTAGGGACATATTGTTGTCGTTTAATTGGTCAAAGGGGGTGATAGGTCACCCTATGACCCCCTTTGACCCATAGAAACTATTCGAATATATCCCTAGGGGTCCTAGAACCCCTAGGGACATATGTCGTCGTTTAGTGGGTCAAAGGGGGTCATAGGTCACCCTATGACCCCCTTTGACCCATATGAATGACTCAAATATGTCCCTAGGGGTCCTAGGACCCCTAGGGACATATGTCGTCATTTAATAGGTCAAAGGGGGTCATAGGTTATGCTATGACCCCCTTTGACCCATATGAATGATTCAAATATGTCCTTAGTGGTACTAGAACCCTTAGGGACATATGTCATTGTTCAATGGGGCAAAAGGGGTCATAGGTCACCCTATGACCCACTATGACCCACTTTGACCCATATGGCCCATTCAAATATGTCCCTAGGGGTCCTAGGACCCCTAGGGACATATGTTGTCATTTAATGGGTGAAAGGGGGTCATAGGTCACCCTATGTCTCCCTTTGACCTATATGAATGATTCAAATATGTCTATAGGGGTCCCATGACTCCTAGGGACATATGTCATCGTTTAATGGGTCAAAGGGAGTCATAGGTCACCCTATGACCCCCTTTGACCCATATGAACAATTCAAATATGTCCCTAGGGGTTCTAGGACCCCTAGAGAGATATGTCATCGTTTAATGGGTCAAAAGGGGTCATAGATCACCCTATGACCCCCTTTGACCCATATGAATGATTTGAATATGTCCTCAGGGGTCCCAGGACTCCCAGGACCCCTAAGGACATATGTCGTTGTCTAATTGGTCAAAGGGGGTCATAGGTTACCCTATGACCCCCTTTGACCTATATGAATGATTCGAATATGTCCCTAGGGGTTATAAGACCCCTAGAGACATATGTCGTTGTTTAATGGGTCAAAGGGGGTCATAGGTCACCTTATGAACCCCTTTGATCCATATGAACAATTCGAATATGTCCCTAAGGGTTATAGGACCCTAGAGACATATGTCATCATTCGATGATTCAAAGGGGGTCATAGGTCAACTATGACCCCCTTGACCCATATGAACGATTTGAATATGTCCCTAGGGGTCATAGGACCCCTAGAGACATATTCAAATCATTCATATGGGTGAATGGGTGTCATAGGTCACCCTATGACCCCATTTGACCCGTATGAACAATTTGAAATGTCCCTAGGGGTTCTAGGACCCCTAGAGACATATGTCATCGTTTAATGAGTCAAAGGGGGTCATAGGTCACGTATGACCCCCTTGACCCATATGAACGGTAATGTTCCTAGGGGTCCGAGGACCACTAGAGACATATGTCATCATTTAATGGGTCAAAGTAGGTCATAGGTCACCTTATGACCCCCTTTGACCCATATTACCCATTCAAATATGTCCTTAGGAGTTTTAGGACCCCTAGCAACTTGAATATGTCCCTAGGGGTTCTAGGACCCCTAGCGACATATGTCATCATTTAATGAGTTAAAAAGAGTCATAGGTCGCCTTGTGACCCCCTTTGACCCATATTACCCATTCGAATATGTCCCTAGGGGTTCTAGGACCCCTAGAGACATATGTCATCATTTAATGAGTCAAAGGGGGTCATAGGTCACCTATGACCCCCTTGACCCATATGAACGAATATGTTCATAGGGGTCCGAGGACCCCTAGCGACATATGTCATCGTTTAATGGGTCAAAGCAGATCAGAGGTCACCTTATGACCCCCTTTGACCCATATTACCCATTCGAATATGTCACTAGGGGTTCTAGGACCCCTAGAGAAATATGTCATCATTTAATGGGTCAAAGGGGGTCATAGGTCAACCTATGACCCCCATTGACCCATATGAACGATTCAAATATGTGCCTTGGGTTCCTAGGACCCTTAGGGACATATGTCATCGTTTAATGGGTCAAACGATTCGAATATGTCCCTATGGGTCCTAGGACCCTTAGGGACATATGTGGTCGTTTAATGGGTCAAAGGGGGTCATTCGTTACCCTATGACCCCCTTTGACCCATAGGAACATTTCGAATATGTCCCTAGGGGTCCTAGGACCCCTAGGGACATATGTCGTCGTTTAATGGGTCAAAGCCCTATGACCCCCTTTGACCCATAGGAACGATTCGAATTGTGCCTAGGGGTCCTAGGACCCCTAGGGACATATGTCATCGTTTAATGGGTCAAAGAGGGTCATAGGTCACCCTATGACCCCCTTTGACCCATAGGAACAATTTGAATATGTCCCTAGGGGTCCTAGGACCCCTAGGGACATATGTCATCGTTTAATGGGTCAAAGGGGGTCATAAGTCACCCTATGACCCCCTTTGACCCATATGGCCCATTCGAATATGTCACTAGGGGTCCTAGGACCCCTAGGGACATATGTCGTCAATTAATGTGTCAAAGGGGGTCATAAGTCAACCTATGAGGAGGAGGAATGAAAGAAAAATTCAAATGGACATGTGCTCATCAAAAATTATTTAAGGAGCTAAAATAGAGGTTATGCTCTACACTAATTTTATTTCTTCCTCATTTACAACAGTCTTTTGAAATAAAAATTGATGGATCAAAATATGCCCTAGGAGAAGTCCTCATGCAACATAGACATCTAGTTGCCAACCATAGTGAAACATTCTCTGATATAGTATGTATGTATTCCACCTATGATAAGGAAGTATGTGCTATTGTTAAATCTTTCAAATACTAGAAGCATTATATTCTAGGAAAGGAAACCTGATCCATATAGATCACAAACCCCTTCAATTTTTGTAAACATGAGAAAAATTACAAAATGATAGACACAATGGTGGTCAGCATATTTCAAAAATTTCATATCAACATTCGCCATAAGAAGGGAAGCCAAAATAAGGTAGAAGATTACTTGAGTAGACCCCCAATTGCAAGAATAAATATTGTGTTAGAATCGTGTGGGTACCAAATAGAAAATTGGACTCATCTATATAATGATGAAAATGAATTTGCTTATGTATATACTCAAACTGTAGAAGGTAAACATGTCAATGATTTTTATTTGCAAGATAAAATCTTTTACTATATTGGGAAAATATATGTACCTGAGGCAAAACACAAGAAATCAATATGGGAAGCTCACTATATCAAGGTTGTAGGACATTTTGGAATTGGTAAAACTACTGCTATACTTCAAAGATATTTTTATTGGCTGAAAATGAAAAAGGATACGATTGCATACATCCAAGCATGTATAGTGTGTGTCATTGCAAAGCCTAGAAATCATAAGAATGGTTTATATCTACCACCTCCCATTACAAAAATGCCTTGGCATTCAATTTCTATTGACTTCATGTCTAGCCTTCCTAGCATTAGACAAGGGCATGATTGTGTATATGTTCTAGTAGATAGATTTTCAAAAATGGAAATCTTTATAGCCTATAGAAAGAAAATTTCTATAGAGGACACCAAAAAGCTCTTCTTTGAGCATATTTGGGTTCTTTTTGGTGTACCTAGTAGTATTATTTTAGACAATGATAGTCAATTTCTAAGTAAAATTTGGTCTTAATTATGGCTAATGATGGACAAAAAACTAACAAAGTCCATTGGGTTCTATTATCAAACATATGGTCAAACTAAGATTGTTAATCATGTGATCATTAAAATATTATGTATGTATTACTCAAAAAATCCTCATACATGGGATGAAATTCTTCCCTATGTATAATATAGATACAAAAATGTAATTCATAGTTCAATTGACCATAGCCCCTTCGAAGTATGTCTTTAATATCATCTAGTGGCATCGAATAATATTTGTATTCCAAATCTTCAGCCTAATTTGGCACCATGCTTGGATAAGGAGAAGGAAAAAGAAATGAGGATCAGTGATAGAATTAACCATTTGCAATAACAAGTTCATGGGATTTTTTACAAGACCACTAAGAAGTATAAACAAAGGCATGATGAGCATCAAACTCCTCATGATTTTCAAGTTGGGTATACGATATGCTTGCATTTTCAAAAGGAGAGATTGCAAGGACCTCATAGAAATATTCATCCCCTTTGTTATGGTTCATACAATATTATCAAACAAGTTAGTGAAAATGCATTTGAACTTAATTCTCCACCATTTGAGGGTATTCACCCTATCTTTAATGTTGAACTTTTGAAGCCTTACTTTTATCCATTGCTAGACATTGTAGATGTTGCTAAGGAGATCATTCATACAAAATTAAATCCAGAATTGGCTAATCTACTCCAAATTGATCATGTTGAGGAAAAGTCTATGAAGAACTTTAAAAACCAAACTATTTACCTATATCATATGGTGCAAGATGGTTAGTTTTCTCATTAGGGGAAATGGCTTACACTTGAACAAATTCAAATTCATTTTTTGTGCCTAATATAGAATATGGATGCAATGGAGTCTATTTCCTCTCAAGGGGGGAGGAGTGATCACAACATGGTCCACGATGATCTAAAGGAGGCTAACAAAAGAAGAAATGGGAAAATATTCAAATCTAATTTTTAGTATTCTCTATGTTTTAATAATTTGTATTTTTGGAGGTCATTAGGGCATTTTTGGGACTGAAAGCTTTGAATAGTGTAAGCAGTATACATTTGACTTATGTAATGAAATTAATTACTTCTACACATAGAATGACTTCCACACATAGACATAAGATCTCAAAAATGATTTTTAAAAAAAAAATTCATAGTTTTCATATTTTATTTTGCATCAAACATTATGTCGACTACTCATTTATTTTTTAAGGGATGTTGGTGGCCCTTCAAATTCATCACACTTTTTATAAACTTTGATTTTGAATGAAATGAACCACTTTTTGACTTGCATAATCTATTATCCATATTTTTTTCTATTTGCATTAGAATTAACAATACTGCACGTATCACACTGGGTCTTGTAATATAGAATGATAATTCATATCATCAACTCCAGTTTCCTACAAAAAATCAAGTTCCTCCTACTAAGATTTGCATTCTATAAAGGATTTAGTATAAACATCCTTTGACCCTTTTCAACAATAAGAATAGTCTTGACATAATCATGCACTACTCTACAATCATACTAGCTAGGTCTACCAAGCAATATCTGATAACTAAGTACCAATCTGGAAATTAACAAGACATTTATCCCTTACTTCCAAAGAATATTCATCTTATAACCAATGGATCCTATAAGGACAAGGATCTCTCACTCTCCTCAAGCCAATTTTTTAAACCATCTCCTTAGCAGCTATGTTGTCAATAATATGACCATCAATAATCACATTCCAGTATTTTCCTCCAGACTTATAATGAATCTTGAAAAAATTCCTCCATTAACAAGGTTCCAACACCTTTTTACCAAACAATAGTCACAAACGAGCAAGTTATCCTCCACCTTAGATTCATTCACACCATAGTATCTCTTCTATCGCCAACCTTTCTATCAACATTGAAACATTCAAAATATCCATGTCCTTCTTCACCACATCTATAGCAAGTCCCTTTTAATGCAGATCTACCTATTCTAATCCTTTGCTCAACAAGTTTTTTTTCATCCCCAACAATCTATTTATCATTCACCCTCCTTGTCTCTAGAATTATCTTGATGTCTTTTGTTTGACTTATGTTTTTCACTCAGAGCATACTAATAAGCATCCTCAACCAAAGAAATCTTCAACATACCAATTTCATCCTAGGTATTGAATCTCAAACCATTAATATATATAACCACCTTTTCCACAGAGAGTTCCTTAGTGTAATCCTTCACAATCATATCCTTTTGTTAACTTGTAGAGCTCCTTAGTGTAATCCTTAATATTCATGTCCTTTTATTTTAGATCCTACAATCTCTTAAAACAAATGAAGTTCATAATCAACTAGAGTAAACTTAGCTTTCAGTTTCATTACCATCAATCTCTATCTATTGATCTTTATTTTAGCTTTCTCTTCTCTATCTCTTTGCAATTCTTTCCACCATAAAGTAGCATGTCCTTTTAACTTAGTCTATGCTAGCCTTACTCTAAGGGAATCTCCAATATCATCTAACTCAAAGTAGTGTTCCAAATCACCAATCCAATCAATCATGTTCTCATAATTCAAACTAACTATGAAATTAGAAACATTTATCTTATACATCAGCTTCAACTAAGCTTCAAATCTATCCAACTAGCCAATTTTATCTTCCACATATCTCTCCATCCAATAAACTATATCTTCTCTGCTAGATCCAAAAACCAAAAAGTATTTAACAACTTCCTCACAACCATCTTCCATTCTTTCTTTCCTCAGTATATGAGCTATATCTCGCATGATCTCAATGGTGATAGAACTCTTCATCAACTCCATCTCAGATTTGAAATATGATCTAACCTTTTCTAAAATCTTAGTCTCCACAACATCACCAAGATCTATAATCACCATAGGGTCCAATATTCTTAGAGGCATCTTCCAATATATTTGTAAACTCTCTCCAAAAAATCTTTAACACTCACCAAATATATCAAATCTTCGCTCTAGTACCACTCGATGTAGTGCAAGACTCATTGGTCTCCAAAGGAGATAACTTAGCCCCCAAAAAATATATATATAATAAAAATTCAATAATATCATAGATATTCAAATCAATTAAAAAACATATTCTCATAATAAAATTAAGAGATTTGATAGATTGCAGTGATTGATCAAGAAAGTACTATATATACTTCATAAATTTTTTGGACCCTATTTTATCGAGATTTTGAGCTTACATGTAATCATTAATTATAACCCTAAAGCGGTAAAAATACTTGTATTAACGGGCTTCAGGTTAGGGATTATTTTAGTGTGGTGATGAGAAAATTGGTTCTTGTGGCAATATTGAGTTGTAAGGGATTACAGATTGTAATAATATCAGACTTTTTGTTTGGTGGACATAGCCTAGGAATTGGGTGAACCATATTAAATCTTGGTGTCCTATGATCTTTTTATATGTGATCTATTATTTTCTGATATTGTTTATATTTGCATGTAATTGTTATTTCTATCTATGGTTTAATCCTAACAAGTGGTATCAGAGTGAGGTTATCTTTTTTTTATGCTCTATAGAAAAGTCTCATGGTTGAGTGGGAGCAATGGTAGACTAGGGTAAGCTAAGGGATCGTAGGTTTAATGGGAAAAAATTTTACTTATGGAAGATGCAAATGGAAGACTATCTTTATCAAAATGATTTATGGAAGTCATTAGAAGGCAAAACCAAGAATCGAGATCTATGTCAAATGTCGACTGGGATCTTTTGGATAGAAAGACACTTGGAAGCATTTGATTATGCCTAGCACCATCAGTGGCATTTAATATTACAAAACCAAAGACAATAGAAGAGTTGATGCAAATGCTAGGGAAACTATATGAAAAGCCCTCCACTTAAAACAAGGTATTTCTCATGAAGCATTTATTTAATATAAAAATGATAGAAGGTGGATCTATTGCAGATGATTTAAATAAGTTTAATACTATTACTAGTCAGTTATCTTCTGTGGGTATCAATTTTGATGAAGAAATTAGAGCTCTCTTGATTTTGTGTTCTTTTCCTGAAAGCTGGAATGGGTTGGTAATGGCTGTGAATAATTATGTTTCTGGATCTAGTACCCTAAAACATGATTGTGTGATCAGTGTTATTTTTAGTGAGGAAACTTGTAGGAAATCCTCAAGTGGATCTACATTAGGAAGTGCTTTCGAGGCAGAATGACTAAGAGAGGAAGTAATTCCTACAATTGTGGGAAATCAAGAGGAAAGTCATAGGGGAGGATGTTTCATTTGGGAGGACTGAATGACTGCTAGTATTGTGGGAAACCAAGGCATAAAAAGAAAGATTGTTGGACTCGAAAGAAAAATGGAGGAGATAAACCAAATGGAGACAATGAGGAAAATATGGTAAGTAACAAATCTGAAGTGGATGCTTTTCTTTTATCTTTAGAAAGTGTTGATGATTCATGGGTTTTAGATTATGGTGCTTCATTTCGTACTACACCTCATAGAGGTTATTTCATTGATTATGTCCAAGGGGATTTTGGACTTGTTTATTTAGGCGATAATGAATCCTATCAGATTGTTGGAAAGGAAAAATTTAAGATTAAGATGCAGAATGAGAATCATTGGCTACTACATTAGGTAAGAGATGTTTCAAGGCTATGTAGAAATTTAATTTCAGTAGGGCAACTTAGTGATGAGGGTTGTGTAGTTACTTTTAATGATAAAAATTGGAAGGTTTCAAAAGGTTCCCTTGTAGTAGCAAAAGGTGTGAAAGTAGGTACCTTATATCTTTGTACAAATCATATTGTTCCTTCTACTTTAATTGTTTCAGAAAAAAATGAATGTTTAGAAATTGTTGCTGCAATTGAACAGGCAGAACAAATAGCTGCTATAGATTCTGATACAACACTATGGCACAAAAGACTTGGGCACATGAGTGAGAAAGGTATGAAAGTACTTCATTCAAAGAAAGTTTTACCAGGTGTAAAATGTGTTAATATAGATTTATATGAAATTTGTGTGTATGGAAAACAAAAGAGAGTGAGTTTTGTGAAGATTGGGAAGGAAAATAAAAAGGAGAAATTAGAGCTTGTGCATATAGATGTATGGGGACCGGCTCAGGTATCTTCCCTTGGTGGCTCTTATTATTATGTTGCATTCATTGATGATACAACTAGAAAAGTATGGGTTTATTTCCTTACACAAAAATTTGATGTATTTCAAACTTTTAACAAATGGAAATGGTTGGTTGAAAATAAGACTAGTAAAAAATCGAAATGTCTCAAATCTGATAATGGTGGTGAGTATTATAGTCATTAATTTGAAGATTATTCCTCCTCTAATGGTATTCGTAGACAAAAAACTATTCCAAAGACTCCACAGAAAAATGGAGTGGTTGAATGCGTGATGAAGACTATAATGTAGCGTGCAAGGAGCATGAGGTTGCATGTTTGGTTACCCTTACACATGTGGGTGGAGGCTATCAATACTACTATATATTTGATTAATAGGGGTCCCTCTACTCTTTTGAGTTGTGGTATTCTAGAGGAAGCATGGACTGGTTAGAAAATGGGTTATTCTTTTCTCAAAACCTTCAGTTGTGAAGCATTTGCTCATATAAATTTTAAAAATAGAACCAAGATGGAAGATAAGTCAAAAAGATGTGTATTTGTTGGATATGGCACTAATGAGTTTGGTTATAGGCTTTGGGATTTTGAAAATAAAAAAATTGTAAGAATCAGGGATGTCATATTCAATGAGAAAGTGTTGTAAAAACATTTGTTGTAGCAACATGAGAAGAAAGAAGATGATTATGTAGTGTTGGATGATACTTCAAAAGATGATGCTCTAGACATTCCTCATGATGTGCAACAACTGCAACAACAAATACCACACACACTAGTAAATGTTAGATGGTCAACAAGGCTAATTAGACCTCTAGAAAGATTTTCTCCCTCTTTGTATTCTATTTTACTTACTAATGCTGGTGAACTTGAAGGTTATGATGAAGTTGTGTAGGTGGATACTAAGATTCAGTGAAAGTCTATAATGAAAGATGAAATAGACTATTTGTTGAAAAATGAGACACAGGATTTATGCAAGTTGCCTACAGGTACAGAGGCTTTATGAAATAAGTGTATTTATAGGTTAAAAGAAGATGATGGAGGTAAGAAAAGATTTAAAGCTAAGTTATTTGTAAAAGTATTTGCACAGAAAAAGGGCATTGATTTTGATGAGATATTTTCTTTTGTTGTTAAGATGACTTCTAGCCGTACTATTTTAAGTATTGTGGCTATTGAAGATTTTCATTTAGAGTAGCTTGATGTTAAAATAGCCTTTCTTCATGGTGATTTGGATGAAGAGATATATATGGCTTAGCCATAGGCATTTGAGGTCAAAGGTAAGGAGAACTTAGTGTGCAAATTGAAGAAAAGTTTATATGGCTTGAAGCAAGCACCTTGACAATGGTGCCTAAAATTTGATAGTTTTATGCATGAGCATGGATATAGTAGGTGTCATTTAGATCACTTTTTTAACTTTAAGAGGTTGGATTGTGATAGCTACATTATTTTATGTTTATATGTTGATGATATGCTTGTAGCTGAGTCTAACATGGATCAAATTAAGGTTGAAACACCAATTAGCCAATGCATTTTCTATGAAGGATTTGGGGGTAGTAAAACAAATCCTTTGTATGAAGATTTGAAAAGATAGGAAGAACAAGAAATTTACGCTATCTCAAGATGATTATATTGAAAAGGTGTTACAACATTTCACTATGGAGAACGCTAAAACTATCAACACACCTTTAACTAGTCATTTGAAGTTGACTAAGGAGATGTGTCCCAAGAGACAAGAAGAGGAGGATAAGATGTCAAAGGTACCCTATGCTTCAGTTGTAGGAAGCTTGTTGTATGCTATGGTATGTACAAGGCCAAATATTGCACATGTAGTGGGAGTCGTTAGCAAGTATATGAGTCATCAAGGAATTAAGTATTGGAATGCACTCAAATGGATTCTTAGATATTTGAAAGGAACGTCCAGTACGTGTTTACACTTTAGGGGCTCTATTACTAATTTAAAGAGCTATGTTGACTTAGATTTGGAAAGGGATATTGATACCAGGTGGAGTACTACATGTTATGTATTTACTATTGGTGGGGTAGCCATGAGCTAGGTTTCTAGGTTATAGAAGGTTAATGCTTTATCTACTATAGAGGTAGAGTATGTTGCTACTACAGAGGAAACCAAGGAGATGATATGGCTTTAGTTCTTCTTGGAAGAATTGGGACACCCTCGAAGGGATAATTATTTGTTTACAGATAGCTAGAGTGCCATTCATCTTGCGAAGAATTTTTCTCTTCATTCAAAGACAAAACACATATAGTTGTAGAACCATTTCATTTGGCTAGTTTTAGATGATGGATAGCTAAAGCTGGACAAGATACATACAGATGACAATCCAGCAGATATGTTTACAAAGGTAGGAACAAGGAAGAAGTTGAACTCCTCTTTAGCTTCAATTGGTCTTCTATATTGAACATGAATAAAAGAACAATAGAGTCCATGTTTGTTTAATCTAGGAGGAGCCTCATGGAGTAGCAGCATAGCTATAAGATTAGTCTCCAAGTGGGAGATTATTGTTTAGTGTGGAGCCTGATTAGTCCCCAAGTGGGAGATTGTTAGATTGTGGTGACTGATTAGGGAAGTACTGTACATACTTGATAAATAGTTTTGGGCCCTATTTTATTGGGATTTTGGGCTGACATGTAATTATTATTTATAACCCTAAAAATGTAAGGAAGAAGTTGAACTCCTCTTTAGCTTCAATTGGTCTTCTATATTGAACATGAATAAAAGAACAATAGAGTCCATGTTTGTTTAATCTAAGAGGAGCCTCATGGAGTAGCAGCATAGTTATAAGATTAGTCTTCAAGTGGGAGATTATTGTTTAGTGTGGAGCCTGATCAGTCCCCAAGTGAGAGATTGTTAGATTGTGGTGACTGATCAGGGAAGTACTGTACATACTTGATAAATAGTTTTGGGCCCTATTTTATTGAGATTTTGGGCTGACATGTAATTATTATTTATAACCCTAAAAATGTAAAAATACTTATATAAAAGGGCTTAGGGTTGGGAATTGTTTTAGTGTGGTGATGTGAAAATTGGTTCTTGCGGCAATATTGAAATGTAAGGAATTATGAATTGTAATTAGGTTGTAATCACTGGATCATAATAATATCAGACTTTCTATTTGGTGGATGTAGCCTAGGGATTGGGTGAGCCACGTTAAATCTTGGTGTCTTGTGTTCTTTTTTTGTGTGATATATTATTTTATAATATTGTTTATATTTACATGTAATTATTATTTTTGTGCGGGGTTTAATCCTAACAAGATTAACATCCAACATCCCTAGTTGCAAGACCTTCTGGATTATGACCATGTACATAAGCAATTACAGTAATAATATTTCCATGCCTTACAAGATCCAAACCCCAGCTAGCTCAGATCCACAATCTAGAAGAAACCCACACTTAGCTACTAGCTATGCAAAATGGTTCTCCTCTCATCTACTCCATGTTCCACAGAATCATCCCTCTAGACAACACAACAACCTCTACTTATACTAAGCCAAGCCACATGTCATCTTAACAAGTTACATTAAATAAACACTCAAGCCACAAGTCAACTTGACATACTATATTAAATAAACACTTAGGACAACCCTCAACTATACAAAAGATAACTAACCCATATGAAAGCATATTATTATGTTGCCTTAAACATAGGATGACATGCCATCCAACAAACTACATCTATGATAACACAAGTCAAATCCCATGGATTGAAGCTCGCAAAAACAATCTCCAAAGCCTTTTAGAAAATAAGGAACATGTTACTAGTAGCCACCAAAAAAGCTCCAACTCCAACACAATCTCTCAAATCATTATGCACACATACAACAAGGTCTACAAATATGTATTAAATATAAACCTAACCATGCGTAACATAGGGCCACTGTGATGTCCTTAGTTATAGAAAAGATTGTAAGAGTTGAATAATAATAGATAAATATTATATATATATGACTTAAAATAATTATAAAGATATTAATTATAAATAATATCAAATAACAATAATAATTTTATAATGTATATTATGAGGTGAACATATTCAAGAATAATATTATAATATATGATTGCAACACAAATATAGAAATAAAAATAAAGCATATTACTTTAAATATGGCAAATTGACATTATAAATAAAGAAATGTATTTGTTATTACTAATATAATCAACAATACACAAGTCTAATTAATAAACTAACCAATATTATATAAACAAATATATTGCATTAAACCATGCAAGGGTGACCACCGGTCACGATAAGGAGGATCACGTCACATCGTGCCTTATTTAAGGAGGCATGCGTACAAAGGACATAGAAAGAGATATGCATTCATAAAACTGCATCAAACAAAGTCTGAATATTCCATCAAATTAGTCAACTAATGAATCAGATTGGAGGAAATATATATCACCAGAAGAAGGTATCAAATTCATGGATAAATACATTGAGCAGGGTTAGTGGTAAAAGTGCCAAGGACATAAGCATCTTGCTCGCAATCAGAACGTACACAGAAGCTGGATAGATGGAGATATAGCGTAGTCAATGATATTTAAAAACATCGAAGGAAATTCAGGAAGTACGTAGCAGAAAAGTGGTATAACAATAAGCAAATCCATAGTCAACTATGCAGTGGACAGTACATAGGTCCGGAACAGCGTCAGACCCAAGTACGTGAGGCCTGATCATTCTTAAGGTTTACATCTACACTCAATACAACAATAAAATCCATTATTATTGATCCAATTTAATCGATAGGGAAGAAATATTTAAGTCATTCAACAATTAATATGAGAAGAATATTAAGTTGATTATAATAAGGAGAGCCTTGGAAATTATAATTTATCTCACTTACAAATTATCAAATATATACATATGTATATTATTTAAAAGATTGGATTTTTATTAAAGATAATTACAAATTCACATAATTTCCAAATATAAAGTGAATATTTGAAATCTTTAAATTGGAACCGATCGAAAATTGAGGTATAGCTAAACAGGGGACATTGCAAGTGGTGTCAGAGCATCTTTCTTGCTAGCCTGTGGAAATTTGTTAATGCAAAAATGTCAACGAGATCAAAGTGCATTAGAAAGGGAAGGAAGGAAACAGTCCACCAATATGAACAACCAAATAAGTAATGAATTAAAAGCTTTCATGGAACAGATGAACCGAACTACTCAACCACTCATGGAACAAACTGAAAGAAATGCTCGAGCCATAACTGAACAAAGTGAAACAAATCAACTCCTCTTGGAACCTCTTCATAATATAAACAAAAATGGGAGAGATACAAATTCTCACCAATCTGAAGATGATAACAATTAGTTTCATATACTAGAATCAGAGCATAGACCCACAAGACCCTCCTTCATACCTGGAGGAGAACAAGAAGATGAGGATGAGGTAATTGAAGTAAATAATATAAATGAAATTATTAATGAATATTCAAGAATTGATCCTGAACTTAGAAGGGAGATACCATTTAAAGATTATTGTGATGCTCGAATGAAGTCACTTTCGAGTAGAAAGAGACAAACACACCAAGAGAAACGACTAAGAGAGGAGATAAGTAAAGTAAGCCTTCCAAAATTTGATGGAATAGAAAGAACTACAACACGCTCATGGGTACAAATGTTGGATACATATCTTTCCTTAAATCTTATGACTGAAAAAAGTGTTATTCAGTTTGATGTCCTTCATTTAAGAGGAGTAGCACAAGATTGGTGGCAACATGGACTTAACAACCAGGGACATAAACAAATTAAGAGTTATGATGAATTTACCCAAAAACTCATAAAGTGATTTGATCAAATAGATGCAGAATGGTACTTCAAAAGATTAACCCAACTTAGACAAGACGGATCAGTGATGGAATTCGCTAGAGAATTTGAAAGGTTATCAGCCATGGTACCTAAAATATCATAAAGGAGACTCACCTATTTATTTATAGATGGATTGAAAGAATCAATCAAGAGCGCAGTGGGAGCACATGAACAAAGAAGAATAGAAGATGCCATCCAAAAGGCATTAAAATTTGATACACACCAAATAAATGATAGGTCCAAGAACCATGCACCTAGCACACATTCCAGACATTATTAAAAGGGAAGAAATCACTCCAAGAACTTCTAGAAGGATGAGTTATGTCACCATTGCAAGGAACCATAGGAACGTGACCATAAATGTAGAAGAGAGATCAAGAGCTATCGTGATGAACTAAAAAGAAAAAAATTATGCTTCATTGCAAGGAAAGTTGGGAACTAGGACATACATGTGGGAAGAGAAGCCCAAGTCCTAAAAATGGATGCTACACTTGATGAGGAAGCAAAGGACAAAGTAAATAAGAGACCTAAATATAATCAAGAACATAATGAAAATGAGAAGGACCAGCAAGAACTAGATGAGCTACAATTTTAATAGAATACATATATGTATGTAATAAAATGAATTATAATAATTAGTGAATCAAATTACCTCCTAAGTAGACCACCTTGATGGATGTCATAGGCTACCATCAAGGCCAAGAGGGCCAAAGTTCCACTCTTGGGCTTATGTAGGATATTTAAGAAGAATAAGATTACCTCCTAAGTAGACCACCTTGATGGATGTCAAAGGCTGCCATCAAGGCCAAGAGGGCCAAAGTTCTGCTCTTGGGCTTAGGTAGGAAGAATTAGATTACCATCTATGTAGAACACCTTGATGGATGTCAAAGGCTACCATCCAGGCCAGGAGGGCCAAAGTTTCGCTCTTGGGCTTAGATTGGTTAAGTTAAGACTTGACATCATGTCAACTTAATCCAGTTAAGAATCTACCAAGTAAACTACCTTGATGGATGTCAAAGGCTGCCATCAAGGCCAAGAGGACCAAAGTTTCGTTCTTGGGCTTGGTAGGAAATTGGTTCAGAACTAATCTATCATGACTAATATTTCCTTTAAAGCTATTATATACATGTACATGCTAATAACTTATTTTTTGTGTAGGATCCACAATTAAAGCTGCATTGGGAAACTATATGTTATAAATCATTCCATTTTATATTGTGAAAGATTATAAAGAATGTATGATGTGTTTGCATCGCGTACGCTTCATGTCTTCATCTGTCTGCATCATGTCTTTTCCGTGTTTTCATTCATTAAAAGATGTATGTTTTATAAAATTCTTCTAGACCTTTTATATGAAAATATGTTTCTTGTCTATGAAAGAGTTTGTGTGTGAGTGGTTTTGCTTGAGGACAAGCAAATTCAAGAGGGAAGGACTGTGATGTCCCTAGTTATAGAAAAGATTGTAAGAGTTAAATAATAACAAATAAATATAAAATCATTAATACACACACACAAATAATGTGGTAATATATATAAGACTTATAATAATTATAAAGATATTAATTATAAATAATATTAAATAACAATAATAATTCTATAATGTATATCATGAGGTGATCATATCTAAGAATAATATTATAATATATCATTGCAACACAAATATAAAAATAAAATAAAGCATATTACTTTAAATATCACAAATAAATATTATAAATAAAGAAATATAATTGTTGTTACTAATATAATCAACAATACACAAGTATAATTAATAAACTAACCAATAATATTATATAAACAAATATATTACATTAAACCATGCAAGGGTGACCACCAGTCACGATAAGGAGGATCACACCGCATCATGGCTTATTTAAGGAGGCATGCGTACAAAGGACATAGAAAGAGATACACATTCATAAAACTGCATCAAACAAAGTCTAAATATTCCATCGAATCTGTCAACCATCGAATCGGATTGGAGAAAATATATATTAACATAAGAAGGTATCAAATTCATGGATAAATACATTGAGCAGGGTTAGTGGTAAAAGTGTGAAGGACGTAAGCATCTCGCTCGCAGTCAGAACATACACGAAAGCTGGATAGATGGAGATATTTAAGAACATCTAAGAACATCTAGGAAGTACGTATCAGCAAAAGTGGTGTAACAATAAGCAAATCCATAGTCAACTATGCACCGGATAGTATGGGCACCGGCTACGGTGCAACATATTTGCACCGTAGAAATGCGTGCCCAAATTCGCTTTGCCAGGATGTCCGACTCGTACGACATGTGATAGTGTCCTTCGTACCGTATCCGCTATGATAATACTTAACTGCTTTATTTTTAAAACTTCGGTTCATTGATATTACAAAAACTTTAGTGTTACAATATTTTAAGTGGATTGAAGTATTCAAATTATATATTGAATTGGTAAAGGTAAATTTCTTTATATTTTATTTTATAGTTATTATTAATATTATATTTTATAAATAATAAAATTTAAAGAAAATTTGTGTATAGTTGAATTTTGAAATTTATTAATTAAATTTATAATTCTAGTATTATGTTTTTAAATTTTTTAAATTTTTGGTATTATGTAATTTAATTTAAGTGACTAATAACAATTTATTTTTTAAATAATTTTTTTGAATATTGTATATTTTTTACGCTATGTATTTTAGATAAAAGTAAATCTATTTTAACTCATGTGATAGACAACATTTTAATTTGATTGTTTTCTAATGAAAATTAATTTGGTATGTAATCAAATATAATTTGGGATATATGTAATAAGTATAATTCTGAAGTTTGATTTTAACAAATGTAAGAAATCACTAGAATTTGTATTGAATATGATAAATAAATCAATATAAAAATATTGTCAAATTTTTATATTTTTTCTCATTAAATAAAATATATTTATTTATCTTGTTTAATTAGTGTTATATATTTTTAGCTATATTGAAGTTTGAAATTATATTGGATTGGTAAAGGTAAATCTTATTTTTTACTTTTGTCCATTAATCTCAACTTTTGCAATAGTAAGTAAATTAAGGCACCCTAAATTAGGATCTTATAAATATTTTCACTTGGAGGCATTTTTTTATTTGGTTAAATTAAAGTAGTTGCATAATATTAAATATTAATATTATATTTTAAACTAGATTGAAGTTTGAAATTATATTGGATTGGTGAAGGTAAATCTTATTTTTTACTTTTGTTCATTAATCTCAACTTTTGCAATAGTAAATTAAGGCACCCTAAATTAGTGTCTTTAAACTTGGAGGCATTTTTTTATTTGGTTAAATTAAAGTAGTTGCATAATATTAAATAATAATATTATATTTTTTATTATAGTGTTATATAATTTTAATTAGATTGAAGTTTGAAATTATATTGAATTGGTAAAGGTAAATTTTGAAATAAAAATGCAACTATATTTTTTGCAACTACTTTAATTTAACCAAATAAAAAATGTCTCCAAGTGAAAATATTTATAAGACACTAACTTACAATGTCCGAATTTACTAATAAAAATGCAACTATATTTTTTGCAACTACTTTAATTTAACCAAATAAAAAATGTCTCCAAGTGAAAATATTTATAAGACACTAACTTACAATGTCCGAATTTACTATTTCAAAAGTTAATATCAATGGACAAAAGTAAAAAAATAAGATTTACTATTTACTATTTAATATAAGTCATTTTTAATAGTATATTGTTTGTTTTATTTTTTATTGACAGTGTTTATATTGTTAATAATATATTGATTGTAGAAATGTGATATTATTTTTAAAAAACAAGATAAATAAATATATTTTATTTAATGAGAAAAAATATAAAAATTTGACAATACTTTTATATTGATTTATTTATCATATTCAATACAAATTTTAGTGATTTCTTACATTTGTTAAAATCAAACTTCAGAATTATACTTATTACATATATCCCAAATTATATTTGATTACATACCAAATTAATTTTCATTAGAAAACAATCAAATTAAAATGTTGTCTATCACATGAGTTAAAATAGATTTACTTTTATCTAAAATACATAGCATAAAAAATATACAATATTCAAAAAAATTATTTAAAAAATAAATTGTTATTAGTCACTTAAATTAAATTACATAATACCAAAAATTTAAAAAATTTAAAAACATAATACTAGAATTATAAATTTAATTAATAAATTTCAAAATTCAACTATACACAAATTTTCTTTAAATTTTATTATTTATAAAATATAATATTAATAATAACTATAAAATAAAATATAAAGAAATTTACCTTTACCAATTCAATATATAATTTGAATACTTCAATCCACTTAAAATATTGTAACACTAAAGTTTTTGTAATATCAATGAACCGAAGTTTTAAAAATAAAGCAGTTAAGTATTATCATAGCGGATACGGTACGAAGGACACTGTCACATGTCGTACGAGTCGGACATCCTGGCAAAGCGAATTTGGGCACGCATTTCTACGGTGCAAATATGTTGCACCGTAGCCGGTGCCGATAGTATGTAGGTCCCGAACAGCATCAGACCCAAGTACGTAAAGCTTAATCATAGTCAACTATGCATCGGATAGTATGTAGGTCCCGAACAGCATTAGACCCAAGTACGTGAAGCTTAATCATAGTCAACTATGCACCGGATAGTATGTAGGTCCTGAACAGCATCAGACCCAAGTACGTGAAGCTTAATCATAGTCAACTATGCACCGGATAGTATGTAGGTCCCGAACAGCATCAGACCCAAGTACGTGAAGCTTAATCATTCTTAAGGTTTACATCTACACTCAGTACAACAATCAAATCCATTATTATTAATTCAATTTAATCGATAGGGAAGAAATATTGAAGTCATTCAACTATTAATATGAGAAGAATATTAAGTTGATTATAATAAGGAGAGCTTAGGAAATTATAATTTATTTTATCAAATATATACATATGTATATTATTTAAAAGATTGAATTTTTATTAAAGATAATTACAAATTTTACATAATTTTCAAATACAAAGTGAATATTTGAAATCTTTAAGCCGGAACTAGAGCAACTTGAGATATAGCTAAAAAGGAGACATTACAGCCACAAAAACCAAGTTGGATGTTCCTACATCAGTAATATATAAGATTGTCACTACCCTAGGATGCTTCCACAATAGGAGAGTAAACATTGGAAAGGACCTAGGAAAATTTTCCCCTAATATGAGAGAATCTAATATAATTCTTTACCTCGAACAATGTTCTGATTCAAAAAAACTTCCACCCCTTCAGATGTCACATTATAGGTCTCATAAGATTTATTGAGAGAGGGCTGGAACTCTTCAAAAGAAAATAACATCAAAGGAAATTCACAAGGAGTGAACCTAGAAACTAATGACCAATTAGAACTAAACAAACTTAAACCAACAACAACAACAAATAAACCAAAAGAAAGGAGGAGTAGTTATCAAAACCAGCACAACACAAGCGACTAACACACACCATGAGGACAAGTAATCCACCAAAAAATCACACCCCAGTGGCACTAGAAGTTACTTGAGCTTGTTGAGGAACTAATGAGGTGGCTTGGGAAACTTAGAAGAAGTCTCCTCACCTATGATCAACTCCTCCTTGGGGACTAGCTAAAGGCTCTCCTCTCTCTTCTTCCTCTTCAAATTGCGCTTTTCTAGCTCCACCTGGATATGCTCATGGGCCTATCCGTTTGTTTCTATAGTTCCTTATTCTCGATAAACATATCCATCAGTTGGGACTAAGAATCTTTCATAATGACTAGGCATTAAGGATTTTCAATTTCTCCTCCTTTCATCTCTCTAATTTTATTCTCTATCATTTTCTAATTCTCATCTCTCCAATTTTATCCTCTATCATTTCCTAATTTTTTTAGCCTCTGTCTAAAGCCATTAGCAACCATTAGAGATTGTCATCAGATCCTTTCCTCTTGTCCAATCTTCCACTCTTTCTTCTTCATATAAGACAACCACTAACTTGTTGATTATAGCTAGTAGAGGAGACACTTGTAAATGACTTTCTACCTATTACGATAGACACACAACTCATCCACATTACATCCAAATCTATCCCGTTAAGCGACTTGGGCAGAAGACTAAGAGAGGAGGATATAGGGATCACTGAGTCCCTCGAGTGGTGTAACTGATTTTTAAAATAAGCATGTGGGAACAAAGTTTTCTTGGGTCCACCTAGATTCGATGGACCAGGTTGAGGAAGAGTCTTCATAAACCTCCATAGGTCTTCGGTAGGCTTGAATATTCTTCTACGTAGCCTTATAAAACAACATTGTTAGAAGATTAGTCGAAAATCTCATTCAAATTTACTATTTGCAAAAATGGTGATCTCTTCTTCAGATGTTCTTGGTTTTCTAAATTTTCATTATGTCAGATTTCTAACTTGTTTGATTCTTGTGGATATTGAGATATTCTGGCTAATCATAGAAGAATACTTCATCATTGTCTCTTATCTTTGCTATAGAAAAGATTTCTATGTTGAATTCTAAAATTCTAGGTAACAAATAACGATTTTTAAACATCACACACTAAGAAACAAATTAGGTTTTGAAAAAACTAGTCAACTTTGATTATTTAACACCTTTTGTATAGTAGTGAGCTGTTACTCTATGATGTTTAAGCCACTGACACAAATAGATTATGAAATGAGAAATGAGAAATTTAAAATAAAAACATACCCTTAAAAATTTAGTTATCCTATTGAAATCTGCCAAAAAGAGAGCTCTTGTATGATGTTTTTATGATCTAGTTGTATATTCTAGAGTTTGATGTTGAGTTTTTTCTTTTCTTTTGGGTATCTGGTTTGTAGTATAGTTTGGCATTTTCAGACATTGCAAGCCATCAGTTGATTTACAAATAAATCATTTGATACAAAGAACTGTAACAATATTCATTATTATTTAATTTCTACTATTTCTATTATAATTTGTAGACATTTTATATATTTATTTTATTTTCATAGTGCCATATCAGTGGCCTAGTGCATAATAAATGGTTAGCATCATGTTACACTAGTTTTTATGCTGGTGATCTATGGAAGGGAGGGTTGAGTTCTAGTTTTGTAAAGCGGGAGGTCTTAGATAAAAAAATTGGTGGCTTGGTAAAGGTTTATTTGGAATCAGTTCCAACCTTTTAGTCCTGTTTATTTGAGTGGATGAAAATGTTGTGGGCCAGAGATTTTTTCTGCCATATGTCAACAATTGCTCATTATTTTTCCACCAAAATATTAATGATAAATGTAAAATCTTATATCATCTTCATCCTAAAACTTAAATTTAAGAACTAAATTTTTTAAAGGAAGCTCCCTCCGGCATAAGACCCAGTCTTACTGAATATTACAAAGCTAAATTCACTCCTACCAAATTCCCAAATTTATCCAGATACTTTTTTTTTTTTAATTGAAAAAAGCTGAAAGAATTACAATAAATAGTCATCGTTATAAACTCAAATTTATCCAGATACTTAAGCAAAAGATAGCATCTTAACAGTTCGTAGTGCTTAGTGTTGATTATTTTCGATCTGTTTGTTAACTGGATCAACGTAGATATAAACGTTTTTGGAAATGTTATGTTTATCTGAATCTTTCAATAATAGTAACATTTCTGACGGGGTCCACTCCCGTAGTTATTGCAGAGATATACATCAATGTTTTTGGTGGCTATAGTTCAGATAGGTTTTCGATTATAATGAATGTACTTAGTTATATTGTATTCTATAAAATAAAATATTCGTGTTAATCGCGGAAGAATATTTGATAATTGCCTCTTCTTACGCTGACAATACAGAAGATGCGTACGCTTATTTCTTAGGACTCTCAAATGGGTTATCATGCGATAATAGGATAAATTTGAATTGCTCTCTTGTTGATCTCCAATGTACGAGCTCTTCGTATGCTCTGGTGTTTGTGGCGTTTTTCATGTGCGTCTAGTTTCAAGTGCAATTAAATGCTTAATTTATCCATACTTATCTAATATAAGTTGCTTGCAGACTCAAAATGTGCATTTTTATTTCGTTGAACTACTACATTTATCAAAATGTCTTTTAAGTTTCATGAGTTCATTTTATTTTAGTGGCACCATTGGGGTGGCCTAGGATATTACAGATAAAACAGGGTAATATTGTGATGTTCATTTTGTTTAACCTCTATTTTTTTGGAATTTGTGATAAGTGAGATTATAAATTATTGTGTGATTCTTCTTTGAGTTAAGCATTTTATGTAGTCTAGTCATATCAAACATTTTGACGTTAACAATTAGTATTTTTTTTAATCTTTCAACAATCTAAATTGTAAAATATCTTACTTTTCAATTGATCTAATTGTTTGTTTATAAGAAATATTTTGCTCATTTTTTTTATTACATCTAGAAATTTGAAGTTGAAATACTAGTCTTCCTTAATGTTTTTCTCTAGGTAGAAATTTCTAAATATCATAGGTTTAATGTGGGTCTTAATAAGAAAAAGCATGTCTATTTTTTTATATCATGACTAAAATTGTTGCTCATGGCAGTCTTGTGACATTAAACCCTTTGCAATTTAGAAACATGGCAAAGAATTTTTTGCTTTGTTCACACAAACTCTTGCAAGATATTATTTTCAATAGATGCAATTTCTTATTCATAAGAAATATATTTTAGATTTTATCACACAAGACTACTTCAAAGTAAAAACAATCTAGTCTCTCCTAATATTCATCTCTAGGTGGAGATTCTAAACTTTGTTATTTTATTGTCATCCTTATTGAATAAAATTATGCTTAGTTTATATACCATCTATACAATCTATTTTGGCTTGCTTGTACAATATTTGTTTTAGTATTTAGTCAAAAATATATACATAAAACATACAATAAAACTATATTTGTTAGATATGAACATTTTGAAAAGTAGTGTGATATTATATAATTGATAAAATGTTCTCAATATGTTAGATATGTTGTCTACACATTGGTGATGTAGCCTTACAATCCCATGACTAAATTCCTATAGGATAATTCCTCAAACTAACTATCTATTGGTTGATTTATTTTATATCTAGCATTGAAATTTCGTGGAATAACTCAAAACTCATGTCACACCCTTGTTACACTAATCTAGAAACAAAGGATAAAACATTTCAAGAGTTGATCACAAAAACCCTTCTCAAGAATTTAATGAAGCACCTTCATCAATCCTTTTTAGTCACTTAGGAAACCCAAACTCACCCTATTATATGGTCTCTTCACTACAAAACTCGCAAATAGAACATAAATTACTTCCAACCTCTATGCACAATGAGACATATTTCCTCCAAAATTCCACCTCCCCTTTGAGTGTGTCTAATGCTTTGCTAATGTTGTACATGAGAGACCCTTCCTCTAAAACTCCACATCTCCTTCAAATATGTATAATGTCTCCTTAGATCTTGTGGAAATAAACTCTATTCTATTATAAAAATAACCAAATGGACATCTACAAGTGAGATATTTTTCCTTTGAAAGTCCACATTTCCTCTGAGTCTTTTGCCTCCTCGAGTATTATAGTAAACACCCATGAAATGTGAATACACCAAGTGCATCTCTAATAAATCTAACCTACCCATGCTCCTTGAAGGGACACACTTATTTAAATCTCTATCTTTTCTTCTAGTATACAAACTAATTTATTCTCGTATATTAAATCATCTTTGACAAAGAAGCTTGCACAAGATGATAATAAACCTACTTTCTCTATTGTATGTGTTTACTTAATTATATTATAGATTCAAGTGACGAGTGTTATCATAGGGAAGGTGAGGTTCTTCATTAAATACACACCCTAAATTATTAAAAAAACATATAATTTAGAAGTTAAAAATTTGAAAGAAAAAATGATAAGAGGGTAAAAGTGCAAAGTTGTGTCACCTTTTAGGTTGACTTATCAAAACGATTGAATTTGAGTATTTCTAGCTAAAAATCTATTTTTTAAAAACATACATATGACTTAGATAAATTCATTTGAGCTAAGTTATATATGGTCTCACATTTTTCCAATTGGAAATGTCTATTAAATGCATGCTTTATACTAGTTTGTATCCAATTACTAAAGAAATAAAAATATTTCAGAAAAGTGGTGTTTCAATATCATGAACTATTTTTTATGATATTTTTAAATAATGTGTAAACACCATTTTATAGTGCTTAGAGTCAAGAATATTCTCATATATAGTTTATAGTGTTTTAATTAGATATAGTATATTGTAATTAAAAAAATCTACAACGATGTATTTTAGCATTTGAAAAGATGTCAATTTTGAGAAAGAAAAAAATATTTAGATCATATCAAAAAATCTAAAAATTATACGACGTTCTAGAAGATAGAGTCCTCTTCTAGAATGTATTATTTTTCCCTTGGTTAGAATAGACTTGTTTTGAAAAATGTGGTGTGAGATGAAAACTATCGATTTAAGGTGAGTTGAGATTTCAATTCGTATAAAAGAGAAAATACAGATCTAAAGCTGATTTTTATTTTTGATTATTCTAGATATATATGTTATCTATAATATAGTCTGATATCAAAGGGAAATAAGTTCATTTCCATATAGTTTTGTGGTGGGAACTAGACCCCTAATTTTCAACATTTTTCAATGCCTAAAAAATTATCTATAAAAAATAGGAAAATATATCTATTCTTATTCCAAATAATTATTAAAAATTAGAATCCTAAACTTCATCCATTTCTACACATTTCATTATTTTACTTCATTTTGAAATTCAAAATAATAATACCAATTTTATGTCATTGAAGGTGAACAATTATACTTTTGTTAGCCTTTTCCTTTTCAAAAGGCTGACACAGTTTTGTGCTTTTACCCAAGAGGATTTTCAAATGTGAATGCTAAAAACCAAGTACACGTACAAGATGAGATCTTATGGATTGCATATTTTAAAATTACATTATTCATTTGTTTTATATGAAATATTTTTAAGTGTTGTAATTTTAATGATTGTTGAAGCTTTACAAATTGTGCATAAGATTGTTATTGGTTAGAAAATTATTTCCATGTCTTTTCATTAGAAGTATGAACCTAAGAAGTTTGGAAAAGTTAAAAGTTTGATTCTCAACTTAAAATGGACATTCTTTCCTCTTGAACTCCATCTAGTTCCTTGATAACTCTACATGATAAGGAGCTATTTTGGTAAGTGAATTCTCCATATTTTATAGTAAATTATTAGTTAGACCTCTTCATAGGAGAAGATAGATTTTATTTATTCATTTGTATATTCACTTAATTAACATTTTATTGTTCACTAAATTGTGAATGTATTAATGTATAAATATATGTTTTTATACAGGCAAGTAAATAAATAAATACATAGTTATGTTATTTACCATCATACATTTGTAGTCATTTCTGCCATGATTCTTGTCAACCTAGTATTATGATATCTAGTTTATGTTTAGGCATGATAGTCAGACTACTAACATCAATATCACTAGCATACATTTGATATTAAAAAGAAGTAAAAAAAAAAAACTTAATATCGATGTTCATATGTTCATATCTATTAAGGCACACAATTTTTTCAATCAAGCTGTATGTGGGTTAGTGTGAGATGTATTTTTTATTTGGTCAACTTCATCAATACATTTTGTTTGTGTGCTTACAAGTTTATTTCATCTTTCATCCTAGCTAACATGAAAGGATATTTGTTTGATGGTGGTTTATATTGGAAGTGACATTGACACATGTAGTGATAGAACCATTTTTTTATTTTAAAAAGAAGCCAAAATGGGGACTAGCCAAGAACATAGAAACAAGGCTAAAGATCAGCCAAAAGCCATTCCCAAATTATTAACCAACCCTCTTCCTTAACATCAAAAACCCTAAGACTAACATATTTCGATTAAAAAAACTTACTACATCTAGAAACTACCATATTGTCATAATTATATAAATAACTAGAAATTACCCTATTGTCCTAATTATACACAAAACTTTCCCAATTAACATCTATTGGCATGAAATAAGTCTAGTGCTAAATAATAGAGAAATTCCCATGGGCTAAGTAGTAACTTGAAAGCATAAAAAAAAGGAAAAGAAAGAAACCAGGAGCTAACTCTCCTTCTTCTAGTTATTTGGGTTGTCCAACAATAGTTGTAGCAAAACCAATCACCACAAAGTCATAAAACAAATAGGTTGTCTCCCTCTCATTGGCACCATTTCTCCCCTCCTTGTAAACCTACAATAGATGAAGGGTGGTTGTGGCATAATGCATCACACAAACATAAAAGTTAGCTACCCTATCAAACTTGACTTCTAGGTTATCATTTTTCTTTATGACACTAGTGATGGATTCCTCCAATTTGGCAATATCTAGATTGACCGAGGGTTGTTTTCCAATGGTAGCCTGCCCCACAGTATTCCCCTCCATCTTATTATCACTCCTCATTATAATCCCCTCTTTTTGAATACCACCCCCACTAGTTTATCTCCTCGAGTCTTCATTTTCTTCTCCACCCTATGTTTATGCCCTTCCAAATTAAGGGTCATAACATGGCAGGTAACTATTTTGTCCTCAGCAATGTCCTCACCTTTCATAGAATCTTGGGTATTAGTGTCAGTTTTAAAAGTATCACACACCCAAGAAGGAAAAGGAATGTCTTGATCCCTACCCAAATCCTCTTCATTCTTATCCTCACTAGTAGTCTCTTCCTCATCCTAGTCACCATAGTTTCTCCTAGTGGTTTTCCTTTTGGGCCCAGGGAAACCTTTCTTCCTAGAGTTCACTATGGATTTATAATTAATGGATTTCTCTTTACCTAGAGAGGTCAAGGAATTTTCCTCTCAATCTAGACCTACTAGCACCCTTTCTAGTCAAAGCCCAAGTACTTTTAGCATATGAAATTTCAATTTTCTCTATTTTAACCTTCCTTCTAGTGGCAAAGAGCTCCTTATCAGTCTTGGTTTTACCAAAAGGGGACAAAGTCTATGAATATCTTAGTAATTTTGATCGGGGAAGGGGAAGGGATAGGAATCTAAGTGTGAAGGCCCTTAGAAAAGTTGAACAGGTGAAACATTAATGCCTAGTGGTAAATAATGAAACTTTTACCCTCTTACCTCTTATTTTGTATATTCCAAACACAATCTTTCATTGACTACAATAATAGGTAAGGAAAAGAGATATATTTGTTATTCCAAAAATGGATAAGAATGGGGAAGTGGTAATAATAAATCACTTTATGCTTCTCCTCCATGGTAATGTACCTTATAATCACATATTCAACCATATCCTAGGGTTTTGGAAGCTCCTTGCAAGAAAAACTACGACAAAAATGAATCAAAGCTTTGTCACTAGGGATTTTTTTTGCAATCTTGTTTCGTCTATGACCCTCATCTGTTTCCTTTAATTTTTTCCCTATAAAGCAAGACTAGTGGCATTCTCTATCAACTCCTTTGTAATTTCAAAGGAAATCCCTCTAATATTTACCTAGCAATTCTTCCAAGAGTTGAAAAACTACCAAGACACATTCTTGTCATGACCTTTAATGCACTCCATAAATAGAATTAGCCTCCCTTCCTTCAAATAAGTCCACACAACCTAATTATCCATGATGGCATCTTCAATTCTAGGAAGCTCAATAAGAGTATTGGTACTCTTCATTTGTTCTTTTTCCCCAAGCTCAACCATTAAATCATCCACAATTTTCATCATCTCCATAGCCATACTACCAACAAGATCAAGCAATATGCACAAAGAACCTAGAGAAAAATCTTTTTTCCTAATTGCTCAACTTGTTAATAAAATGGCATATGTTTTATTGATAATAGTTGGTATTTCTTTGAGTGAAACAAGAATACAATTAATTTAACTCATGCCACCTCATCTCCTTTCCATAACTCTTCCCTAAAAGGGGCCATCGATATATGGAAAGACCCATCCCTTGGGTTACAAACCTGTACTTAGCATGACTAGTCATAATTAAGATAATTAATGAAGAGTTGAGCCTATTTTACTTCATTAATTATCTTAATTATGAATATTATTGCTAATTATAGGTTCGTAACCCTAGGAAAGATTTTGAATGATTTTTTGCAATCCCAAGGGATTGTTCTTTCCAAATATCGATTGTCGTTTTTAGGGAAGGGTTAGAAAAATGAGATGAGATAGCATGAGTTAAATAAATTTTATTTTGCTTTCACTCATGGAAATACCAAGTGTAATCCATAAACCATAGCTCATTTTTTTAATTATTAGAGGAAAAAATATTTTATAAAGACCAGAAACCAAATAGTTTACAATTAAAGAGTTTTATAAAAAAGGTATACCATACGACAACTAAACATGAACCAAATGTTAAAATAAAGAAAAATAAAATGAAAAAATCTTAAGCAAGCCACATACTTGTAGCTAAAATCTCATTTTTCCTAATTATATCAGCATTTATATCTCTAACCCTTTTGACTATATTATCTAAGGGAGTGAATTTGTCACTCTTACTCCTAAGAAATGTTATAGTGGCTGACATGAAAGGAGCATCCTCAAGATAATTATGTTGGTACAAATCTCAAAATATTTATTCATGACTCTATTTTTCTTCTTCACCTAGGAATTATTGGTATCATACAAAGTATTTCTCGATCAAATAGTAAGGGAGTCACCTTTAACTAAGAGATATACAACTTCATTTTTATTTTTTATCTTTCAAAACACCTCATTAGTGACATGTAGGGTATATTTACCCGCATTTAAAATCAAGACAATTTTACATTACTCACCATCAAACTTATCATGCAATTTTTTAATTTTATCTTTATACTCCTATTTTAAATCATACATTCGCTTGGTATAATTTGAAGTACTAGAAATAATACCATCTAGTTTTTTGGTTGAGAGGGAACCACTATTAAGAACATTAGACTCATTTTAAAAAATAAATTAAATAGGTTATCTTGGATCTATAATAAATTATTCAATAATATTCCAATAAAGGGGTAATCCTGATAGAAGAGTCAATTTCAATAGTTGTAGCTTTCCTAATGTCTAGAGGGATCTCAATATTATTTTTCTTCTCAAATCCATCCTTTGTCCTAGAGTTTCCTTAAGTGAAGGTGGAAAGGGCTTCCTTCTAAGAAGAGATTTGACAATTTATTAGAAGAGGAGCCACAGGATTTAGATAATTTATTGATATATCCCTAGTGGGATTCACCTTCCTTTTCTCATACCCATACATTGCTCCTATGAATCTACACAAACTTGTGAGAAAGAACATAACTAGAGACCTCACCATCTACAAAGATTTTTTTTCTATCGTATGAATATGGGAGGAAAGTGAAAAAAAAAAAAGTTAGCGCTCCTTTTCTTCTCATACATGTGATGAACTACATGCGCTTTAGAATCAATACTATCATGTTAAGTTGCTCACTCATCATAGTTGTTGGTGTAAATATGTATTTACTATTTACACTTACTTAAGTTTACTTAGGTTGATGCATTATTTTATTATTTTATTTTGTGAGACACTTAGGAGTTTGTGCACCTTTTTGAGTTTTCATGTTGACAACACAGAGGTACACAACTCTATTTCAGCATATGGTGTCTACAACACTAGAGTTTGCACCATTCACTAAGTTGTCATGTTCACAAAAAACTTATTCGCACTCCCATTTTAGCACATGTTGTCTACAACACGGTTATGCATGCTACACCCTTGTAGGCTTATCCTCTCATCATTGCACTTACTTCTGTGTAGAATAGAGGATAACCCATATCTAGTCGACATGTGCCTAGTTGTATGACTTATCATGTAGTTGATTTTGAGGCATTCTAGATGTATCTCAAAGGCCTTTACATATGGGCACTCCTAGTGTACTTAATGCATATTGAATGAATATATCATCATTTTGATCATACTCTCTCTTTCTAGTCTATAGTTCTGCTTGTGTTCGAGTTCTTAGTTCTTGGGTGAATTTTTCCCTAAGGAAAATTCTTACATGGTATCAGAGCTTGGGTATTTTCTCATCACATAGTCATTCAAGACCATTGTTTCTTCAACACCTCAGCCTGAATCTAGAGTACTATAAAAATTTGGAGCATCTAAAGCTAGATTTAACCCTTCCATTACATCTAGAATGTTGATTCAGTGAAGATTGACTATAAACTCAGCTACCCTAAGCCAAAGTCAATTGTGAGGAATTTTTTTTTTGCAAATTGGCATCTGGAGGCCTCAATTTCCAATTTAGGTATGGTCATTTGTAGATCTATTTGATTATTTTTCAAATCTATACTTTATTACTCATCCTTTTTCGACTTCATTTTTTCAAAAAAAAAAAAATTGCCCTCTCGGCAATTAGCAGAGAATTATTTTTGTAGGTACCAGGCTATCAGACCCCAGTCCTATGCAGAGTATATTATGTTTTGTCACAGAGAATATTCTTGTGAGTACAAAACAATAGGCACATTATTTGTCAAAATGTAGCAACAGTATCTGCCTATGGCTTCTCAAATTTTTGGGGATTATTTCCACCTACCGGCGGCTTCTTTCAAATCCATAGTAGACCCCATTCCCCACATAGCTTTGTCATTTTATATTTCTAGCGCTAAGTATTTTAAAAACTAAACAAAGGGTACTATCCACAAATATGGGATAAATAAGGTTTTTTGGCCACATTAAATAGACCAATGATGATAAAACTGTGATCCCAATGACTATAGATTCCAATGCACATGAACTATTTTTCTAGTCTGTTTCATTCATCTTCGGCCCATAAAACCTTTCAGCAACAATTTTTTATACCTTTTGGTGGTTATTCAACATCCCACCCACCATTTTTCATTTTTTTAGCCTTCACGCTGTAAGATTTTGGTGACAATGTGTAAATCCATGACCTCATGTGGCATCCTAATATGTAGCCATCTATCCACCATAGGACCCATCCATGCCAAACACCCACATCATTGACTGTAGGTGTATAGTCAACTGGGTATAGGTGGCATTTTCTGACACATGAATGGATAGCTCAGTCGAACCATACCTCCAATTGCCACGTCAACATGCTAATTGTGCTTGACATGTCACCAGCCATGTAGTTGACACATTAGCCATTCCATATGGACTATACATGCATACAATATGGACATCTTAGTTAGTTGCCACATCACCCTGGGGTGCTATTTTTGCTGATGTTGTCATTTCACAGGAAAAAAATTGATGGTCATCTAACTATCATTCCTAGCCAATTTTGAACTACTAAAATGGCCATTTGACCATCAAATTTAAGCTAGTAGTTTTGTTGTGAGACACCTCTCTAGATTAGTTTTTAATTTGGCAACCTAACTTTGAGAGCCCATAACTTGGACATTTGGACTCCAGTTCAAGTGCAATATTTTTTGAAATTGGGTAGAATTTTCTAAAAATTTTAGTGGTAGTCTTCTTTTCAAGTTTTGGTATAAGGACTTTCCATAAATTGCATTTTTTGTTAACTATACCTACATAATCTTACATTTTTCAACTTCAAATGCTCCGTACGGGCCCATCTTGTCACCTTTATAGGTTCTATTTTTCTTTGAAAGAGCATTATTTTTTGTCTATTTTCTAGATATATAGTTAGATTCTAGGGTTATGTGGACAAAATTCTCACTTTTAGAGTTAGGTCTTTTTTGCATTGTAATGCTTTGATTACTTTTCAGAATTGTTGTGCATCTGAGCTACAGTGCTTAGTAACAGATTTGGGCCACAAAAGGCAATTGTAGAAGAAAAATTAGAAAGTCCACTTTGTTCATTTTGACAAGTGGCCTATTGTACACACACTACTTATAAAGTGCCAAAAGTATCTTTTTTGGGGGGTCTTTTGATTGAGTGAAAAGGGGGGGGGGGTGTGTACTATGTTTTTGTGTCTCTCTTTTGTGCTTTTTACATTTTCTGCATCATGGGTTCATTTAAATGTCCACCTCTAACTTCACAAAATTATTCTACATGGAAAGATATTGCATGGAGTAGATTAATGGAAAAAAGGTTATAGTCTTTATGTTGATGATACAATTACCAAACCTACTAATGCTAAAGAACTTATTGAATGGAAAAAACAAGACCAACCAGCTTTAGGAATTATCAAGATTTTTGTACATAGAGATCTCTTCTTTCACATTGCCAGCTTCACAAAATCCAAACAAGCTTGGGATAAATTTAAACTATTGTATGGTAAGGTTGATGAGGAAAAGGGATTTCAGATTGAGGATGATCTACTTCTCTTGGATTTGAAGAACTTTGACACAATTCAAGATTACATCAACAAAGCCAATGAGTATAGGGCACTACTTAAAGATTGTGGAAATCCCATGAAGGATGACAAGTTGATTCATCACATCCTGAAGAGGCTACCTTCAGAGTTTGCTTCATTTCTTTCAAGTGTTAATACTCATAGATTGACCATGGGAACTACTTACCAGAAGCCTACATTTGATGCATTTGTAGAGATGTTGATTGTTGAACAATCTCACTTGATGGATTTAAGACTTCTCACGACATCAAAGACCAAAGCCTTGGTGTTAGTGATGAGCACCAATCAAGTTGAGGAGGGAAAATTTCTAGCAATAAGAAGAAGAAGTAGTGGAAGCAGAAATCACGATCTGAGACACAACAATCCTCCTCACGGCAAGGAAATTATTCTTCCAACAAGAAGACAAGTAATGAAAAGAAGGACAAATTGTTTTGTGCACACTACAAAAAGAAAAATTGTGATGAGCATGATTACAATACTAAAAGACTCAATGAGTAGAAAATCTACTCAGGAAGAACAAAATTCAAGTGCCGGGTACTTCCAAGGATTCAACTCCAACTTCTTAAAATGGACAAGGGCAAGCACTTATGGCAAACACAAGTTCTTCTTTGGAATGGATACTTGACTTAGGTACCTCTTACCACATGGGTTCTTCAAAGGGAGATTTCTCTTCATTGAAGTAGTCATAGGTACCACACATCTTCATGGGAGATGATACTAAAATGGAAGTTGAAGAAAAAGGCCATGTGGAAATGGACAATGGGGAATTCAAAGATGTTCTCTATGTTCCAAACCTTAGCTCCAATGTCCTCTTAGTTTACCAAATCACTCACCTTGGAGATGGTCACAAAGTTGAGTTCCTTCCAGATTCAGTGATGGTGCACAGTCTATTTATAATGGAGAAAGTCAATCATGACAAGAGGCTTTATTACTTCTACCACTTTGTGCCTTAGTCTCCTTCTTAAGCCTTGTTGACTCACTCACATTCACAAACCACATTATGGCACAAGTAGTTTGGTCATCTTGCCTTCCACCATCTTCAGAAACTTTTTGCAAAGCACATGGTCAAAGGTCTACCTAACATCATCTTTTCTAAGGGAGAGTGTTCATCATGTTCAGTGGATATGCATCTCAAGGAGAAGTATGAAAAAGGGAAGTCTTCTCGAGCTCTAGTTGTTCTTCAATTGGTTCACATGGTTTTAGCCAGTCCCCTTATAGTGACATCAGTCAACCAAGGCTGCTACATCCTTCTATTGATGAATTTTCTAGATTCGTGTGGGTCTACTTCCTTCATCACAAGAGTGAAGTGGTTCATAGGCTTTAAGCCTTCAAGACTCGTGTTGAACAAAAATCAAGCAAAGACATCAAGGTTCTATGGGTGGACAATGAGAATAGATTTATGCACAGAATGCTTAAGGACTTTTGCAGACTTGAGGGGATTGATCTTCAAAATCCACTAGCATTCAGTTTGCACAAGATAGATGTTGCAAAATTGAGGATTGGGACTCTCAAATCCATGCCAAGTTGATTGATAAAAGCTAAGTCTCTTGATCCAACACTTTAAGTTGAAGCCATTAGTAGTGCTCCTCACATTCTCAATATGTCTCCTCATAATGCCTTAGATGGAAAAAATCCTTTTGAGGCATGGTGTGGCCGAAAACGTATCTTCTAGGGGATGCAAGACACTTAGGCCTTGTACTTTCATTGGGTATGAAGAAAATGTGAATACTTATAGACTTATGGATCTAGAGACACATGAGATCATTGTGGAGAAGGATGTTCACTTTGAGGAAAGTTCACCCAACTTATCCTCTAATCCTCTCTGCACTTCATACACTAGGGAAATTGATAGTGACACCAGTGATAGTGCTTTAATAGATTTAGAAACATGGGGTGTTGTCGACAATTGTAGTGAAAGGTCACATCATTAATCTAGTCCAAATGCTTATATTGCCATAGTGAAAGGTCCAACACAACATGGTACATCTCATCTTCTAGCTCTAGCTTTAGTTGATGACTACATGGTAGACTTTATAGGTTTGTTCGAGGAGTCACACACCACAAATTTGGGAGACAGCCTTGAGGACTTACATGTTCTCATTGATGAAGGTGATCCTTCTATAGTTGTTGCAAGGGCTCACTCTGACCTTGATGTCCATTCTCTACATGATCAATCTTTATAGGTTGGCATGATTGTGGATCATTATGAAAAGTAGTTGTCGAATGTCTCTTTGTTAGTTGAGGAGACAAACGGTTCAATGGAATAGGTTCAACAGACATCCTTGCTAGATCTACCTTTGTTTTTTATAGAAAATTTGGAAGGGGCAAATATTAGCATCCACATAGGGATACTTGAGTAGGTTTTAGGGCCACCATACATCTTCAAGATTGTTCCTTTGTCATTGTTTCTTCCAAAGGGAAGGAGCATCATTCTAAACTCTTGGACTAGCTTCTTCCTTGGAGCAGCTTTCATTTATAGGAATTCTTCATTTAAGGGGGGCAAGGGGAGATACCTTGTCTCTCTTCCTCTTCCTTCTTATGGGGGACCCTTTTCCTCTTATGAGGTTCTTCTTCTTCTCATTCTTCACTTTTATATATACTGGATGTATGTCGTAATGGGGGGGTCTTGATTACTCCATCCATCCATGCATCCCTTTTTATCTCTCATTTTGGGGGAGGGATTTTCCCATGAGCTTTTTCTTCTTTCTCCACTTTATGAGAGATTTCATTTCATTATGTGGGTAAATGCAAGAAGTTGGGTCTCACTTTCAAGTATTTTTGAATTTTTTTTGTCAATTGATGTCAAAATTTGAGGCATTTAGAGATTGAATATTAAAAAAAAATTCAGAATAAAAATTTTAGTGTTCGAAGTCTAGTTTTTGAATATATAATTTATTTGTGTACCCATATGATAGATTTTGTTTTTGGTATAGATTTTTAAAAACCACTTTTTCAAAATGCCTATTTCAGGACCATACCACACTCATGTACAAACACCATAATTTGACACAAATGAACAAATTTTTATAAATCCTTTTAAAGGGAGTTAGCTAATACACCTAAGATTGAGGAAAATATTTTTCTTTAATTTTTTATTGAATAATTTTTTTATTAATTATTAATTGGCTATAAAGGTAAATTTTAAAACCTCTCATGTATGGACACCATAATTTGATCAAAATTTCATGTTTTTCAAAAATTATTATTTTTAACCTCAAAAGAATTGTATGTAGATTGATGACATATAAATTAATTTAAGAGAAATTATAAAATAAAAAAGCTATTAAAGTTTTAGTGAACTTCACTATTTTACATTTAGGTACCACCTTTCATTAAAAAATAATGCAAAAATAGTAAACTAAATCACATCACTATAAAATTTATATTTCTGAAATCAGGACAATGAGAGCTATAATGGGTTTTTGTTTCATAAAAGAATTTAATCGGGAAGACCCTCTAAAAATAATGGCAAGGTGTGAATTTGTGAGTTCAATGCCTTAGCCAAATCTTGAGAGGTCAAGGCATAGGCTTGGTCTCACCAAGCCTATCCCAAATGAAAATCTAAGGTGGGAGAAAAAAATCCCACCCAATGTTGTAAGAAACAGGTACCTGTTATTTGAAATTCAAAAAATAGGTACACGCTTTTGAAAATGTCAAATTGACATACAAATCCTCACAAAAAGCAAAATTTTAAATTTATAGAAATGGGTACCCATTTTTTAAAAGTAAAAAATTGGTACCTATTTCTAAAAAATACTATTTTTTTATGCTTTCAATAACAGGTACCTCTTTTTTGAAAATAAAAAATGGGTGCCCAATTTTTTAAAAAATGGGTGCCCATTTTTTAAATCTAGGATTGGGTGCTCGAGCCTAAAATAGGTACCTATTTTTAAAAACTGGGTAGCCATTTCTAAAGGATTACAATCTCAATCCATAGACTTCCATGGAATTTAGACCCAACTCCTTGCATCTACCCATGTACATGGGTACCTAGCATGGCCTAAGGGAATTCCCCTAAGTTGCACTTAACGAGGGGTGTTGGTGTAAATATGTATTTACTATTTACACTTACTTAAGTTTACTTAGGTTAATGCATTACTTTTATTATATTGTATTATTTTATTATTTTATTTTGTGAGACACTTACAAATTTGTGCACCTTTTTGAGTTGTCATATTGACAACATAGATGTAGACAACTCTATATTAGTAGATGGTGTCTACAACACTGGAGTTTGCATCATTCACTAAGTTGTTATGCTAACAACATAGTTATTTGCACTCCCTTTTTAGCACATGTTGTCTACAACACTCATTTATTTGTTACACCCTTGTAGGCTTATCCTCTCGTCATCACACTTACTTCTGTGCTTAATAGAGGATAACCCGTATTTGGTGGACATGTGCCTAGTTATATGACTTATCATGTAGTTTATTTCAAGGCATTCTAGATGTATCTCAAAAGCCTTTAAATATAGGCACTCCTAGTGTACTCTTAAGTCACATTGAATGAATATATCGTCATTCTAATCATACTTTCTCTTTCTAGTCTACAGTTGTGCTTATGTTTGAGTTCTTAGTTCTTAGGTAATTTTTTTCCTAAGGCAAATTCTTACAGTAGTGAAGCATAACTTTATTTCTAAATTCTAGTCTAGATTTTGTACACAACATTTTTTTCATCATTTATGACTTTATCTAGTTCCATATTTAGTAAAATCAATTGCTGATGCAACATAGGTATAGAGGATTTTTTCTTACGATCTTCCATACTATGATTTAAAGGGAAAACAAGATAAAATGAAAGTAAAGTATCTTTATCATAACAAAATGGTAACTAAACAAGCTACCAAACTTTTCATCCAAAGTGCCATACCATATCATCACCTTAGAAACATTCTACCAATGCTTGGATAGAGAAAGGTACTTCAAACCCTCATTAGCAGTATTATTTTCTTTTTTGCTTTTACCTAGGAGAAAAAAAATTCCGTCCACCTTTAAATGCAAAATTTTATCCCTCTAAAAGTTAATGCCACAACTCTACATGTTTGACCCAAGTGAGACCAAGTACTCATTGATCACGGTTTCTATTTTGTAGACATGCAACACTTCATCCTTTCAATCTTGCTTAAATTCATTAGTGATTAAATCATCTAGCCTATTTAGAGTCTCCATATTATGTTTTAATGAACATAGAAATGGGGAATACTCGGGGAGGGGGGTGATACAATATTCCAACACATTTTTCCCAAATTTGGATTTTAGAAACTAACCATAAATATGCATAAATAAATAATTTCAAAATCAATAAATAGAATATCGGAAAAACACATAACACCATATTTTATTAGCTAGGGAGACCCTAGTCAATGAAAATACACAGTGGGAATGGTACCCACAAAATGATACATTAATAAAAAATACCTTGTAAGATGTTTTGACCTTGTTAGGAGTCTTACATCATATTTAGTATATTTTTCCTTGTTATAGGCATCAACCCTATAAGTATTTGTAATAAAAAATTATCTCACTTATCTTACAATAATATACAACTAATACTATAAGTGGTATAAAGACTTTACCAAAACTGAGTATACAAATATCTTCAATTCCTAATTTGTCCTTGTGTGTTCCTCACATATGATCACATGTCCATATAAAATCTTCTATAATCTTAACATTAAAAAAAAAAATCTTGGCATAAAAGATATCACAATACATAGTCATGCCATAGCATAATCACACATATCTTTGCATACCAAAAATATCTTCTTATATACCCTTTTTCTTTAACTTTGTCTAGTCGGCCATAATAAAAATAAAGTTATACATTTCCAAAACTTATTATCATAATCTACTAAGTGAGGGTGAATATCTAGGATGTCATCCTTCCATTACTAAGATATTGATTTTTTTAAATAATTCTATACCTTAGCCAAATTATCCAATCTCACCGACATAGTATCCCTCTATGATAACAAACCATCTTCCATTTATTCATTCAAATATCATACCAACTATCATAGTAACATTAGAAAACATAAGTACATCATGTAGAGTCACTATTCTTCTAGATTCCAAAATTGTGGTCTTTCATATGCTTCCAATGAAGATTCTTGATGCAAATTGTGTGATCATTGACTATTATTCTTGAATATACTTAGATAATTTCTTCACAATAAAATACCAAAAATTTATACATAACATAATGTTAGAAATCCTTTACATTAACTTGGGGGGGGTGGGGGGGTGTTAATCAGTTATTCAAGATCCAAACTTTCTATTCAAACTTTTCTCACTAGGTGTAGTGAACCCATTCAACCATTCATTCATCCAAGCATTAACTTCTCTAATCAGCAAGTTACTGTAAATCAACATGCAAGCATAACACATAAGAAATCAACACATAACACAACGATTTATGTGGAAACACAATTTGGAAAAAACCACCAGTAACAATCTACTCAATTTTCACCCTTCTAAAGTGATTCCTTGTGAAAGGCCTACCTTGTTAAATTCTTACAACACACTATTAAATGTGACCTTGTTAGAGGATTTAATCACCGTGTTAGAAGTGAGCCTGGTTAGAGAACTTTAGAACATTCACTTGGAATGCCACCCTGTTAAAGGATTTACAAATGGCTATTAGGCCAACCTAAGTCCATAGGATTTTCCTTCTATCATAACTAATATAATTGCTAGGTAGTAACAATTAGGGATTTTGACTTGATCACAACATAAAACTTAATTTGTAGATTTGAAATTACTTCTTACCTCAAACCATTACCTGGCCTTCAATCTCTGCAACTCTGACAACTTGCCTTCCTTTCAAGCTTAGTTTCCTTGAGTCTCCATGCTCAATGTACTAGTGCAATCATCTCTTCTTGACCACTTATAGAAGCAAAGCCTCTATGCTCTTCCTTCTCCTAAATGCCTTCTTCTTGACACCCTTCTAATCACTTCACAATTTGGCTCTTTAGCAGCAACAACATTAGTAGCATTTGCTTCCTGGTCTATGAATCCTTAAATAGAAGTCTTGGAGTTCTTTCCCACTCAATTCTTCCATTCTTTAATTTTAATTTTTATGGATTAGGTAGGATTCATTATATCTAATCCATATTTTATTTCCTCTAGAAACTTCTTGAATAATCCTTTTGAATTTTCTCAAAAATGGTTTACATAGAATTCTGTGCCACCAACTCATCATCCTTATCCTCCAAACAGTTCACAAAATTCAAAGTAACCACTAAGTCGGCTTAGATTTGGTGAATTTTTTATTTAAAATCATGAAGCAACTGGATGCTATTGAAATACTAGTGCTTGACAGATACTGTGTTACTCAGCATCAACTATGTTTTTTCTGTTGCTTGGCACCTGAAGTTCACTTGACACCAACTAGGATTTTCTAATGCCCGACACCTAAACTTCACTCGACACCTAAAGATCACGTAGCACACTAGAATTTCTTATTGCTTGGTTCCAACTGAGAATTTTCTCAGCTTGAACTAGCTCGCTCAGCACCCATTGATGAACTTAGTTTAAGCTTTGCAATCAACCTTGTTACAACTTTATTCCTCCAATGTTTCTGAGTGTGACCAAATTTTATATCTTTGAGTATGTTATTAATACATCATTTAACCATTGTCTTGATTGATCCTTGCACTTCATTACAACATCATAACTCAGCCTTTCCCTTATGTACTCTTGTTACATCTTGTTGATCAGATCCTCTTCATCAATCAACTAAGTGATAGTACTTGGATCTTATAAGAAAATGACATTCCTACAAATAGTAGGTTTGACATCAATGATGAAACAATGATTGAAAACATTCTGTTAACAATAATCTCCCTCTTTAATCTTCAACAATGAGCTTTTCAATTAGATTTCCAACAATCTCCCTCTTTGGTATTGATTTAAAACCAAACTAATCAACCATCAGACTAAACTATTCAACCACAAGCTGACTAGGTTAGAATAGTAAGTCAAATGCCAAAAGGTAATTGTGTTACCATCACCATTAGTTTTCATGTCTCCCTCTTAGTTGTTGTAACCTTTCTTTTGTTTTCTCCCTCTATATGTATTTCTCTTCTTCTACTATTCTCTGTTATGATCAACTTCTTCATCTTCTATCTACTTCTTCCTTTATCTTCATTTGATCAGCTTATGCATTTTCTTCACATTTCTCCCTCATTCTTTTAATCTTATGCTATTGATTAGTTTCTCACAACTTCTCCCTTTTTGACAACAATGTCAAAGACATGTTAGCAACTTATCATATAGTTTAGCTTTTGTTGGTTCATTCTATTTCTCCCTCTATCACCTTGCTTGTGACTAATTTAGAACTTGAGCACTTCAATTACTTTAGGCATTAATCCTAAAGTAAACATCCTTTGCATCAATGTGTAAAGTCTTCAACAATCAGCTCATTTGATGCAGGGAAGTTTTTCTTGTTTTTAAATAGCCTTGGCTAGGTGTATCACCCCTAACTTACCTCTAAGATCCTTAAAAGCATCTTTAGGTAGTGCTTTTTTGAAGATGTTAGCAATCTGTTCTTTTGAGCTAACATTTTCCATCTTCACTTGTTTGTCTTCCACCAATTCTCTTACATAGTGATACTTGATTGTAATATGCTTGGTTTTAGCATGCATTACAGGGTTTTTTGGTATGTTGATAGCACTTGTATTATCACAATAAAGTATCATAGGCTTATTTACCTCTTCCTTCATACCTTGCAACAAATGTTTGATCCATACAATATTGGTGCAATTTATAGCAACTGCAACATATTCAACTTCTATAGTGGACTGTGAGGTACAACTTTGGTTTTTGCTAGTCTATGTAATCAATCTTTTTCCCAAGAAAAGTGCTCCTCCATTGGTGCTTTTTTTGTCATCAATGTTACCTCCCCGATCTATGTCAATGTAGGCTCTTAGCTCAAACTTTTCACTCTTCTTATAGTACAAACCAAAGTCATCAGTTCCATTTAGATACCTTAGTATTCTCTTTACTGCCATTAAATGATTCTCTCTTGGATTTACAGAAAATCTTGCCACTATTCCATTATCTAATGCAATATCTAGTCTACTATGTACAACATATTACAACTTTGCAATCATTGATCTATACAATGTCTAATTTACTTTAGCAAACTCATCATTCTTGGATAACTTATGTCCTATTGCCATTGGTGTGCTTACTAGTTTGGACTCTTCTAATCCAAATGTCTTGAGTATCTCCTTGACGTATTTTGATTGGGTCACAAATATGCCATGCTTTAATTGATGTACTTGCAATCTAACAAAGAATTTGATTTCTCCAAACATTGACATCTCAAATTCATGCTTCATTTGATTAGCAAAATCTTTACATAGAACATATTTTCCTCCAAATATTATATCATCAACAAAGATTTTAGATACAAAAATTTCTTTACCATTTTCTGCTTTGATATATAAGTTGCTATTGTCATCTTTTCTATCAAATCCTATCTTCACAAGGTATTTGTGTAGTCTCTCATACCATGCTCTAGGTGCTTGCTTCAATCCATAAAGTGCTTGGTGCAGTTTGCAGACCATATCCTTGTTCTTGTCTTCAACAAGTGCCTCTGGTTGTTCTATGTACACTTCTTGTTCTAGTATACCATTTAGAAAAGAAGACTTGACATCCATTTGGTAGACTTTGAAACCTTTGTATGCAACATATGCAAGAAGTGTTCTTACTTCTTCCATTCTTAAAATAGGGGAAAATGTTTCCCCATTAACTAGTCCTTCTTCTTGTGCATAACCTTTACAAACTAATCTAGATTTGTTTCTTGTTATCTCACCATTCTCATCAAGTTTGTTCCTAAACATCCAATTGGTACCAATTACATTTTTATCAGCTGGTCTAGGAACTAGGGTCTAGGTTTTGTTCTTCTTAATCTGATATATCTCCTCTTCCATAGCTTTATACTAGTCATCATCTTGTAGTGCATCTTTTATTGTTTTAGGCTCAACCTAGCTTAGTAGACATAATTCATTCCTTAGTCTATTCCTTGTCATTGGTTTGGCATCCTTGTCACCAATGATTTGATTAGCTAGGTGATGTCTTCTTACATGTTTGGCTAAATTTGGTTCTATCGTTCATTCCATGTTTGATCCTTCAACTTTAGAGTCATTTTGTCCTTCTTCATCTAGTACTTCATTATTCCTCTCATGTATGCTATTTTTAGAGGCAGAATGTGATTCTCTACATTCCATATCTTGGCTTCTAAATGTAGCTTGACATTCACTAGCTGTGACTCTACTGATACTAAAATTTGTTTATAATTCCCAACTTGATTTGTAGTATTGTCTTCAACAGTCATTCCTTCATAGACATATACAAAAGATCTATAATCCTCTAATTGCTTGGACTCATCAACTTGAACTTTTGCATGCTCATCAAAATTTATATTTGCACTCTCTGAAATTTTGTTAATGTTACTATTCAAACACTTATATGCTTTGCTTATAGTGGAGTATCCAAGGAATATGCCTTCGTCACTCTTTGCACCAAACTTTCCATTTCTAGTATCTTAAGAATATAGTATTTACAACCAAAGACTTTGAAATTTTTTAGATTAGGTGAGTGACCATGCCATAGTTCAAAAGGTGTTGCATTTGTACCTTTCTTGACTTGAACTCTATTCAATGTGTAGACTACAATGCTTACAACTTCTCTCTAGTAGTTTAGTGCAACATTTTTTCCCATCATCAAGGTTCTAGCACAGTCAATCATAGATCTATTCCTTCTTTTAGCAATACCATTTTGTGGTGGAGTTCTTGGTGCTGATGTTTTCCTTTTGATGCCTTTGTCATTGTAGAATATCTCAAACTCCTTTGATGTAAACTCACCTCCTTTGTCTGATCTTAGGCATTTCAGATTCTTCCCTATTTCCTTCTCAATTTTGGCCAAATACCACTTAAACATTTGAAATGCATCATATTTTTTCTTTAAGAACATAGTAGTCATCATCTTGGAATAGTCATCTACAAATAGCATTATGCATATATCTCCTAGGTACCTTTGCACTTCTATTGGCCCACACAAGTCTGTATGGACCAACTCTAGTACTTCTTTAGAAGTATATGTTTTACTTTTGAAAATAAACTTAGTCATCTTCCCAAGTTGACTTTGTTTGCACATTATGTTTTTAGGTTTCTTCAATTTGGGCAACTCTTTGACTTTCTTCTTTTTGCTGATACTAATCAGATTATCAAAATTAACATGACACAACCTTTTGTGCATAACCACACATCATCAAGTCTAACAAGAAGACAAGTTTCATCATTCATATCTAGGTAAAATAGATTACTCCTAGTTTTTTCACCTTTTCCTATTAGATTTCCATCAGTGGCATAGATCTTGGCAGTTTTGTTTCCAAATTCAACTTTGCAACCTACATTGCCTAACTGTGACACACTCAACAAGTTGTAGTTCAATCCTTCAACATAATATGCATTATCACATGAAATTTTATCTATGAGTTTAATGGAACCTTTTCCTTTGATTTGACATGGAGCATCATTACCAAATCTAACACTATTTCCATCATATTGAGTAAAGGTAATGAACTTACTTTTATCTCCTATCATATGATGTGAGCATCCACTGTCTATGATCCACTTGTCATTCTTGTTCACATAGGTAACCAATGTTGTTGCTTCATCTTCATCTTTATCTAATTCATCCTTCATGGCCACATAGACTACTTCATCATCATTCTCATCAGAGTCTTCTTCAACAATGTAGCATCTTTTTCCTTTTTCCTTTTTCCTTGTAGTCTTTGCTATCATCTTCTCTCTTGTTCTTGTACTTGTTTCCTTCTTTGTAGTTCTTCTTCAATGTACATCTTCTAGCAATATGACCTACCTCATTGCAATCAAAAGATATGATAGGGAGCTTACCTCTGAATTTGTCTTTGCCTCTATGGAATCTCCTAGCCAGTAGTGCTTCCAATTGTTCCACATCTTCCTCATCTGCGCTACTATCACTAGACACATGTTTTCCTTTCCTTCTCTTCTTGTTTGATGTCTCCTCCTTAGTGTCTTTTATTGTCATCTTGGCCTTGAAAGAAGATTCAAGGTTCTTAGGTCTGTAGTTATCAAAATTAGACAACTCAAATGCAATAAGTCTTCCTACGATTCCTTCAAAGGTTAGTGTGTTTCCTTGTACACACCTTAGCTCTTGGATGGCTAAAACTCTAATAGCATAGATAGGGAGTAGAGTTCTTAAATATTTTCTGATGACATTTTCTTCTTCCAATTGACCACCTAGACTTCTTATTACACTTACCACTTCTTTTATTCTTGCAACATATTGAGTAGCATTTTCTTCTTCCTCCATTTTCATGTCATCAAACTTTCCTCTTAGGCTTTCTCTCTTCACTCTCTAATCTACAGTAAGAGGTCTAGTTGGATTTATATGTTTTGTTCCAATTGAGGTTTTTCCATAGTCACCTATTGATCCAAGGTACAATTTCATCAGACTCTGCCATGCAGAAAAGTTATCTTTGTTGAGCTTTAGAACTTCTCTCTTGGACATCTTGATCTTCTTGCTTCTAGTACCTCTTGAAACTAAATCAATAGATGGCTTTGATACCAATTTTTATAAATTCTTTAGAATAACTATGGGGGGGGCATGGTGAATTAGTTATTCAAGGTCCAAATGTCCTATTCAAACTTTTCTCACTAAGAGTAGTGAGCACATTCAACCATTCATTCATCCAAGCATTAACTTTTCTAATTAGAAAGTTACTATAAATCAACATGCAAGGATAACACATAAGAAATCAACACATAACACAGTGATTTACGTGGAAACCTAATTTGGGAAAAACCACCACTAACATGCTACTCAATTCTCACTCTTCTGAAGTGATACCCTGTGAAAGGCCTACCCTATTAAAGGCTTACAACACACTCTTAAATGTGACCTATTTATAGGATTTAACCACCCTGTTAGAAGTGGGCTTGGTTAGAGGACTTTAGAACATTCACTTGGAATGTCACCCTATTAAAGGATTTAGAAATGGCTATTAGGCCAACCTAAGCCCATAGGATTTTCCTTCTATCATAATTGATACAATTGCTAGAGAGTAACAATTAGAGATTTTGACATTATCACAGTATACAACTTAACATGGAGATCTCAGATCACTTCTTAGCTCATACCATTTCCTGGCCTTCAATCTCTGCAACTCTGACAGCTTGCCTTCCTTTCAAGCTTACTCTCCTTGAGTCTCCATGCTCAATGTACCAATGCAATCATCTCTTCTTGACCACTTATAGAAGTAGAGCCTCTATGCTCTTCCTTCTCCTAGATGCCTTCTTGACACTCTTCTAATCACTTCATGATTTGGCTCTTTAGCAGTAGTAGCGTGAGCAAAATTTGCTTCTTGGTCTATGACTCCTTAAATAGAAGTCTTGGAGATCCTTTCCCCCTTGATTCTTCCATTCTTTAATTTCAATTCATATAGATTAGGTAGGATTCATTTTATCTAACCCATATTATGTTTCCTCTAGAATCTTCTTGAATAATCCTTTTGAATTCACCCAAAAATGGTTTACATAGAATTTTGTGCTACTAGCTCATCATCCTTATCCTCCAAATGGTTCACAAAATTCAAGGTAACCACTAAGTCAGCCTAGATTTGGAAAATTTTTGTTATTTAAAATAATACAGTAGCTTGGCACTATTGAAATACTTGTGCTCGACACATACTATGTTACTTGACATCAACTATATTTTTCCTGATGCTCGACACTTGAAGTTCACTCAATACCAACTAGGATTTTTTGATGCTCAGCACTTGAACTTCACTCAGCACCTGAGGATGACTCGACACACACTATAATTTCCTGTTACTCAGCTCCAACTAAGAATTTTCTTAGCTTCAACTAGTTTTCTCGGCATGTAACGCCCCACCAAGGGATCCAAAGAATTAACCTAAAGTTTCACTAAGTTTGGTAGCATTTTTTTTTTAAACATGAAAGTTAACCATTCACAACATCATAGTGAAAGAAATGACATCATTCAATTGAAAGTAAACATAAACATACATAATAGGTAGATTCTTTAAGGATCCCTTAACATTGAATCACTTTTAATTAATTAATTCCATCTAGTACCTCATCCATATGAAATAGTAATGAAAAGTCTAATGTTCTTAAACAATATACTTTTGTTCTAAATGTCCCTTAGTAAATTACATTTCAGAATGCTCAATCATCCATTGTACATGTCATAAGGTATGAAAGGCTTAAAAGAATATACATATGTGAAAATAAGTACATCATCATCCTATTCTAATCCATGATGCAATAAAGTAAATGTAATCACATGTCATACATGATACATCATCATAAAGATATAAACATCCATCATAAAGGATATCCATTTACCACCAAACATAATTGACTAAGTGCATGGTTCCTCCCAACCGTAAATAGCATCATTAGAACATCGTGGGCCCTAGCCATACCTCCAAGTGTAACATTCCAAATCATCGAAGAGATCATCGGATATTAACATAGTAGGAATGTCACTCCTAAATCATATCACATCATATGCAGAAAAGAAATCTAACGTGCAAAGTAACGCATAAGATAACATCATCTAGCATATGAAAATCATCAATGTAAGGATATGTGTCCACCATCATAATCCATGAACAAAATAAAGATAGATGCCAACAAAGAAAACATTAGCCACGGTGTCTCAACGGATCTCAAATGATAAGAGTGGAAAAACACTACCGCCTGACTGCGTGGAACCTAAATGCTCCACTCCCACCGCCCTAAGGAGATAATCTCAAGTCCCAAAATAGGTTATCAAAACACATAGAACAAGTAATCTCTAAGTCCAGGAATCCTAAAAGTATACTAACTCAAAGGTTCCAAACCACAAAATGACATCTAATCCTAGAGGCACACAAAGACATGTAGTAAACCTACTATGCAAGCAGGAAAGTGTCATCGCACAGATCATGCTAGAGTTACTTTGGTAGTCTCCCAATAGACCCTGGCCCCCTAGTGATCCCTGTGCAGCCACTAGTATCCTCTCATACTGACGAGGCATACTATGGAATGCAAGGTGGCAACCAAGCATTCTCTCTACTCTCATCCTAGTTTGTACTAGCACTCGAGGCATGGACGAGAACAAAACAATTATCTTTTTAGGTACATTAAGTCAGTATTAGGTGTGAATGTTTTCACTTATTAAAACAACTTACAATGAGTTACCCTAGCAGCCTCTTAGGGCCCCAGTCCCCATTGCAAGCCACTTCCTAACACTAAAAGTAGATAACCTACCCTAAGCTCATGGAATAATAAATCAAAAAATCACCATAGTCCTATACAAGCGACTAGAAAAATATCAAAAGATAATCCACAAAAGCGCATCAAATCTCCATGAGCAATCTGCAAAACATCCATAGATAATCATGACCACAATAGTTCTCTATTGGCAACTAAGGGTATCACTGATAATCACAATAATCATTGGTTCTCAACAAGCAACCAAAAAGTATCTCAAAGTAATACTGATCAAAGACTCCAAAATGGTCGAGTCAAAACATGTCACAACATGACAACATCAAAAAATAAATTAACACTTCAATCCCATCGTAGCGACTAGAAAGTAGTCAAAGGATAATTGATTGATGACTCAAAATGGTTAAGTCAAGTGTCTCAAATACATACACCTCAGCTTCACACAAGAAGACTGGAAAGCAATAACAATCAGTAAATACAAACATCTCATAGAGCATACCATCACATTACCATGGTTGGGTTTAGAAAAGATTGAGATCAAGATGCCATCACATTCATAACCACCGAGCCTTTGGTAGATGTCCTAATTGGTCAACACTAGTCAACCCAAACCCAAAACAAGAAGCATAGAGAAAACACAAAATGCAACACATGTTTTGGTTTGCTAAAATTACATAGTTAAGCTAAGATTCAATTTTGGTTCCAAGTATATTTCAAGTGTATAAATTTCTTCATTTAAGTACAAGTCAACCTGTCTAACCCCTTTGAATTAAGCATAGAATTATCCCTCTATTATTTTAAAACAATATCCTAAAATAATTAGAAGATAATTATTTACTTATTTAAACTATTGAACTCATTTCCTTTGACTTTCAATAATATCACTCACAATGGTTTACAATAATTAGTGTTACTAACAATTAAATAAAACCCCGTTGATTCCAAGAACAACTTCCATTATTCAAATCATTAGAATAAAACTTATCAATTTTCAATTAACTAATTTGCAATTTCCCTAACACTGATATTATTGATAATCATTCAATTAAACCCATTGCTTAAAAAAATTTGATTAATTTTATAATTAATTAAACTGAATATCCATTACATAACTATATTAACAAGTCAATGGATAATAGTCGTTTAACAAATTATCAATTATTTCTTAAATTAAAAATCAACTACTTTCTAATCCATTAATATTTGAATTAATAATCTAATAATAACTTGTTAATAAATACTAACAAATTAAATTTAAAATAAATTTATTAATAAATCTACAATGCTAGATTCAATATTTTTAATGAATTTAATATCTCTTTTCGATTTAACAATAATCGATAATTCATATTTAACAATTATCAACATCTAACATTTATAAAGTAACAATGTTAAAGTCAAATACTATATATATATATATATATATATAAATAATTAAATCACATATTTAAATATATTTAATACCTATATATCTTATACACACACACACACACACACACACACACACACACACACACACACACACACACACACACACACACACACACACACACAATATTTAGTATTAATAACACATTCTAACATTATAAAATTGAATTACAACAAAATTCGATTGATATCCTATAATTTAACCAACGTATATATAAAAAGAAATAATATATAATACATGCACCACGGCCACGATGTTGACGTTGCTGTTTAAGGTGATGGTGCCGTGCAGTACGGCCTTTGTTGTAGGGCCTACAACGACAGTCACAATACCTATGACAGTAGGCTCGTGGCTACCGACAGGCTCATAATGAAGGGGACGAGGTGGCATAAAACCCCCCCTCCCAAATTTTTTAAATATATTTTTATAAAACATTTCAACATGCGTTTCGAAAGTATTTTTTAATAAGTCATTTACAATGAACAATTTCAGACATATATATATTTTGAAAAACGTTTCCAATATCGATTCTCTACCATATATATAATTTTTAAAGAAACATTTTCAGATTTATTTTTAAAAGAGCTTACATATATATATATATGTATGTATGTATGTATGTATGTATGTATGTATGTATGTATGTATGTATGTATGTATGTATATATATGTGTATATGAAATCATATATATATTTGCCAAGATTAAGTTGAGTGCAAGGATACAACGTATTCCTTTTAGATTCACCTATATAATTCTTTTAATAGGTTGGTTTATAACTTTTAAAACCCTAATCCCATAGATTCCTCAGATCTACACATGTGGGGTTTTCTCATACAGAAAATTTAATACTCAAAGCAAGACTAAATATAGCTAAACCATTTATGTATGGAATCCTCAGAAAATAATTAGAAGACACGAAGAAGATAGGAAGTGCAAGAAGCGAAATATCATAAGTGATAATCACAATTGTCTACCTAGACACTAATGCTAAATCACTTCTCCTCAAAATTTCGTAGAGCAAGCTCCTTCCTTCTCCAATGTTCTTGGGTCCTCCAAACAATCTCCCTAAGCTTCTAGGAGTGCTTGAATATAAAGAACTCTTAGGAAGTACCTAGAATGTCTCTAGAAACAACCAGAAGGTGTTGACAACTAAGCATGAGTCTTTTCCAACCTTCTAGATGAGTCACAAGGTTGTAGACACCATGTGCTTAATTTGTGCACTAACTCCTGTGTTGTTGACATATGTGCAATCAAGAGGTACATTTACTCCTAGGTAGATTTAAAACTTTTATATTAATTCTTTTATTATATCTATTATTATTATTTATTTATTATTTTATTATTATTTATTATTATTATTATTACTTTTAATTTCTTTTATTTAATTTTTTTTTCTCAATTAATTCCCATTTAATTAATTAAAATTAAAATATCTAAAGATCATGATATTATATTAATTTTTCTCAAATAATTAAATTATTAATTAAATCTTTTAATTTTAGACTTAATTAATAGAAAATTCACCATAGACCTCCAAGATAAAATATGAAAACCCATCATAGAACAATCCATAAAAAATGAGTCTAAAGGGTTAAAATCATGAATTATGTCATCCGACACATTTGGAAGGTAAAATATCTTAGATACTTGTCCTACCTTCTAGGACAAATGGTTTAAGGGTTTAAGATTTGGACTTGAGAATTTATCTCCCCTCTCTTACCATTGAGATAGTGCGATAGGGTACGCTCATCCTGGCAATTCAGGGAAGTTGATACTCGATACCCGCAACTTGCATAAAAACCATGCATGTACATACAATATATATATATATATATATATATATATATATATATATATATATATATATATATATATATATATGTGCTAAGCTAAATAGGCAATGGCAGGAAGTGGTGCATCATGTAGATCCCAACTAGCAGGGGACTACGACTCCTTTCCTTAACCACATAAAAAATGCCATACATAAGAACAAACACGCAGACCATACACATGCAAGTATGGGGTAAGTATCCATAATAAAACACATGAGGTAATAAACCATTTAACTAATCATCATCAATAACTAGAAATAATATAATAATCATCATGCATATATGAAATGTAGAGTCTAAGTAATCTCATCATACATCAACTAAATCCATAACACAATATTTGAAAGTCTCAAAAAAATGCTACTAACCATCAACAAATAACTAGTCTAATAGAGTTCGATCATGATAACAAAAATGCAACCTAGGGGTAGGCACTACATGGCACCCATTGATGAACTTAGTTTAAGCTTTGCAATCAACCTTGTTACAACTTTATTTCTCCAATGTTTCTAAGTGTGACCAACCTCTGTACCTTTGAGTATGTTATCAATACATCATTTAACCATTGTCTTCACTAATCCTTGCACTTTATTACAACATCATAACTCAACCTTTCCCTTATGTACTCTTGTTACATCTTGTTGATCAGATCCTCTTCATCAATCAACTAAGTGATAGTACTTGGATCTTATATGCAAATGTCATTCCTACAAATAGCAGGTTTGACATCAATGACAAAACAATGATTGAAAACATTATGTTAACAACAATATCCTTCTCTGATTTCCAACAATGAGCTTTTCAATAATATTTCCAACACATGAGAGACTTTAACTAATAATATTTTTTCCATAATGAAAACATCTAACTATCCACCTTAGCTAACTTTCAATTAATCTTCTCATTTGGAATTGATGACAATACTTAGTGAAAATTTGGCTATGTCAAAAAATTCTCCAAAACTTTAAAATTTAATTGTGTGAAACTTTATCTTCCTTATGCATATCTGACTTATTTCTTTTTCTTTTCCTTACTCTACTTTTATATATATTTACTTGTTCTCTTTGTAATATTTTCACTATCTATTCACTCGTCCTTATTCTTTGACATCCATATCAAAGGTGAGTTATTTATGTACAAATCAACAATTTAAATTGTTTGAATTCACATACCAAAGTATCTACAAAATTTATCCATAGAGTCTCATACATTAAATGTTAAGCTTCACAATAAGGAAAATATCTCAAATATTCTCTCTCTCTCTCTCTCTCTCTCTCTCTCTCTCTCAAGTACACTAATTGTATTATAAGATTTATTGATAATCTTATCCATGTCTTAGTAACACTTAAATCTTTTTGCTAAAAATCGTTAGCTGTTGTTCTACCTTTTCGTTATTCTCAATACATTTTGCAACATCTTCTACATACTTGTTTTATATAATAAATGCAGTTTAGATCTTCTTACCCTACTCAATGTATCCTCTAATATCCTTAATAAATTCATTGATGACTTGGATGTCATTATCTATGTTTACACAACCTTTGTGGAACTATGCAGACTCAAATTCTTTTTCCACTCTTACTTTTTCTAATTTTGAGTCAAAGTCATCAATTACATTTCTCAAGTTGTTCCTCGGTAATGGTGTAGCACTAGGTAAGGTTTTCTACAATATTTCTGAAGTTTTTTCAAGAGTGCTCATTTTCTTTCTAATTTGTTCTTATATTTTTATTTTTATTTGCATGAAAAAAATGATATTTGCATGAGTAAATCTTTATCCATGTCCTCTTTCACTAACTTAGTGATATCTTCACTAAAATTACTAGTTGCCAATAATTTGGAAAATGAGTTGCTTGGAGTAACAAGTACATAAACTACCTTTTTATTTCTCAAGTATGGTATCCTCTCAAATATTTATCGCACATTCTATTAAATTGGACTAAGTTTCCACTTTATAACTATCATGTTCTATGGTAAATGAAGATTTATCATCATTTTCTATAGATGTTAATCCTATTTGATCAATACCCATGTCCTTTTATCTTTGATCCTCTCTTTGATTTTGAATATCTTCTCTATTCTAATCATTATAATTGTCGATTAAAATATCTAATTATAGAGATAAAAGTTATAGAGCTATGACAAGAAGTAGTTTGAAAGATTACATGTTTGGTTGTTGAATTGGATCCTAGAATTATGAGAGATGCACTTGAGAATGATGACTAGATCAATGCTATCAATGAGGAGATAGATCAAATTGAAAAGAATAATACATGGAAAATGGTACCAAGAATCAATGAAGAAAAGTGATTGGAACCAAGTGTATACTTAGGAACAAAATGAATGAGAAATGAGAAGTTGTAGGAAACAACACCAAACATATTTGCAAAGGTTATACACAAGAAGAAGGAATCTACTATGGAAAGATCTTTGAACATGTTGCTAGATTGGAAGAAGTTAAAACACTATTGTCTTATGCACCTGCCAATAGATTCAAAGCCTATCGAATGAACGTCAAGTCTCTATTTCTAAACAGAAATATAGAGGAATTGGTCTTCATTGAACAACTTGAAGGATTTTTTGAGACAAACTAGAAACACCTTGTATGTAAATTGAATAAATATTTCTATGGATTTAAGAAAGCACCAAGAACATGATATGAGATATTATATTTACATTTTATCAAAATTGGATTTGTAAGAATTATTAAAATAATTTAGAATAACTAAGGGGGGGGGGGGGGAGGTGAATCAATTACACTTAGGATCATATGTACCAATTCAATTTTTAATCACTTTAAATACTTCATATTTGATATTCACAACTCTTTTCAACCTCTTGCTTTAAGTTCTCCAATCAATAGCATCAACAATCATCTCCTCCTCTCTACTAACACCTTGATTAGCCCTTATGCCTCCTTAAATAGACAGATTTAATATTTTGTTTGTTAAACATCATCATAGATCTTAGGGTTTGGTCAAATTCATCAAATCCTTCCACAATTTCATTTCCTCATTCATCTTCTAGAAAGCTCTCCAAAATTCTCTTTGAATCCATGCATAGAAATGTACAATCATGGTTTATCATGGATTAAATTCTCCAAGTCATTAATCCTTATCTTCAACACATTTTACATATTCCAAGAATTCAATTGTGTTAGTTAGAAATTAAGATTTCTTCATCAACTATCAAATGCTAACACTCAATCATTAGTGAATTACTCAGTCAATACTAACTATTCTATTTAGTACACTTTCTGGTACTCAATCGATAATAATGCTTGATTGACTTTGTATTCTAGTTGGCTTATACTATCACTTGGTCAACACTAGCATCACTCAACATATACTTCTAGTTCCTTAATCTTATATGCTTTTTCTCAGTCAAGCCTAGGCATTTGGTCTTCCTTTGATCATTCCATCTAGACTTCAATAAAATTATCTTGTCAAGATCTAATTGATGAAGTGCCTATTGTAGTTTCACATAAATTAAACTTTCTTCTAGGTCATTTTTTTATCTTGTCTTCTCAATCATTGATCATCTTGATATATAACTCTACTCAGTTAGGAACTCTCTTATGAATAAGGTTTGGCATAAATGAAAATATAATAATTATTCCAATTGTAGTTACAATAATATCCCTCTTTGGTGTTGATGGAAACACCTCTAGTTACCCATGCAATCTAGAAATATGTAATTAAGTCAAGAAGCTCCCTCTATGTTTAGTATGAGATCTTCATTAATATCCTTAGTTTCATTCTAATTTGCATCTCAGTGTCCAACAATGTCAATTTTTAGGTTCATTCTAATTCTCATCCATGCAGCTCTGATATGAAAGAAATAGAATTCATTTATCATATCAGATCATGAAATCAATCAGATCCCTCTTTCATATACTTCTCCTAAAAATTTTAGTTCCTTGATTGTTGGAAACACCTTTCACTAATTTATCTTTCTTAATGCATTCTCCCTCTTTATGTCTTAGAGTGGTAACTTACATTCTCTCCCTCTTTGACAACAATGCCAAAGAAACTTCATCTTTCTCAAACATCTTCACCATGTAGATATATTCATGTTAGTGCTTTGAATATTATTCAGAATTTGTCTTCTTTGCTTTTGATTGATACAACATATTGTGCTTTTCTCTTCACTACTTTAGGCAGCTCCTAAAGTATTAATTTCTGCATCAACTTGTAAGATATTCTGATCAACACATTTAATGCAGGACTCTATCTTAGCATAATTATCCCCAACTTGGGGAATCACCCCTAATTTACCTCTTAGATACTCATTTGCATCCTTAGGTAAAGCCTTAGTGAAAATATCAACTATTTTATTCTTGGTATTTACATACTCCATCTCACTTCTTTATCTTGAACTATTGTTGATATGAGATTATTGTGAACTAAAGAAACTAAAATGGAACAATAATTATATTGTCAATAATGCCAAACCTACTACCTACTAGTGAGACAATTTATTTTTGGTCTGAAAGCTATCATTTAGTTGATTGATGAAGAGGATTTGAAGAAAGGAGATAACAAGAGCACCTAGAGAAAGGTTGAGTTATTTGGTATATAAAAGAAGCACTAAGACCAAGTAAGACATTGATAAGTTATTGTGTATTATGTATCTACCTAAATTCTAAAATGAAAGATTACTCAAGTTAAGGCTGAAAGAAGATCAAGTAAGAAAAGAGTCTACCAAGCCTTGCTAAGCAGGTGGTGCCAACTAAGAAAAAAAAGTAGAAGTCATGTGAAAATAAAGAGGTGTCAAGAAAAGATGAAAAATAGCATGAACCAAGTGAATTTTAGTATATGTCGAGTAAACTTTAGTTGGTGTTGAGAATTAGTAAACTTTAATGTTTTTTGAGTGAACTAGTATTGGCCAAGTGACAAAATAGTATAGATGTTAAGTGACTGTAAATAGTGTTAAATCAAAGATTTGATGAATCTAAGCCGACTAATTTCATATCTTAAATTAAGTGTAGCATTTGGAAGATAACTATGATAAGCTAGTGACATAGAATTCAAGATATACTATTTTGAGGTGAATTCAAGGAAGACTATAGAGTAATTTTCTAGAGAAACTAAATCAAAAAGTGGGTAGATTCATTGAATAATACCTAATTTTACCTCATCCTAAAATGGATGATTGTGGTTAAGCGAAAAAAGATATAAATTATCTATTTATAGAGATAGCTTGTTAGAAGCAACAGTTGTCATGTGCAAGAACCTAAGAAAGATAAAGAGTTTATGGTATTGCTTCATTCAGTGGTCGAACAAAAGAAACTGTAGTTGGCATACAAAGCAAGAAGGCTTAAGGGGATGGATTCTTGAACAGTGAACAAGTTATTAGAGCTAAAGTTTATGAATGCCAAGTAGAATGGAGGACTGAAACAAATATCTATAATTTGCAATTGCATTTTAATTTTTTATCAAATCAAGTCCTACTGTTACTTTCTAATAACTATACTAGTGTGGATAAAATTCTTTTGATTGAGGTTGATCTAATAGTCATTTGTAAATACTTTAACTAGGTGACATTCTAATAGAATGGTCTAAATTCCTCTAACAAGGCTCACTCCTAATAGGGTGATTGAAATCCTTTAACCAAGTCACATTTGAAAGTGTGTATTGTAACCTTTAATAGGGTTGGCTTTTTATAGGGCATCACTTCAAAAGACTTAGAATTAGTAGCATGTTACTGGTGTTTTTCCCAAATTGCCTTTCCATGTAACATCCTTGTGTTAAATTTGTGTGACTCTTCTTATGGTGTTTCATGTTTACATTTTTGCAAATTTGTTCTGACCTAAGAAAATAGCTTAAAAGTTGAAGTATTGTATGGTCTAATGGATGCATGCATGTTGAGGTTTTATGGATGTATGCATATTGAATTTTTATGGATGTGGATTTGATTAGTACTAAAAAAAATTATTTGTACATCTAGACCTTGGAAAACTAATTCACCCCCCTCTCAATTATTCTAAAGAATTCCAACAGTCCCCTCAAGTAATGATACTTGATAGCAATATGCTTGGTCTTTGTGTTCTTCATAGGGTTCTTTGATATATTTATAGCACTTTTGTTATCACAATAGATAATAACCATATCAATTATCTCTTCCTTTATTTCATTCAACAATTGCTTGATCCACATAATGTTAGAACAATTAAATACTGTTGCTACATATTTAGCTTTTGTTGTTGATTGTGAAATGCATTTCTATTTCTTGCTTGTCCATGAAATAAATCTCTTTCCAAGAAAGAAAGCTCCACTACTTGTGCTATTTTTTCCATCAACATTTCCTTCCCAATTGGCATTTGTATAGCCCTTAAAGTGATGAAGGTAGGCTATTATTGGCCAAGCATGTTTAAATATGCACATCTTTGGGTAAGAAAATGCAAGCATTGTTCAATTTTGGTAGGTAAAGAAAAGTTAGTAACGATGCCTTTACAACCTATTCAAGTGGACCAGCCATTTATGAAATGGGGTCTAGACTTTATTGGCATCATTAACCCACCATCAAGTGCAAGACATAAGTGGCTATTGATACCCACTGATTATTTTACCAAGTGGACTGAAGTGGTAGCTCTTAAAGATGCAAATGAAACCACTGTTTTGAATTTCTATGAAGATTTAGTTTGTAGATTTGGTGTACTTGATTCATAGGAAGTAAGATTGCAAAATGGGCTATTAAAAAGGGTGTGTATCTAAGTGCTTCATCAAATTACTACCCACAAGGTAATCGACAAGCTGAATACACTAGCAAGAATCTAATTCATATTATAAAAAGGACATTAGAAGGGAATCAACATTATTGGCACAAAAAATTGAAATCAGCACTATGGGCTAATAGAATAAATCCTAAAAGATCTACTGGCATGTCTCCTTATACACTAACATATGATAAAGAAGCTAGATTACCTATCTTAGTTGATTTTCAAACATTATATTATATGCATTAGTTAGATATGATTGATGAAGAGCCCATGACAGTATGGCTGGCTCAACTCACTAAATTAGAAGAGAAAAGAAGAGATGCTTTACAAACAATTGAGCATCATCAAGCTCAAATGAAGTGGACATTTGATAAGAAAGCATCTCCAAAAAATTTCTAGCTAGGAGACATGGTATTAAAATGGGATGAATTGAAAAGTAGACTTGGAAAGCATTCAAAATTTGATGCCTTGTGTGCTAGTCCATATATCACAATGGGCAACAAACAACATAATGTTTTTCATTTGTCTACACTTGAAGGAGAGGAGTTAAAAATCTCAGTTAATGGGATTCACCTCAAGCAGTGTTTTGAGGTATTTTTTAGATTACAATAAGTGCTTTGACATAGTAGAATAGAGGTGTGATTTAGTTTTCAAATTTCAATAATTGTTGCTTCAACACATTTAGATTCAAGTTTTAGCATGTTAGTTGTTAGTAATAAAGCTAGAAACTACAACACATCATTATCTATCTACCATCAACACATGAGGTACATATCACACAAAGAACATGGAATGAATTCTGATACCCTGAATCATACATACCCCATGAGTTCATAATAGGTTCATGATGACATGGCATTATTCTCAAGAAACAATTGATTCACAATACTCAGAAAAACATGCAACCATAAAAGTGTTTCTATGCAAGGACTGAGATCTTCTACTTGGAAAGGGATACCTAGGTTTCACCAATTTTTTGCAAAAAGAATAATGATCACAAACAAATACCTATAATTACATGTATCAAGATTCAAATCTATAATAAGGAATGTAACTTAAATGAAGGCAAATACAACATTAAAGTAAAAACACTAGTAAGGTTATTTTCACTACTTGTACTCCTTTTTCCATCAACATTTCCTTCCCAATTGGCATTTGTATAGATTTTCACCTCAAATTTTTCATTCTTTTTGTAATATAGTCCATAATATTCTATTCCTTTAGATATCTTAGTATTCTTTCCACTATTATCATGTGATTCTCCTTAGGATTTACAAAAAATCTTGCAACAATCCCAACTGCAAATGCAATATTTGGTCTAGTTTGAACAACATATTGTAGTTTCTTAATCATTTATCTATACAATGTCTAATTCAAATTAGTACAATAATCATTATTAGAGAGCTTATTTATAGCAACCATAGGTGTGTTGACTAGTCTTGAATCTTATCTCCCAATGGTTTTTAGTATCTCCTTGAAATATTTGGATTGGGTAATGTAGATACCTTTCTTTATCTGATATAGTTACAAACCAACAAAGAGTTTGATTTTCCCAAATATAGAAATTTCAAATTCTTTCTGCATCTCATTTGAAAATTATTTTCATAATGCATCTTGTCCTCCAAAGTATATGATATCATCCACAAATATTTAAGCTAATAGTATTGTTTTACCACCTTTAGTCTTCAAGTAAAAATTACTATTGTCATTAGTTCTTGCAAAACCAATCTTTCCCAAATAGTTATGCAACCTTTCAAACCATGCTCTAAGGGTGTGTTTCAGTCCATATAGTGCTTTGTGTAGTTTGCATACCATGTTCCTCTTGAATGTATCAATAAACCCTTCTTATTGTTAAATTTAAACTTCTTCTAGTATTTTATTCAAAAATGTAGATTTGACATCCATTTGGCTTACTTTAAATCTTTTGTAAAAAGAATATGCAAGTAGTGCTCTAACTCCTTCCAATCTTGCAATAGGGGAAAATGTTTCTCCATAGTCAATGCCTTCTTCTTGTACATATCCTTTGCACACCAATCTAGCTTTGTTGCTTGTGAATTCTCCTTTCTCATTCATCATGTTCCCAAATACCCAATTCATTGCAATAATATTCTTGTCATTTGGTCTAGGTACTATTGACCAAGTTTTGTTTTTCTCTATTTTTTCCATTTATTCATTTTGTTCATGAATATAATATTCATTATCCAAATCTTGTTAAATTGATTTAGGCTCAAACTCACAAAGTAAAGATGTGTCACTTCTCAATCTTTTTGTTTTCATAACTCTAGATTCTTTGGTTCAAATGATTTTCTCAAGTGCACAACGTCTTCTCACATATTTTTCTAATGTAGGCCCTTTTCTCCATTCTTCTTGTTTAGATTCATCTTGCAAATTCACTTTAGTTATTATTAATCTTAGATCGGTTTTGACAAGTGAGTGTCTATACACTTAAGTTATTTACTTAGTTCATGTCAAACAAGTAACATATGCCAAGCACAACATATAAGTTAGAGCATGTCAAGTAAATAGTGAGTGATGAGCCACTCATGTGTTGAGTCATTCAAGTGTCAAGAAAATATTATGTTTTGAGTGATTTAGGTGTCAAGCAAGAAGTGCATGCTGAGTCATTCAAATGTCAAGTGAAAGCATTGAAGTTATAATTAGTGCTGAGCACTAGGGGCTTTAGATGTCGAGTAACATAGTTTTGGCATAGTTGTTTGTATTGGCACAAACTACTATGTAAATTATTTTTAAGCTGACCTAAGGATTGATTGATGATCTTTTTTTGATAAGGATGAATCTTAAGTGTGAATCCCTATGTATTACATGCATCCAAACATTAAAAGAGAAGGCTTAAATGGAAATATGGGTGAATCAAAATTTTTGATTCATACCCAATCCTAAGCCACCTAGGTCTTCTTAAGTAGGTCAAACCCTAAATGTTCTAAGTGTAGATAAGGAGAGTTTGTATGTGCAAACATGATAGTCATGGTGAACAGCGTATTATGATTTGAGTTTCACTGCAGAATCAGTTAAAGGAGAATATTGGAAAGGAAACATTAGACAAAAAAGAGACATCTAATTAGAAAGGATAAAGTACACATTAGTATAGAGGTGATCTAACATGAAACAAAAAAGTGCTAATCACAGGATCATGTTGGATACAATTATCCAATTGTGTGTTATCTTTGATGTTACACAAATGTCATATTAGTTATCAAATAGAGTCTATCGAGCTCAGTTGGTCAGCAAAGAAAATTCCAAAGTCTACAAAGCATTCCTCTGTGGAGACAGTTTCTACTAAGCTCACTCAAGCGTTGAAGGTTTTTGTGGTAAAAGTCAATTTCTATTGAGCTCACAAGGTTAACAAAGGAAAGTTAGAGATCACTTGGTATCCAAAAGATTTTGCAGAGTTCACAGTGTTCAACTAGCTTCAGTTGGTTAACATTGGAAATCATTTCTGGAGTAGTGTCTATAGAGTAGGGTCAACCATGAAGGATTTCATTATTTTGGAATTTTTTTTTTTTGTTTCATGTAATGATTGTAGTCGAATGATGTAATGATTATTGATAATTGTAACTTGTAAATGAGCTGACTTGATAATTTGTATGGTATAAATAAAAGGTCAAGTTGTGAATTCTAAAGAGAAATGAGTGAACATGCAAGTGTGTTGATTATGTGAAGAGGAAAATGGGAGTGAATTTTGAAGAAGGATCAGATATCTTTGAGGAGCAAAAAAGTTGTATTCGATCAAAGAGGATCTAGTGAAGCAAAATAGAAATCTGTATCAAAAATTCAGTTGCATCTCATTCAAGTCAATTCATTGTTACTTTCTCACAAATGTAGTAGTGATTTCTAAATCTCTTAACATAGTTGGTTTAACAACCATTTTGTAAATCCTCTAACAAGGTGATAGTTCTATTGAATTGTTCTGAAGTCATCTAGCAAGGCCACTCCTAGCAGGGTGATTAAATCCTTTACCAAGGTCACACCTAACAATGTGTTTTGTAACCTTTAATAGGGTTGGCTCCTAATAGGGATCACTTCAGAAGAGTGAAAATTAGTAGCTAGTTACTTGGTGGTTTTTCTCATATTGAGTTTCCACATTAAATCTAGTGTCTCTTGCGTTCATATTATTCTTTTTATGCATGCATGTTAATTACTATGAATGTTTAAGTTTTGTTAAAGATAACATACACTGCATCTACCAAGTTACAACATTTTTCTATTTGGCTACTGAGTAACAATAGTAACTAGTTTATAAGACATCTAAGGAATCTATAGATTTTTTTTTGTGGTAACTATTTCATCCCCCACCTCTCAGTTACTCCACCTATATTTCCAACAATTGGTATCAGAGAATTTGGTACTTGCAAGAAGGATTTCAAGGATCTAAGCTAACAATTAGGATCTCTTACAAGAGGGAAATTCTAAGACTTAATAGGGATAACTTGTTAGCATGGCAAGGTCTCATGAGACTCCATCTGGCTTCCATTGGAGAGATAGGATTGAAATATCTTGATGAAGAATATGTAACTCATTTCGGTACACTATCTATTAATGACATTACTGAGAAGAAGATCATAACACCATGATAATAGACATCGCATCTGCCCCAAGCTATGAAGAATTTGATGATATCAAGGACTAAAAAAATGCCTTTTCTATGTGGAAAAAGCTGAAAGATATCTATGGAGGTGATGATAATGTGAGAAGAGCCAAAGTAGAAAGTCTAAGAGGAAAATTTAATCAAATGAGGATGAGAGAGAATGAAGACATTTCCAAATATGGTGAAAGAGTCAAAGCAAGCACCAGTGCAATCAAAGCTTCTAGAGGAGATATCAAGGAAGAAACAGTGCTAAGTTAAATTCTTAATATATTGCTTCCCATTTAGGCAATTAGAGTGTTTATAATTTAGGAAAGAAGATGTGAAGCAAATCATAAGATAAATTTCGAGGCCATAGTATGAAGATTGATTGCATTTGAGCTAGATAACTATGACAACTATGTTCTAGCTTCAAAGAACATTGAATCAGTATTTGAAGCCAAGCTTTCAATCAAAGAAAAGGGTAAACAGATAAAGGATTCTTAGTCAAAAAGTGAAGAAGAATCAGAATAGAGTTGTGATAGTGATCTTAAGGTTGTTGAAGCTCTACTTGCAAGGAAATATTCTAGAGGCAAAGGAAAATAAAAAGGTAAACTTCCTTTAATCTATTTTTCATGTGAGAAAATTGGTCATATTGCTAGTAGGTGCCCAAACAAGAAAAACAAGGATGAGAAGAAAGGTCACAAGTGCAATGGCAAGAAAGACTTCAAATCATTCAAGGAAAAAGGTAAGAAAATATGTTTCATGGCTAAGGATCTAAGGATTCTAACAATAGTGAAGATAAAATTGTTTACATTGCTATGAAAGATGAATCTGATAATGATGAGAACAATAAGATGGCACTTATCTTTCATGTAAGAAAAAATGATACATGGATCATAAACAATGGTTGTTCTCATCATATGACTGGTGACAAAATAAAGTTTGAATATTTTGAAGACTATGATGGTGTTAGTGTGAGGTTTGGTAATAATTAACCTTGTTGCATAAAAGGAAGAGGAAGAATCTCACTAACCAAAGAGCTTGTATGTGATAATGCCTATTGGGTTGAAGGATGAAAATACAATCTATTGGGTGTGGCACAACTAATCAATATTGGATTCAAAGTAGAATTCATGCATGGAAAGGCAAGACTATTGGATGACAAAGTAAAGTTGATTGGATCAAGCATATAGACAAAAGGTAACTTGTTCTATCTTGAACTTGGTGAGTGTTCATGTTTTATTACTCAAGTTGAAGAAATTTGGTTAGGGCACAAAAGGTTATGTCATGTAAATTTTATTAATTTGTTGAAAATAACCAAATTCAGGAAAATAAGAGGCATTCCTAGTATAAAGAAACCTGAGGTTGGTCTATGCAAGAATTGTCAAATTGGTAAGATGGAAAAAACTAACTTCAAAAGTAAGAACTATCAGTTTAAAGAAGTTTTGGAAATTATGCATACTGACTTGTGTGGACCTATTGGAATTGAGAGTTATACTAGAGAAAAGTTCTTCATTATTTTTGTTGATGATTACTCTAGGATGATGACTGTCATGTATTTCAAAGAGAAATCAAAATTATTTGAGAAGTTCAAATGGTATTTGGCCATTGTAGAGAAGGAAATAGGGAAAAGACTGAAATGCTTGAGGTTAGATAGAGGTGGTGAATTCATCCTCCATGAATTCAATAACTTTTTCATTGAAAGAGTAATCAAAAGATAGGTATCAACACCTGAAACTCCTGAATAGAATGGAATAGTTGAACGGAGGACTAGATCTATCATGGATTGTGCAAGAACTCTAATGATTGAAAAGAACATTGCTATCAAATACTAGAAGGAAATTATCAACATTGCAGTTCAGACCTTGAACTGAGTACTATTGAAGAAGGACTCATTCAAAGCTCCCTATGAGTAATGGTATGGCTATAAATCCAATGTAAGTTACCTAAAAGTATCTGGAAGTAAATGTTACATTTTGAAAGAATCTAGAAAAGGAAAATTTGATGTGAAGGGTGATGAAGGTATATTTTTGAGATATTCTTGCAAAAGTAAGGCATATAGATGTTTGAATTTATCTACTCACAAAGTCATAAAAAGTGCACATGTGAAAGTTGATGAGTTTGTAGAAATGACTAAAAAAGAAAGCAAAAAGGAACCAAAAGATTATAGAAGATTTGTTTTCATTGAACCTGATATAGTTCCAGATACATCTGTCAATTAGGAAACTTCCACTCCCAAGTCTTCTGTCACCGAATTGTGAGAAGTTTAAACTGAGCTGCAAGAACTTGAGTCACATTCAGATGCTACCAAACCAATGCCTACCAAGTCTGAAGGACCCAAGAAATAGTGAGATCAACCAAAGCCAAAAATTAAAATTCAAAATGAAGACAGTGGATCTCAGTCAAAAGGCAAGGAACCTGTATTAGCCAAGTATGTCACGAGACATCATGCACTAGAGAAAATTATTGGAGACAAATTTGAAGGTACTATGACAAGAAGTAAGTTAAAAAGTATTTGTTTACTTGCTGATTTTGAACCTAGAAATGTCAAAGATGCATTAGAAAATGAAAGTTGGATTGATGTTATGAATGAAGAGATATAGAAAATTGAGAAGAAAAAAACATGGACTCTTGTACCTAGGCCTAAAGATAAAAGTGTGATTGAAACTAAGTGGGTATTTAGAAATAAGTTGAATGAAGATGGTAAGGTATCAAGAAAAAAAGCTTGACTGGTATATAAAGGCTACTCTCAAGAAGAAGGAATAAACTATAGAGAGACTTTTGCTCCTGTTACAAGACTGGAAAGTGTTAGGACCTTACTTGCATATGCTACATACGAAGGATTTAAGGTATATCAGATGGATATCAAATCAACATTTCTCAATGGTATTATGGATGAAGAAGTCTACATTGAGCAACCTAAAGGTTTTGTTGATCTAGACAAGAAGGACATGGTCTGAAAATTACACAAAGCATTGTATGGTTTGAAACAAGCCCCTAGAGCATGGTATGAAAGATTGCATAGTTATCTTATTTAGATTGGTTTTCAAAGAACTAATGATAATAATAGCTTGTACATCAAGGAAGGACCAGATAACAAGATTTTTTTGGCACAAATATTTGTGAATGATACTTTATTTATAGGGAATGATGATCTATGCAAAGAATTTTTAGAAAAAATGAATAAGGAATTTGAGATGTCAATGTTGGGTGAGATTAAATTATTTTTTGGTCTTCAAATTCAGCAGAGCAAGAATGGCATCTACATCACTCAGTCTAACTACATCAAGGAGATACTCAAAAAGTTTGGTATGGAAGATTGTAAACCAATTGAAACTCCTATGTGTATAGGACTAAAGCTTACCAAGGATGATGAATCAAAAGAGGTAGATCAAACCTTATATAGATCAATGATTGGAAAGTTGCAGTATGTAGTTCATACAAGGCTAGATATTTCTCTTGCAGTTGGTATTTTAGCAAGATTTTTTGCAAAACCAAGAGAAAATCACATGATGGCAATCAAAATAATCTTGAGATACTTGAAAGACACTAAAGATTATGGATTTTGGTACAAATCTAGAGGAAATCTAAATTTGAATATGTTTACAGATGTAGATTGGGTAGGAAACATTGATGACATGAAGAGTACAAGTGGTGAAGCATTATTTCTTGGAAAGAGGTTGGTTTCTTGGACAAGTAAAATGAAAAATTGTACATCCCAATCTATAGTAGAAGTAGAATATGTTGATGCAACACTAAATTGTTCTAATATTGTTTGGTTCAAACAATTATTGGAAGGCATGAAGGTGGAGATTAAAGAAGAAGTTGTTATGTTTTGTGACAATAAAAGTGCAATCAACATATCTAAAAATTTAGTGATGCATTAAAAAACCAAGCACATTGTAAAACAATATCACTTTGTTAGAGAATTGGTGTAGAATAAGGAGATCAGATTGGAAAATATCCATACAAAAGAACAAATTACTGACATATTCATGAAGCCATTACCTAAGGATGCATTCTTGTATCTAAGAGGTAAGTTAGGGGTCATTCCCCTATCTAAAGCTCACTAAAATGAAGTTTTATTGATGCATCAATAGGAATCAAGTTGAAGATCTTTTAGTTGATGCAGTATATTGATGGAAGCATTGCATATGAATTAATACTTAAGGTACATTTTTACTCATTTGGTATGTGTTGTCTTTGGCATGTCTTATTAAAGAGGGAGAGTGTACTGTCATATATAAAATTTGAATTTGATTGTGGAGAGTTTGCTATTTAGAAGCTATGTAATTCCTTCACAGAGGGAGATTACAACATTAGAGAAGATTGTGGCATAAAATTTAAGAGGGAGAAATGTTTTGTCAGAAAAGACTTGTTCTCAAATTTCATTGTGCTATGACATGTTGTATTGCCACCAATGCCAAAGAGGGAGATTGTTGGATACAATTGTTCAATTGTGTATTGTCTTTGATGTTACACAAATGTCATATCAGTTATCAGATGGAGTCTAATGAGCATTTTTTGTCAACAAAGAAAATTCTAGAGTCTATCGAGCATTCCTCTATGGAGACAGTTTCTACCGAGCTCACTCAGGCATCAAAGGTTTTTGTGGTAGAAGTTAGTTTCTACCAAACTCACAAGGTTAACAAAGGAAATTTAGTGTCTATTGAGTTCACTCAATCTTCAAAAGTTTTTTTAGAGTTCATAATGTTCACCGAGCTTTAGATGGTTAACACTGGAAATTATTTCTAGAGTAGTGTCTACCAAGCAAGGTTGGCTAGTGAAGCATTTCATTATTTTGGATAATAAAATTTAATTATTTCATGTAATGATTGTAGCTAACTGATGTAATGATTATTGATAATTGTAACTTGTAAATGAGCTAAGTTGACAATTTGTATGGTATAAATAAATGGTCAACTTGTGAATTCTAAAGTGTAATGAGTGAACATGCAAGTGTCTTGATTATGTGAAGAAGAAAGTGTGAGCTAATTTTGAAGAAGGATCAGATATCCTTGAGGATCAGCAAAGTCATATTTGATCAGAGAGGATCTAGTGAAACAAAATAGAGATCTATATTAGCAATTCAGTTCCATCTCATTTAGGTCAACTCATTATTACTTTCTCACATTTGTAGTAGTGATTTATAAATCTCTTAACAAAGTTGATTTAATAGCCATTTTGTAAATCCTCTAACAAAGTGATAGTTCTATTGAATTTTTCTAAAGTCCTCTAGCAAGGCGACTCCTAGCAAGGTGATTAAATCCTTTAACAAGGTCACACCTAACAATGTGTTTTGTAACCTTTAACAAAGTTGGCTCCTAACAGGACTCACTTCAAAAGAGGAAAAATTAGTAGCTATTTACTTGGTGGTTTTTCCCATATTTGGTTTCCATGTTAAATCTAGTGTCTCTTGTGTTCATGCTATTCATTTTATGCATGCATATTAATCACTATGAATGTTTAAGTTCTGTTAAAGATAAAATACACTGCATCTATCGAGCTACACCATTTTTTTGTGTGGCTACTGAGTAATAGCAGTAGCTAGTTTATAAGACATCTTAGGGATCTATAGATTTTTTTTTGTGGTAACGAATTTACCCACCTCCCTTAGTTACTCCATCTATATTTCCAACAGATCATTGTTGAGACATTCTAATAGGTGAATTAGTTAAATCTCTTAATAGAGTAGTCCTAACAAGCTGTATTGAAAACCTCTAACAAGGCGCTTTAATTAGGTACACTTCTAATAGGGTAAGACCTAATAGTCTTTGTAAGATTTTAATAGAGTAGACCTTTCACAAGGTAGATCATGTTTCATGATCAAACATTGCAACTTTCATTAGATACACTTTATTACTACAGTAGTGAAGATTTATGGGTGTCATCCCACCATAGTTCTACCTTTTTGTTGGGGGTTTTCTGGGTAATCATATCTTGTGGCATACATGTGTGAATTCTTACTTGTTTACATACTTTAGATGTATATGCTTTATATGGTGTTTTAGTTTACTTGTTGAATTGTGAGATAGATGTATGGTGAATGTTTTTATGGGTAAAAGTTTGAAGCATTGATTCACCTGACCATCTCATAGTTTACCTTTCCTATTGTAATTCCAACAATTGGTATTAGAGCCATGTCCTTTGAAAGTAAAGCTTTGCAGATTTGTGGAAAGATCTTGGAAATGGAAGTTTACAAGTTATTCAAGATTATTGAGAACCAAGAGATTTAAATACAACTCATTCTACATTAGTTGAATAAAGCAAGATATGATCTAAAGAAATGATTGTGAAGAAGTAAGGAAATTTCCATTGAGGAGAATAAAAAACAATAGCAAGAGATGGACAGTACTGAACTATTTACAAATGGAAACTCCAATGAATTTGCTGAAATAGTTGCATACCTAGTGGAAAAGAATAGTACCCTAGCTGAACTGATCATAAATCTAAATATAGAGCAAGAATTGCAAGACATATTGCTATGTGAGGTGACTAAATAGAAAAAGAAATCTATGGAAGAAAAAGTCATGATTAAGATGTCAAAAAGGTTTTGACTAGCAGAATGGAAGAGAAATCATTAGAGATAAATAAGATCACTTACATACAATTGGAGCCAATGAATCAAGTCATGATTTCTAATCATGAAATAAATAGTAAAGACATTGAGATCATAACACTAAATTTGTAGAATGAATAGTTGAGAAATGATCTAAAAAGAGAAAAGGAGTTTAATGAAAGTTTTAGTAAACTCAGTAAAGCCATCAAGTACTTCAAACAATTAATGAGACCCCCTAGATCTAACAGTGATACTTCTCGATTAGGATACACTAGTACTAAAGAAGGAGAATCATCCAAAAGTGGTGAAGAAAGAAGTAACAAAGGTAATAACTCCAAACCTACTTGTCATAATTATGGTAAGATACGTTATGTAGGAGTTGATAAAATCCAACTCCATAGCTCGCCAAGATCAACTACATACAAATAGCTTGGTGAAGAGAAACCGAAGGAGCAAGAGCTTGAAGCAAACAATGCAAGAGAAAATATTTCACAATAGGAAAATGAAATTGTTATGTGAATGGATGAATTTACAATGAGAGAGAGATTGATTATAAAAGCCTCAAGGAAGCTTGTAGAACAAGTTGGAAGGTGGTAGAAGATAAGGTTGACAACTAAGCACTCTTCCACGAAAAGGTGGTACATGCTAGAAGGGAACAAACTCCCATGTTGTCAATAGCTCATCACTACAACTACTAACTACATGCATTTACCTAATTTATTAATTATTTATTCTATTACTTAAGCTTACTTAGGTAAATTCATGTAGTTAGTTGTTGTAGTGATGAGCTATTGACAATATGGGAGTTTGTTCCCTTCTAGCATGTTCCACCTTTTTGTGGAAGAGTGCTTGGTTGTCAACCTTATCTTCTGCCACTTTCCAGCTTATTCAACAAGCTTCCGTGAGGTCTTTATATTCAGTCTCTCTCTCATTGTAAATTCATCCGTTCACATAGAAATTTCATTTTCCTATTGTGAAATATTTTCTCTTGCATTGTTTTCTTCAAGCCCTTGCTCCTTTGATTTTTTTGCAGTAAGCTATTTGCATGTAGGTGATCTTGGCAAGCTATGGAGTTGGATTCTATCAACTCTTACAAGTAGGGAGGCTCTGATACCATGTAGGAGTTGATAAAATCCAACTCCATAGCTCACTAAGATCACCTACATGCAAATAGCTTGTTGAAGGGAAACTGAAGGAGCAAGAGCTTGAAACAAACAGTGCAAGAGAAAATATTTCACAATAGAAAAATGGAATTGCTATGTGAATGGATGAATTTACAATGAGAGAGAGACCAAATATAAAGGCCTTAAGGAAGCTTGTAGAAAAAGATGGAAAGTGGTAGAAGATAAGTTTGACAACAAAGCACTCTTCCACAAAAAGGTGGAACATGCTAGAAGGGAACAAACTCTTGTGTTGTCAACAACTCATCACTACAACTACTAACTACATGCATTTACCTAAGTAAGATTAAGTAATAGAATAAATAATTAATAATTAATTAATTATTTACTCTAATAGGTAATACTACTAATGTTTGTAGCAGAAAGACTATAAATCTAAATGTTAAGCATAAGAACATGGGTCACTACCACAAGTGTAACAAACAAGGTCATCAGGCACATGAATGCAAAACCAAGACCATACACTCAAAGATTTGAAGGATACTGCTATAACTCTTAAAAGTATGGACATAGAGCTTTTGAATGCACATCCAAACCCAAGTGGTCATCAAACAAGAAGACAAAGGTAAAGAACAATGGAAACTCTTATAATTGGGATTAGAATACAAAGTATAGTTGTCACTATTGTCAAGAATATGGACATATTCCTGAGAATTGTATCAGAACACATTTTAGAAATTTTTAAAAAGGTGGTTGAGTCAAACCACATGTTTTGGTTGGTTGAAGACTGGTTGCATAAGCAAAAATTGTTGAACAAGGCCAAAGGCACCAAGTTGTGAGTTCAACAAATGCAAAGGAAAGGCAGATATTAAGAATAATAGAGATGAGATGAAAAAGACATGGAGGAGAAAGGAAGATTGCAACACATCAAGTGTAGATGTGATCACTTCACCCAATGGGTTAGGTGATCAAACCTCTTCAAATTAAGCAATCAAAAGGTATGTTGGACTGATATTTAAAAAGATATACTATACATCAATTCCAAGGATTTATTTTTGAAAATATTACATATGCATGAATAAAGACGCAAAGTGTTGTTAGAAATAAAAAATAAATCTTTAAGTTTTGTCAATTTTCATGTTACTACCGAGCATGAAAAGTTTCACTATGGTTGTCGAGTGAAATGTTAGTGTTAGGATTAAACCACAGAGAGAAATAACAATTACATACAAATATAACCAATAATAGAAAATAATAGATCACACACAAAAGAACATAAGACACCAAGATTTAATGTGGTTTACCCAATCCCTAGGCTACATCCACTAAACAACAAGTTTGATATTATTAAGATCTAGTGATTACAGCTTGATTACAATCTGTAATCTCTTACAACTCAATATTGTCGCAAGAAGAAATTCTACATCACCATTTAATGAAAATACCTAACCCTAAGCCCTTTTATACAAGTAATTTTATACCACTTTAGGGTTATAACATGTCGGCCATCTGTACTTTCCTGATCAGTCATCACAAACTAACAGTTAGTGGATATCAAGCTAGAAAAGTTATTAATGAAGGCCAAGCTTGTAGTAGTTGCCAAGTGTATGGAAAGATACATGGATGCCGAGTGAGATAGAAATTCAATTGAAGCTGAGCTTACAGTTGTGTAAGAATTTAGCATTAAATAAAAGGTTTTAAGGACTATTTGATTGATATTAGTTCATTTGGCATCTTTCAAACTTTAAATAGAGCATGAAGAGCTAAAAGTGATCTAGAGAAATTGATTTGAGCATTTGTAAGAGATTCAAAAGGCTATTTGACACAATTCTAATATGATTCACAACATATTTATTGTCTACCGAGCTATGTAGTTATAAATTTTGCAAGCCTTAGTTTCATGTAATGGCATCTAGTTCTTTAGCAGCCAAGGTTGTAGAGGAAAAAGAGGTTTTAAATGTGCAATTTATAAACAGTGAAATTAAACAACCTACTTTTAGGGCTATCCCAGATATAGCTTACAAATAGGATCCCTCTGATGCATTATCAATGATACGATTGCAAATTTTGATGATACGAGATGTAAGAAACTATTGTACATGAAAAATTGGAAGTATAGATTATATGGAAATCAGGGAGACATATGGAAAACTATGTGAGAATGGAGCATTGAAGAAATAATTTAAAGTTGTTGAGAAGAAAGGGTTGACTTGTGCCCTATATTTGTTGAGATAATGGGTGTTGAACACATTGCATAATATAATTATTTTATTATTTTATTTTATTATGAAATGTTGTGCCTAGATGGACATGCAACATGTAAATATTTCCATGGAATATTCTTGATGACTTGTATTGTAACATTGTGAAAATATTTCATGTAATTATTTAATATTAGGGAAAAGAATTAAATGCCCAATATTAAATGTGGGGTCAGTGGGTTAGGTTGCACATGGTTTATATAATACCACTTAGTGGTTTTGTGAGACTTGCTACTATATAAGCAGCCACAAGGGTAGTTGTTGTAGAGAGACAAGAAGGAAAAAAGGCAAGAGTCGAGCGGGACAAGGCTTGACAGGTTAGCCAAGGGAGCATTTGTGAAGGTTGGAAGCATGGCATGGGATGTGTGGATTCATGCTTGTTCACATAGTTTGCATTGTTGTGGCTATGGCCATGAAGGCTTCCATGGTTGTATGGCAATGGTATTTTTTGCTGAATAATACATGGTGATGGATGCTTTTGGAGGTTGGATTTTTCCCTCAATGAGGGTTTCCCAAGGTATATCTTATGTCACAATTTTGTGAGTATGTTGTCTATTCTCTTGCATGTGGATTTTTTTAATTCTATGTTTATTTTAGATTTATTATGGGTTATGTGGAAATGGTTATATTCTTTATTGCCAAGTTTCCTTACAAGTGGTATCAGAGCTATGGTTTTATTATTATAACCCTAGATTGAATCCATGGGAATGCATGAGAGGATAAAAGAAAGGGCAAGATATATGAATGATTTATTGCAGGTTTAAGGGTTTTAGATTTTCTATTATGATGGGATGTTAAAAGATTTGGGCATGTGAAATTGTTGGAGAAAAGGATTTTTCGGATGTTTCATTTAAATGAGGGTTTTAGGGAGAGCTTGCAAAAATGACCTCCTGGGTAAAAACAGACCTCGCCATTGGATCCAGGTTGACGTTTTTATAAATTTTGATATATAATATGCCTTAGTTTGGCCATGTTATGAGGAAATGAAAGATTTTTTGATTTCAGCCTATGATGGCCGTCAAATTTAATCCCGTCAAAATTTTTGTCATAGAAAAAAAAAAGAAAAATCGTAGTAAAAATGGTAAAAACACTGTCTTAGTAAAATGGCAATAACTTTCTCTCAGAATATCGGATTTTAGAGTTCTTATAGGCATTGGAAAGCTAATTCAAAGCACTACAACATGGTATAGGTTTGGTTCTATGATTTTGATAAATTTTTAGGTTTTAAGAGCTCTAAAGTTATATATTATTTATTTTGAGCATGGATTAGGACATAACTTGGGCATACAGAGTTGGATTTTGAACTTCAAGTAGTCAACGAAAAGATCTTGGAGAGCTCTACACATTGGTTTAGATTTGGTGTAGTTTTGGCATGATTTATTTGGTGATATATTGATCTAAATAGTTTATGGTATATATTTTGACTATGGTAACATTGTGAGTTTATGGCATTGAAGATTTAAGATTTGATGTCATTGTATACTCAATTCATTATTCAGATTGTATTTATAGCTTGGTTATGGGTTGTCTTTGCCCATTGATCTTTCATTATTAATGTATATTCAGATTGGTGACTTAGAATTTGGGTTGTCTATGCCCTAAGTCACATGATTTACTATTTTCTTCATGTAGAAGGGATGAAATGTTGTTACTAGGTATAGTCATAGTGGAGGATTGTGGTTGACTATTTTATGCTGACAGGTTGGACATATTGAGAGCCAGATGCTCGGTTCATGGATGTGATCATGGTGCCATGGATTTTGACATGGTATGATTGGATATACAGGTACATCCTTGATGTTCATTAGCTTGGATTTTTTGATTCAGTTATGGTGGTATATATTCTTGGTTGAGAATCATGGTTATTTGGTTTCTTTTGAGGAGCTCATGATGTGCACTTTGATTTCTTTAATGGTTTGATGCCTTAGTTGATTCTCATGGTTAGAGGATGGTTTTTCATCATTAAGTCATGGATAGCTTGGATACATGGTTTAGTGAGAGCTTGTGATAGTGATGGGGTGATAGTGCAGGATTAGTTCCTAGTTTGGTTTGTATCTTCATTTATGAGATGAATTTTATGATGCCATAGGTGACTTGGTACCACAATTGAGTGAGAGTTTTTGGCATTGATATATTTATTGAGTGTTTGCAAATGTTGGAGGTTTGTCTTAGATCCTATTGTTGCAGAAGCATCTTTGACATTTGCATGGTGCACTTCTTATCTTCATGGTGTGTGAAGATGGTTAGATCTTGAGAACTCATGGAGCTCTTGGTTATCTTCATGGTTTGTGGAGATAGCTCTTCATGGTATGTGGAGATGGTTTTCCTCATGGTGTGTGGAGATGGTTGCATCTTGAGGACTCATAGGGTTCTTGGCAAAGGTGTGGTTTATGCTTTTATTTGGCATGTTATCCTTGGTATGAGGATGGTTTCATTATTATATCATGGTATACTCTTGATACGCATTTAGAGTTGTGACATGTTATAGTATGTTCAGATAGAGCATGTTATCTTTTTGGTTGAGATGGTTTAGATCATGTTGTCATGTTTATGTTCCTGAGGCCATGGTTGGAACTTTGACATTGATCTTGGTTTAGTTTCTTGGTATTGAGTACACTAATCATAAGCTGGATACTTCATGATATTGCTATGTTGCATTTGGAGTTGGCATGGATTGATTGGTTATAGGTGCTCATGGATACTTAGAGATAGTGGTGATGCTGATTTCTCTTGGATTAGAGAAGTATTTGTTGGGACGGTTGATGGTTTCAGGAGGAAGTCCAAGAGGCAGTCACCTGATATGGACTTGAGAGGAGATTGTTCTTAGATGAGTCTTGGTTGGAGACTTGGGTATCTTGATGAGCATTCTCATTCCCCACTCTTGGTCTACTCAGTGGTTTGCTACTTGAGAGGTATAGCCCATTGTTTCTCTTAGTTCCATTATATTTATGCTTATCTTTCATGGATATAGATCTTGAGCTATGGTACATGAGTTAATTATGGAGGGTTCATTTGAGAGATGGTTTAGCATTGGTTATCTCCATGTGCATATGTTGTTATGTTGGTTGAGTTTGGGAGATGGTTTTATATTGGACATATTCTTTGGTTTATGAATGGTTTATTGAGTTTGATCTTCTTGTGAGACGCTTACATCCATGATTATTTATATGGTATGGTTTGCATGTTGTTGAGGCTTCTTGTTGGGGTTTAATGGAGGAGATCATACTTGCATAGTTTACATCTAGAGGTGTGTGTAGAAGGACATGATATAGGTTATGATTTGCATGATTTCTCTGGTCTTGGTTATCTTCTTGGATGTTCAGTTTTTCCTACATTGGATTTGAGATTGGTTAGAGATTGTGATCACTAGTTTGTGCTCATGTATATCATGTGAGAGATGACATGATTATCCCTTTATCTCTTTCCTTTGTTGGCTGTGTTGGGTGATGCGACGCGCTCCCCTGCCCACAGGTGGTTAATTATGTGGTGTTCCATGTTCACTAACAGTCATGGCTTTTGGTGCAACGGTAAATGGGCCCTACAAGTGGTATCAGAGCTTGGTTTTGGCTTGGTCATGGGTTCAAATCTCCCCGGTGCCTTCCCGACCCGCGTAAGCACCTGGTATGCGTGTCGAGGGGGAGATTGTTGGGTGATGTGATGCGCTCCCCTGCCCATAGGTGGTTAATTATGTGGTGTTCCATATTCACTAATAGTCATGGCTTTTGGTGCAACAGTAAATGGGCCCTACAGGTTGTGGAGAATTTGGGAGACTATTGGAGACTTGTTACAAGAGTTGTTCTTGTAGGATATTAGTTTATGTATTGTGGATGTCCTTGATACTACATGGATTCACTTCTTTGAGATGTTGTGAGTGGATTGGTTATAGATTTGACATTATCTTTTGTAGTGGGAGCTTCTAGGTATATATGTGGCAGGTATTGCTCTTGAGGCTTGTGATTGCAGGTTATAGATTGGATATGTCGGTGATATGAGATTCACTTGTTATAATTTTGAGGTATGGATACTTGGATGAGTTTGGCACTTGTTGTGGGTGCTATTTTAGTTATGGATATTTTGACAACTATGGATACATGTGATTACCTTTGGATTAGGTTTTTTTTGTGCTTGGCATTTTAGTTGGTATAGGATTTTATGATCTTCTAATGTGACAGGTTGGGTGGTTTTCTCTTTGGATAGCTTCTATGTATGTCTAGTGGCAATGGCATAATAGGAGGTGAGATCATTCATGTTTGAGATGCTAGATGCTTTGATTTTGTTTTAGGTACTAGGATGGAGCACTTGGTGTATTTTGATCCATGATGGTGGATGTGCTGGGAGGGATTGTTCCCTTGTTCATTTGTGTAGCTATGGATTGACCCTATGCAATGTATACAACAAGTGGGAGATTGTTGAGATAATGGGTGTTGGACACTTTGCATAATATTGTTATTTTATTATTTTATTTTATTATGTAATGTTGTGCCTAAATGGATGTGCAACATGTAAAGATTCCCATAGAATATTCTTGATGAGTTGTATTGTAACATTGTGAAAATATTTTATGTAATTATTTAATATTGGAGAAAAGAAATTAAATGCCCAATATTAAATGTGGGGTTAGTGGGTTAGGTAGCACATGGTTTTAGCACATGGTTTATGCAATACCACTTCGTGGTTTTGTGGGACTTGCTACTATATAAGCAGCCACGAGGGTAGTTGTTGTAGAGAGACAAGAAGGAAAAAAGGCAAGAGTCAAGCGGGACAAGGCTTGATAGGTTAGCCAAGGGAGCATTTGTGAAGGTTGGAAGCATGGCATGGGATGTGTGGATTCATGCTTGTTCACATAGTTTGCTCAGTTGTGGCTATGGCCATGAAGGCTTCCATGGTTGTATGACAATGGTATTTTTTGCTGAATAATACATGGTGATGGATGCTTTTGGAGTCTAGGTTTTTTCCTCAATGAGGGTTTCCCAGGGTATATCTTGTGTCACAATTTTGTGGGTATGTTGTCTATTCTCTTGCATGTGGATTTTTTAATTTCGTGTTTATTTTGGATTTATTATGTGTTATGTGGAAACAGTTATCTTATTTATTGCCAAGTTTCCTTACAATATTTCCCCAACGTATTCAAAACAAAGTGGATAAAAATTATTTTGAGTAGAATTCATGACAACTTTGTATGGCTAGAGAATAGACTAGTGAAAATCACCAAGAATATTATACACAGAGTCACAAGGTATCCAACCCTAGATTGGCCAAACACAATGAGAGTGAAATTAAGGAAATAATTGGAAGAAACACAGGGGCTGTGTGGAATAAATGAGGTATGACAATTGATACAATCATATATCCCCTAATAGCTTTCAAAGTAAGGATTATAGCATGCAAGTTCTATCAATCTAGCAAATTAAATAGTGTACCTTGTGTATACACCCATAAATAGTTGCCTAGACTATGGGCCCCCATTATTTAATTTATAGGATTTCTTGAATCAATGCATTACAATATTTTATCAAACCAATTCTAATAAATTTCTTTGATAAAATTGTAATTAATTTAATTACTTCAATATTTCCTAAGGTTTGATCATTTTATACTAAGTCTTATTTAATTAAAAGAAAACCTCTTTTAATTTAATTAAATATTTTCTATTTAATTAAAAGAACTTGCTCCCTTTTAATTAAATAAAATCCCACTTGAAAAAAAAGAACTAAGTTAAATATAAATAAATAAATCCTTTTTTTCTCCACACTTAAATTCACATATCTCTAAGTTGGATTCCTCCGTTTCCTCTTTCCACTTTCTTCTCAAACACTCCTCTTTTCTCATTCATGGAATTTTTTTTCACATGGATCAAACTCTATTATCCCATATTGGTTGTGAGAAGCCTCCCATCTCCACATTTTCCTTTATAAGGAGCCCTCTCCTTATTTTCATATTAGAAAAATATAGAGAGAAAGATATAGAGAGAATAGTTTGTTGCTATAGTATTGTTATGCTATAGGTTTAGAGAGGGATTTTGGAGGAGTTTGAGCCTTAGGGTTTGAACATTGGAGATTCATTGCAACTTTGCTCTTCTTGTGTTATTCTATCTTGTATCCATGGCTTCTATCATGAGGTTTCATCCTTGCATTTTCATATTATCTTAGAGTCATATTTGTTTTCATATACTAATATTCCATTATTATTTCCCTTGATATATTAGATTTCCTTTCTTGCATTAGATTGTATTGTTATCATTTAGATTAGCTTGAATCTTCATTCGCATTCATATTTTTACCTCTGAATATCTTGTCTTATGGTGTACTTGCATCAGAACAAACTAGGTCAAAACTAAGGGCCTCCCTTACAAACATTTGCACTCCATGAATAAAGAGCTATGAGTCACCATTTGAGATCTCATTCTTGAGAAATCTTGGATATAATGACTCATAGCAGTGTTTCAACATTTTATCACACATTTTTGGCACCCACCATGGGGCAACCCAACTTTACTTGTTGGTTTTAGATATTTTTGGAGCTAACCCCCTTACGCAGATTTGTTTGGAGACAAAAAACCCTAGATATTAAAGATTCAATCATATATCCCAAATAGCTTAGGTTTTTGGTCTAAATTTTGTTTTGTAGGTTGGTGACATATCTGAGATGCTTTAGCAAAATTTTCAAATTTTTTGAGGTACTTTCTATTTTTTACAATTTTTAATTGATTTTTCATGAAAAATCATTTTAGGGCACAAATTAGAAAATGTTTAGAAAAGTATACTTTTTATGGAAAGTTCTTTGAATTTTAAATAATGTTATTCCTTTGTATTTTGATGCTAGAGATCATATTAAGGCTCAATAAATCAATTTGCAAAAATTGGTCTATTTTGACAAAATAGCTCACTAGGGCACAAATGAAAAGATCTTTTCAAAATTCTGACATTTTTAGAAAGCTCTCTTATTTTTGAAAGGGGTCTCTTTTCTACATTTAGGGTTTTGGGTCCAAATTCAATGCATATAGGTCCAATCTTGTTGACTAGTTTAAAAATCATGATTAACTTGCACTTTATTTGCACAAAGTTCAATGCATGATAAGAGTTGTTATTTTTCATGGAATCAAATAGTTCAATATATTTTAATGTAAAATTTCCTATTTCTTCATGATTTCATGCACTTGATTGAAATTTGTGAAGGTAATGTGGAGGTCTAAAGAGCAAAAAATGGAAAAAATTGGAAAGCATGAAATCAAGGTGCACACATTCCAAACCCCCTCATTTGAGTTATAAAAAGTGATCATTGTGTTCTTTTTCATTGTAAAATAATTTTCTTTCTTTTGTCAAATGTTTTGGTGTGTCTTCCCAATGTTGAAAAAAGGGCTTAAAATGAATCATTCACATTTGGATTTGAGCTTAAAATAAAAATCCCCTTTTGTCTTTTAATCCCCAAGATTTTTTTATTGATGTTTTATTCTTGCATCCTTATTAAAGATTTTGAGGGGAACCTAAATAAGGGATCTTGATTTTTTTTCTTTTAGGGGGCCTATCTAGAGAAGTTATCACTCTAGGGGATGACCTCAACTCCCATGTTCCTCTAGAGTATAAATAGTGTGAATTGAATCTAAAGAAAGGTCTCTTGGAAGTATAAGTACTACCAATCTTGGATAAGCCCCAAAGAACTTTATACCTTTGGGAAGTGAAGGTGGAGATTTGGTTACCATTTCCTCCTAGATACTTTGCAATATTCTCTTTCATTTATGGATTTGGGCATCATATACCTTATGTATATCAAGGACATCCCCTAGTTGAGCTTGTATACCCTTATAGAAACATGAATAGGTTGTTGGTGTGTTTGATGTGCTTGAATGTTTAGAACCTACCCTACTTTGAACAAAAGGGGACACATCCATCAAATTGAGCCTTAAGGATATTTTCCTTTTATATGCTACCAAACCTTAGTCAAGTCTAGATGATTATGAGTTCCCCTCTATCATTAAAATGTATCTAGAATTACCTACTAGTCTCCTTAGATAGATGATAAAAATGAAGAAAGTGCTAGAGAAAGAGACTGCATCATTACATGAATTGTCCTTAAGATCCTTACATAAATGTGAGTCATCTTATTCAAAGTCTTCATCTTCTACTCTAAGACATCAATTGTCTTCATCTTCTAGATCCAAAGACCTCTTGAGAGAGAAAGTGAGCAATAACTCCTTTGAGAATATGCTAATTTTTCATGATGGGCCTATCTTTGACTGAGATGAGAATGACAAAAATGGTCCTAGATGTATATCCTTTTGAGAGAACTTTTACTCCTTTGGGATTTTCATATGACATGGTTCTTAAGAACTTAGTTGCAAAAAAGATCATTACTTTACCATACAAATATTCTACACCTTATGAACTTGAGGAAAAACCTTATTAGTGGAGAGATGATCATTATTGTGGCATCATAAAACTAAAGATTGTATTGCATTTAAACACATAACTCAAGATCTTATTGATGACAAAATCATTGATGGTGAAATTCCCAAAGACCTATGTAATGAAGATGCTTCTCCTAAACAAGATCATGTTGATGAACCTATGTTTAGTTATGGTTTCCTTGATACCTCCATTTCTTCCAATACTTATGCATCTCCCAAAACTTCAAAGCTATCCAACATTATTCCATCAAACAAAGGTCCTAATTCTTTTCATGCAATTCCCTATAGTTACCCTCAAGGGCTACCTCTTAAAGAAATCAAACTAATCTACACTTGGATGAAAACCCTTTTCATGCTTCTAAGACTAAAGATCCTCAACCTTCATGTGTTCTTATGTCTACTATGCCAAATTCAGCTAGTTCTTCGTTACCCCTTCAAGATCATATCATGAAAACCTCATATACTCCCTTGTCCTTTGAAGTGGCTCCATGTCAAGAGGACTTTGAAAAAGATAAAAATAAAAATTTCAATAAAGATCATAATCAAACACCCCTTCATCTCCTTCAAGATGTCACCTCTCCATATCCTATGTCTTATCAACCTCCTAAGTGTGATGAATAAACTACTTTAACTATTTCCCTTGAGCTTACTGAAAATTGTGAACAAAGTTCTATGCCTATTTTATAAATCCAAAGAAACTTGTAAAGACCAAAGTATCCCTTGTTCTAATTTTCCATATTCACTTCAAAATTTTGCACAAGCTTCAAATGCTCTTATCAAAGGTGTTTCTCCTATTAAAGATACTCATGAGTCTATTGATTGCCTTGGTCACATTGCTCACTCTAAAGATCCTAATATCCCTATTCACTATCCCTTTACATCTCCTAAATCTATCCTTGGTCCTTATCCATCAAAGATAAAGCCTTCAAACCTTCCATATATATTGGGACCTTACGTTCCTCCATCTCCTACTTTCACTCCTATCTCATCTCCTATCTCTCCTATCATACCTCAAGATCAACAAAGACACTCATCCTTGATAAATTCTCATTCATCTATCCATATGAACCAGTCATATAATCCTTATTCATCCACAAATCCCAAGTCTTTTGGAAGTAATTTGGATGATAAATTTAAGAATAAATGTAAGAAACCATTGAAAAATGAATATCACTATGTTCCATCTAATCAACATGTGAATGAAAAGAAAGAGAAATTATTCAAGAGACCACAAAGGTCTACTACCGAAAGAGCTAAATCAAAAAAAAAAATGGGTTCTTAAATCCATCATTGAAGAAATGCATTCCAAAGCATCCAAAGGAAAAGAAAATCTTAAAGCTATATGGATTCCCAAGTCTCTTTTGAAAGACTTGAATATTGAAAATACTTCAAAGTTAGCATTCAAGCTTCCAAAGACTTCCACTCCATCTTCTTCCAAAAATATTCCTAAGAATCTTCCAAAGACTTCCACTCCATCTTCTCCCAAAAATATTCCTAAGAAGCTTCAAAAGGCTTCCACTCCATCTCCTTCCAAACGTCTCTTACTTCCTCATAAATTTAAACCTCATGCTATTTCCTTCATGATTACTCCATCATTTCATAACCCTTCAAGTTGTGTGTTAATGCTGATATTGTCTACTTTCTCACCTACCCTTATCCAATGTTTTCAAGCCTACACTTACCTGCTTTCCATATTCCTTCTAGCTTTCCAAAGCATAAAACCTTGTCCTCTATATACATTATCTACCATCTCCTTTCCATCACCCTATTAACATCTTTGAGCATAAATTTCTATGGTTTTGGCTTATCATGACTCATCCTTCCTATAGGATCACTATCTAAATTGAAATAACTTGAGCTCTTTCTAAAATTTCAAAAAGAAAAAAAATTGAAAGAAAAATGGAAAAAGGAAAAAGAAAAAATTCAAAATTTGCCTTGGTGAGAACTACTTCTTGTGGCACCTTGGTAGAAAGAGTGAAGAGAAATAAATTTATCCTATGGTGAAAACCACTTCTTGTGGCACCTTGGATAAGTATCATGATGAAAACCTAGCAAATAGGTATCATGCATAATTCATGCATAATTCTTCCATTCCATATTCCATCTTTGATCTTGACAATGTTGAGATATCCTTGCATATTGGCTATCTTAGTAGTCATCTTGCCTATTTTTTTTTTTCATTCACTCATAGCCTACATATTTTCCTTCATTCTTATTACTTTATCCTACTATTATCCTATCTATTTGACCCCTTGGTCTTGATCGCATAATGAAAAACATGGTTCTTAGGCCTCTTGACATGCATACATTTTTTGGATTACATATTTTCATGCTTCTCGCTTAATATTTTCAACTACTTATCCCACATGCTATCTCCTTTCATGGATTTCTTATCTTGTCCAACAAATGCTTTATATGATTATTTTTTCCTAGCTTGTGTACTCTTTAGGAGTCATTCCTTAATGATCACTTTCACTTGCTTCATACATTCCTTGCTTACCCATCATATCCACCAGCTTCTTGTTCCATCATACCTTACACTTTGCTAGACATTGGAAAACATTGATGTGACCTTGTGTGAGAGTGAGTAATCTTTATGTCATTCTAAAAATTCAAAAAAAAAATCCTAAAAAGCATAAAATGTCCTAAAAATATGATCATTTTAGTGAAACCCTAGCAATAGGAGCTTTGATGTATCACTAAAAAAAAGACTCAAAAATACAAAAAAAAAATTTAAAACTTAAAAAAAAAAAAACTTTCCAAGTCCTAAAAACCTAGAAACAAGTGCTACTTGAGATCCTTTTGCTTATGCCTATTAGTGTATCACTTTGCACTCTGAGCTTAATCCATTTCACTTCATATGTCCTTTTTGCATTCTTGGTTTTGGAGTTGATCTTGGTCTAGGTCTAGCGACATAGGTGGTCCTTTTCTTTATCTAGGGTCTCTTTGTTGTGTTGGCATTTCTTTGGCAACTCTTGAAAATAATGTTTTTCAACACTTCCCCTTGACATAAAGTGTTTCTCAACACTTATTGTATATAGTTTCTATAGTCTAGGATGTTGTAATGCTTCTCACTAAAAAATTTCATGTCCTAAGGAAAGTAGTCATGTGACTTACACACACTCACTTAAACTAAAAAATAGTTGAGACTTGTTAGCTTATTTTTCTTTTGTGTTTTGTCTATGATAATTTATTTATTGAGAGTTCCCTCCCTAATAGCCTCTCAAGGATGTCATGGACTAGAGGAATTGGGTCATGGGGCATATTTTTCTTTTCTTTTTGCTTGTGGGTGTGGTCTTGAAACTCTAGAGTGTCTCTTGTTGTTTCCTTGAAATACTTAGGAGTTTTGAGGCATCATCTTTGACTGCTTTTGCACAACTGTTATTATGGTCATCCTATCATCTATGCCTTGATGTGAGCATGGTTTTGATACATTAAATTGGGTAAGCTAACATCGAAGTCATCTTGACCTTTATGTCTTTGATGCTTATGTTAGAATCTTTCCACATTCCAATCCGACATAAATCACATTCATATCTTCATAGTTGCACTTGTGACTAGTGATGATTGTTTGATTTTTTGATGTTTGTTAATAATGGCCCAGTGATGAAAATAAGTTATAGTTTCTCTATTTCACGTACACCTTTGCATTTTCATGTAGCTCGCATTATTAGACTTCATGTTTGTTTTCATTTTTAAGTTGGATTATGAGCTTGAGATGGTTTTCCCTTCATCTTTCTTGTGGATTTTTAATCAAACATGATCATATTTGATCTTCATTTCCTTATCTTCTTTCATGATCTCAATCAAAATTCCTATCTTAAATAGTTGATTGATTTTGGGGTATTCTATTTCTTACGGAAAGTTTTCTTTTCTTCTTTCTATCCATTTCCATATCTTTCAAATTTCTACCTTACATTCACTTTCACCCCACTTCTTTTCTTCTAATTTACTTTTGGGGCGTCATATTTGAAGCTTGATGATCTACCTTGGTTCTATGATTCTTATTGCTTTCTTCTTACATTGAGAACTTCATCTTTTGTTTATTTGATCTAATTTATCAATTTGTTGTTTCTCCTCTATCTCATTTCAATTTCAATCATGAGGGTGTTGGCATAAGTTTGTTATTAGTGAAAACACTTATTTAGATTTTGTATGGCTATTGAGTTCACTAAAAAGTGTACCATGTTTTCAATGTAATTCAGTAGCCACCAAGCTTTATAGTTCCTATTGAGCATGTCATTGGTTACCAAGGGAATTCAGTTAGTGTGAAGTGCAATTAGTTCAAACTAAGCAGAATCAGGCAGTGTGAAGTCTAGCAGTTCAACCTACGTGTTTTAGTGATTAACAAGCCTTGCAGTTTCTACCGAGATAGCAGTTCATGTGAAGAAAAATTAGTGTTAACCGAGCTATGTGATGATTAGTGTTTACCAAGTGCAGTCATGGTAAATGAGTAATTCAATTTTTACCAAGTTACACAGTATTTACGGAGTCACTAGTATAGCCAAGTTCAAAACTATATTGAGATGATTAGTATGGACTAAACTTCTACTTCTACTAAATGCATGACAATGTCGAGTAATGACAGTGGACAATGTGTATCAGAACTTCACCAAGTCAGTCTTCATAACTTGAGTATCTATATATGGGACAACTTTATAATATTGGTGTTAACTTGTACATTGGATGACTTTGTAATTATGTAAATTGGATTGATATATATGTAACATATTGTATCATATCCAAGAAAGAAAGTATGTGTGAAAATAATGGGAAATAGAAGCATGCGAATGAGAATTGCCAACTGAAAAAATGTATTGTAAGGCCATAGCAGCAAAGGAGCAGTAGAGCTATATCTATCACATAGAGGTGATCAATACTTCAAAGAATATCTATCAGTAATTCAGTTGTAGCTTAGAGATCTACTATTTCATCCTAATAGATGAACTAGTCCAAATCCTTTAATGGGGTAGACTTAAAAGTCTTTTCTTAAATCTCTTAACAAAGTGCATACTTAATTGTGTGTTTGTAAAACTTCTAACAAGGAGGACCTAGTAGTCTTAATTGCTCCTAATAGGGTAGATCATCAGAAGTGATCATTGTAAGCCTTAATAGGCCAACTTAATGCTACAATATTGAAGGTTTTTTTGTATCATCCCCACCCTAGTTTTACTTTCTATTTTGAAGGTTTCTAGGTCACCAAATTAGTGTGTTCATGTGTTATAAATGTTTTATGCTTTTAGTTTCTCATACATGCAGTTAGATATGATTTAATGAATTAAATGGTAATTGGATTTTTGTAATTAAGATCTAAATTTTGTAAAGTTTTTGAGGTTACTAATTCACCCTTCCCCTCTCAATAACTTGGCATAGTCTTGAATATTTATTAAAATTGGTATCAGAGCTTTGTGGTTCTTGGGATAAAGCTTGATAGCTTGAGCAAAGATCAAGGACAATGGTGATATTTAGACTCGATAAGGCAATTGAAAATGCAAAGCTAGATCTAGAAATGGCCATTGCATAACTAAAGAAAGCTAAGAACCAATTTTCCCAATCCCTAAAAAGAATGAAGGAACTTGCAAATCAAATGAATGATCATTGGTACATTAAATGAATGATCATTGGTACATTGAAGAAAAGATTGAAGATTTTTTTCCCCCTTAAGTAGTTCAGATGAAGCAAATGATGCAATCAAAAACACTTAGAGATGAATGGTTCCTTGCAAGAAGAAGTAAAAAAGCTTAAAAGAGAACAATAAATTTAGTCAGTAAGACTATGTGAAATCTTGGAACAAAGTAACAAGATGAAAGAAGAAATCGATGGAAGGCATAATGAGATCTAGAACCAATCCCTTTAGCATGTAGATCTTATGGATCAAATCTCCAATGCAAATGAGGAAATAATGAGCCAAAGATAGATCAATGAAAGATTGAGAAATGATATAAATTTGGAAAGACAAATCAATGAAAGAATAAGAAGTGAGCTAAGATCTGAAAAGAAAATTAGTGAAAGATTGAAAAATGACCTAAAAACTAAAAAACAAATCAATGAAAGAATGATGAAATCCCAAGAAGATATGAATCAATAGAATGAGAAAAATCTCTATATATAAAAAGGTAAAGTAGGAACTGGATACAAAGAATAAGTTGAATCCTCCAAACAAGGTTCTCAAAGGAATCAAAGGCCTACTTGTAATCACTGTGGTAAGATAGCTCATACATCAAACAAATGTTGGATTAATGGTAGAGAAAAATTCAATGGTAAATGCTACAATTGCAATTAGCATGGTCACAAGGCTAATGAATGCAAAGAGAAAGACAAATTTGAAGGCAAGTGTCACAAATGCAAGAAACAAGGTCACAAGGCATCAAGCTACAGAACCAAGTCACTCAATCTAGTAGAGAAAATTGTGAAAGCAATATTCAGTTGGGACTATAACACTTGGTGTAGATGTCATTACTATTGAGAATATGGACACATTGGCATGAACTATGTTAAAGATTACACAAGGAAGAGAGATACCACCATAAGAAATTTCACTTGTATTGAACTTGGTCATGTAGCCAAGAATTGTATAAATATAGGTAGAATTGAAGGTGAAAAGAAAGAAAAAGTAGATAACATTTGAAAGAAGATGAGGCAACAATGGATTCCTAAATCCACCATGGAAGCAAGTCCAAGAAATGATAGTCATGTCACTCAAGAAGTGGGTGCCTCCACCATTTCCAACTAAGTTCTTAAGGAAGAAATGGAACTGCATTATCAAGATTGCATCCAAATAGTTCCAAATTTGAAAGGAGAAAAAGATACAAATCAGTATTTGTGATACAAGAGGATCATCAAGTGATATTGGTATTAGTTATCACTGAGTTACTTTCTCTACCGAGTAAGGTTGGGTCATAGACTTTACTGAGCAAGGTCAGGAGTAACAAGTCACACATGATTATCAATTTATGAAGCCTTTATCGAGTAATCTGAGTAGATAGTGGATGATAGTTAGTCACACATAATGATGTAATCATAGCTACCTTCCTACCAAGCATTAATGGTGAAGTTTCAACAAAGTCAAAAATAAAATTCATTTTCACCAAGAATTCTAAGTGTTATTGTGATCAAGTGAATTGCAGAGTAGTCAAGTGACTTTGAGTATAATTTGTAGCTAAAATCCTTTAATGTTATTCATAACCTACTAAGTAGCTATGGTACCATCAAGTAGCAGTAGTAAAGCAAGGAAAGGGTCAGAAATGTTGGTCAAAGGAGTCGAATGGAAAGTGCCTGATTTCAAACATGCACTGGCAGTTGTTGAAACCCTAGATCCAAATGAAGCACAATCATAGATCCCTCCTAAGGTACTACTCATTAACGATATCCAAACTTATTTTAAGTGTGAAATTTAAGAAATTGGAACCCTAGAGATGGATGATGCCCTAGGTGAATTGTGTGTGAATGGTGTTCTTAAACCTAAAAATAAGCACTTGGCAGACAAGGGTTTAACCCACATTCCCACCTGCCCAAAAGTTTCCAAATCAAATTGATTAGATACATAATAAGCTAAGTTCACAATGGTTATTTATGGATTGAACAACTGGTTTAGATCACTAAGCAAATGATTCATCATATCACCTACCTTCCCATGCTCTCCAAGGCAAAAACTATTAAAACCCTAGGTCAGGTGGAGTTATAGAAGAAAACCCTAGCTGAGTGGGATGGCAGAGATATAAAGATCAATAGTGTAACTGATGTAGAACTACAATTCAGCATACATGTGATAGCTCACAAGATCTATAGTTCTAGTTGTCTAAACAGAGTGTCATGTGAAGTAGTAGACTTGGCATTCAAAGTTGTGAAGAATAAGTTGTCATATGATCTTGCAGACTTGTTGTTGAATTAGCTTAACAAAAACTTGGAAAGTATAAGGATGTCCAAAAACAACCCTTGCAAATTTGGATCATTGTTAACACATTTATATTTCTATGTTCAAAAGTTTTTCCCTTCAAAAGGCATAGTAGTATGGAGAAAGGATGTGCTATTTTTATATCAAATTAATGAATATATTGCAAAAATGGGAGAAAATTTTGTTACTATAATGGATAATTATTTTGATGACTTCAAGGAGAAAATGAGTAATAGATTTAGGATACACTTGAAATTGGTTGAAGATTAGAAAGATGATGTTTGTTTCATGATAGACAGTGACAAAGTATACATTCAGGTGAATATAGATGAAGCAAAGGACATTATTGAAGCCTTGATAAATGAACCTATTGACCCAAAGGAACCACACTTTGGAACATATGATGAGGCCAAGGCAAGAATAGAGCTTGAAATCAAGCTTCCACAGGCAGTTAACAAAAGGAAAGAGGAGAATAGAGAAACTCAAAACTAGAACACCTCTTATGTTGACCAAGGGTAAAGGAGAAGATGATGAAGAAGTAGAGGATGAAGAAGATTCAAAAAAGAAAGAAGTGTTAGTGAAGAAGAAATGCAAGGTAATCATCACCAAGCCATCCACTACAATGTTCACAAGAAGATCTAGAAAGAAAAGTAGTGAAGTTGTCTTTAGAAAACCTCCTCCCACCTTCCAAAATAAACTAAAGCAATTGGAAGAAGGTGCAGGCATAACCAACTTCAAATCATTGAAGTATGAGACTAGGATAGAGGTTGAGAAGAAATAGGTTGAAGAATTGGTGCTAGCCAAGATAGGCAGACAGATGTATTCCCCTAATCAAATAGCCTCCCAGATCTCTAATGAATTATTAGAGAAATTAAAGCCAAGATGGGACTTAGCTATGAAAATAGAAAAATATATCTATGCACAAACCCTGAGGCAATTGCTACTAACCATCATAGATGCTGAGGTAAAAGATTCTTTAAAGAAAAATGAAGACAAAATGACTCTTAGATTCAATACTTGTTTAATTTTTTTAAAAGATATAAAGAATGTGGTCAAGAATGTCACAAGTATGTGGACAAATGTTTATCACTTGCATAAACAAAGTGACTTCCCAGTAGAAGTCAAGGATGGTTATAGCGACGATGATGAAGAAGAAACATACACTAAGCCAACTTATTTTGATAATGAGGAAGTTGATGAAGATAAAGAGGAAGAAGCTACCAAGGAAGACAAAGAATATGATGAGGAGATTGATCTTATGAAGATAGCAGCTATAGTCATTGCCTCACTTCCTCACTCTCCAATCAAATTAGCAACTAGATTAAGTTCAGAGACAGCTTCATGAAGTTTTATTGTGACCACAATAGATATATCAAATACCAAATTAGTCTTCACTCCCTCATAGCTCAGCACATCATTTATAGAAGTGTCTACCACTTCATCTACCAAGTTACAGCCTCCCTCTTCTTCAGCTCCCAAGTCAGCATCATCAGCAATGAGTATAGTATATTCTAAAATTTTGGATACTTATATAAGTGCTTTAGTTTTGAATTTAGTAAGCATCCTAGTTAGTATTCCATCTATTGGTACTATATCGATTTTCAACGCTAGTCCTACTATCTCTACAATTATTTTCATTCTAGACTCAAAGTCATTAAGTACAAGGATAGTTGAACCTAAGGCTCAATCATGTACAAGATTTTTGAGTGGAAAGGAGATAGAAGAGGATATAGACCTAGATGAGGAGATTAAAATTCCCAAATTGGATTTTTATAATACACTTGTAGATCGAATACATATAGATGGTCAACTTCTTCAAAAGAAGGAAAAGTAGAAGAAATTGAGAGTGGAGAAAGATAGAGAATATAAAATCATAGAAGATGCCAAGAATATTTTGACTGAGACATTAGGTGTTGAAGTTGATACTTCTCAACACATTCTATTTCAACTAGAAGAGGTAGTCTAGAGGTTTAATGAGGACTCTATTGGTCAAAACAAATTGATTAAGAAAGTAGAAAAGAAATTTGATAATAAAGTGCTTGAGCATATTGATCAACAAATTGTCATTCAACAAGTGGAGCTTTCCTCAATTTTGACACATCTTAAATTCTCTTGCACAGATGTAACATCACTTTTTGGAAAATTGTGTAATGTTACTAAGTTCACAAAGGAAATAAAGAGCAAACTAACAAATATTGATGAAGATCTAAAGGCTAGTGCATAGTAGTTGTAACTTGACCCTAGTTCAAGCTCTACACATCATACCAAAATTAGATTCTTCTTAGATATGTAGGTAGAGTTGTTGAGAGAAGAAGCAAGGATCTGGTCCTCACTAATAGATATTTAGAATATGATTCTTCCCATCATGGACACAATGTATAAGCATATTTTTTATTCAAAAACATTGATCCATGAAAATAACTTCTCCATTTCAGATCACATGATAGAACTCTCTACATAAGTGCAAGTTGCTTTACATACATGGAAAGTTTTGCAAGAGAACTAGGATAAGACTCTAGCACTTATTCTTAAGGTACATTCATATTTTCTTTCTTATATTAGTGTCTCCATGTAAATAAGTTTTGAATTTATCTTTCGCATTATTTTCAAAAAGGAGGAGAGATAGTATGTATATATGGGAGGAGACACTTAGTTTGCTATATATGGGGTGAGACAATAAAAGGGAGAGAGACACTTAATATAACATATATAGTGAGAGATACTTGTTATATTATATATATTGTATGGGGGAGAATCATGCAAAAGAAATAAAGTGTATATGGTAGAGAATTTGTAGATACAATATACTATATATACTTACAAAGACAACTTTTGAAAAATCTCAAAATCAGTATACCATATCAAGCTAGTACCACACTGTGATGTATATAAGTTTTGGTTGATAAGTGTTTTTGTCACTAATGCCAAAGGGGGAGATTGTTGACATTCAGTCAAGTTTGTTATTAGTGACAATGCTTATTCAGATTCTATATGGCTACGAAGCTCACTGAATAGTCTATAATGTTTTCCATGTAATTCAATAGCCACCAAGCTTTATAATTCCTACTGAGCATTTCAGTGGTTACCAAGGGAATTTAGTTAGTGTGAAGTGTAATTAGTTCAAACTGAGTAGAATTAGGCATTATGAAGTCCAGCAGTTCAACCCAAACATTTTAGTGGTTACCAAGCCTTGCAATTTCTATAGAGCTAGAAGTTCATGTGAAACAAAGTTAATGTTAACTGAGCTATGTGATGATTAGTGTTTACTGAGTGCAGTCATGGTAAATGAGTAATTTAGTTGCTACTAAGTTACACAATATCTAGCAAGTCACCAGTGCAAACTAAGTTTGAGACTAAATTGAGATGATTAGTATGGATGGAGCTTCTACTTCTACAAAATGCATGATGATGTTGAGTAGTGATAGTGGACACTATGTATTAGAACTTCACCAAGTTAGTCTTCAAAACCTGAGTACCTACATATGGGCCGAAGTTGTAATATTAGTGTTAACTTGTATATTGTCCAACTTTGTAATTATTTAAATTGCATTGATATATATGTAATGTATTGTATCATATTCAAGAAAGTAAGTACATGTTAAAATAATGGGAAATAGAAGCATGCGAATGAGAATCAACACCAGAAAAAGTGTATTGTAAGGCCATATCAACAAAGGAGTAGCAAAGCCATATCTATCACATAAAGGTGATGACTACTTCAAAGAAAATCTATCAGCAATTCAGTTGTAAGTCAAAGATCTATTGTTTCATCCTAATAGGTGAACCAATCCAAATCCTTTAACAGGGTAGGCTTAACAGTCTTTTCTTAAATCTCTTAACAAAGTGCATACTTAATTTTATGTTTGTAAAACCTCTAACAAGGTGGAGCTGGCAGTCCTAATTACTCCTAATAGGGTTGATCATTAGAAGTGATCATTGTAAGCCTTAATAGACCAACTTTATGGTGTACTATTGAGGTTTTGTGGGTATCATCCCCACCCCAGTTTTACTTTCTATTTGGAAGGTTTCTGGGTCACCAAATTATTGTGTTCATGTGTTATAAATATTTTATGCTTTCAATTTCTCATGCATGCAATTAGATATGATTTAATTAATTAAATGGTAATTGGATTATTGTAATTAAGATCTGAATTTGGTAAAGTTTTTGAGGTACTGATTCACCCCTCCCCTCTTAGTAATCTAGCATATTCTTGAATATTTCAAATAGAGGGTGTAGTGTCTATAAAATTCAATCCTTGATTTAGTTTTATCAATTTTATTCTCAAATTTTTTAAGATGAAATTTATTTGTATTCTTTGTCCTGATGTGTTCTCGAATCGACCATATATTTGAGTTGTTTTGTGATCTCAAATCGATCTCACACTTCAATTTCTTTCTTTGACTAGATGTGTTCCCAAATCAATCACACATTAGTCAAAGAGGGGAAATGTATGCACCCTAAAATGGACACATAGACTATGGGCCCTCATTATTGAATTTATTAGATTTCCTAAATCAATACATTGCAATATTTTATTAAATCAATTCAAATCAAATACTTTGATCAAATTGTAATTAATTTAATTATTTAAATATTTCCTAAGGTTTGATCAATTTATCCTAAGTCTTATTTATTTAAAATAAAACCTTTCTTTTATTTAAATAATTAATCTAAATTTAATTAATTAAGAGAAAAGTCCTCTTTTAGTTTAATTAAATATTTCTTATTTAATTAAAAGAACTTGCTCCCTTTTAATTGAATAAAATCCTACTTGAAAAAAGGAAATAAATTAAATAAATTTATAAATAAATTTTTTTGTTCTCTACACTTAAATGCACATATCTCTAAGTGGGATCCCTCTTTTTTCTCTTTCCAATTTCTTCTAAAATAGTCCTCTTTTCTCATTGGTGGAATTTTGTCTCACATGGATCAGACTCTATTATCCCATATTGGTTGTGACAAACATTCAAACTCCACATTTTCCTCTACAAGGAGCCCTCTCCTTCTCATTTTCATATATAGAAAAATATAGAGAGAAAGATATACTGAGAGAGATATAGAGAAAATAGTTCGTTGCCATAGTATTGTTATGCTACAAGTTTAGAGAGCAATTTTGGAGGAGGATTTTGAGCCCTTGGGTTTGAACATTGGAGCTTCATTGCAACTTCTCTCTTCTTGTCTTATTCTCTCTTGCATCCATGGATTCCATCATGATGTTTCATCCTTACATTTTCATATTATCTTAGAGTCATATTTGCTTTCATAGTTAGATTTGCTTCCTTGCAATGCTTTGCATTGTTATCATTTAGATTAACTTGCTTCATTTGCATTCATATTTTGATCTTTGAATCTCTCGTCTTATGGTGTACTTGCTATTAGAAATCTGATTGAAAAGATCAATGTTGAAGAGTGAAGAAGATTGATTGCAAAGAGGGAGATTATTGTTAGAGAATATTTTCAATCATTGTTTTGTCACTAATGTCAAACCTACTATTTTTTTAGAATGACAATTTCTTATAAGATCCAAGTACTATCACTTAGTTGATTGATGATGAGAATTTAATCAACAAGATGTAACAGGAGTACCTAAGGGAAAGGTTGAGTTATGGTTTTGTAATGAAGTGCAAGGATTAGTTAAGGCAATGGTAAAATGATGTATTGATAACATACTTGAAGATATAGAGGCTGGCCACAGTTAGAAACACTAGAAGAATAAGTTGCAACAAGGATGTCTGCAAAGCTTAACTAAATTCATTAGTGAGTGCCAAGCAAGCTAGTTTGAGCTGAGCATATTTTTAGTTAGTACTGAGAAAAAAAAAATCTAGTGTGTGCTGAGTGATACAAAAGGAGCCAAGCATGTTCAAGTACTGAGCAAAATAATAGGTGCTAAGAATTAATAGGTGTTGAGCATCAGTAAAATGTAGTTGATGCTGAGTAACACAATATGTGTTGAGCTTCAAAATTTGAATAGTGCCAAGCTACTGCACTATTGAAAGGTCAAAGATTCACCAAATCTAAGTTGACAAGTTTGTTACCTTGAATTTTGCGAATTAGGTGGAGGATAAGGATGATGAGCTGGTGGCACAAAATTTTAAATAAACCATTTTTAGGTGAATTCAAGAGGATCATTAATGATGTTTCTAGAAGGAACAAGGTGTGGGTTAGATTCAATGAATCCTACCTAATCCATTTAAACTAAAATTAAAGGAGGGAAGAATCGAGTAGGAAAAGAAATTTCAGACTTCTATTTAAGGAGTCACAGGCCAAGAAGCAAGAGAAGTTGGGTTGCCAAAATGAAAATTTATTGAAGGATGTCAAGGAGAAGGTGAATGAAGAACAGAGCATAGAGACTCTACTTTGATAAGTGTTCATAGAGGAGATTGCACTAGTACATTTAGCATGAAGACTCAAGGAGATGAAGCTTGAAAGAAGAACAAGTTGTCAGAGTTGTAGAGACTGAAAGCCAGGCAAATTGTGAAGAGCTGAACTATGATATGAAATTAGCAAGTTATGTTGTGAGTTGTATTAGGTCAAAAGCCCTTGCTGTTACTCTCTAACAATTGTGCAAGATAAGGTAAAATCCTATGGACTTAGGTTGGTTTAATAGTCATCTGTAAATCCTTTAACTGGGTGACATTCCAAGTGAATATTCTAAAGCCCTCTAACTAGGCCCACTTCTAATAAGGTGGATAAATCATTTAACAAGGTCACATTTAATAGTGTTTTGTAGCCTTTAATAGGGTAGGCCTTTCATAGGGCATCACTTCAAAAGAGTGAGAATTGAGTAGCATGTTACTGGTGGTTTTTCCCAAATTGGGTTTTCTCATAAATAATTGTGTTATGCTTGCATGTTGATTTACAATAACTTGCTAAATAGGAAAGTTTAAGCTTCGATGCATGAATAGTTTAATTGTCTCACTTTACTTGATGAAAAAGTTTTAATTGGACCTTGAATAATTGATTCACCCTCCCCCCATTTATTCTAAAGCATTTCTTACAATTGGTATCAGAGCCATCTGCTGATTTAATTTAAAAGTGTTAGAAGTAGGAAGATCAAGATGTCCAAGAGAGAAGTTCCCAAGCTTAACATGGAAAACTTCACTACATGGAAAAGGTTGATGAAGCTACACCTTGGATCAATAAGAAATCATGCACAAACTTCAATTGAAGTAGAACATGTTGATCTAGCTATACCTACTGCAAAAGATATTAAGAAAAAGAAGGAGCATAATTAGGCAATGTTGGATATTGCCTCTACCTTCAACTATGCATTCAAGATGTGGAGACCCATTGATATTTATGGAGGAGATCAAAATGTTCAAAGAGAAAAAAGAGAAAACCTCAGAGAAAAGTTCGATGACATGAAAATGGAGGAAGGTGAGAATGTTGGTCAATATGCCTCTAGAATGAAAGAAGTGGTAAGTGTGATAAGGAGTTTTGGTGGTCATTTGGAAGATGACACTATCAATAGAAAATATTTAAGAACCTTGCTTCCCATTTATGCTATTAGAGTTTCAACCATCCAAGAGTTAAGATGTGTCCTAAGAAATTAGTTAACCTTTGAGGGAATTGTAGGGAGACTTACTATATTTGAATTATCCAACTTTGATAACTATAGACCAGAGAATCTTGAATTTACTTTCAAGGCCAATCTATCATTAAAAGACACGGAGGAGGTGAAAACAAAGAAGAAGAAGAAAAAGGTAAAGCATGCATCCAATGATAGTAGCACAGATGAAGAATATGTAGGACAATTGGAAGCATTACTAGCTAGAAGATTCCACAGAGGCAAAGGTAAATTCAAAGCTAAGCTTCCTATCATTTGTTTTAATTGTAATGAAGTAGGACATATTGCTGCGAGATGCACATAGAAGAAGAACTTCAAAGAAGGCAACAAGATCAAGAATATAAGAGAAGATGATAATAGAGATTATAAAGAGAAAGGCAGAATGTGCTATATTGTTGAAGAAGAACATTTTGATGAAAATGATGATGAGGTAGACTATGCAGCCATGAAGGATGAATCATATAAAGATGAGGCAACATCACTGGTAATTTGTGTAAACAAGAATGAAAAATGGATCATAGATAGTGGATGCACACATCACATGAGAGGAGACAAAAGTAAGTTTATTACCTTTACCCAGTATGATGGAAATAGTGTTAGATTTTGAAATGATGCTCCATGTTAAATCAATGGAAAAGGTTATATAAAAATTACAAAGAAATTTTTATGTTATAATGCATACTATGTTGAAGGATTGAATTACAATTCACTGAGTGTATCACAGTTAGGAAATATAGGTTGCAAAGTAGAATTTGGAAATACAACTAGCAAAATCTATGATACTAATGGAAATCTGATAGGAAGAGGTGAATAAGCTAGGAGTAATCTATTTTACCTTGATATGGAAGATGCAACCTATCTTATTGTTAGACTTGATGATGTTTGGTTATGGCATAAAAGACTGTGTCATGTTAACTTTGACAATCAGATTGGCATCAACAAAAAGAAAAAAGTTAGAGGTTTTCCTAAGCTGAAGAAGCCTTAAAGTATAATGTGCAAACAATTTTAACTAGGAAAGATGAACAAGTCAAGTTTCAAAAATAGAGTCTACACTTCCAAAGAAGTACTAGAGTTAGTGCATACTAAATTATGTGGCCCAATAGAAGTACAAAGCTACCAATGAGATAGATACATAATGCTATTTGTGGATGACTACTCTAGGATGATGACTGTAATGTTGTTAAACAAAAAATTTGATGCATTTCAAATGTTTAAGTGGTATTTGGCTAGGGTTGAGAAGGAAATAGGAAAGAGTCTGGAGTGCCCAAGATCAGATAGAGGAGCAGAGTTTACATCAAAAAAATTTGAAATATTTTGAAATGAAAAAGGAATCAAAAGACAAACATTAGCACCAAGAACTCCACCACAGAATGGGATTGTAGAAAGAAGGAATATATCAGTAATAAACTATGCCAGAATATTAATGATGGAGAAAAATGTTGCTTTAAAGTACTAGAGAGAAGTTGTAAGTACTAATGTTTACACCTTGAACCAAGTGCAAGTCAAGAAAGGTACAAATGCAACACCTTTTGAATTATGGTATGGTCATTCACCTAATGAAAAAAAATTCAAAGTGTTTGGTTGTAAATGTTATATTCTTAGAGATACTAGAGATGACAAGTTTGATGCAAAGAGTGATGAAGGCATATTCCTTGGATACTCCAATAGAAGTAAAGAATATAAATTTTTAAATACTAATACTAACAAGATTATGGACATCACAAATGTAAATTTTGATGAGCATACAGAAGTCCAAGTTGATAAATCCAAGAAACCAAAAGATTACAGATCTTTTGTATGTTGCTATGAAGGAATGCCTACTAAAGATGAAGTTTCCAACCAAGTTGGGAATCAACAACAAGTTTCAATATCAGCTAAGTCACAAATAGTGAATGCCAAGCTACATTTAGAAGTTGAGTTCTAGAATGAAGTAAATACACATTCTGATTCCGAAATTAGTACAAATGAAAGAGATAATGAAATACCAGATAGTGATGTTCAAAGTGACTCTAAAGCTGAAGGACTAAACATGGAAATAAGAACAAAACCAAGACTATCCAAGTATATAAGAAGAAATCACCTTGTAGAACAAATCATTGGTGACAAGGAAGCTAGACCAATGATAGGGAACAAACTAATGAACAAATAATGTCTGTTGAGCAAGATTGAACCCAAAATAGTGAAAGATGTAGTACAAGATGATAATTGGATTGAAGATATGGAAGAAGAGATAGATTAGATTTAGAAGAACAAAACTTGGACTCTAGTTCCTAGACCAGCTGATAAAAATGTAATTGGCACCAAATTGGTCTTTAGAAGCAAACTTGATGAGAATGGTGAGAAAACAATAAACAAGGCTAGACTAATCTGCAAAGGCTATGCACAAGAAGAAGGATTGGACTATGGGGAAACATTTGCCCCTATTGCAATAATGGAAGGGGTAAGAACACTTCTTGCATATGCTACTTATAAAGGTTTCAAATTTTATTAGATGGATTTAAAGTATGCTTTTCTGAATGGAATACTAGAAGAGGAAGTCTCCATAGAACAACCGGAGGGATTTGTTGATGACAACAACAAGGATAAGGTTTGAAAATTTCATAAAGCACTTTATGATCTAAAGAAAGCACCTAGAGTATGGTATGAGAGACTACACAAATATCTTATGAAGATAGGATTTGAGAAAATAGATGACAACAACAACTTGTACATTAGAGTAGACAAAGGTAAAGACATTTTGATATTTGAAATCTTTGTTGATGATATAATATTTGGAGGAAAAGATGTCCTATGCAAAGATTTTTCTGACCAAATGAAACATGAGTTTGAGATGTCAATGTTTGGAGAAATCAAATTCTTTTTTGGATTGTAAGTACATCAATGAAAGTGTGGGATATTTGTGACCCAATCAAAATACATCAAGGATATGCTCAAGACGTTTGGATTAGAAGACTCAAAACTAGTCAATACACCAATGGTAATAGGACATATGTTATCCAAGAATGATGAGTCAACTGAATTGAATCAGACAATTTATAGATTAGTGATTGGAAAGTTGCAGTATGTTGTGCATAGTAGACTAGACATTGTATTAGTTGTTTGAATAGTGGCAAGATTTTTTACAAATCTAAGAGAAAATCATCTGATGATAGTAAAAACAATATTGAGTTACTAAAAGGAACTGATGAATTTGGTTTTTACTACAAGAGGAGTGAAAAGTTTGAGTTGAAAGCCTACACTGATGTAGACTAGGGAGATAATATTGATGACAGAAAGAGCACTAGTGCAGGAGCACCATTCTTAGGCAAAAGATTGGTTACTTGGACAAGCAAAAAGAAAAGTTGTACCTCATAGTCCATAGCAAAAGCTAAATATGTTGTTGCTACTATCAACTTCACTAGTATTGTATGGATCAAACATCTGGTGCAAGCTATGAAAGAAGAGGTAATTGAACCTATGATACTCTATTTTGAGAACACAAGTGCCATCAAAATATTAAAGAATCTATGATTCATGCCAAAATAAATCATATTGCAATCAAGTATCACTATGTAAGAGAATTGGTTAAAGATAAGAAACTAAGGATGGAATATGTCAGTTCAAAGGAATAGATTGTTGACATCTTTAAAAAAGCACTACCTAAAGATTTTTTTGAGTATCTTAGAGGTAAATTAGGGGTAATACCCCTATCCAAGGATGTTCGAAGCAAAGGAAAAATTTTCTTGCATCAAATGAGTTGATTGTTGGAATATTACAAATTGATGCAGAGAATATTTACTTTAGGATCATGCCTGAAGTAGTCAAAATGCTAAAGTTTCAAATCAATCACAAGCAAGGTGACTAAGGAAGAAATTGGAGTACCTAGAAATGCTACACTTGCATGTTAAGATGATGAAATAGTATGTCTTTGGCATTGTTGTCAAAGAAGGAGAAGTAACAAGAAATTGATAAACAATATTCAATTGGATAGAGGAAGAAGTAGAAAGAAACTAATCAAATCTATATGATCAAATGGACAGATGGAGAAGTAGTTGATACCAAAACATGATCAATGCATATAAAGGGAGAAATAATGTAAGAGGGAGTTAGTGGACAGTGGTAATTAGATATATAAAAAGAATTTTTAGATATGCAAAAGGAAATTGTAGCTCAGAGGGAGAAAATAATGAAGGCAATAATCAATTAGAGGAATACCAGAACAAAAAGGGAGAAGATAGTTTATTAGCTAAAGAATTTAGAGGGAGTCATAAGCTAACTTATGTTGCTGCTAAAATGAATAGATTTGAATAAAGTTTTCCATTTGGCATTTGATTTACTATTTTAAACTAGTTAGCATTTTGATAACTTGGTTGATCAATTTGGTTTTCCATCAATGCTAAAGAGGGAGATTGTTGGAAATCTGATTGAAAAGATCATTGTTGAAGAGTGAAGAAGATTGATTGTAAAGAAAAAGATTATTGTTAAAGACTATTTTCAATCATTTTTTTGTCACTAATGTCAAACCTATTATTTGCTGGAATGACAATTTCTTATAAGATCCAAGTACTATCACTTAGTTGATTGATGAAGAGGATTTAATCAACAAGATGTAACAAGAGTACCTAAGGGAAAGGTTGAGTTATGGTTTTGTAATGAAGTGTAAGGATCAGTTAAGACAATGGTAAAATGATGTATTGATAACATACTTGAAGATACAAAGGCTAGCCACACCTAAAAACACTGAAAGAATAAGTTGCAACAAGGATGTCTGCAAAGCTTAACTAAGTTCATTAGTGAGTGCCAAGCAAGCTAGTTTGAGCCAAGCAGATTTTTAGTTAGTGTCGAGCAAAAGAAATTCTAGTGTATGCTAAGTAATACAAAAGGAGCTGACTATGTTTAGGTGTTGAGTAAAGTAATAGGTTCCAAGCATCAATAAAACTTAGGGGATGCCAAGTGAATCCAAAGTAGGAACCAAGCATCAATAAAATGTAGTTGATGCTGAGTAACATAGTATGTGCCAAGCACTAGAATTTCAATAGTGTCGAGCTAATGTATTATTGAAAGGTCAAAGATTCACTAGATCTGAGCTAACAAGTTTGTTACCTTAAATTTTTTGAACCAAGTGGAAGATAAGGATGATGAGTTGGTGGCACAAAATTTTAGATAAACCATTTTTAGGAAAATTCAAGAGGATAATTCATGATGTTTCTAGAAGGAACCAGATGTGGGTTAGATTCAATGAATCCTACCTAATCCATTTGAACTAAAATTAAAGGAGTAAAATCAATTCCAAACTTCTATTTAAGGAGTCACAAGTGAAGGAGAAAGGCAAGTTGGGGTGCCAAAATGCAAAGTTGTTGAAGGATGTCAAGGAGAAGGTGAAGGAAGAATAGAGCATAGAGACTCTACTTTAATAAGTGGTCATAAAGGAGATTGCAATGGTACATTGAGCATGATGACTCAAGGAGATGAAGCTTGAAAGGAGAACAAGCTATCAGAGTTGTAGAGACTAAAAGCCAGGAAAATTATGAAGAGCTAAACTATGATTTGATATTAGAAAGTTAAGTTGTGATTTGTATCAAGTCAAAAGCCCTTGTTGTTACTCTCTAACAATTGTGCAAGCTAGGGTAAAACCCTATGGACTTAGGTTGGTTTAACAATCATTCATAAATCCTTTAATAGGGTGACATTCCAAGTGAATGCTCTAAAGTCTTCTAACCAAACCCACTTCTAACAAGGTGGTTAAATCCTTTAACTAGGTCACATTTAACAGTGTGTTGTAGCCTTTAATAGGCCAGGTGTTTTATAGGGCATCACTTCAAAAGAGTGAGAACTGAGTAGCATGTTATTGGTGGTTTTTCCCAAATTGGGTTTCCATGTAAATAATTATGTTATGTGTTGATCTTTCATGTGTTATGCTTGCATGTTGATTTATGGTAACTTGCTAAATAGGAAAGTTTAAGCTTGGCATGAATAATTTAATTGTCTCAGTTTACTTGATGAAATTTTTTAAATTGGACCTTGAATAATCGATTCATCCCTCCTCTCAATTACTCTAAAACCTTTCTAATAGGTCAAAACTTAGGACCTTCCTTACAAACCCTTGCACTCCATGAATAGAGAGCTATGAGTCACTGTTTGACATCTCATTCTTGAGAAATCTTGGATATAATGACTCATAGAAGTGTGTAAACAATTTAGCACACACCTTGCATTGCAGTTGATATGGGTTACAAAATAGTGAAGAAGGATCATATTTATGATCTTGCCAAGTTGCAGTTGCAACAATTGATTGAGAATTTGGGAGCTATAAGGAAAATCAAAAGTGCACAATGTAAATTTGGATCTATTCTTGTATGCATTTTCTTTTATGTACATAATACATTTCCCACATTTGGTAAAGTTGCATGGAAAGTAAACAGGCCTATTGCAATTCAAATAGGTGAATTTATTGAGCAACTAAATGATAACTTTGAATTTTTCATGACAAGTTATTTTAAATATTTCAAACAATAAATGAAGAAAAGACTTAGGATACTAGTCTCACTAGTGGAGAAACATTTTGATGATGTTTGCTTCCTAGTTGACACTCACTTCACATATGTTTAGGTAGTAATTCCTAGAGTGAGATGGCTAAGACCTTTAGCATATGAAATAAATTTTGATGAGGCCTCTATAGAAATCAAAACATTACTTATAGAAAAAGTGCACAAAGAAGCCATAGTATTTGGAAACTATGATGTAGCCAAATAAAAGATTGGAATGGAATTGAAAATTGCCTTAGTGATCAGGAAGAATAATAAATTAGTTAAGAAGTAGAAAGAAAGATTTGGTGAAGAAGAAGATGAAGAGGAAGATGAAGATGATGATGAAGAAGAGGAAACACAAGCTCAAGAAACATTAGCATTAACACAAGGGCAGGGAGAATACCAACAAGAAGAAGTGGAAATTGTAGAAGGTGTTGAGGAAGAAGAATCCAGTGAAGCACCAATATCTACTAAGAAGAAAAAGAAAAAAGAAAAGACACAAGTAGCAAAAAAACCAAAGAAGGTTGCTAAACCTACTCAACCTAAGCCTACAACACCTACCACAAGGGCTAGCACTATGGTCATTGCACAAAAGGATAAAGAAGTAGCCAAGCCTAAGGAGAAGAAAGTTGAAGCTCAAAAGAGACTAAAGAGGAATTATGTTGCTTAACCTAAATCTGATTAAGAGAAGATTGTATTGGATGACAACAGAAAATTTCAAGTGTTATGTCATAATCCCTCTTCAGATTTGGACAATCTATGTGAGAATATTAAGAACAATGTTGATTTATCAAGATTCTCTCATATTGAGTTTGACAATCTTGGAAAGATTAAAAATAACCAAGTTAAAGAGGTAGTATATGCCATGATGGAAATATTAAAAAAGACTCCTCTAGAACTTGCCAACTCCGTACCTAAAAGCTCATATGATAGAGTTGAGCAAATATGGCATTATTGTTTAGACACTAAGAAACAAATTAGGGAGACAAGTCTTGCCCAAGTTATGCTAGAACTTAGTAAGGCTGACATGACTAATGCCATTAAGAGGCATGCTGCAAGATTTGTGCCAAAATACATGGAATTCAGTATATTGCAAAACTACATAGAGGATATTGTACAGAAGTCCAAGCAAAGGTGGAAAATAACATGTGGAATATCAACAATCATGGAAGCTAAGAAAACACCTATTGAGGTTGGTGAGAATTAAGAAGAAACCAAATAGGACATAGTTGAGGGAGACACCAACATGAACATTGACACCTAGGCACCAAATAAAGAAGAGAAACAAACAAAATAGAGTCTACAAGATACACTAGTGTCAAGTGCAAGCCCTCTATAGGAAATAAGTGCAAGTGTTGAAATTTTCAAAGTTAATGATGTTACTGAGACTATTTTTTAGAACATAATTCCCTTCCAAAGGATGATTGGAAAAAGAAACCTTTGAGACCACTCTCCAAGCCAAACTTTGTGACAACCCTATACTGGTGAGTATAGATGAAATTCAAAAGACATCTACAAAAGAGGAAGTACAAACACTAGATACACCTTTAGTCACTCCTCAAGTCACAAGTGCACAACCTTCACTACCTATAGTGGCATACCAAAGGAAGGAGACAACAAGTTCCATTGTCAGTACACTTATACAAGACACTCTAGTCTTAGAGAATGTACAAGAATTAGAGAAAGATAAGGATGAGACAGTTGGAGAAGACAAGAGAGATAGAAGAGGATGAATGCACTCAAAGAAAAATAAGTCAAGTAGATACAACTACACCTCCAACACAAGATCAAGGTACAAATGGAACTATATATGGAGAGAAGGACAAGACTAAAGAGTTAAGTTCGACATCCAAGCTAGAGGATAACTAGAAATTCAAACACTGGTGACATTACTAGAATCCATTAGTCCTTCTAGTCAAGCTCTTTAGAGGTTGAGCATAGATGTTACACCATTGCAATTTTCAAGGTTGAGTCCTAGTTAATCTAAGGTAGAAGAGGTAATTGCATATGGTGATGTTAGTCTAGAAGAAGAGATTGCATTGCCTAAATTTAATTTGGAAAAAATCATAATTGAGCATATGGGTATATTACAAGAGGCCCTAGCAAAGAAGAAAAATAAAGAATTCCTTAGAAGGGAGCATAGGCAGAAGCAAGATTTGATTGATATCAAAGAGATTTTCGTTGATGCATTTAATCTACCAAATCCAGATGAAAACAAGCCCATCATTGAACAATTAACCAATATAATGGAAAGGGTTATGTATACAGACTTGGATACAAATGTGAAACTACTTGAATAGTTTGAAAGGAAGTTCTAAAATAAGGTAAATGAGAAGATATCAAGTGTTATTGCACTAACATAGGTGAATTAGCAACAAAGACAGAGAGTGTGAAGAAGGTACTAGAGAACATTTTCTCTTTGTAAACCAAATTGTGTAATCCTACACTCTTTACACAAGAAATAATGAGTCACATCTTGAGTTTAGAGAGCCACATATAGTCATTTGGCATTACTTGGCCCAAGTCTCTAGCTCAAGTGAGAAACACTTAAGGTGCCTCTTGAAATCCTAGAGTCATACAACATCTTTACAAGTAGATGAAGCCAACATTAGGGGTAAATTGGTCAACATCTAGTCAACACTAACTCCACACATGGAAATATTACAGAAGGATCTAGACTATACTAAAACTCTTATGAAGAAAAATCCTTATCTTTCTACATTGGAAGGCTTAGTCCACATTGTTACTAAGTTGGCGATCCAAATGAAGTTTGTAGAGGTAGCTTGTGATAGTTGGGATCCAACTCTAAAAATTATACTTGAGGTCCATAAATCATTTTTGGACAAATAAAATATTAGTATATAACACATTGACATAAGTGTCATAAAGAGGTAGTAAGAGTAATGGGGGAGCTAATGGGGGAGCCAATGGAGCAAGAAGAACAAAGAGGGAGAAAAACCCAAGGTGGAGTAAGTGAACAAAGCAACAAAAGACCAAAATATTAGCTCAAACAGAAACAAAGATAGAGTATTAGTTTATGCAAATCTACTCAACAAGAGAAAGATTTTGATGTAGACTACACAATTGAACTAAACAATCAACTTCGGGGGAGTTATGAAATTTTGAGGTATAACTGATAAGTCATGTGTTGCAAAATTTTGATATTTTGAAATTTTGTATAGAATCTGAATACATATATATGTTATGCTCATAAGGATAAGATGATTAATGCATTACCAAGTTTTTTTGACACTCATGTCAAAGGAAAAGATTGTTAATCTTAGATTGTTTTTGACAATTGAGTGTTTATACAGTTAAGTCATTTACTTAACTCATGCCAAACAAGTAACATATGCCAAGCACAAGATATAATTTAGAGCATGTCGAGTAAATAGTGAGAGTCAAGCCACTCATGTGCTAAGTTATTCAGTTGTCAAGTAGATAGTATGTGCCAAGTGATTTAGGTGTCAAGCAAGTAGTGCATGTTGAGTGACAACATTGAAGTTATAGTTAGTGTTGAGCACCAAGCACTTTAGATGCCAAGTAATATAGTTTTGACATAGTTGTTTGTATTGCTATCAACTACTATGTAAACTATTTTAAAGTCAACTTAAGGACTGATTTACAATCTCTTGTTGATAAGGACAAATATTAAGTGTAAATCCCTATGTATTATATGCATGCATCCAATTAGTAAAAGGGAAGGTTTAAGTGGCAATATGGGTGAATCATAGTTGTTGATTCATACCTAATCCTAATGCACCTAGATCTTCTTAACAAAGACAAACCCTAAATGTTCTACATGCAGAGAAGGAGAGTTTGTATGCATAAACATGACATTCATGGTGAACAAGGTATTATGATTTGAGTTTCATTGTAGAATAAATTAAAGGAGAATAAAGGAAAGGAAACAATGAACAATAGAGAGACGTTTGATCATAAAGGATCAAGTACACATTAGTATAGAGGTGATCTAACATCAAGCAATAGAGTGTTAGTCATAGGATCATTGCTAAGACATTCTAACATGTGAATTAGTTAAATATCTTAACATAGTAGTCCTAATAGGCTATATTGAAATCCTCTAACAAGGTATTTACTTAATTGTGAGTTAAAGTCCTTTAATCGGGAACACTTCTAATAGGGTGTTGAAATCCTTTAATAGGGTAAGAGCTAACAGTCTATGTAAACTTTTAATAGGTCAAACCTTTCATAGGGTAGATCATGTTTCATGATCAAAAATTTTAATTTTCATTAGATACATTTTATTATTGTAGTAGTGAAGATTTGTTGGTGTTATCCCCACCCTAGTTTTGCATTCTCATTGGAGGGTTTCTAGGTAATCATATCTTGTGTCATACATGTGTGAATGCTTATTAGTTTACATACTTAAGATGTATATGTTTTATATGGTATTTCAATTTACTTATTGAATTGTGAGATGGATGTATGGTGAATTTTTTTATAGGTAAAAGTTTGAAGTACTAATTCACCCCCCTCTCAGAGTTTACCTCTTCTTGTATCTTAGTATTCATAATCTGTTGTTTCTAGGTAGCCTTGTTCTCTAGCTCAAGTAAGGTGCATGGCATACCTTCATTGACATTTATAAATGTGTTGTAACATTTAGGTTCCTTTTTGCATTCACATTCATTCTTTTCATCATATTCATCAACTCTCACATTTTCACTTTCTACAACTTTGTTAGTTTTAGAATTGAAACACTTGTAATCTTTTCTCTTAGTGGAATATCCTAGGAATATGCCTTCATCACTTTTAGTATCAAGTTTTCCATTTTTATTGTCTTTTAGTATATAACATTTACTTCCCAAAACTATATAGTATTTCACATTAGGTGCATATCCATACCATAACTTAAAGGGTGTAACATTTATACCTTTTTTGACCTATGCTCACTTCAAAGTATAAAATTTTATAACTGCTCTCCAATATTTTGGTGATACACTATTCTCCATCATCAGTGTTCTAGTATAATCAATGATTTATATGCTCCTTCTTTCAAGTATTCCATTCTATTGAGGTGTCCCGGTTGCTAACATCTATCTCTTGTTTCTTCTATCATTGTAGAATATGTTGAATTCATTAGAGATAAACTCACCTCCTCTATCATATCTCAAGAATTTCATACTTTTACCTATTTCCTTTTCAACTCTTTCCAAATACAACTTAAACAATCGAAAAGCATTAGATTTTTCTTTTAGGAACATCACATTCATCATTCTAGTATAGTCATCAAAAAATTAAATGAAATATTTATCAACAAAATAGATTTACACTCCAATGGGTCCACAAAGGTTAGTATGATCTAATTCTAAAATATCATTATATGAGTAGGTGTTTCTCTTGAAACTAGACTTTGTCATTTTATCCAACAAACATTATTTACACATAACATTTCAAGTTTCCTCAATTTTGGTAATCATCTTACTCTTTTCATCTTACTAATGCTTACCAAATTATAACATGACATAACCTCTTATGCCAAAACCATATATCATCAAATTTTACAAAAAATCATGTCTCATTACATAAATCTAGATAGAACAAATCACCTCTTATTTGTTCTCCACTTCCAGTTAGTTTGCCAGTAGAATAAAATATCTTGGCATTCTTGTGATGGAACTCAAATCCATATCCTAATCTATTGAAGTGTGAAACACTCAATAAATTATAGTTAATATCTTCAACCCAATCAAAATTGTCACACCTAATCTTGTCACTCAATTTTATTGATCATTTTCCTTTCATAAGATGTAGTGCATCATTACCAAACTTAACACAACTACCTTTATATTATTCTACGGTTTCAAACTTACTTTTATTACTAGTCATGTGATATGAGAAGGCACTCTTAGTTGTCCATCTATCAAATTTACTCACATATGAATTTAATGGTGTTTTCTCATATACATCATAATCATCTCTCATAGCAACATAGAAAACTTCTTCATCATTACTATCAATTTCATTTTTAGTTTCTTCTTCAACAATATGAAAATATCTCTAACCGTTATGTTTGTAGTCCTTGTTTCTTCTATCGCTATCATTTCATATGCGTTGATACTTTTTTTCCCTTCTGTCATCCTTGTCTTCTCTATCAAGACACCTTGTATCAATATGAAAAACTTTGTTACATAAAAATAAAATTATAGGAAGTTTTCCTTCAAATTTCCCTTTGCTTCTTGGAAGTCTCCTAACCATTAATACTTCAAACTTATCGAGATCATCATCAGACATATCACTATAACTATTCACACACTTTCCTTTTCCTTTCTTATTAAGAACTAATTGAGATTTGGAAGCTAATTCAATAGTAGTAGGAGTAAAATTACCAAAATTTGACAATTCAAAAGAAGCAAGTCTACCAACTAATCCTTCTAAAGTCATATTGTTACAAGGAGTACATCTCAGTTCTTGTAATATAGAAATTGTAATAGTGTAAATAGGAAGTAGGGTTCTCAGTGCCTTGTCAATCATAGTTTAATTATCAATCTATCCATTGGATCCTCTTATAGCATTTACAACCTCTTTGGCTTATCCATAGTATTGTGAAATAGTTTCACATTCTATCATTCTCATCTCATCAAACTTGTCTGTCAAGCTTTCTGATTTACCTCTTAAAACATTTGTGTCTCCTCTATAGATAGTCTGCAATGTATCCAAAATTTACTTGGTAGTAATGCATTCCTTTATATCATCAAACTAAGTATAACTTAGGACCGATGCAATCTCCAACATTGCTTGATTGTGTTCTTTGTTTTTTTTCAACTATTGAGCTATCATAGGTCTTACTATCTCTATGTATGCATGTTCCACATAATATTTTGCTCCTTCTCCAATTCATGCTATATGCAACTTCATTAGACTCTACCATGCAAGGAATTTCTCCTTGTTTAGCATTGGCACTTCTTTTTTGTATATCTTGATCTTTGGCTTTAAGTACCTTCAAAATTTTCTTTACAAGCAACAATTTCTTTGATACCAATTGTTACAGTGATTTAGAATAATTGAGGGGGAGGGTGAATCAATTATCTTCAGGTCAAGATGTACCAATTAAACTTTTAATCACTTCTAATACTTTAGATCTAGTCATTAAGTAGTGCAGTCTCTCTAGAAAATAATCAGTAACATGAAAATTGCAGTCTACTATCCTAATAGTAAGAAACTTGCAAAATGTAAAACTTAAATAGTAAAAAATCTTAACTAACATCCACACAAATATGACACCAAGATTTAACTTAGAAACCTAGTTTGGGAAAAACCACCCATAACATGATACCTAACTTTCACTCTTCTAAAGTGAGCTTTGTGAGAAGCCAACCATGTTAAAGGTTACCATACACACTATTAGGTGTGACTATTGTAAAGGATTTAATCACCCTGTTAGGAGTGTCCTAGTTAGAGGGCTTTAGAAAATTCCATTAGAATGTCACCTTGATTAAAAGATTTCAAACAGATAAAATGGTTATAAAGTAACAAAAAGTTGATCTGATAAATACAACTCACTTTGAAAATGTAGATCAAAATGTAGCTCATATGTTAATCCAGTGACTAACAGGTCCATTATCATCTTTTTCCCTGATGCTCATGGCAATCCTTTAAGCAATCACACTTTGCCTATTCATAACTCTTCTCAGTCTCTTGCTTAAGTTCAATAGTCAATAGAATAAAAAAGAATCCCCTCCTCTATGATAACCCCTTGATTATACATCAAATAGAAAAATTTGATCTTTTGTCAGTTAAACATCATCATAGATCCTAGGGTTTGGTTAGATTCATCAAATCCTTTCACCATTTTGTTTCCTCCTTCCTCTCCTAGAAACTTCTCCAAATTTTCTTTGAATCCATGCATAGAAATAAAAAAACATGATTTATCATGCATTAAATGCTCTAGGTCATTCATCCATATCTTCAACACATTTTATATATTCCAAGAATTCAATTGTGTCAATTGGAAATCAAGATTTCTTCATAAATTGTCAAATGTTGACATTCAGTCATCAATGAATTACTCGATCAATATTAATTTTTTTTTTTATCACACTTTATGATACTTGGTCGACACTATATTCTGCTCAACTTATGCTATCACTCAGTCAACAGTAGCTCATGACTCATCATATACTTCTATTTCCTTAATCTTATGCTATTTTTCTAGGCCAAGCCTATGTATTTGGTCTTCCTTTGATCATTCATTCTAGGCTTCAATACAACTATCTTTCCAAGGACTAGTTGATCAAGTGCTTATTTTAGTTTCACATAACTCAATCGTTCCTCTAGGTCCTTTGTTATCTCTTCTACTGAAGTCCTCTTCTTCAATCATCTTGATATGGCACTCTACGCTGATAAATTATGTCTCACCAACAATGTTTTACATCAATGACAATATAACAGTTGTTGTAAGTGTAGTTCCATAAAGAACAAGTGATAATAATAACCTATCCTTGAAAATTGAAATTGAAGATAAGGTCCTAATTGTTGAAATATTTGTTGATCACGTAATCTTTGGCGGTAATGATTTTTTGTTCAAGTCATTGTTGAGAAGATGAGTAAAGAATTTGAGATGTCTATGTTTAGCGAGATTAAGTTCTTCATTGATTTATAGGTTCATAAAACAAAAGGAGGTGAATATGTCAGTCATTCTAAGTACATAAAGGAGATACAAAAAACATTTGTTCTAGATGAGACAAGACTAGTTGACACCAATATGTTGACTAGATGCAAATTATCTAATGAAGACAACATTGCTAAAGTGAATGAAACATAGTACATATTAATGATTAGAATTTTTCTGCATGTAGTACACAACTTGCCTAATATTTCTCATGGATTTGGTATAGTTGTAACATTCTTGGATAGTCCTAAGGAGACATATATGAGTTCAGTAAAGAGGATATTTATATATTTGAAATGCAAGAATATTATGGATTATTGGATAAGAATGTGGTTTTGAGCTAAGACTTTATAACATTGTTTATTGGGCATAAAATATTGATTGCAAAAAAGGTACAAGTGGTTTAGCTTTATTTTAAAGACAAACGTTGATTGCATGGTTATTAAAGAAACACAATTGTATTTCCTAGTCCACAGCTAAAGATGAGTATGTTGTTGATTCTATAAACTGTTCAAAAATTTTATAGATCAAGAAATTGTTGGAAGGTATTAAAGAGAAAGCCACTAAAATTTTTAGTATCTATTGTAACAATAAAAGTGCTATTAACATATTAAAGAACCATCACTACTTGAGCAAGCAAGTTCAAGAAAAACATGTTAGATTAGACTACATGAAATCAAAGGAGTAGATTGAAGATATATTCACAAATACATTACATAAGGATTATTTTGAGTATCTAAGAGCTAAATTAGGGATCCTTCCTTTATCCAAGATTCACTACGAAAGGATGCATGTTGCATCAATTAATAGATGATTAAAATATCTTTATGGAGTTGATGCAACAATTCACTCTTTAGGAACTATCCTAGAGTTCTGAAAATGATTTTAATGAAGTAGACGTAATAAGTACATAGAAGTTATAGCTACAATGTTTTATAAGATTCTTATTGAAGCTTATATTTACTATTGACATTTCGTTTAAAGGGGGAGTGAGTGGTAGTGAAAAGGAAACATGTTACAAAATAGAATGAAAAAATAGAAAGTGAATGAAATGTTGTATGGTCAAAGGGGCAGATATAAATAAAGAGAGAGTTGTATTGTTGATATTTCTAAACAAAGAAGTATATCCTAAGGGGGAGCATAATTTTGTAGACCGAGAAAAATTACTTGATGTGGAACAAAGAACCTAATGTAGAATAGAGAACATAGTTCAAAGATAATGAAACTATAGAGACCCTAAATGAAGTCAAATAACCAAAGATGTTATGGTATTTGATGATTTTTTTTTCATAATGTATTGATATAATATTTAATGTGTTTCAATCAATTCCAAAGGAGAAGATTATTAGACTCGACTTATAATGGTGTTAATGAATATAAAAGAGTCATATCAATTATTATGTTGCCATAAATGTCAAGCCTTAATTGGTTAGATATTACACTTATTTAGTAGAGTACCATATCATTTGATTAATGAAGAGGATTTGTAGAATGTATAATTATGAGTTGAGTATTGATATGGATTGTATTGAATAGGCACTTGAATGAGTTAGACTCTAACAATATAATGTTGGTTTGATTATTTAAATCTTTTGATTATGTATTGAGATCATCTATAAGAAAGATGGTTTGTTTAGTAAATGAAGAATCATAGTATTAACAAAAATACTAAAATTGTCACCAAGCACATGATAAATAAGTGAAGGATGTGTAGTGTATCCCAAGAGAAATAATGTTAACCATGTAAAATTAAAGGTTTAATCTGGGGCTAAAATTTGATGAAAATAAAGGTTTGAAGATAAGGATGAAGTTAGTTGTGAGATCTACATTAGGGGAAATTCAAAGAAGATATAATGAAGGACATTTGATGATTTAAATCAGAGCACAAAGTTAGAGATGAAGGCTAGATACCCTAGTATCTAGATTCAATGAATGTATGATGGATGACAATTAGACAGTTATGATTAAGTCAATAAACATGGAAGACTCTGGTGAAGAAGATAAAAAATTATTAAAGGGACGAATGCATTATTCATTATTTCTTATTAAGTGAAAGAAAAAGATTGATATTCAAAAGGATAACCAAGCAGAATTACATTCTAAAGATTAAGCAAGAGAAATTATAAGTTGATGTGTGAATCAATTAGTTATGTAGAAGGACGAAAAGGTAAGAAAGAGGCTAAAATGAGAAAAGAGCTTGAGAAATAAGAGATCTAAATAAAAAGGTAATAATACTCTCAATAGATCATGTCACTGGTGTTGGTCTAAATTTTCATAGGGTAGAAATCGTTTGCCTAGATATAGAAATTTCAGATTGTCTCCATAAATTTATAAATGGGTTTCTAGCTAAGTCATCCTTTTGTTAGCCTTTGAAAATTTTGTGATAACCCTACATTTCAGTCCATTCATAATTTTTCAAGCATGAAATGTTTGAATTTTCAAAAAAGATGAATATTCTATTTACTTTTATCCACCACACCCCCGAGCTACTTTTCCCATTAGATTCCCCAGCTATCTGATCTAATTAGATCAACCATTCTCGTTTCCTTGCTATGAAAACATGGGCACTCTTTATGTATAGCAAGGTAGCGAGTGCCAGAAAGTGTAAAATGGGACCATGAAATGAAACACGACAATCAGAGATTTGTTTTCTCACTGATCATTTAGTTGCAAACACCTGGCAAGTGTTGTCAGAATGAAAAAAAGGACCCAATGGAAGCAATCAAAAGTCGGCACTAGAATGATGATTTTTTTGATGTCTGGCTACCTCACTATCGAAAAAATTCTACATTCACCGTTAGTGAAGTAGTGAGGTGCCACAAACTCAAAGGCACGGTGGCATTGAAAATTATTAGTAACCATGATTTTTCCATGTAACATGATCAGTAATAACTGTTGTTGTCAGAAGCAGTTGGTAGGAGTAATAATGATTTGATGGGTCTTGGTATTTTATAGTGCTCAAATTTATTAAAATTGCTAGAGCTCACTACCTCGCTATCCAAAAATTCTAGCATCTCAACATTAGCGAAGTACCGAGGCACCGTAAAATCAATTGTCAGTGGGACTTCTAGTAACGTGGATGATGACTAGGACTGAAGTAAAGTCTTGTTGGGTGCCAGCAGTGTAGAATCTCCTATGTCATCAATACTCTGGACCCATGCCCCACTGATCAAGTGTACAGGAGATCCTGATCATCAGAGCAAAGTAAAATCAATAGTCCTCGCTATCTTGTTTTGGAAAGTTGCAAGTTGTTTAAGCTAAGCGACATAGCAAGTATGGGGCCCACCACCTTTTAGGAAACTTCGTGCAGTTTCTACACCTTTGATTTAATTTCAGATCAACGATCATCTCTGTCTCGCCATGAAGAGTTGCTAAGGAAATACATATAGCGAGATAGCAAAGGAGGGCCCATCACTGTCTTTCTAAGTAGTACAGTAACATATCATCTGCAAGATCAAGATAAGATCGATGGTCGTCGCTGCTTCACTATGGTAAGATGCTCGTTCTTTTATCTATAGTGAAGAAACAACTTGCTGACACATGTCCTCAGTCGCTAGTGGGTCCAAACAAAAGCACCATCAAGGAAAAAGCTATGTACGTGGGTAATTTTCATTGGTAATTTTCATTGGATTGATTGATCCATATACCATGATCGTAGGATTTTTAAAGATCGACGGTGTAGATTTAAACACAAAATATAGTGCCACTCTATGTATTAATTAGACATGAAAGCTTTGCATGTGAGGGAAAAATAGAGTACAATATAGAAGATTTCATCAGTTTCACTTTATGCGAGAAAATATTTTGAGCTATTCCTTAGCAGAAGCAATTACTAAAGAAAATCATGTTGAAGTTTGGCAAACTTGTGAAGTAGTTTGTTCACAGAAAAAATCTGCAGGAATATAGAGGAAAATGAGGACGAAATTCAAGTAAGTAAATCTATTGTAATCTCTGTTGGTGTTTCATTTCTACAAAGCATAATCAAAGATGCCTCCAAAGAAGGGATTTTCAGGTAAAGTAAATTATTTGGATAGAAATGTACATGATGACTTGCTTGAGTTGCTACATGAGTCTACTGTAGAAACAATGCAAGTTAAAATGTTGACATCATTAAACCCTAGATTGAGAATAGCTGATGGATTGTATGACAAGGGTAATTGGTTCCAAGATGCTCAAACATCACAAACTAGTTTAAGTTTGTTCAAGAAGTGGTTTGCAGAAAGGAAATTGTATGCCCCACATGCCAATATATGGAATTTTGGCCTAGGAAAGCTAGTTGTTCCCAATGTGTTTATGGATTATGACCTCCTTGAAGCCTTGGCGAATAATTATGATCAAGCCACTAGGGTAGTGAGAAGAGTAGATGGTGAAATTTTAATCACCATCAGTCCAAAAGATATTAGGGAAGTTTTCCATTTGGGACCTCTCACTAGATATCATGTGCCCATTGATTTGACAGAATTAGAAAAAGAATATATGTCAAAGAAGGATGTAGTTAGACAACATGCACTGAAGGCCCACATTGGCAAAATTGGAACCCTACTAGCAATAACATTCTCCTCTAAAGAACCTTTCAAGAAATAATGCTTCAATGCCAGGGCAGTAGAAATATATAGGACCCTGTGCAGAGTTTTTGGAGAGGATTAAGAAGACTTTATCTATGTGAGTTTTATGTATATGATAACTCAAATCTCCTCATTCGGTGTAAAAATAATTTTTTATTTTGCTTCCTACCTAGCTAATGAGATTCACAGTGGATTGGTGGGGATTGCAAAGGGCAAGGTGGAGAAGGTTTGGGGCCAATAATCCTTGTTAATGCATATGTTTCTATTTAAAGGTGTTACATACTTTGGTAATGAAATGGTTTTGAATAGAGAACAAGAGGGAGCAGCATTGCCAATTCAACTATGGAGTGCAAATATGACTGGGGAGGCAGAAAATGCTAGTTTTGTTAGATTTGACAGGCACTTTGTCTCCAAACTGAGATGCCTCATATTGAGTGACAATCCCAAAATTCCTAAGGCACTAATGCATCTTGTTAGGCCTATGGACAAACCCCATAGTCTGAAAATTTCACATAATTGGGTAGATATCATCCCTTATTCAGTTTCAACTATCATCAGAGTTTATGGATTCAAAGGGACACCCCATGTACTACCTTACCAAGTACCCTTAAAGGTAGGAGTGGAAGAATCCTTTTTGCACAAAAGGGGAACATGATGAATTTTTCCCACTTGCACAGTAGCCCACCAGTTTGTAATAACCAAGGAGGGGTGGGTCTTCCTCTACAAAGTTTTGGATTAGTATAAAATGGCAGTATTTCACTCTCATTTTTGTGATGCAGAAGATTCTTTAATTCTGCTCTTAGGAATAGAATCAAGCTTCATCCAGTTCAACATGAATTTCATTTCCTTGAAGATGTAATAAGGAATGATTACTCTTTGCAGGAGTAAGAAACAAAGAAAGAAAAATGAAGAGTCTATTCAAAAATTTTGGATTTCATTAATTGTTTTGATAAAGATTATAGCCCTCTTGGTAATGTTTTGACTACTACAGATGGAATAAATAATCGTATGAGTACATTCCATGAAATAATGGAGGTAATGAATGAGAAGAAGCAGTATTTCATTAATCCTTTTCCAGATAAAGCCAGGGAAATGATGAGAAGATTGGGTTTCACTCCCAATATAGGGGCAGGCCCACTGGTTATGCAAAGGAGGATAGGATATACTGTCATTCAGGATTAGAGGAACATTGTGAATAAAAGAAAATAGATAGTTGAATCTACTAGTATTTTTTTTGAAGAAAGGCCACCTGAATCCTCTCCTAAGAGAAGAAAGATAATGAGAGAAGAGCAACCACATGATTAAAGTGGGTATGTGCAGGATCATGGTGTACCAAACTATGGCCTTAAGTGGAATTGAAAAATAAAAAAATCAGGGTTATGTCAACTTGACACATAATTTTAAAAGTGGTTATGTCAAATGATAATATTTTTAAATATAATTTTAGATATAAAAGGTAGACTCATGCCTGGACGTGACATATTTTTGGCAATTTTTGTTCCAAATAAATAATTAATTATGAATTTTCTACTATACTATTTTCAGAATTAAAAAACTCCCGTGTCTGACCACCTTAACTAGTTCAAAAAAAATCAAAATTAAGTTTTTCTTTTTTTTCTTCTTATACTAGTTGAAGCATAGAATGTGACACATCTTTTGGATTTCACAAATCTTATACGGTTTGAAAGTTATAGCTATTTTTCAACTAGTATGTTAATCAACACTTTGTAGCTAACTCCATTAGAAAATAAGTAATAATTACTTACTGAACTCATAATTTGACAAAACTTACATTTATGAAAAGCTAAGAACATTCTTAAGAAACCCTTTTCATTACATCAAATTTTGGTTTAAAAAAAGTCGTCAGCTACATGCTTGAAGTAAAAAACACATAGAAACATGCCAAAAACACATTTTCGAGATGTTTTAAAGATGACCATATAAGGTTGGTATTGAAAGATATAGTAGGAATTATAAAGGTATTAATTATTTAAATTTAGTATCAGGATGGGCGAGAAAAAAGTGGGAATAGATTTTGAAATTCTTTGACGCCTTTCAGAACTACATATTTTTCAAATCGCCACTTTTTGGCACACCATGATCCTGCACATACCCAAGTTACTCATCTTCCAAAACCCCTATGAGAATTTAGGAGGAGTAGCTCACTAATGAGCAAATTGAACAAATTGGATCACAAGGGGGAGTCTTTGTTACCCAGGCAGAGATCGATGAAGGGAACCCCCAGGAGCCTCCTGTGCCATGTTTTGAGTTAACTATAGCAGATTTCAGGGGAAGGGAATTAGACCCTATTTTAGAACAAGCAAGTCATCAACTTTTGTCTGATGACAGTTTTTTAAAATCTAGGGCTTTCCATCAGTTTGCTTGGAGGGCAAACATGCACAATTTTGAGGAAAGATATAAAAATATGAAAGCAAAGCATCTAGAAATGGATGAAGCCTCCATTCAGGATCAAATAAAGGAACAAATGATACAAGCATTCCAGAATATAACCCCTGAAGAGGGGAGACAAATGGTAAAGGCTAAAAATATTTTACTATTGCCTAATTGGGACATTGCTGATGCCTTTATTTTTAATTCTATGTCAAATAATTTGGGATTGCAAGATCTAGATAAAAGGGAATTCTTTGGAACTATATTCAATAATGACCAAGCTGCTCTTGTTATGTGGTCATTAAGAAGAGGATCTAGGGCTACTCCATCACAACCTGATGATTCAGGACTAACATGGAGTATCACTATGAGGAGAGTTGTTGATACTTCACATGTACAGGCAGCCCACATGAATGTGGATTATTCTCAATTTGCCCTGGCTACTGCAGAAAGGGAAGAAAAGGAAATGACTGAGCTATAGAGCAAGTATGAAACAGTGGTGGATGCCTACAATAAAGAGGTAAAAAAGAGTATTGAGCTTGAGAGAAAGCTATTGGGAAGATCCACTAGGCAAGGAATAACATACCCTCACCCCCCAGTTGAACCCTTCAAATCCACCCCCCTCATAGAAATACCAGATACACCCCAAAAGCCACAATACTACACTACTAAGGATTTTGAAGAAGAAAAAGGAAAATTGTGGGCCTTACATGTAGAATTGGAATCCAAATATGAAAATAAATTAAGAAAAGCTCTCACATATTTTGGGGAAAAAGTTGAATGGCCGCTAATTTATGATCAGTTGGCCAGGATGATTAGTATCTAGGAGGATTTGAAAGCTAATGATAAGGCTCTAATGCCTATTGTGAATAAATGGGTAAGAAGGGAGAAAGAAATAACATTTTTGTGTTTCTCTGTTATAGATGATTCTTTTGATCAAATTGAAAAAATATTTGATATTGTTTTTGATCTTGCTAACTTTGATAATAAAAGGATTCATTTACAAAAAATAGTAGTAGGCTACTTGAAAAGGTACAAGAGCCAAAAATTTAATTTGTTTCCTCATGCCCTAGATAAAAAGGATAATTTGAAAAGAAAAGATGAATGGGAAAAGGAACTTGATGATTTATTCTATTTAAGAATGAATCAAGTCATTAATGAATCAGGGCATGCATGGTGTGCTACCACAATAGAAGAAATGGTGAAGGCCCAAATATTCTTTGATTTTTTAAAACAAGAATTTGTAACCATTAATAATGAAGCTGAATATGTGCTGAAAAGACAGAGGGATATTTTGCAATTCAATTGGCCAGATGATACATTATTTGACAAGTGGATGGCAGAATGGCTCCTGGTGAACAATTTAATGAAGATGAAACTGACAGCGATGAGGTGCAAGGTGAAGAAATCCAAATCATTGACACTATCACTATGCAAGCCCAAATAGAAGAAGAAGAAGAAAATAAAAAATCCCCTTCAGTTGCAGGCCCGAGCCGACAGGATGCTAACATGACTGAAAAGTGAAAAAGGTAGATGTTGTTCCTACCATATAGGCTAAAGGCGGTCAAGACCCACAGGTGGAGGCTGGCATGCCATCATCAGAACAAACTTCATCATTGGTTAATTTGGCTATTGCATATGAAGAAGGATTAGAATAGTAGCCAACTCAACAACATTAAAGCATGTGACAGAAGTTGACCCACCAAAAGAATGTTTCAACTTAAACATCTTCTGTTACCAACATTTTTGTCATTTTGTGACAGGTGTATGTAAATATTCCTTGTAAGAGACACCTGTCATTGTCTCTTAGCTTGAAGCTTGTTGCATCTCACACTATATAAGTGAGATTCTAGGGCTAGAGAAAGGGTCCAAATTTTATTTGTCTAAGTGATACTAAATCTGTTTTTGGTCCATTATTTTGAGCAAATTCATGGTATATTTTCTCTATCAAATCTTGAGAATACATGAATATAGAACGATATGTGTTTCTTTTGAAGGTCATTTTGAGTCTACTATAAATTGTATACAATTTTCAAGGAAAATGAATACAAATTATGAACTGTCCCCATATTAGTTCTTTCTAAATCTTATCTCCTTTTAATTACTTGGTTATCTTGATATTGTATAAGTAAAGGCTTGTGCAATTGAATGCAATCCAGTTAGGTTGTTTATTTGTTTATCATTGCTGTTAATTTAATGGATTAAGTAAGAGCTTTGGTGAATGTGATAAGGTTACTGTAGTAGTGGAAAGGGTTTTGAATGATAAATTCTGATAAAAATTGCTGATAAAATTTGTTGTAAGGCAACAAATTAGATCTAAGAATTTGCTATAGATGTAATGAACCGTACCAATAGGCCACTAAACTAACCCTAGATTTAACACACTGCTAAAATATATTGCTGAAATAAGAGAAATAATAGTGCCAATGTATTTATTCAATGAATACAAAATGTTTTTACAAATGATATGGAAAATTTGAGCACCAAAACATTATGACATAGCACATTACAGAGAAACCCTAACTGGCAGTATACAATTGAGAACTTGTTGCAACTATAGATTGAAAAGAAGAACCTAGATTGATCAAATACTGGAGACTGACTGCTGAAGATGATATGGTGAAAGTGCAACTCCAACTGAAACTCCAAATCAACAGTAAAGCACAAATGAAAGGACTAAAATATCCTTCCCATAGCTGCAATAATTCATGTGATCTCTCACACCCTCAAAATTGCGTACCAATTGAGAGTTTTTGTTCTCAATGGTCAATTGTGACTATTTGCAGAAACCCTAGGCTCCACAATGCACATAAGAAAAAATCAATAATAAGTCTCGATGATAGGCAATGAGCCCTCAATGCCTATTTATTCTTTTTTCTTTGATAGGTCGGCCTCCCTTTTTAATTTTTCCTCCACTTCTTCCAAAAACCTCTAGAAGCTTTTTTTATTTAATTTATAAAAATACCTTGTAATATATATTTTTCAATTGATAACATTATAATTAATTCCTCCCAAAAAAATTTTAAATAATGGGACATTACAGGTCTGTCCCTCCTAAAATTTCTTGGCCTCAAGAAATCTTAATGTTGGATGCTGCAAAATAACTTCTCCCTCCCAAGTAGCATCTTCAATAGGTAAATCTTTCCACTTAACTAGATACTCTTTGATTAATCTCCTGCGAAGCTGCTTCTCTCTACTATCCAGAATGAATTCTGGCACTAAGATCAATTTCTCTTCATCATTTAAGGGAGGTAGTACTAGAAAAGGCATCACATTCTGACCCAATGCCTTTTTGAGGTGTGATACATGAAACACATTGTGCACTCGACTATCTGTAGGATGCTCCAACTCATAAGCCACCTCACCAACTCATTTGATGATCTTGAATGGTCCATAATAGCGTGGCTTGAGTTTCTCTGTACCACTCTTCTTGAGAGTGGACTGCTTATATGGCTGCAACATGAGGTAAACCATATCATTTACCTCAAAACTGCACTCAGTCCTCTTCTTGTCTGCATACTATTTTTGCTAGTTCTGAGCTCTAGCAATGTTGTTTTTGAGAGTAGCAACTATATCCTTACTTTCCTATAATAGTTCATCTGCATGAGGTACTCGACTATTTCCCAACAACAAATCTAAGAAACTAGGTGCCTCATAATCATAAAGTGCCATGAAGGGTGTTATTGTATAGTCATATGATATGTAGTATTGTAACAATACTCACAGAGATATATCCATCTGACCCAAGCTCACTGTTGATCTGCCACATAATTCCTCAAATACCCTTCCACCCATTTGTTTACAATCTCTGTTTGACCATCAGTCTATGGGTGATAACTAGTACTAGGTGTAAGCTCAGTGCCAGACAACCAAAATATCTCTTGCCAAAAGTGACTCATGAAGCGGTTGTCCCCGTCACTCACAATGCTCTGAGGTAACCTGTGTAATCTAAAAATCTCCTTGAAGAAGACCTTTGCCACCTGAGTTGTTGAGTATGTAGTAGTGATAGGGAAGAAGTGAGCATATTTTGTCAGCCTATCCACCACCACATAGATACAATCATGCCCCTGGGCCCTAGGCAAGCCCATAATAAAATCCATAGAGATGCACTCCCACTTCTTGTCAGGAATAGGAAGTGGTTGTAGGAGCCCTGCTGGATAAGTTTGCTCTTGTTTGTTCTACTGAAAAATATGATACTCACGCACATACTGCAAAACATCAGCCTTAAGTCCCTTCCAAGTGAATCATTCTCGTACTAACCAGTAAGTCTTGAAATACCTAGGATGGCCTGCTGTAGGTGAATTATAGAATGCTCTCAAAATCAACTACTTCACTTTCTATCCTAGGACTAAGTAAATCCTATTCTTGTAAATGATCCAATCATCATATGAGAGTGTATCTAGTGTCGATTTTTGTCCCCTCCACTATAGAAGAGGCCCATGTGTCTTTGGCATATTCTGCTACAATCAAGTGTCACCAATCCTCTGATATCTGAATCATAGAAATGAAGTGTGGCCTATGGGATAAAGCATCTGCTACAATATTCTATGTCCCCTTAACATATGTGATATCAAAATCATATGCCTATAACTTACTCACCCACTTTTGCTAACGATCATTTAGGTCCCGCTGTCCCAAAAAGTGCTTCAAACTATTATGATTAGTTTTAATACAAAATTTTCTGCCCACAAGATACTGTCTGAATTTGGCCAAGGCATGCATGGTGGCCAACATCTCCTTATCATATATGCTGAATGATCTCTCGGCCCCTCTGAGTTTCCTACTCTCATAAGATATAGGATGCTTGTCCTGCATGAGTACAACACCAACTCCCTCTCCAGAAGCATCACATTGAAGCTCAAATGGCTTCATGAAATCAAGGAATGCTGATACTGGGCATGTAGTCATTATCTCCTTGAACTGCATAAAACACTCCTATGCCTCCTGAGTCCACACAAATGCCCCTTTCTTCAGCAAATCTGTCATGGGCGTTGCATGTCATGAGTAGCCACTAACAAACTTGCGATAGAATCCACATAGACCAAGGAACCCTCTTAACTATGTAAGGTTCTTTGGTGGTGGCCAATCAACAATAGCACGGATCTTTTCAAGATCCATTCACACTCCTTCTGCACTAATGATGTGTCCAAGATACAACAATTTTTTCATCCCCAAATCACATTTGGACTCCTTGGCATACAAGGACTTGCTCTGTAAAATGCTTAATACTGTCTCCAAGGGCTCTAAATGTTCCTGCCATGTCCTGCTATAGATCAAAATATCATCAAAGAACACTAGCATGAATTTCCTCAACTGATGGTGGAAGACCTTGTTCATAGTGGACTGAAAAGTGGCAAGTGCATTAGTCAAACCAAAAGGCATGACTACAAACTCAAAATGACCGTAATGACATCTAAAAGCAGTTGTTTCAATATCCTGCTCTCGAAGTCTGATATGGTGATAGCTTGATCTCAAATCAATTTTTGTGAAATAAAAAGCCCCATGCAATTCATCTATCAACTCATCGATGTGTGGGATGGGATAGTTGTTCTTTATAGTTCTCTTATTCAACACCCTATAATCAACACACATTCATAGAGTTCCATCCTTCTTTTTTACCAAAACAATAGAAGATGCAAAAGGTCACTTACTTGGTATGATGTGTCCCATTGCTAGCAACTCGTTGATGGTCCTCTCGATCTCATCTTTGAGTCATTTTGGGTGCCGGTATGGTGTGATCATGATAGGCTTAGCACCTTCCTCCAACTCAATAATGTGCTCAATACCTCTGTCTGGTTGCCTGCCTGGTGGAATCTCACTGAATACCTTCCCATACTTGATTCTCAATTTTTGAATATCTAGATGATATTCAGTCTTATGTTGCTTCCCCTAGGTAGGCATCAAGGCACATATTGTTGCCCATTCTATATTATTATTCCTAGCTAATCTCTCCAACTGCCTAAATGAGATAGTCCTAACATCACCATTACAGATAGCCTTCAACACATGAGTCCTGCCATCCACCACGAATCATATCTCCATATTATCCAAACTTAGGGTAAGCTCCTTCAAATAATGTAGCCATTGCATCCCAAGTACTATGTCCATGTCACCCATGTTGACCACATGATATTCTGCCTTAAACTCATAGTTGTTTAGGCACAAAGGTAGATCTCGGACCATCCTATCACGATGAAGAGTATATTCATCAGCTACCTTAACTCTTAGTCCCTTGAACTCCTTAGTAATGAGTCCATACCTCTCCAAAAATCGTGCATCAATGAAATTATGTGTGGCACCTGTATCCAACAGAGTAATAATCTTTTGTCCTGCCAAGACTCCTCGAAATTTGAAAGATCCCTCTCTTTGAATACTAGAAAGATGTGCCTCCTATAAATGTATCTCTGGAGCCTCTTTTTTCATAGCACTATCTACCTCTTGTTCACCCTCTACCTCATCAGGATCCTCATCATGGTGCTTTGAGATGTCTGAATCTGAACCTTCATAATAAGTCCACATCACCCGGTTAGCCTTCCCCTTAGGCTTCATAGGACAATCATGACCAAACTCATAGGGACCTTTGCAAAAGAAGCATAGCTTCTTCCTACGCAAGTCATTAAGTGTTTCCTTATCCCAAGGTGCAGCTAGCTTGTCTTTTGAGTCACTAACCTTCTCTTTACCCTTGCTGAATTCCCCTTTGTTATCTCTAAATGATGAAGAACCCTTTGAACTAAACCGCTTTTCGGGAGCTGCAAGTTCCATACTGCGGGCTCTCTTCATGGATTCTTGTAATGTAGGAGGATCAAAGGCCTTTACCCACCCTTTGAGTGGTTTAGTTAATCCCTCTGTGAATAAAATGACTAGCCTCCTTTCTAAAATGATAGACACCATCACTGTAAGCTTTTGGAAGTCATTGATAAATTATTCTAAGCCTCCTGACTGTCTCAACTGGGCTAACTCTCGAAAATAAACTTCAGGAATTTTTTTATCAAACCTTTCTATCAATCTATCCACAAACTCCTAATAAGTGGTTACCTGAATATGTTGCAATATGATCATGCCATGTGTCAACCAATCATGTGCTGCCCCATCTAAGTGTAAAGTTGCATACTTGAGTGCTTCAATTTCTGTCATAGTCTTCAGAGATAGGAAAGTATCCACCTTATGAATCCAAGCACGAGCAGTCATTTTTCCATTGCCATCAAATGTGGGTAATACCAACTTGTTGGTGACCTATTGCAACTCACCGTGTTTATCTACTTGCTTCTGCCTGGCAGCTCTATAGTTCAGGTACCTGTCAAATGTCCATCCATCCTGTACATATTCTGGTAATGAATCCCACTCATTCCTTGCTTGTCGAAGTTCATCTTCAATATCTGTTACCATAGCATTACATGTTCGTGCTAGAGTTTCTTCTCTAAATGTAGGACGTGTGGGTCTATCAGCTATTCCAGACCATGTCTTATGTTGTGATCCTGCTATGCTTCTATCATCCTAATCATGATTATTTCTCCTATTTTCCCCAATCAAATGTTGCATCATAACCATCATTGCCTATGTACTTGCCTCTATTGACTATAGAAGCCTCTCCTATTGTTGTAAAGTCTCATCATCTCGCACACTTTTGGGTGGGCTTGGAGAATGTCTCTCAGCCATATTCTTAGTTATGCTAGTTCCTTTGTAAACTAAATTAAAATGTGGCTGGGTAACCCTATCAGGTTGGCAGAAAACTGCTCTGATACCACTGTAATTACCTGTACCAATAGGCCACTAAACTAACCCTAGATTTAACACATTGCTAAAATATATTGCTGAAATAAAAGAAATAATAGTGCCAATATATTCATTCAATGAAAACCAAATGTTTTTACAAATGATATGGAAAATTTCAGCACCAAAACATTATGACATAGCACCTTACAGAGAAACCCTAACTGGCTGTATACAATTGAGAACTTGTTGCAAGTACAGATTGAAAAGAAGAACCTGGATTAATCAAATACTGGATACTAACTGCTGAAGATGATATGGTGAAAGTGCAACTCCAACTAAAACTCCAAATCAGCAATTAAGCACAAATGAAAGGACTGAAATATCCTTCCCACAGCTGCAATAATTCAGCTGATCTCTCACAGCCTCAAAATTGTGTACCAATTGAGAGTTTTCATTCTCAATGGCCAATTGTGACTATTTGCAGAAACCCTAGGCTCCTCAACGCACATAAGTAAAAATCAATAATAAGTCTAGATGATAGGCAATGAGCCCTCAATGGCTATTTATTCTTTTTTCTTTGATAGGTCGGCCTCCCTTTTTAATTTTTCCTTCGCTTCTTCCAGCAATCTCTAGAAGCTTTTTTTATTTAATTTATAAAGTTACCTTGTAATATATATTTTTTAATTGATAACCTTATAATTAATTCCTCCCAATTTTTTTTTAAAAATGGGACATTACAATAGATTCTGAACCCCAATGGTTTAGGCACTGATCAAATTTGATCCAGGTGAAAGAGAAAAGTATCACAAATGGTTGTCAAAATGTAGCATCAAATCAATTTTTACTTTTATTTCTTGAAGATTTTCAAAGTTGGCCTGTACTTGTTTGCATGGAATGTTTTAGCTTTAGTTAGCCATTATTGTTGAGAACATTTGCAAACCTATAGAAGATTTTTGGCCATATCTGTTATATGGGATGTGTTTATCAAATTATCAAGAATTGTACATGTATTGGATAATTTGAGATGAGAATCAGAATGAAACTAAAATAATTCTCATACAATTTTCCTAGTCTTGTATCATGCCTAGGTATACCCACCCTGGTTTTTCAGAGACAAAAGAGTAGAAAACCACCGTTGTTTTTGTAGAAGTTGGGACCAAATGGTTTGCACATACAATTGATAATAAGAATTGGCTAGTCTTTAGATTGTGTGAGTATTGTCATCTTAGTATTAAGCATTTTGTTGCATAGTGTTTTTAAAACACCAACAAAATGGTGACTCTGCTGGGGCATTGTCCAACACATCTATGAAAAGTACTGTAGTTTCTTCTATCTTGTTGTGTATGTGTGTGTCATGTTATCTAAGTTTTTCCCATGGTTATAATGGAATATTTAGTGAAAAACCTTGAGAATTTAAAGAAAGACTAGCCCAAGTACCATAGCTACGCACTAACGTATCTAGCCTATCCATGTGTCTTATCTAACAAGCAAGAGTTGGAGTCTTATGATCCCAGTGATTGGTTAATTTAAATCCAATTTTTCTAGTTCTATTTGTGTGTTTTTCCTTTGAGTTAGAAGTAATTGTCATTATGTATTTTCCCAAGGATAGGGTGGCAACTCAGAAAAGGGTTTGAAGCTAGTGCTTATTTTAACTAAAGGTGAATATGGCGGACAAGAGAAAGAACACAAGAGCTTATATGAGAGCCAGTCCTGATGTACCAATGTATACTGATTTACCTCAAGGTGGTAAGAAGAACCAAAATAAGAAAAGGACAGATCCAAATCCCACCTAGAAGCCCAGAGGTAATGCATCTATCAATTCCTAGTATCAACCAATATTGGGGAGAGAGTCTTCTTCACTCAGTTCTGAATCTGAAACTACGAGACTCTTAGGAGGCATTTTTAGTACCCCATTACCAAATAAGAGAGTTTTTTAGGAAAAAGATGTGTCGATGATAGGAATTGCTTCATCAAGGTTAGATCCTGTAGCAGACATGAACTATAGGCTAGGATTTAGGAGTTCATTTGATGATCCTTTTAATCACAAGAAAGCCCCATATTTGGAGCCCAATTTTATAGATCTGGATGATCCTACTAATTCAAAGGATACTTCTGCAGATCCTAAAGAAGTGCATTCTGAGATAGGAGTTCTAAAAAAATGGATTGTTGAAGAAGAAGCTAAACACATTCATCTTGAAAAGGAGCAAGCCACCTTGGATGCCATAATAGAAAGGGATACTCTCCCGAGAAGGATGGTTGCCTTAAAGGAGTAGAATAAAAAGTTAGAAGAAAATACCACAACTCTCCATACTGATGTATTTGGAGATGTAGATAGTCTAAGAGCTAAAGTTCAAGAACAAGAAAAATGCCTAAATCAAAGGCAAGAACCAGTTATTACTCAAGTCCAAGCCTATAAACCTATTCAAGTGGACCCCATAGAACTCACTGCAAAAGCTCCAGATAAAGGGAAAGGTAAAGCTATAGGAATCCAAATAAATGAACCTCAAGCTCTTCCAAACAAACCCATACAACCCTCCATGTCAAAATTAGATCTAGATCTCGAGAATGCTAGAAAGGAGAAGGAAGATCTTGCAAAAGAACTTGAGAAGGTTGAGAATGAAGCTCAAGCCGTAGAAACTAAGAGAAAAATCCAATTCATAAAATCTAATTCTACATTGGCTTCACGTCCAAATTTTTCTATCCCATCTGCAACTCCTGCACCAGCTAGTGGTCCAATAATCTCAACTCAGGGAATATCCCAATCTGCCCCTACCTCATCTTCCACCATTAGCACCCAAGTCCCCTTTGTCCAACCTCAATAGTCCCAAGCTGCTCCTCTAAACCAAGCTAACATAGCAAGTACCTCAAATGTTCCTAGTTTCTAGAAGAAACCTGTATATCTAGAAAAGTATAGACAAATATCATTTGCTGGTATTCTTGGTGTTCCACACCCCATATCGTTTGATTTAAGAGACAAAGTGGTTAAGTTCTCTAGGAATAATGTTGTTACTAGTGAAGAACATTTGAAAATGTTCATTGATATGTTAAATGATTATGAAGTTGAAAATGAAGATATGGTAATGAAATTGCTTTTGCATTCATTAATTGAGGATGCAAGAGATTGGTTTAGGAGGTTGCCTGATGATAGTATCACCTTGTGGAGTGACGTGGAGAAATTGTTCAAAGAGCAATATGGAGACAATAGTAAGGCAAGATTCATGTTGATTGAATTAAATACATCAAGAAAAACCCAAATGAGTCTACATTTGACTTCAATGTAAGATTCTAGAAAGGTATGTACAGACTATTTCAAGTTATGAGGTTAAATGAGGATGTTTGTCTCACAACATCTTTCAATGCTTTCGATAGCAAAATGGCTTATCAATTGAGGGATAAGCATCCCAAAAATTTAAGGGATGCCTATAAAATTGTAGTAAATATAGAGAATAATAGGAAGGCATCTAGAAAATTGGGTAGGAGGGATGATCCAAAGCTTTTTAATCCCAAGAACAATAACAAGAGGGAGGGTGATAAAACTCCTATACGAAAGAATCTAGAAGAACTTACTACAAGCCAAGTTTTGGAATTATTGAAGATGAATCCCACTAGTTTCAATAAGTGAAATGTTACTGAGAGAACTCCTACGAATAATAGCAATTTCAATAGGCAATCTAGAATGCAAAATTACCCTTACACCACCTAGTGGAAAGATGGTAAGCCACTCCCCAACCAGACACAAAATGTGAAGGATAAGGGTACCCCAAGTCAACTGCAAAAGAATACTGTAAATATGAATGATGATATACCATGGTGCATTGTATGTCAACCACCTCATTTTGCTGATTTTTGTGTTGTTGCTCAATCATTTGCCCAAGATCAAGGTGTGCAGCCTAAAGAAGGAAGTGAAGAGAAAAGCCATGATGATATAAGTTGCAATATGGTGAGCATGTGTGATGACTTAATAGATTTTGATTCTGAGGAACCTTAAAAGGATGTTACCAGTCAAAGAATTGCTTATCATTTACATCATCAGCAAGTGCTTTCAAATGATGAAGGTTATGATACAGATAAGGTATGTGTTACATCTTTTGATGTAGGTCACACAAGCTTAAGAATGCCCTCCAAAGAGCAGATTGACAGAATCACAGCAGAAATGATTTCCCAAGTCCATAGTAACTACAATTTGAGAAATAGAACAATAAATAATGATGCAAGAAAGCCATCCAGTGTATTCATCAAAGATATCACCCATAAGATGAATGATCAAAATAAGAAGGTCAATGTAGATGTGCCTAAGATCAATGACAACAAGGGTAAGAAGTGGGAACCAAAAAAGAAGGTTCATTTTCAAATAAATGGAACAACAAAAGCAATTGTGCAACCAAAGAAATTAGAACCTGATACTATCAAGCAAACAATGGTGCCTACTATTCAAAAGACTTCAACATCAGGTACTCTTGTAAAACCCACTATTGTTGAACCTCTTGATATGATATCTATGTTGTCCCAAATAACTGTAAAAGTACCTTTTTCTGAACTTCTTAGAATTGAAGAACATAAGAGCAAGGCTCTATCATGGTTGGGAGGGATAGGAAACAATAATATTTTTGTAGAACAAAATGTTGCCCAAAAAACCCCATTAGTAGTAGAGGAAAGTGGTATCATATCCCAGATTCTCCAGATGTTTTTAGATGATTCCTCAGTGCCATTAATAGAAGATATTGACCTATTTTTCCTCAGTCTGATCATAAAAGGGAAAACCCTAAAAAATTGTATGATAGACTCAAGGGCTTCTAACACCATAATGCCTTTCAAAGTAAGCAGGGTAGATGTAGAGGAATGGATGCTAAGGAAGTTCTAGTCATAGGCACTATAAATGCTTTACCATTTAAGTTAGCTACATATCCTGAAGTTGAGTTAACCATGTCTATCCTTGTAGTGGATATACCTCCACATTATGGAATGTTACTCTCCAAAAAATGGAGTGCTGCCATGGGCGGAAGCCTGCAATGTGACTTGACCTATGCTACTTTCCACATAGGGGATAAAGCAGTCAAGGTAAATAGAAAGCCTAGGGTCAGTCACATTTTAGGGGAAGAAATTGATAGAGACTCCACTTGTTTCTTAGATACTGGTGTAAATGCCTTCAGAGTTGAATTGATTATTCAAGAAGTTGAAAATTTGCCTGCTATCATTGAACATGAAGTTGAATGTTGTACAAATTCACCAGTATTATGGACAATGTTTTCTGATGGGGCAAGTTCAAAAGAAGGTTCTGGGGCAGGGGTAGCTTTTGTATCCCTTGAGAAAAATACTTTTAGATATTCATTCACTTTGAAGTTTTCTTGCACAAATAATATTGCAGAATATGAAGCTTTATTGCTAGGATTGAAAGTTGCCTCACATCATGGGACTAAGAAATTACATGTCATAGCTGATTCTGAATTAGTTATCTCCCAAATAAAATAAACTTATGCATCCAAGAATAGGAGATTAAAATAGTATAGAAATGTAGTTTGGGATCAAATATAATCTTTTGATGCATTTGGTATCTCATGGAGAGATAGGACTCAAAATAAGATGGCTGATTTGTTAGCAAATGTAGCAATCAGGCCTAAGGAGATATCATTTGTAGGGATATCTCAAATTGAGGTACAAAATAGACCTTCCATACTTGATAACATTGAAAATTAGCAAGTCTTCAAAGATGACAAAGACATTATAAACTTTTTGTTAAATGAAGACAAGTACCATGGTTAGGAAATGGATTGCAGTGATTTAATTGAAACCATAGACGATAGGGAAACCATTTTTGGCCAAGAAATTATGCAATTGAAAACCAATAAGGTGCCTCAAGGGTTAGTGGTTTTGGAAAGTGTTTTTGATAACTAGGATAGAGTGAAACCCGGAGTAAAGGACCCTAAGCCTCAAGAATTAGAAGAGATAAAATTGGGTACTAGTGAAGCTCCCAAAAAAGTTTATATTGGCCAAAACCTACATGCTAAAATCAGAAAACATTGATTGACTTGCTTAGGAAGTATAGACATGTTTTTGCATGGTCATATGATGACCTTAAGTCTTATAGGGAAGATTTGTTCTAGCATTTCATACCATTAAAAGATGATGTAAAACCTTTCAGACAAAAACAAAGACTAGTAAACCCTACCCTAGCTCCCAAAATGCAAGAAGAGTTGATGAAACTAAGGGATGGGGGAATAATCAATCCAATTAGGCATTCCACCTGGGTTTCAAATTTGGTACCTGTCAGAAAGAAGAATGGAGATATGAGATTATGTGTGGATTTTAGGAATTTGAACATTGCATCTTTGAAGGACAATTATGGATTACCCAATATGGAAGCCATGTTGTAGGAAGTGACTGGGTCTGAGCTAATGTCAATGTTTCAAAAGAGCCATCGATGTGGCATTTCATGATTATATTGAAAAATTTATGGTTGTATACCAGGATGATCTTACAACATATTCTAAGAAGGCTGAGGATCACTATAGGCATTTGGAGAAAATCTTTATCAAAGCTCTGGACTATGGAGTATCCTTGAATGCAAAGAAATGCACGTTTGGGGTGACAAAAGGAAAACTATTTGGACATATAGTGTCCAAGATGGGGTGAAAATAGACCTTGAGAGAATAGCAACTATTGATAAAGTCCCCAAGCCAAAGAATGTAAAAGGAATTCAATCCTTCTTTAGCAAAGTTAATTTTCTTAGAAGGTTTGTTACCAATTTCGCTAAAATCAGTAGACCTATCTCAAAGATGCTCAAGAAGGGAGCTGATATAGATTGGAATGGTGAGCCTTCACAAGCATTCCAAGATAATAAAATTGCAATAAAAAATGCTCCAGTACTGAGAACTCCAGATTATTCAAAACCCATGTATATTTTTTCTTTTGCATCCTTCCACATTGTAGCTACAGTCTTGTTGCAGAAAAATGAAGAAGGATATGAACAACCCATTGTCTTTTTCAGTAAGTCACTACAGCCTCCTGAATTGAAATATGAGATAAATGAAAAATAAGCATATGCTTTAGTAAAGGTTGTAAAGGCTTTTAGATTCTACCTAGAAGGTGCTACTGTCCTTGCTTTTGTACCTAGTGCTGTAGTGAAAGATATATTTTCTCAACAAGAAGTATCAGGCATAAGGTGTAGATGGATCAATAGGATCCAAGAATTTAATATTGAAATGTAGATAACTAAGTTAGTAAGAGGACAAGGTTTGGCTAAACTCATGGCTGAACCTAATTTAGATTCCAATCAGATAAATGTGGTAGTTGATGACCTCAGACCTGACTTATGTGATATGGATTATTGTGATTGGTACACCAATGTCATATATTACTTACAACACCTAGAAGATCCTCCCCATTTGCCTAAAAATAAAAAGAGGAGTACTAAATTAAAAGCCATCAGATACATAATTGTCCAAGGTAGTTTGTGGTGGAGAAATTTTAAAGGAAGTGCTACTAAAGTGTATTCATCAAGAAAAGGCAAGAGAAGTCTTGAATGAAATGCATGCTGGAGTGTGTGTAGGACACTATATGGCCAAAACCACTGCACATAAAGTGATGAGGGTTGGATTTTGGTGGCCTCCCTTTTTAAGGATGCTCTAATTATGATTAGGAAATGTGACCCTTGTCAGAGGTCTGCTGGAAAATTGAGGTTCTCAGGTAATATTGCATTGAAGCTAGTAGAGGTTCAAGCACCCTTTCAATAGTGGGGTATGGATTTCATAGGAGAGATTTCTCTGAATTATAGCACTGGCTATTCTTGGATTCTAGTGGCTATTGAATACTTTACAAAGTGGGTAGAGGCTATTCCCACAAGAAATGCAACAAGTAAAGTTGTCAATAATTTCCTACTAAATAATATTATCTCCAGATTTGGCTGCCCTCAGAGAATTGTAATAGACAATGCGATGTGCTTCAAGTCTAAGGAGTTCATTAAATTTTGTAATAAATATGGAATAACAAGGTCATCATCTTCTCCTTATCATCCACAAGGAAATGGATAAGCTGAATCCACAAATAAGAGCCTGTTAAAGGTTATTAAGAGGACCTTGGATGATAACAAGAAAGCATGGGATTCAAAGTTACAACTTGCAATTTGAGCTGATAGGGTAACTATGAAGAAAGCCATTGGTATAGCTCCATTTGATGTGGTGTATGGAATCCAAGCAAGAATGCCTCAGAACAACTTGGTGGGTTTGTACAATTACATCCAAATGTATGATGAGGATATCATTGATGATATGCATGAAAGATTGGATGAATTCGTACGACTGACAAAAATTAGAAGAGAAGCATCTCTTAAAAACCAAAAGTTGCAATTGCAAGTTAAGACATTGTATGATAGAAAAATGATAAGTAGAAAGTTTGGAGATGAAGATCTAGTCTTAATGTGGAATGCCAGAATTGAGGATAAAGGAAAACATGGAAAATTTGATCCTGTCTCTTTAGGCCTTTATTTGATTGAAACTACTTGGGGTGAAGATTCTTATATACTCAAAGATCTATCAAAAAATATTCTTGAACTGCTAGTTCATGGACAGTTCTTGAAGAGGTATTTTTCTTTAAAAATACTTATTTTCTCCATGAATAGTAGTTTAGGGTTTTCTTGTACATATTTGTAAATCCTTTTGTCTGTGTGTAGTTTCCTGTGCATAGTTTTCCTGTGTGAGTTGTTCTCTTAGTAAGTGGTTGATCTATTGGGAGTCTGTGTGTGGTCTACTTCTCCCAGAAATTCTAAGCCCTCTTTTGAATCTAGAGAATTCAATGTCCCCAGATAGAGCCACTGTTGATTTGAATTTTCATAGGGTAGAAATCCTTTGCCTAGATATAGAAATTTCAAATTGTCTCCATAAATTGATAAATGGGTTTCTAGCTAAGTCGTCCTTTTGTTAGCCTTTGAAAATTTGTTGATAACCCTACATTTTAGTACATTCATAATTTTTCAAGTGTGAAATGTTTGAATTTTCAAAAAAGATGAATATTCTATTGTCTTTTATCCTTTGCGCCCTTGAGCTACTTTTCCTCTCAGATTTCCCAGTTGTCCGATCTAATTAGATCAACCATTCTCATTTCTCGCTATGAAAACATGGGCACTCTTTATGTATAGTGAGGTAGTGAGTGCTAGAAACTGTAAAATAGGACCGAAAAATGAAACACAACAATTGAAGATTTTTTTCTCGCTGATCATTCAGTCACAGGCACCTGGCAAGTGTTGTCAGAACAGAAAAAGGGACCCAATGGAAGCAGTAAAAAGTCAGCACCGAAATGATGATTTTTTTGATGTCTCACTACCTCGCTATTGAAAAAATTCTACATCTCACTATTAGTGAAGTAGTGAGGTGCCGCAAAATCAAAGGTATGATGGCATTGAAAATTATCAGTAACCATGATTTGTCTAGGTGACATGATCAGTAATAACTTTTGTTGTCAGAAGCAGTTGGTAGGAGCAATAATGATTTGATGGGTCCTAGTATTTTACAGTGCTAAGATTTATTAAAATTGCTAGAGCTCACTACCTCGCTATCAAAAAATTCTAGCATCTCGTCATTAGCAAAGTAGCGAGGCACTGTAAAAGTAACTGCTAGTGGGACTTCTAGTAATGTGTATGATGACTAGGACTAAAGTAAAGTCTTGTTGGGTGCCAGCAGTGTAGAATCTCCTACATCATCAATACTCTAGACCAATGCCCCACTAATCAAGTGTACAAGAGATCTTGATTGTCAGAGCAAAGAAAAATCAATAGTCCTTGGTATCTCATTTTGGATAGTTGCAAGTTGTTTAAGCTAAGCGACATAGCATGTATGGGGCCCACCACCTTTCAGGAAACTTTGTGCAGTTCCTCCACCTTTGATTTAATTTTAGATCAACAGCCATTGTTGTCTTGCCATGAAGAGTTGCTAAGGTGATACATATAGTGAGGTAGTGAAGGAGGGCCCACCACTATCTTTCTAAGTAGTATAGTAACATATCATCCACAAGATCAAGATCAGATCGATGGCTATCACTGCTTCGCTATGGAAAGATGCTCATTCTTTATGTATAGCAAAGTAGCGACCTGCTGACATGTGTCCTCAATCACAAGTGGGTCCAGATAGAAGTACCATCAAGGAAAAAGCTATGTACGTGGGTGATTTTCATTGCATCAATTGACCAACTTGTCAAGTGCAATGCCTAGTTGTTTTTCTCCATATACCATGATCGTAGGATTTTTAAAGATCGACGATGTAGATTTAAACACAGAATATGGTGCCACTCTGTGTATTAATTAGACATGAAAGCTTCACATGTGAGGAAAAAATAGAGTATAATACATAAGATTTCATCAGTTTTACCTTACGCAAGAAAAGATTTCGAGCTATTCCTCAGCAAAAGAAATTACTAAAGAAAATCGTGTTGAAGTTTGGCAAACTTGTGAAGCAGTTTGTTCACAAAAAAAATTTGCAAGAATATAGAGGAAAATGAGGATGGAATTCAATTAAGTAAATCTATTGTAATCTTAGCAGGTCTTTCATTTCTACAAAGCATAATCAAAGATGCCTCCAAAGAAGGGATTTTTAGGTCAAGTAAATTATTTGGATAGAAATGTACATGATGACTTGCTTGAGTTGCTGCATGAGTCTACTATAGAAACAGTGCAAGTTAAAAGGTTGACATCATTAAACCCTAGGTTGAGAATAGCTGACAGATTGTATGACAAGGGTAATTGGGTCCAGGATGCTCAAACCTCACAAACTGGTTTAAATTTGTTCAAGAAGTGGTTTACAGAAAGGAAATTGTATGCCCCATATGCCAATATATGGAATTTCAGCCTAGGAAAGCTAGTTGTTCCCAATGTGTTTATGGATTATGACCTCCTTGAGGCTATGGCAAAGAATTATGATCAAGCCACTAGGGTAGTGAGAAGAGTAGATGGTGAAATTTTAATCACCATCAGTCCATAAGAGATTAGGGAAGTTTTTCGTTTGGGACCTCTCACTAGGTATCATGTGCCCATCGATTTGACAGAATTAGAAAAAGAATATATGTCAAAGAAGGATGTAGTTAGACAAGGTGCACTAAAGGCCCACATTGGTAGAATTGGAACCCTACCAGCAATAATATCCTCCTCTAAAGAACCTTTCAAGAAATCATGCTTCAATGCCAGGGCAGTAGAAATATATAGGACCATATGCAAAGTTTTTGGAGAGGATGAAGAAGACTTTATCGGTGTGAGTTTTATGTATAGGATCACTCAAATCTCCTCATTTGGTGTAGAAATAATTTTTCATTTTGCTTCCTACCTAGCTAATAAGATTCATAGTGGATTGGTGGGGATTGCAAAGGGCAAGGTGGAGAAGGTTTGGGGCCAATACTCATTGTTAATGCATATATTTCTATTTAAAGGTGTTACATACTTTGGTAAAGAAATGGTTCTAAATAGAGAACAAGAGGGAGAAGCACTACCAGTTCAACTATTGAGTGCAGATATGACTGGGGAGGTAGAAAATGCTAGTTTTGTTAGATTTGACAGGCACTTTGCCTCCAAACTGAGATGCCTCATATTGAGTGACAATCCCAGAATTCCTAAGGCACTAATGCATCTTGTTAGGCCTATGGACAAACCCCATAGTCTGAAAATTTCACATAATTGGGGAGATATCATCCCCTATTTAGTTTCAATTGTCATCAAAGTTTATGGATTCAAAGGGACACCCCATGTAGTACCTTACCAAGTACCCTTAAAGGTAGGAGTAGCTAAATTTTTGTGGGAATTGGGAGGAGTGGAAGAAGCCTTTTTGCACAAAAGGGGAACATGATCAATTGTTCCCACTTGCACAGTAGCCCACCAGTTTGTAATAACCAAGGAGGGGTGGGTCTTCCTCTACAAATTTTTGGATTAGTATAAAATGGCAGTTTTTCACTCTCATTTTTGTGATGTAGAAGATTTATTTAATTCTACTCTTAGGCATAGAATCAAGCTTCATGCAGTTTAACATGAATTTTATATCTATGAAGATGTAATAAGGAATGAGTACTCTCTACAGGAGCAAGAAACAAAGAAAGAAAAATGGAGAGTCTATTCAAAAGTTTTGGATTTCATTAATTGTTTTGATAAAGATTATAGCCCTCTTAGTAATTTTGTGACTACTGTAGATAGAATAAATAATCTTATGAGTACATTCTCTGAAACAATGGAGGTAATGAATGAGAAGAAGCAACATTTCATTGATTCTTTTCCAGATAAAGCCAGGGAAATGATGAGAAGATTGGGTTTCACTTCCAATATAGGGGTAGGCCCACTAGTTGTGCAAAGGAGGACAGAATATACTATCATTCAGGATCAAAGGCCCATTGTGAATAAAGGAAAATAGATATTTGAATCTACTAGTGCTATTTTTTAAGAAAGGCCACCTGAATCGTCTGCTTAGAGAAGAAAGATAATAAGGGAAGAGGAACCACATGATGAAAGTTACTCACCTTGCCAAACCCCTATGAGAATTTAGGAGGAGCAGGTCACTAATGAGAAAATTGAACAAATTGGATCACAAGGGGGAGTATTTGTTACTCAAGTAGAGATTGATGAAGGGAACCCCTAGAAGCCTCTCGTGCCATGTTTTGAGTTAACTACAACAGATTTTAGGGGAAGGGAATTAGACCCTATTTTAGAACAAGAAAGTCATCAATTTTTGTTTGATGATAGTTTTGTAAAATCTAGGGCTTTCCATCAGTTTTCTTGGAGGGAAAACATGCACAATTTTGAGGAAAGATGTAAAAATATGAAAGCAGAGCATTCAAAAATGGATGAAGCCTCCATTCAAGATCAAATAAAGGAACAAATGATACAAGAATTCTAGAATATAACCCCTGAAGAGGGGAGACAGATGGTAAAGGCTGCAAATATTTTATTATTGCTCAATTGGGACATTGCTGATGCCTTGATTTTTAATTCTATGTCAAATAATTTGGGATTGCAAGATCTAGATAAAAAGGAATTCTTGGGAACTGCATTCAGTAATGACCAAGATGCTCTTTTTATGTGGTCATTAAGAAGAGATTCCAGGGCTACTCCATCACAACCTAATGATTCAAGACTAACAGGGAGTATCATTGTGAGGAGAGTTGCTGATACTTCACATCTACAAGCAGCCCACATGAATGTGGATTATTCTCAATTTTCCTTGGCTACTGGAAAAAGGGAAGAAAAGGAAATGACTGAGCTGCAGAGCAAGTATGAAACAATGGTGGATGCCTACAATAAAGAGGTAAAAAAGAGAATTGATCTTGAGAACAAGCTATTGGGAAGATCCACTAGGGCAAGAATAACATACCCTGGCCCCCCAGTTGAACCCTTCAAATCCACCCCCCTCATAGAAATACCAAATACACCCCAAAAGCCACAATACTACACTACTAAGTATTTTGAAGAAGAAAAAGGAAAACTGTGGGCCTTACATGTAGAATTGGAATCCAAATATGAAAATAAATTAAGAAAAACTCTCACATATTTGGGGGACAAAGTTGAATGGCCACTAATTTATGATTAGTTGGCCAGGGTGATCATTATCTGGGAGGATTTGAAAGCTAATGATGAGGCTCTGATGCCTATTGTGAATAAATGTGTAAGAAGGGAGAAAGAAATAACATTTTTGTGTTTCTCTGTTATAGATGATGTTGGTCTAAATTTTCAAATGATAGAAATCCTTTGCTTGGATATAAAATCTTTAGATTGTCTCCATAAATAGATAATAGGGTTTCTAGATAAGTTGTCCATTTGCAAGCCTTTGAAAGTTATATGAAAACCTTATGTCTCTTTCCCTTCATAAATGATCAGGTGCGAAATGTTTAAAATTTTAAATCAGGCGAATATTCTGTTCCCTTTATATCTTCTACGCCCCGAGCTACTTTTTCTCACAATATCTTCCAGTGGTCTGATCTATTTAGATCCACCATTTTCATTTCCTCACTATAAAAACATGGAAACTCTTTATGTATAGCAAGATAGTGTGTGCCTGAAAGTGTAAAATGGGACCGCAAGATGAAGACACGACAGTCAAAAAATTGTCTTCTAATTGATCATTCAGTCACAAACACCTGGAAAATGTTGTCGGATCAGGAAAAGGGACACAGTTGGAGACAATAAAAAATCGGCACTGGAATGATGATTTTTCTAATGTCTCACTATCTCGCTATCAAAAAAGTTTGACATATCACTATTAGCAAACTAGTGAGGTGTCACAAAATCAAAAGTACAATGGCCTCAAAATTTATTAGTAACTATGGTATGATGAGGTGGCATGACAAGCAATAATTGTTGTCAGAAATAATGGGCATGAACAATAATAATTTGATAGGTCTTTATATTTCATGGTGCCAAGTTCTTTTCAAGTCATTAGAGCTCACTACCTTGCTATTAGACAAACCTAACTCCTCACCATTAGCGAAGTAGCAAGGCACTGTAAAAACCAATAGTCGGTGGGACCTAAAGAAACATGGATGGCTGACTAGGCTCAAAGTAAAGTTTTGTTGATTGCCAGCAGTGCAATTTCTCCTATGTTAGCAATGTCTTGGACCCGTAAAAGCATTTGAGAGATCCCAATCGCCAGATCAAGTTTCAATCAACGATCCTCACCATCTCGCTATAAAAGTTGCATGATGTTTAGTCTTTGAGACATAGAGAGTGTAGGATCCACTTTTCCTCAGGGTACTTGGTGCAGTTCCTCCACCTTTGATGTAATCTTAGATCAACGACTGTCACTATCTCACCATAAAAAGTTTCTCAAACAATATGTATAGTGAGATAGCGAATGAGGGGCCACCACTATTTTTCTAAGCAGTACAGTAACATATCATCTACAAGATGAAGCTCAGATCGATGGCTATCACTGCTTCGCTGTGGCAAGGTGCTCAATCTTTATGTATAGCAAAGTAGCGACCTACTGACATGTGTCCTCAGTTGCCAGTGGATCTAGAGAGAAGCACCATCAAGGAAAGAGCTATGTACGTGGGAGATTTTCATTGGATTAGAGGGCCAACTTGTCGAGTGCGATATCTAGTTGTCTCTCTCTGTACCCCATGATCGTATGATTTTTAAGATTGACAGCAAAGTTTTAAATATTGAAAGTGATGGCACTCTGCACATTAATAAGATGTGAAAAGTTTCGCATGTGAAGTTTGTAGACACCTAAATCCTTTAGAAAATAAAGTATTTTTATTTTTTGAAAAAGTCCCTGATGACATCATCATTTATTAATTAATTTATTTATTTTTATGCCATTAAATCTCTTTATCTTAATTAAAAATATTTAATTAAAGAATCCCTCCCAAAAATGTTTAAATCTTATTTAAACATTATTTCCTTATTTATTAATTACTTAATTAATAAATTGACCAAAAATCCCAAAATAAATAATTTATTTATTTTTTACCCAAAACTTGGCCAATTTCTTTAAGACCACTAACTTCTTCCAAAATCTTCTAATCCTTCTCTAATTTTGATTAAGGGCTAATCCCATCATTTTCTGCCCCTAATCCCAACTCAAAATATTTAATTAAGATTAAATATTAATCCTCATGTTTATTAAAAATACTTTAATAAATATCTCCTCAACCCAAACCCTTGAAATAAATAAAACTTTATTTATTTCCTAAAAACCTTATTTATCCTCATCCTAAGAAGTTCTAGACTCTTCTAGAAAGTCTTCATCCTCATCCAAAGCCTAGACTCTTCTAGAAGATGTCAATCCTTATCTTTGACCCTAATCCTAATCCCCCCCCAACCTTGTCACATTCCCTAAACATGGGTTAAGACTTGCTAACCCAAGCCAAAGCCAACAAATATCTCCTCCTTCACCCAGTCATTAAATGCCATCCACTTGCCCATCTCTAACAAGCCTAATCTAATCTTAACCCAAGCCTAATCCAAGCCTTAATCATTTGCACATTCCTAAGTCAAGCTTAAGACTTTCTTAATCCAACCCAAGTCAAAATATCTCAACTCTCTCACAAATATCCCAACCATAAAACTTTATGAAGCCCACAAAGCCATAAATGACTCTTACAAGCCCATTCATTGCTCTTACAAGCCATTATGAGGGTCTTTATGAGCTTTGAGCCTCCTTTGTTGACCCCTCAACCCATCTTGCTCTAACCAATGACCCTGTGAAATGTGTCACTTGTTAATTGGCTGTAAGGAAGCACAATCCATGTGCTCTCCTCTCATTCAATCTAAACCTTCCATAAGCTTTCTCCCATCCTTGCATCCTAGCCCTTGATCCCTCAAGCCCTTTTCTTATTTAAGGAATCCTCTCCCAAGACATTTAACACAATCACCCATAGTAAAAAAGTAATGCCATTTTGATCATGAAGTAAAGCCATAATGCCATTTTTGAGAAGCCATTTTACATCAAATCCATTCACCCAAGCCAAAATCCATCAAGAACACCATTGAAGCCTTTGGAGAATCAAGCATACATCCTATCTAATTAGACAAAGCTACTCAACAAGAGAGCTTCTCATTGAGAGAGCCCATTAATGGCTCATATTCTCAATTGAGAGCTCATCTTAGTCTATCTTGAAGTTACATTTATTTAGTTTTTTGAATACTTTTGATTTGATATTTAAGACTTGCTAACCATGGGTTAAGACTTGCTAACCCAAGCCAAAGCCAACAAATATCTCCTCCTTCAACCACCCTCATTAAATGCCATCCACTTGCCCATCTCTAACAAGCCTAATCTAATCTTAACCCAAGCCTAATCCAAGCCTTAATCATTTTCACATTCCTAAGTCAAGCTTAAGCCTTTCTTAATCCAACCCAAGTCAAAATATCTCAACTCTCTCACAAATATCCCAACCATAAAACTTTATGAAGCCCACAAAGCCATAAATGACTCTTACAAGCCCATTCATTGTTCTTACAAGCCATTATGAGGGTCTTTATGAGCTTTGAGCCTCCTTTGTTCACCCCTCATCCCCTCTTGCTCTAACCAATGACCCTGTGACATGTGTCACTCGTTGATTGGCTGTAAGGAAGCACAATCCATGTGCTCTCCTCTCATTAAATCTAAACCTTCCATAAGCTTTCTCCCATCCTTGCATCCTAGCCCTTGATCCCTCAAGCCCTTTTCCTATTTAAGGAATCCTCTCCCAAGACATTTAACACAATCACTCATAGTAACAAAGTAATGCCATTTTGATCATGAAGTAAAGCCATAATGCCATTTTTGAGAAGCCATTTTACATCAAATCCATTCACCCAAGCCAAAATCCATCAAGAACACCATTGAAGCCTTTCAAGAATCGAGCATACATCCTATCTAATTAGACAAAGCTACTCAACAAGAGAGCTTCTCATTGAGAGAGCCCATTAATGGCTCATATTCTCAACTGAGAGCTCATCTTAGTCTATCTTGAAGTTACGTTTATTTAGTTTTCTGAATACTTTTGATTTGATATTTAAGACTTGCTAACCATGGGTTAAGACTTGCTAACCCAAGCCAAAGCCAACAAATATCTCCTCCTTCAACCACCCTCATTAAATTCCATCCACTTGCCCATCTCTAACAAGCCTAATCTAATCTTAACCCAAGCCTAATCCAAGCCTTAATCATTTTCACATTCCTAAGTCAAGCTTAAGACTTTCTTAATCCAACCCAAGTCAAAATATCTCAACTCTCTCACAAATATCCCAACCATAAAACTTTATGAAGCCCACAAAGCCATAAATGACTCTTACAAGCCCATTCATTGTTCTTACAAGCCATTATGAGGGTCTTTATGAGCTTTGAGCCTCCTTTGTTCACCCCTCAACCCCTCTTGCTCTAACCAATGACCCTATGACATGTGTCACTCCCTGATTGGCTATAAAGAAGCACAATCCATGTGCTCTCCTCTCATTCAATCTAAACCTTCCATAAGCTTTCTCTCATCCTTGCATCCTAGCCCTTGATCCCTCAAGCCCTTTGCGTATTTAAGGAATCCTCTCCCAAGCCATTTTAACACAATCACCCATAGTAACAAAGTATTGCCATTTTGATCATGAAGTAAAGCCATAATGCCATTTTTGAGAAGCCATTTTACATCAAATCCATTCACCTAAGCCAAAATCCATCAAGAACACCATTGAAGCCTTTCAAGAATCGAGCATACATCCTATCTAATTAGACAAAGCTACTCAACAAGAGAGCTTCTCATTGAGAGAGCCCATTACTGGCTCATATTCTCAATTGAGAGCTCATCTTAGTCTATCTTGAAGTTACATTTATTTAGTTTTTTGAATACTTTTGATTTGATATTTAGTGTTCTTTACATTACTAATCCTCGTATACAAAGTTAATAACAGAGTATAATAGAAAATATTTTCCTAGTTTCACCTTGCATAAACAAAGATTTTGAAATCTTTTCTAAATGAAGATAATTACTACAAGGACTGAGATAAATCTACCATGAGTGTGAAGCGATTGGCTCAAAGAAAAATTGCAAAATTACGAAGAGCAAAAAACTCCAAGTTCTCATGCCATAGTTTCTGAAAGTTTTTCGGGCTTGTATGGTTTAATCAAAGGATGGTTCTAAAGAGCTCACTAGATCCTGGGTTATGGATAGCAGAGGGATTACTAGGGAAAAATATTTGGGCCTGGGATTGTAATATCCCACATACTAGTTCAAACTAGTTTGCTGAAAAGAAGTGTTTTATCTCGTATAGAAGTATATGGATTTTTGATAGAGGAAAACTAGTAATCCTGAGTGTTTTCTTAAAGTTTCATCTCTTTGAAACTATGGTAAGATGTCATAGTCAAGTAACCAAGGTTTTGAGAAGGATAATGAATGAACCTAGTAAGATAACAACCCTCTCCATAGTAAGATCATCGTTTAAACAAATTTTCAAGATATCATAGCCTGATGCCAGGATAATAGAAATGTGTGGGGTCCTGTGCATAGTTTTTGAGGAAGATGAAGAAGATTTCATACTCATGGGTATGGTCTTTCTTGATTTTTGTTGGCTTGCACCTTTTTTGTATCAGTGGATGGCAAATTTTGGTCAAAGGGTGGTTAAGAAAGCAGACGTGGCTAGGAATCAGAAGTTACCCATTTTGTTATATTTGACAGCCACATTGTCTCCCTGCTCAAAGGTTGTGCACTAAGTAACTTTTCCACTATTTTTGAAGCCTGACATGATCAGAGAAGAGTGGGAAGTAAAGATGAATTTCACAAAGTAGTTATCTTGACAGAACCCACGGGTCAAGGATAGAGTGCAATCATCAGAATAGATTTTGTCAGGGACAAGCTTAGTAGTTACATATATGACAGAATCACCGTTGGAGCAAAATGAACAAAAGGAGGTGATAGATAGAAGCTTGCAAGAGAATGTGTGATTGGCATAACTTCCTGTTAGTCTTTTTCTTTTGACAGATGTCTATGTCTTCCTTTTGTAAAGGACACCTATCATTTTCTCTTAGCCTGAAGCTTGTTGCATCTCACACTAGATAAGTGAGATTCCAGGGCTAGAAAAAAGGTCTGAATTCTATTTTTCTAAGTGATATGCTTAGTATTTCTTTGGTCCAATGTTTTGAAAGCAAGTTTGTGATTTATTTTCTCTATCATTTCTCTGAGAATACATGAACACAGAATGATATGTGTCTCTTTCCGAAGGTCATTCTGAGTCTATTGTAAATTGTATACAATTTTCAAGGAAAATGAATACAAATTTTGAATTGTCCCCATATTAGTTCTTTCTGAAATTTGTCTCATTTCAATTACTTGGTTATCTTGATGTTATATAGGTAAAGGCCTATGCAATTGAATGCAATCTAGTTAGGTTTTATATCTATTTATCACAACTGTTAATTCAATGGATTAAGTAAAAGCTTTGGTGAATGTGATAAGGTTGCCATAGTAGTGAAAAGGGTTTTGAATGATAAATTCGGATAAGAATTGTTGATAAAATTTGTTGTAAGGCAACAAATTAGATCTAAGAATTTTCTATAGACTATGAACCCCAATGGATTAGGCACTGATCAAATTTGATCTAGCTGAAAGAGAAAAGTATCACAAATGGTTGTCAAAATGTAGAATTAAATCAATTTTACTTTTGTTTTCTGTAGATCTTAAAAGTTGGCCAGTACTTGTCTGCATGAAATATTTTAGCTTCAGTTAGCCACTTTTGCTGAGAGCACTTGCAAATCTATAGAAGAATTTTTTGCCATATTTGTTATATGGGATGTGTTTATCAAGTTATCAAGAATTGTGTATATATTTGAGGATTTAAGATTAGAATCAAAATGAAACTAAAAATAATCCTCATACAGTTTTCCCAGTCTTGAATCATCCCTGGGTATACCCACCCTAGTTTTGTAGAGCTAGAAGAGTAGAAAACCACCCTTGGTTTTTTTGAAGTTGGGCCCAAATATTTTGCCCATGCAATTGTTAACAAGAATTGGCTAGTCTTTAGATTGTATGAGTACTGTCATCTTGATATTAAGCATTTTGTTACTTGGTAGTTTTAGTTTATTTTAAACCACCAACAGATGATTCTTTTGATCAAATTGAAAAAACATTTGATATTGTTTTGGATCTTGCTAACTTTGATAATAAAAGGATTCATTTACAAAAAATAGTAGTAGGCTACTTGAAAAAGTACAAGAGCCATAAATTCAGTTTGTTTCCTCATGCCCTAGATAGAAAGAATAATTTGAAAAGAAACGATGAATGGGCAAAGGAACTTGATGATTTATTCTGTTTAAGAATGAATCAAGTCATTAATGAATCAGGGCATGCATGGTGGGCTACCACAACAGAAGAAATGGTGAAGGCCCAAATATTCTTTGATTCTTTAGAACAAGAATTTGTTACCATTAATTATGAAGCTGAATATGTGCTAAAAAGACAGAGGGATATTTTGCAATTCAATTGGCTAGATGATACATTATTTGACAAGTGGATGGTAGAAATGGCTCATGGTGGACAATTTAATGAAGATGAAACTAACAGTGATGAGGTGCAAGGTGAAGAAATCCAAATCATTGACACTGTCACTACACAAGCCCAACTAGAAGAAGAAGAAAAAAATAAACAATCACCTTCAGTTGCAGGCCTGGGCCCACAGGATGCTGACATGACTAAAGAAGTGAAAAAGGTAGATGTTGTTCCTACCATATAGGATAAAGGCAGTGAAGACCCACAAGTAGAGGTTGGTGTGCCATCATCAAAACAAACTTCATCATTGGTTAATTTGGTTGTTGCATACAAAGAAGGATCATAATAGTAGTCAACTCAGCAACGTTAAAGCATGTGACAGAAGCTGACCCACCAAAAGAATGTTTCAACTTAAACATCTTTTGTTACCAACATTTTTGTCATTTTGTGATAGGTGTATGTAAATATTCCTTGTAAGAGATACCTGTCATTTTCTCTTAGCCTGAAGCTTGTTGCATCTCACACTATATAAGTGAGATTCCAGGGCTAGAGAAAGGGTCTGAATTCTATTTGTCTAAGTGATACTTAGTTTTTTTTTGGTCCATTATTTTAAGAAAATTCATGGTATATTTTCTCTATCAGATCTTGAGAATACATGAATATAGAATGATCTGTGTTTCTTCTGAAGGTCATTCTGAGTCTACTGTAAATTGTATACAATTTTCAAGGAAAATGAATACAAATTATGAATTGTCCCCATATCAATTCTTTCTGAATCTTGTCTCCTTTTAATTACTTGGTTATTTTGATATTGTATAAGTAAAGGCTTGTTCAATTGAATGCAATCCAATTAGGTTGTATATATGTTTATCATTGTTGTTAATTCAATGGATTAAGTAAGATCTTTGGTGAATGTGATAAGGTTGCTGTAGTAGTGGAAAGGGTTTCGAATGATAAAATTCTAATAAGAATTTCTAATTAAATTTTTTCTAAGGCAAAAAATTAGATCGAAGAATTTTCTGTAGACTCTGAACCCTAATGGATTAGGCACTAATCAAATTTGATCCAGCTGAAAGAGAAAAGTATCACAAATGGTTGTCAAAATGCAGCATCAAATCAATTTTTACCTTTATTTCTTGAAGATTTTCAAAGTTGGCCTGTACTTGTCTGCATGGAATGTTTGAGATTTAGTTAGCTATTATTGTTGAGAACATCTACAAACCTATAGAAAATTTTTGGCCATATCTATTATATTGGATGTGTTTATCAAATTATCAAGAATTGTACATATATTGGAGAATTTGAGATGAGAATCAGAATGAAACTAAAATAATTCTCATATAGTTTTCCCAATCTTGTATCATCCCTGGGTATACCCACCCTGGTTTTGCAGAGCCAGAAGAGTAGAAAACCAGCCTTGGTTTTGTAGAAGTTGGGCCCAAATGGTTTGCACATACAATTGATAATAAGAATTGGCTAGTCTTTAGACTATGTGAGTATTGTCATCTTGGTATTAAGCATTTTTTTGCTTAGTGGTTTTAAAACACCAACAACTGGCACTCTCTAACCACTGTAGTAGAAAATACCTTAACTAAGTAAACCTAATAGTCTTATTTGTAAATCCTTCATATGATGGCATTCTATTGAATTTTTTGTAAGCCCTTTAGACCATGTAACCTTTAACAAGGTTGGCTCCTAGCAAAGATCATTTTAGATGACTACAATTTTTGGGTTGCTAGTCCTAGGTGGGCTTTTCTAGAATGGGGTTTCCTTTTAAAATACCTGTGTCAAATTGTGTGGATACTTACTATGTTGCATTTTAGTTTCATGTTTATTGTCTACCATTGGAGCTCATTTTATACAAAATGTTTAATTTGATACTTAGTATATGAAGTTAACAATTTGTTGGAAGATCAAGTTCAATGTTTAATATGATTAACGAGCTAGTGATCTAAAAGTCCAAAAGTGCTTAAAATTATGGCAAAGGGTTTTAAGGCATGTGGAATAATAGGTTATAACTAATTAACCCCCCACCAACCCCACTCCTCCCCACCCCCACAAAGTTATCTAACAAGAATATTTTACGATTACGATATAACTAGGTACACTTTGTTTAATGTCATGCATTTGAAAGTTAAAGAGAACCAAAATGGTGTTTCCTTCAAGAGAGGAAATTTTATTCCCACTCTAGGAGGCCTATGTATAAAAAAATGGATTATGCATCAAGATCTCCTCAATATTAACTAGAATAATACTTGGAAAAGAAGATTAACTAGTTAGAAGCCTCTAGAGGATAGATGCATAAACTATAATGTAGATGGATGTTTGAAAGGAAATCAAGGTATTTCAGCTAGTAGGGAGTTATAGGACACTAGAGAGGGACTTTTATTGAAGGTTTTTCTAAGAACCTTGGGTGAGTCTAAAAAATATTTTAAATCCATGACTACTTGGTATGTTATATTTATCGTGTAAGACCATAGCTTGGATAAGATAGTCCTTATGGGGGCTTAAAAAAATATTATAGAAAATATTAAAAATAGACTAGATTTTCCTTGGTATATCTCAATATTTATGGATGATTAGAAGAGTATATTGTACTCCTTTACTAATGTTAGACTCACCTACACACATTGAGAAAGGGGGACTTAGTTGTGAATTTTATGGCTAATTGGGGCCTAAATGCTTCTAAATGATAGTATGTGATCTTTCAAATTTACCCTAAGGGGATAAAGGAAATTACTTGTAATGAAAGAAGAAATATTTAGTTTTCATGTCCATATGTGGTCGAAATTGGGTAGTGTTTATTTTCTTGGAATACATGCAAAGCTATTTCACTTTTAATATTAGAATTATAAAGATGAGCATAAGAAATATGTGAGTGTGCTATTTATAAGGTTATTCTTAGGATGGTAGAATTACTTGATGGAGGTCACGTGAAACATACTACATGCAACATCACTCAACACTTAGCCCTAGTATTGGGATAGTCTGCTATGTGCCCAAAATTACTCAGCCTTTCCCTTCCCCAAACTATGTATCTAAACATATCTTAATATGGAGTAAGAAATAAAATTCTCCATTTTAAAACATTATGAATATAATTTATGATTTACTATCCTTATGATATTGGGAATTATTGGAAGTTACTCTCAATAGTTGTTTATAATATACATAAGATTGATCATATTCTCAAATCAATAATATAAGTATTTGACATTGAAAGAATTTAATTATATTTGGAATATTACAATAAATATAAATATTTGTATAATAAGTCTCCTTACATGCTCATGTCATGATGTAAAAGTGTGTGTGTAAGTGTGTGTGTGTGTGTGTGTGTGTGTGTGTGTGTGTGTGTGTGTGTGTGTGTGTGTGTGTGTGTGTAATATTAGTTTTAATAATATATCTTCCCTACTTTGATTTTTGCTCGAATGGGATACCTTTTAAGAGTTTATAAGCCCCAACCAATAATGTAACTAAGAATGCTGTGAATATAAATAAAAGAGTCATATCAGTTGTTGTGTTTTCATTGATGTCAAGTCTTAGCTGATTAGACATAATGCTGATTCAACAAAGTGTTATATATATTTAATTGATGAAGAGGATTTGAAGAAAGTATGAGGAAGATAGAGTTGATAAGCATGGTATTCAATTATGAGATATTTAAATATAATTTTTATCCAAGCTCCACTAAGTGACAATATTAAAGAAGGAAGACAGTGTAAATTGATTGACTACAATGTTAACAAAGTAGTTGGCAAAGAAGGAAGACAATGTACACTGAGTGACTATAGTGTTAATAGAGTAGTTGGTGCAAGACAAAGTTTAGTTTTACCTAAGCAAGTTCAATATCGATTGAGCGATGTTTTACATGAGTGAAATGCTATGTTCACTGAGTAACAACAAGAATTAAAAGTTTGTAAAAATGGAATTTGAAGTTGACTTTTGATGGAAATAAATAATGTTAAAGAAGTGAAAAGGTTTGAATTAAACTTTGTTACAATATCTATGGCTAGAAAACTGCAAGGAAGATCTAATGATAGAGATTGAAGAAGGATAAGGATGAGCACAAAGTTTGATGAAAGTTATATTTTCTAAGTGATTAAATGAAATTAACTTAATATTAGTGATAGTGATTAAAAGACAATAATTGGAAGAATATGGAAGCACAAAGACTACTCTTTAAGGAGTAGTTGAACAAGTTTTTTGATTGCTAATGATGTTGCTGATTAAGGGGATCAAAGTGGAATTTTTTTGAAGAAAACAAAATCCAAGTAAACCAAGAAGAGAAAAGAAGAGACTAGGAGAGGAAAGTTAAAGAGTGAAGATGTGAATCATCCAGGTAAAGAGATCAGAGGACAAACATCAAGAAGAGACTAGGCAAAAAGGAGATCTAAATAAGCAATGTAGTGATAAACCTAACAGATCAATTTATGTTGTTAGTTTTTGATCATTGTCATAGGAAAATATCATTAATCAAGTGGACCTAAAAAGTATATGAAATCCTATATGGTAACATAAATTAGTGGTATTTATACTTTTCCTTTAGAGAAGGCTAGTCTTTAGATAGGATCAAGGAGTCATAAGGTTTAGATGATTTTAGTTTATGTAAATTCTCTAACAAGGTCCCATGAACAATGTGTATCTAAACCTATTATAGGACTAACTCTTGGAGAAGCTAATATTAGAAGAGTGAAAATTAGGGTTTCCATTCCTAGGTGGGTTTTCCCTTTATGTAGTTTCCATGTAAAAAATCATGGTGCCAAATGTGTGAATGTTATTATGTTGCAAGTTGATTTTCATGTTATTAAGTTTTTACTATAACTTAGTAAAAACAAAGTTTAATTAGTGACATTTTTTAAATCAATGAATAGTTAGGAGCATATTGATTATAAGGGTTAATTGTGAAGTAAAATGAGATTATCAAGAGATTTATTTTGATGTTTATGAAGTTTGTTTGGTATTAAAGTGTTTGAAGATGTTCTAGGATAAATAAACATAACTGATTCCCCCCACCTCCTCTTATCTGTTATCTAACAATTGGTATCAGAGTATAGTGCTTGGAGATATAAGTTTAAAGGGAATTGAACTAAAGATTGCAAGATGTATAAGAGAGAGGTACCAAACCTAAACAAGGAGAGTTTATCATCATAGAAAGATAGGACGAGGCCACACCTATGTGGAACTAGAGATAATATTACTCACTATTTGGATAATGATTACACTACACCTCTCAATCTTATGACAATGGACATGGAAAACATTATGAAACCCACCTCCAAAAAAGGTTATAAATTATTGGCAAATCTTTCATTATTTTGAAAAACCAAATTATTTTTATTTGTGAATCTCTCAATTTTTTAAATTTTAAATATTATTTACATTCAAAGTTATTTTGGAATCATAATTTTTAAGTAGAAAATACTAGTGAATCTCAATGATAATAGGAAGTTTGCTAATCGTCATGGAATATTACAAATCAAAATTGAACATGTTTTATCTCATGGAAATAAAGAGGATAATTACATTATATTTTAAATCAATAGTGAAAACTAAATATTGGTAATATATCCCTAAAGTAACTAATAATTATGATAGTTATTGCTAAATTAATTTTAATTTCTTTCATCATATATAATATTTAGGTGAATCAAATATTGTGGTGAATCTTTGAATTTAATTTTTTTTTAAAAATAAATTATTGAGTGATTTTAAATATTTTAGAACTAAATTTAATAAAAATGTGGCAATTTAGGTTGCATTAAATCTTAAATTATTAGCAAAAAAAATCTAAAATTCACAAAATTATGAATATCCACCACTAAAAAAAACACTAATAGCAGAATAAATGATCAGGAAGGGGAATCACAATAGCTTGATGAATGAGATTGTATCTGCACTTAATGATGATGAGTTTGATGACATCGATAATTCCACAAATGCTAAACAAATTTGGGAAAACTTAGCACTTTTATATGGTGGAGATCCAAATTTTTTGAGAGCTAAAGTTGAAAGTGTTAGAGGAAAGTATCATGACATGATAATGAAGGAAGGTGATAATGTTGCATAGTATGTTAGCTAGATCAAAGAAGTTATAAGTACAATTAGAGATGTTGGAGGAATTATTAGTGAGATTAAAATTACAAATAAAGCTCTAAGGAATCTTTGGCCTATTTATGTTGTCAAAGTTTCTACAATTCAAGAAGTGAGATCTATACCTGGTACTATTTTGACACTTGACAATCTAGTTGGTAAGTTGACTATATATGAATTGAGAAATTATGATAATAATATGGTTACACTTGGAAATGATTTTAAGTCTTTAGTAACCATTAAAAATTGAAAGAAAGACAAGAAAAGTAACAATGAAAGTGAATTTGATTCTGAAGATGATCTGAATGAACTTGAAGCATTTCTTCCAAAAAGGTTGTCAAGAGGTAAAGGTAAATACAAAGGTAAACTACCCCTAATTTGTTTCAAGTGCAATGAAGCAAGCCATTTTTTTTCTAAGTGCCCTAATAGAAGTAAGAGTGACAAAAGTGAAAAGAAAGATTACTAATACATGAAGAAAGAGGACTATAAAGAGAAAGGGAAGAAATCATGGTACATTGTTTAAGAAGAGCACACTGAGTCTAGTACTGATAAAGAAAGGGAAGTAGTTCAAATGGTATATGTTTCTATCAAGGAAGATCCCAATGTAGAAAAGTATGAAAGTGAAACCACCCTTATTTCACATATTAAGAAGAATGATTCATGGGTTATAGATAGTTTATGCTCACATCACATGATTGGTGACTTAAGTAAATTTGATAAATTTTAGGAAATTGATGATGGTTGAACTGTTAAGCTAGGTAATGATATTCCATGTCTGGTGTAAGTTAAATGGATGCTAATGTTTAATGACAAGATCAAATGTGATGATGCTTACTAAGTACGAGGACTAAAGTATAATCGCTTGATGTTTCTCTGTCAAATAATCTAGGTCACAAGTTGGAATTTCATAATACAAAAGTTGAGATCTATCATGATGAAGGAAATCTTATTAGAACTAGAGTGAAAAGCAATGGTAACTTATTTTATCTAGATCCTACTATTGAGACACATTTATTTGTTATAGTTGAGGATGTATGGTTGTGGCATAAAAGGTTGTGTGGTGTAAAATTTGAGAACATGGTGAAGTTTGGTACAAAGAAAAGATTTGGACACATGCCAATTCTGTAAAAGTTTGAGAATTCTATGTGTAAAGAATCTCAGCTTGGTAAGATAAAAAAATTAAGTTTTTCAAGTAAGCCGAACACTTTGAATTATGTTTTTGAAGTTGTGCATACTAACTTCTGTGAACCTATTGGTACAAAAATTTACTATGGTGACAATTATTTTATCTTGTTTACTGATGAGTATTCTAGAATGATGAGTATTATGTTCATTAAAGTGAAATCATTTTCTTTTGATATGTTTAGATGGTATAAAGCCATATATGCAAATGAAACTTGCAAATCATTGAAATTTTTAAGATCTGATAGACATGGTGTGTTTATGTATATTGAATTCACTAACTTTTGTGCTATGAATGGTACTAAGAAACAATTATCTACGCTAAGGACACCACAACATAATTGTATTGTTAAAAGAAGAAATAGATCAATTGTTGATTGTGTAAGGACATTGATGATTGAAAAATATGTTGCATAGATATTTTGGAGAGAAGTTGTTAGCACTATTGTTTACACTCTTAATCAAGTTCAGTTGAAGAAAGGAATAAACAAAGCACTCTAAGAAGTCTGGTATGGTCATACACCTAATGTAAGTTGGTAAAAGTACAAAGTTTGTGTCACCTTTTAGGATGAGTTTTTAGAATGACTAAATTTGATTATTTCTATCTAAAAATCAATTTTGTTCAAACATACTATCTAGATAAATTCATTCGAACTAAGTTATATATGGTTAAATCACACTTTTCCAATTGGAAATGACTACTAAATGCATGTTTTATACTAGTTTGTATCAAATTACTAAAGAAATAAAATTATTTCAGTAAAGTGGAATTTCACTAACTCTTACCATATTTTATGATATTCTTTTAATAACATATAAAGACCATTTTATAGAGCTCAAAGTCAAGAATATTCTATATAGTGTTTTAACTAGATGTAGTATATTGTAATTAAAAAATTCTACAAGAACATATTTTAACACTCAAAATTATATCAATTTTGAGAAAGAACAAAATATTAAATCATATAAAATAAATTAAAAATTATATGATGTTTTGAAGGAGAGAGTCCTCTTCTAGAATATATAATATTTCTTCTAGTTAGGATGGATTTTTTTTTGAAAAATGTGGGGGGATATGAAAACTATTGATTTCAAGTGTGTTAAAATTAAAATAATTATAAAAGAGAAAATATAGCTCTAAAGCCCATTTTTATTTTTGATTGTTCTAGTTGTGTATATTATCTATAAAATACTCTAAGATAAAAGGGAAATAAGTTTGTTTCCATATAGTTTTGTGGTGGGAACTAGACCGCTAATTTTTATCATTTTTTAGCAGCTAAAAAATTATCTATAAAAATTAGGAAATGTATATCAATTATTATTCCAAATAATTATTAAAAATTATAATTCTAAACTTCATTCATTTCTACACATTTCATTATTTTATTTTATTTTTAAAATTAAAATAATAATATTAGCTTTATGTCATTAAAGGTGAACAATTATACTTTTGTTAGACTTTTCCTTTACAAAAAGGTGACATAGGTTTGTGCTTATACCCAAGATATTTCAAAATCTTTTGAGGTAGGTGTTATGTTCACAAGCATACAAGGAATGGTAAATTTTATTCAAAAGGAGATGAAGGTATATACCTTGGCTATTCATTGAAGATTGAATATTATAAATGTTTGAACAAAGCTACTAACAAAATGATTGAAAGTGCTAATATAAGGATTTATGAGTTTATAGAAAAGACTGAAGTGGATTCAAGAAAGAAAGAACCTAATGATTGTAATTTTTTTTTGTATATGTGAATGAAGAGGCACAAAAAACACTGCCTAAGTTACAACTAGGAGCTACAAAATAATACACAGTATTACCCGAGTAAGAGGTTACTTTACTCGAACACTAGACAATACAACTTGAACACCAAGATCAACCTCTACTGAGTGGATAAAATGATAAAATCAAAGAAATAAAATTGTATTAGGAAATACATGAGAAATAATCATTCGCTTGAACATATTTTGGGTGAAAGAAGTGTTGGAGTACAGACAAGAAGAAAGTTAAGAGACACCACCTATTTAATAGCTGATTTTTAATCAACAATAACTATGGCTACATTGGATAATGAGAATTAGATAAATGCTATGAATGAAGAGATTGATCAGATTGAAAAGAACAATACATGGACATTAGTACTGAGACCTACATATAAGAATGTGATTGGAACAAAATGGGTTTTTAAGAAATAAGATGAATGAAAATAGAGAAGTGGTAAGAAATAAGGAAAGACTAGTTTGCAAAGGTTATGCCCAAGGAGAAGGAATATATTATGTTGAGACTTTTGCACCTATGGAAATATTGAAAGGAGTAAAAAAATTGCTAGCCTAGGCTACCTACAAGAAGTTCAAAGTTTATCAAATGGATTTCAAATCAACATTTTAGAATGAAATACTTGAAGAAGATGTTGGAAACTACAATTAGGACAATTTCTATGTTGTCATTGATGTCAAATCTTATTGGTTTGATAGTTTCTACCTGAATAAAGTGTTATATCAAGATTGATTGATGAATAGAATTTGAGAAGAAGAGATAACAAGAGGACCTAGTGAAAATGTTGAGTTGTGTGGAATTACAATGGGCACTTACTCAGTTAGACTTTCGCAAGATAATGTTTTATTTAATCATAACACTAAGTGGAGAAGATAGTTATGTTAAACCCTAGAACATATGATCAATAAAGACCAAATACTTAGCCTTAAATTAACTTCAAAGAAGAAGACTAAGGAAATTATAGTTGAGGTCGAGTTACTTAGTGTCAACTAAGTGAACAATAGAAGTTGAGAAAACTCAGTGTCAATTGAGCATGAGTAAAGATAGTGTAACAGAGAAGTCAAAATGAGCACTAGTAAATCGATCGAGTGAAGATAGTCTAAGACAATCAAGTCAACTTAGATGATCGAGTTACCTAGTGATGATAGACATTGAGGAACAAATTGTTGGCCGAGTGATAGCATATTTTTAGTTTATAAAGGAATCTCAATTCTTGGCCTACAAAGTTGAATTCTAGGTGTACGAAAAGCATGTTGACGATAAGGATTCATGAGATGGAATATTTAATGCAAGAGAAACCATGTTTTATCATTTTTATGCATGGATTCAAATAGATTTTTTGAGAATTTTCTAGAAGAGGAAGGAGGAAACAAAAATAGATGGAAGGATTCAATGAATTTTACCTAACCCTAAGATCTACAGTAGTGTTTAAGTGGAAAAAGATTGAGCTACCTACATAAAGAGGCATAAGGGCTAATCTAAATAGGTTGAATAAATTGCGAAGACCTAAAAAAGGTTGGAACTATCAGTGATTCTGTTGATTGGTGAAGTTGAGAAGAAGGTTGAACTGAACTATTGAGGTGAAGAGTGATTGCTTGAAGGGTTTCTAGGTGAATCAGTGATGGAAATGTTAATGGAGACCACTCAATGAGTCAGCTATTGAAACAAGTTTCTAATTTGTGTTTGCAAAGTGATCTATATTTATTTAGATCAATTTGCTATTAATTTCTAACAATTGTATCAAATTGAAATCCTTTAATCAAGGTTAACTTAATTGTCATATGTAAAGCCTTTAATCAAGGTGACATTCTAATGGAATTTTCTTAAGTCCTCTAATGAGGCCACTCCTAACAAGATGATGAAATCCTTTAATAGGGTCACACCTAAAAATGTGTATTGTACCCTTTAATAGGGTTGGCTCCTAACATAGATCAATTCGAAAAAAAATGAAAAATTGGTGACATGTTGCTAGCAATTTTTCCCAAATTGGGCCTCCACATTAAATCCTAGTGTCATACTTGTATGGATGTTATTTGAAATGTTTTACTATTAATTTTTTTTACAGTCTACAAGTTTTTTATTATTGGAATAGTGGACTACAAGTTTATGTTACTAATATATTTCTATACAAACTGTGTGCATTAGATTCTATACCTAAGTTGGTTGAAGTGTTTAAAAGTTTAGTTGTTAGAATGACCCAATGATAACTAATTTAGCTCCCCAGTCTTGTCAGTTATTCTAAATTATTCTAAAATTGGTATCAAAATGTTTGGTGCTTTTGAAAGAAAAGTTTACACTAGATGTATAGGAAGGAGATACCCAAGTTGAATAGGAAGAACTTCTCTATAAGGCAATGTCTAATGAAGTCGCACATTGGTGGAATTGGAGATTTGGTAGTATTCTACTTGGAGAATGAATATGTAATTGTACCATCACATTTTACTACCAAGAAGATAAAAGTGAAACAAGAACACAATCACGCAATGTTGGAGATTGCATCTACCCTAAGTTACTCAGAGTTGGATGATATATAGGAATGTACAACTGCAAATAAAATGTGGGATAAATCGACAAAAATCCATGGAGGAGATAAGAATGTACTAAGATCCAAATCAAAAATATTGAGAAGAAATTTTGATGATATGAAGATGGTAGAAGGTGAGAAAATTAATCATTCTATTGGGAGCATAAAAAAAGTTGTCAATGCTATTAGAGGAGCTAAAAATGATATCAGTGACGAGACTGTAATTACCAAGGCACTAAGAACCTTACTTCTTATTTATGCTATTATAATTTCTGCAATACAAGTATTGATATGTACACGTAGTAATGACCTAACCTTGGATAGTCTAGATGGTTGACTCACTACTTTTGAATTGTCAAATTTTGATAATTTTAATGCCACTACTAGTGAATCTACTTTCAAGTCACAATTAGCTTTACATAAGAAAAATAAAGGAAATAATGAAGTTACTGAAAGAGAATATTTTGATGATGATCTTGAGGATCTTTAAGCATTAATGGATAGGAGACTTCTTAGAGGCAAAGGAAAATACAAAGATAAGTTCATTGTGATATGTTTTTCATTCAATAAAGTTGGTCATATTACTCCAAGATGTCTTGATAGGGATGATAAGGATGAGAGGAAAGGTAACAATTTGAAAGGAAGGAGAAATGGAAAAGAAAAAAAAGGATATAAAAACTACAAAGGCAAAGGTAAGAAGTCTTGATACATTGTAGAAGAAAAGAATGATAATAATTCTAATAGTAATGGTAAAGTAGTTGTTTATGGTACTATGAAATATGATTATGATGAAGATGAGAAAATGCACTCATTTGATATGTGAGTAAAGGTGATAGATAGATAATTGATACTAGTTTCTCACATCACATGACTAGTGATAGGTGTAATTTTGAAAACCTTGAACATTATAAAGGTGGCAATAGTAAGTTAGGTAATGATGCACCATATCTTGCAAAAGATAAAGGATCAATAAAATTGATTGATAAGATCAAATGTAATAATACATATTGGGTTGAATGACTTAACTACAATTTGTTGAGTATGGCATATTTAAACTATTCAGGGTACAAAATTGAACTTGATAGAAAGAACGATAAGATCTATAATGGTTTGAGAGAATTGATTGAAAGTAGAGACCAAACCAGAGGTTATTTGTTCTATCTAGACCTAACAATGATACTTATTTATTTGCACAAAGTGATGATATATGGTTATGGCATAAGAGGCTATGCCATGTGAACTTTGATAATTTAGTTAGCATTAGTAAGTTGAAGAAATTAAGAAGGTTTACAAAACTGAAGAAACCTGATAATGTGATATGCAAACAATATTAGTTGGGAAAAAAGACAAAGTCTAGTTTCAAAAGCAAGACCTATAGTTTTGATTTTATTTTGGAATTAGTTCATATTGGCCTTAGTGGACCTATTTATGTGTGAGGCTACTATGTAAACAAATAATTTATTTTGTTTGTTGATGACTACATTACAATGATGATTGTAATGTTTCTTAAAGAAAAATATGATGCATTTCAAATGTTTAAATGATATTTGGCTAGAGTTGGAAAGGAAACATGTAAAATCTTCAAGTGTCTAATATTTGATAGAGATGGTGAATTCATATATAGGGAATTCAACATATTCTAAAATGATGGAGGAATCAAGAGACAGGTATCTACACCTGGGCCTCTCCATAGAATAATATAGATGAAAGGAGCAATAGATCAATCATGGAATGTGATATGACATTGATGATGGAGAAGAATGTTACACCTAAATATTGGAGAGAAGCTATAAATACAACTACTTATACCTTGAATATAGTATAATTAAAGAAAGGTACAAACCTTACTCCTTTTGAGTTATGATATGGACATGCACCTAATGTGAAGTATTTCAAAGTTTTTGCAAGCAAATGCTACATACTAATAGACAATAGAAACGGAAAACATGATGCTAAAATTGATCAAGGCATATTCTTTAGTTATTCCACTAAGAGAAAAGCATATATGTATTTGAATTCTAACACTAACAAAGTTGTGGAAAGTGCAAATGTGAAAGTTGATAACTATGCATAAAAGAATGAAGTTAAATATAAAACAAAACCTAAAGATTACAAAAGCTTTATATACATTGATGGAGGTGACCCTAGTGCCTTACCCAAACTTGAGAAGAAATTTTCCAAGTAGTAGCAACAACCAATATAGACTGATTTATAACATTAGGCCATTGGTGTCAAGAATCAGGAATCGAATGTCGAGCATCAAGTAGAACTTGGGAAGCAAAAACAAGGGGTTGCCAAAAAACTAGAAGAACAAACAAAAATACATGAAGTGCTACTTGAAGCTAATCTACAAGATGAACCTAAAGTAGAAGAAAAAAATAAAAGATCCTACTTTAGCAAAGTATGTAAGGAGACATCATGCACTTGATAAAATTATCAAAGACAAATACTCTAGAGTTATGACAAGTAAAAGATTGAGAAGTGACACATATTTACTATGTGAATATGAGCCTAAATTAGTGAACGATACCTCAGATAGAGAACATTGGATCTAAGAAATGAATGAAGATATTAAGAAAATAGAGAAGAACAAAACCTAGTTACTGGTACCTAGACCAAAAGATAAGAACATTATTGGAACAAAGTGGGTATTCAAAAAAAAGTTAAATGAGAAAGGTGAAGCCACAAGAAATAAAGAAAGGCTAGTTTATAAGGAATATGCACAAGAATAGGGTATTGAATATGGGGAGAAATTTTTCCCTATTAAAAGATTGGTAGGATTAAGAACTCTTCTTGCATTTTCTACTGACAAAGGATTCAAATTATACCAAGTGGACGTGAAGTTTGCATTACTAAATGGAATTCTAGAAGAAGATGCCTACATTGAAAAACCTAAAGGATTTGTTGACACAAACAAAAGTGGTATGTCATGTAAGTTTCACAAGCATTTTTATTGATTGAAACAAGCTCCTAGAGAATGGTATGAAATATTTTATACATATTTGGTGAAGATTGGTTTTGCAAGGACTAATGATAATGGAAATATACACATAAAGACTAAATCTGAAAAAGGGACATTGTTAGTTGAGATATTTGTTAATGGTATCATATTTGAAGGAAACAATGCATTGTTTAAGTCATTTACAAATCAAATGAGACAAGAGTTTGAGATTTTTATGTCTGAAGAGATCAATTTTTTTGATGGCTTGCAAGTGTATCAAATGAATAATGGTATCTATTTACTCAAAGTATATCAAGGAGATATTGAATACTTTTGTTATGAAAGACTCAAGACCTGTAGAAACACCAATGACCATTAGAAATAAATATTTAAAGGATGATGATTCTATAGATGTAAATATTTTTAAATCATTTTAGATTGATCAAAATTAGGGTTTTCTTTCTGTTTTACTTTATTTTTTCTATGGTGCATAGCATTAAGGATTTTAAGGAGACACCAAACAAACCCATTCTTAATGAAGGGTTAATGGGATTGATTTTTGAGTTTATGATGGAAAATATTAAGGAGATTCTCCATAGGTCTATTTTTGTTAAGATGGAAAAAATTCCTAAAACTCTTGGTACTAGCAAAGGGAAAGGTAAGCATTTGATTATGGAGTTGGGTGAAATGAAAATGGAGTCTGTGAAATGAAATACAAAGAATCTAAATTAGAAAGAAATAATGACAGATTATAAAGTTGCTAGTGAGGAAGAGGTGAATAGTCTAAATATGAAGGAGCAAGGTGAGTCTAATTACTCTCATGGGTTAATTGAAAAAATGTTCAGATCATTGAGTACATGTCCTTCCCCTATTTTTGTTCATTTGAAGGAAGCAAAAGATAGTATGTAGAAGTAGGAGGATGTGGCTATCAAAAATAGTGATAGTGGTGATGAAGAGGAGGATTTATATAAATAACTCTTATACTTCAATTTGTTTGAAGTAAACATTACCCATGACATGTTTATTGAACCAGAGAATTCACCACTCAGAGACTCCCCTAAAGAAATAGAAGATAAGAATGAGGAAACTAGAGAAACAAATTTTCTAGTGGCCAACCTAGTTGATTTAAATAAGGTCAATGTGAAGTTGCTAGAGAATGACCCAAAAGGAATGGATATTTATCCTCCTTTGGGTGTGCTACAAGGAGCAAACACAATCTCCATGTATACCTTTAGAATGGAGAAATGAGCCTCTAATTCCATAAAAAATCTCAATATAAATTATAGATCCCTATATGACAAAATGAAAGAAGTTGTGAATAAGATGAATGAGGGTCTTGTGAATGAAGCTACTAGGTATGATATGGATAAAACCAATTTACTGTAGGGCTTGGTGAATAGAATTAAAAAATCTAGAAAATCCTATCAATGACATGGTTAAAATAACAAGAAACTTTTGGAGGTGACAGTGGAGAACATGAACAAAATTGCAGCTAATATTGATTTGAACGTGGAGAAGATTATGGTGCTAGACATGGATGACCCTAAGGATGTGGAAGAGTCTCCAAGAATTAAAAAAAACCTAGGTCAATAGTAAGGAAACTGAAGACCAAGAATGAATATCCTAACAAAGAGAATGTCAAACCACTCATAGAAAATATCAAGGAAATGCAGGAGGAGATGGCTCTTGACCTAGCCTAAAGCTTCGTTGGTTATTGGTCTAGCTTAATAGCATTTTTGGATTTTTGAGTCTAAATGATAGGTCTATAGTTTTGTTTTGTATCTAGTCTCGGTCTTTGCTTTGTGTTGGTCATGTGGTCAATGCTAGATATTTGGGGGTGTTACTTTTATTTTTCAGTAGTGTTTAAACCAGTAAACATTTTTTAATGTTTGTTAATGAATGTTGGGGTTTTAGGTCAACTTAAAAATCCCCATTTCAAACCTTAAATGAAAACAACAACATTTGGTTCTAGGATTTCTAACAACTTGACTATGGTTTGGTGGAATGTCAATCTTTAGTTTTTGCTCCAATACATGAGCTTTCCCAATGGACAAAAAAGGTTATGAGGTTGTTATGAGGCCTCTTGGTGATCATTCATGAACGTGTGGGTGGTGTAAGTCCTAGAAAGGATCCACAAATTCTCATGAATAGTGCCTATGTTGTTGGGACACCAAATGGTGTGTTTATTTCATTGTTAAGCTCTATGTAGCATGATTGATCTTGGAGAAAACTCATTTGGAGTGTGTGGTAACATAGCTTTGTACTGTTGAGATTTTTTCAAACTGTGCTTATTCTCTATGGTTGAGGAATTTGACCTTGGGATATCTCTAAGAGCTTTCATTCTCATTTTTGGTGATTGGTCTTCATGTGGGAGATTGTTGGGTGAATGAAGCACATTCATTTTGTAATGGTTACTATTGTTGGAGAATATTCCAATTGACATGATCAATCTTGTAGTTATAATAGTAAAATATCTTGGTCTTCCAAATTGTGTAAATTGAAGACTATTTATATACTGATGGGCATCCCATTCTTTGTATGATTGTATTGCATTGTGAGAAATCAATAAAGCTTAGAATCTGACATTGAGAATGGACATAATTTGTTTACAAGTGAACCACTATACATTCATTGTTTTTTTTCTATGTCTTTGTTTGTTTTTGTAATTTTAAATTCTATTAGCTTTAGCTTTTGCATTTTATTTTGAGTTTGAAAATTAATAGTTATAAATGTTTTTTAGTATCTATACAACATTGCCTGACTTTTTTTCAATATGATTTTTCTGTTTTCCAAAACACGTGGGTCGCTTGAGGAAGTGGGTACAATAGAAATGAATGTCAGTATCATAAGTTTACCCTAGTTGTGTTGATTCGACCGTTTGAAAAGGCAAAAGCTAAGCTTTGGTTGAATGGTATTTTGTAGGCATGTGTAGGAGAATTGTTAAGCTCAGATTTCATTGACCAACATTTCGTAACCATGTGCAAAGAATTTTTTTGAGACACTAGTCTTAACAGAAATTGCAAAGAAAGGTTCTGTCAATGCTCTGTAGAGCTTCTTGACCATAAAAATATTAAAAAGCCAAGAAATTAGATGCATAAACTATTATTTTATACAATATTTTAGGGTAATATCTCTTAATATTTTCCATCTGAGCCAAATCCAACAACTCTCCCAACTTTATAAATGATTTAGTGGATGCCAATAATGATGAATGTAGCATTTCTTAAGGTTATAGGTTGTTGTTTAGACTATGAAGAATATAAATCAACTTCAAAAAACTCACAACTCTAAACCTAAAATTTTGCTCGGCACAAACTATTGCCGAGTGTCAATTTTTCTCGGCACATGAAGGTGTCGAGTGGCAATTTTCTCAGCACTTAAAGGTGTTGAGTGAGCTCAACACACAAAAGAAAATGTAGTAGGTGCCAAGTTAGCTCAACACTCAAAAGAAATGCTGAGCAACAATGGAAATGCTCGGCACCAATGGATGCCGAGTGAGCTCAGTTCCAACTAAAATTTATAACTTAGAAAAATATTAACAATAGAAGAGGATGCCGAGTGTTCTATTTCAAACTGAAAAAATTATAACTTAGGAAATTCCAGCGCGAATGCTTTCACCATTAAAACCAAACAGCCAAAACTTTAAGCTTCCAAACAAACCTTGTCAAATGCAATGAACAAAGGAAGAGCAATGGATTTAAGTATGCCTGTTTGCTTTATTATTCCACTAAGATTTAAACTATTACAAAATTTGGGAGCATTCAGCTTCAACCAAAATAACCCTAAAATAACCCTAAACTAGTAAAACTTCAAACTTCAATAAACTATAAACTTGCAACACTAATGGTTGCATACAATGGTGCCTGGAGAAATCACTACTTCAACAGGTTGAATCCAACGATGACAAACTTATAGAGTGAATAGGGGAAACACATACAACTGTAGGCGCAAACTTCTTTCCTTTTTCCTTCTCTACTCTACTCTGCAGCTTCTCTCTAATCTACTTGATCACACACTCTGAATAATCAATCTCAAAACATTCTTTTTTGTCATATTTTCCCCCTCAATGTCCAAATTCAAAATCTCAACTACCAAAAATAAATGCCAACCGTTCATGGAATGCACAGATAGGGTAGATGGGCGTGGGGCTCGAGGACAACCTGCTGGCTCTTCAACATTTAATTTTTCCAACACTCCCCCTTTGTCCTAAGACCCACAAACAAAGATCATTGCTGATCCAAATCAACTTCACCAAGACACTCTCTTAGGTGTACAAAAGTTCCAATGCCTAATGGCTTTGAGAAAATGTTTGCTAGCTGCTGCTCAAACTTGCAAAATTCCATCTTGATATCCCCATTCTCCACCAACTCTATGATGAAGTGATATCTAATCTCTATATGCCATCTTCTCCCATGGAAGGCTGGATTCTTAGACAATGCAATTGATGAGATGTTGTCACAATAAATTTTGGTTCCATCCTCTTACCTTTCATTCAAATCATTCAAAATCCTTCTTAACCAAATAGCTTGACATGTTGCTGCATTTGCTGCTATGTATATAACATCTACTGTAGATTGAGCAACAATAGGTTGCTTCTTAGATGCCCATGAAATTGCACCTAATCCCATATGAAACATATATCTGGAAGTGCTCTTCCTATCATCTAAACTTCTAGCCCAACCACTATCTGTGTATCCCACCAACTTGAAATCATCATTTGCAGTATACAAAATTCCAAATCCCTTAGTACCTTTCACATACCTTAGGATCCTCTTTCTTGCTTGAAAATGGGAATCCTTTGGTGTTTCCATAAATCTAGAAATCAGACTTACCGTATGCATTAGGTCTGGTCGAGTTGTAGTCAAATACATTAAACTTTCAACCATACTCTTGTATAGTGTTGGATCTACTCTCTTGCTAGAGTCTTCTTTGCTCAACTTTAGACCTGTTGCTATTGGTGTGGGGTTTGGCTTACTATTTTGCATTTTAAATCTCTCCAAGATCTGCCCTGCATATTTTTCTTGAGAGAGAAAGATTCCATCATGCATTTGTTTTACTTTTATGCCTAGAAAATATTTCAAGAGACCTAGGTCTATTATTTCAAATTCACTTTTCATGGCTTCTTTGAACTCACCAATAAGAGCCTTGGCATTATCAGTAAAAATCAAATCATCTACATACAAGACAATAATTAACACATTTCCATTTGTTTCCTTGATATAGAGAGTAGGCTCACCATTGCTTTTGCTAAAGCCATTGCTCATAAAATATGAGTTAATCCTATTGTACCATGCCCTTGGAGCTTGCTTGAGCCCATAAAGAGCTCTCTTCAATCTATATACTTTGTTCTCTTCACGTGCAACTTCATAACTAGGTGGCTACTCTACATATACTTCTTCCTTCAATACACCATTTAGGAAGGCAAATTTCACATCCATTTGAAATATCTTCCATTTTTGCTGAGCTACAATTGCTATGACAGCATGCACGGTTTCCATTCTTGCAATTGGGGCATATGTCTCATCATAATCTCTTCCATACAATTGTTTGTAGCCCTTGACTACCAACCTTGACTTGTGCCTATAAATTTCGCCTTCAGCATTGCATTTGGTCTTATAGACCCATTTCACTCCAATCACTTGCTTCTTGGGAGGCAATTTAGTTAGCTCCCATGTCTCATTTCTTTCTATAGCATCTGTTTCCTCATCCATGGAATTACACCATTTTTTCTCCTTAATAGCTTCTTTAAAATATACTGGATCACTATGAGAAAATAATGCAAAATTAACACTTTCATCATAAACTTCATACCTTTCATCTAGGTATAACTCCCTAAGACTCTTAGTCTATCTTGGTAATAGGGAGGAGAGTGTGGGATCAAAATCTTCACTGTTGTTACTTTGCCGACCAACTCGGTCTTCACTGGTACTCAGCACTGACACTCGATCATGCCTAGAGGAGCTCAGCAATGACTAAACTTGCTTGTCTTTTCTTCTATTTCCTCCTTCTTGCTATTCATCAACATCTTCTTCACTCATAATTGACACTTTACTTGAAGTGCTCGATGACTCATCAGTTGAGCCATACCAAGACTGATTTTCAAGAAATTCCACATCTCTTGAAAGACTCATCTTGTTGTTCAATGGGTCATACAATCTGTATGCCTTTGATTCTGAGTTGTAGCCTATAAAGATGCACTTCACACCTTTGTCATCCAATTTTTTCCTTTGCTCTTTAGGCACATGTGCATATGCAAAACATCCAAACACTCTTAGGTGTTCAACTGTCCATGTTACTTATGACCATGCTTCCATTGGAATTTTGTCACGGACTGCCTTTGTATGACACCTATTAATTAGGTAAACTACTATTGCCATAGCCTCTCCCCAAAATTCAGTTGGGAGACCTTTCTCTTTCATCATGCTCCTTGTCATTTCAAAAATGGTCATGTTCTTTCTTTCAGACACTCCATTTTTCTTGTGTGTATAGCTGGCTATGAGCTCTTTCTTTATGCCATGTTTCTTGCAAAAATTTACAAAAGAATTGGAGGTGTACTCCCCTCTATCTGATCTTAGGACCTTGATATAATGTCCACATTCTATTTTAGCCTGGGCTTTAAATTCTACAAATTTATCAAATGCTTTAGATTTATTCTTTAAGAAATACACCTATGTCCTATGACTAAAATCATCTATAAATGTCATAAAATAAGTACTCCCCCAATGGAAGTAACTTGCATAGGACTTACTAGGTGAGCATGCACTAACTCTAATGGATATCTAGCTGTCCTAGAATTTTCAGAATTAAAGAGAAGCCTATGTTTCTTACCCAAAATATAAGCCTCACACTTGTCACATGAATTTTCTATACGTGGCAAACCTTCTACCATTCTTTTATTTGACAACAAATTTAAACCAGCATAGCCAAGATGACCATACCTAAGGTTCCATAGTCATGACGGGTCTTCAATCACACTCCTTAGAGCTGATTGTGTGGGAGTTGCAGCACTAACTTGAGATGAGAAACATGTATCAATCCTCAAGGGAAACTTTTTGTTCTTTATCATTTGAACTGCTGTAAGTAAGTTCTTGCTCCCATCGTTTTCATGAATGACACACGTGTCATTCTCCATCAGCACTTTGTATCCATTTTGAATGAGCTGACCAATTCTCATCAAATAGTGCTTCATATCAGGGGCAAAATACATATTTTTTATTTATTTCTTCTCACCTTTTTTAGTGCAGACCATAATAGATCCTTTGCCCACTACTAGTAGGGTTCCATTGTTACCAATTTTAATCTCAGATTTGAAACTCTTGTCAATGAATGAAAAAAAGGTTTCATTACCACTCATGTGGTTGCTACATCCACTATCGAGGTACCAAACCTCAAGGCTTCCTTCTTCACCAACATTACACATGTTGAAGGCAGTGGCAGTGTTTCCACTTTGCATTTCACATCAGCGACATTTGCTTGTCCTAACTGATCATTTTGCTTCTTCCAACATTCACTTGCATAATGCCCATATTTATGATAGTAGTAGCATTCTACATTACTCTTATTTGAGTTGTAGCTTTTCTTACCTCCTCTTGAAGTAATTTGTGAGCTACTTGCTCCATCTGCTCTTCCTGAGCTTTCTGCTATAGCATTTCTTTGTCCTCCATTACCTCGGCCTCTACCTCTAGAGTTTCTGCCTGAGCCATTTATTTCTCTCCCCCTTCCTCTTGGATTTGACTGAGCTTTGAATGCTTGCTCTTGGGAAAAAGAAGACGTAGATCTATTGATCCTATGCTCATGGGCTTGAAGAGCACCCATCAACTCATGCATTGTCAAAACAATGAGGTATTTTTCCTCTTCTATGGTCATGACCAAATTGTCATATTTATGAAGTAAACTCCTCAATATATTTTCCACTATCCTCTGATCTTGGTAGTCTTCTCCATTTGATTTCAATTGATTAATCACATTGGAGGTCCTTGAATTGAAATCTGCAACCGTTTCATTTTCCTTCATCTGAAGGTTCTCAAACTCCCTTCTTATATTTTGTAGCTTTATCGTGCGAACTTTATCAGTCCCCTTGAAGTTTGTCTCAATGATATCCCAAGCTTCCTTTGCATAATTTTCTGCTGCAATATTTTTTAATATAGTCTCTATCATTGTTGCTTCAATCAAACTTAATGCCTTTGCATCCTTTCTCCTTGACTCTTTCAAATGAGTCTTTTGTGCATTTGTGAGGGTATCATAATGATTTATATCAGTCACATCATTGAATCCATTAACCACAAACTCCCATATATCATTTGCAACCATAATGGTCTTCATCTTCTTTGCCCATGTATCATAGTTTTCCCCATTGAATGGTGGTGGATGCTACCATATCTTTCCTGTATCTACTGCCATGTCAAATATCCCAAGAAAATAAATTCCCTATCTCATTGTGGATGTGGGGCCTCAAAGCTCTGATACCATGTGAAGAATATAAATCAACTTCAAAAAACTCACAACCCTAAACCTAAAATTTTTCTCGGCACAAACTATTGTTGAGTGTTAGTTTTTCTTGACACATGAAGGTGTCGAGTGGCAATTTGCTTGGCACTTGAAGGTGCTTAGTGATAGGAAACAGGTAACGAGTGAGCTCAAAACACAAAATAAAATGTAGTAGGTGCCGAGTTAGTGCGAAACTCAAAAGAAATGCTCAGCAACAATGGAAATACTCAGCACCAATGGATGCCGAGTGAGCTCGATTCCAACTAAAATTTATAACTTAGAAAAATATTAACAATAGAAGAGGATGTCGAGTGTTCTGTTTCAAACTAAAAAAATTATAACTTAGGAAATTCTAATGTGAATGCTTTCACCATTAAAACCAGAGAGCCAAAACTTTAAGCTTCCAAACAAAACTTGTCAAATGCAATGAACAAAGGAAGAGCAATGGATTCAAGTATGCCTATTTGCTTTACTATTCAATCAAGATTTAAACTATTACAAAATTTGGAAGCATTCAGCTTCAACCAGAAAAACCCTAAAATAATTCTAAACTGGTAAAACTTCAGACATCAATAAACTTTAAACTTGCAACACTAATGGTTGCATACAACGGTTCCTAAAGCAATCACTGCTTCAATAGGTCAAATCCAAAAATGAAAAACTTATAGAGTGAACAGGGGAAACACATGCAACTGCAAGCACAAACTTCTTTCCTTCTTCCTTCTCTACTCTACTCTACAGCTTCTCTCTGATCTACTTGATCACACATACTTTGAATAATCAATCAAAACATTCCTTTTTGTCATATTTTCCCCCTCAACGTCCAAATTCAAAATCTCACCTATCAAAAATAAATGCCAGTGGTTCATGGAACACACAAACAGGGTAGATGGGCATGGGGCTCAAGGATAACCTATTGGCTCTTCAACGTTTAATTTTTCCAACACATACAAATTTTATATTAATCAAACTATTCATTTATTTAATTTTTCTTTGCATTTATCCAATGGAAAAATATATGATGAACGTTTAGGAAAAATTAACAACTACTCATGAAACATGGGTCAATGAGTTTGACTTAAAATCACACAATTAAATCCTAATAGGAATATCACAAATTGACTTACTGTGCAAATTATCTCCTACTTATCAAGTAAACCTTAGTCAAAATTTTGTAATTTATTGCTTCCTCAAATATAAAGGGAGAGCCCATCATTGTTACCCAATTGAGAGGCCATCATGGGCATACTAACCAAGAACGAAAAAAACCTGTTGAATGCAATTTCTCAGTATTTGTTGGGTGAAGAATACAACAATATGACTTCTAAGGAACAACAATGCTGTGAAGATCAAATTGGGCAAGGATTTATTTTGGAAGGAAGCGAAAATAAGAATGAAAAGGATGATCAAAAACATTATACAGGAGTGACGTTTCTTAAAGCTCGTAGAAAATATGTTGCAGAGATTTGAAACCCTAATAAGAAGGGCCAAAGACTTTGGCTTGGCAGCTATGACACACCCAAAGAAGTCAAAGGGGCATATGACCAAAAGGCTTTCAAAATGTGTGGTTTGAGAGATATTCTCAATTTTCCTCTAAATGTTAAGTCCGGAGACTACTTCAATCCTTTTTCTCCATCCTCTTCTTCAAAGAAAATGAAGAGAAAGGAGAAAAATAAAGGTCTATCCTTGTAGCTCCTACTCCGACCAAAAATTAATTGATATTTTCATGTTTCCATATTTCTATTATTATTGTGTAATGTATTTAGGAGATGACATCTTTTTTATTCTTCCATTGTTAACTATTCCATCTCTAATAAAATCATCTCCTTGACTAGTTTATATGTTGTGATACTGCTATCACAATTTAATTATGTAATTTTGAGTCAAACTCACTGACTCATGTTTCATGAGTACAGTGATTCACATATGAATCCATCTTTCATGAGAATAAATGGAACACTTAGCACTCATTGGATATATGTACTTTGCCTATCAGTTTCTTCAAATTTTGAATTTTATATTGAGGTAATATTCATACATTTTTATTTTTGATGAGATCTATGTGTAGATTTAGTCGCAAAATTTTAGATAGGTATTAGAACAAGATTTGGGAAAAGAAATATATGTTTTTTTAAGGTATTGGTGTTCAGATATCTTTTAAAGAATGAAATTTTGAACCTATGTCATTCTTAGGTCATATAAGTATTTTGGATAGAAGCAAAAAATTCTACTTTAATCTACTCATAGACACTTGTGACAATCAATTAAATAAACAAATAATGAAGATTGCATATCTTTTAAAGAATGAAATTTTTAGCCTATATCATTCTTATATCATATAAATATTTTGGATGTAAGTCAAAGATTCTACTTTAATTCTCAAATAGATACTTGTGTCAACCAATTAAAGCAACAAGGTTGAACTGAATTCTACATCATAGACAAACCAAGGTCATCATCTCTTCAAATGGGTTTCACCTTTATCTTCTCTTTAGTGATTACTTTTTTATTTTTTTCCTAGCAATTGGCACCTATATTATCAGTTAACATCTTATTCTTACTTGATTGATTAGTATCATTGGGGTCAATATAGATTCATTTATCATTTGTAGCTTTCAAATGTGCATGCTATTTCTTTGCTTGTCATGTGATCATTGTATTTCCTCTCTTCTTTTGACCTGTTTATTTTCTCAATCAGACAAAAGAGGGGGTGTTACCATTAGTTTTTCTTAATAATTCATAGATCTAACTAGAGACTCTTCATTCTATCTTGTCCATGATTATTTGATTTGTGTAGAGAGTCATTTCCCATTTTTCTTTAACCATGGCCTTCATTGTTTATGCTTGATATTCTATGTTTGAGAGGTTGGTTGCATTATTCTTCGTCCATGTGCCATTCCTACCCTTAGCTAGTGGTTGCGGCTCTTTCTTGTTTCTTTTAATTTGGGTTAGCTTTCTCTCTACTTGATTTGGGCCTCTCCTTTTCACACGGTGTATTTTTCCTTTATGAGAGTTATGATTATAATGGCATGCGATAAAGTGGGTTTCTTTAGGTTTGGGTCGTGGCTTTTTTTTCCTCCAATGATTTTTCCTTAGGGTTCTCCTATTTTTTCAGATCTATATGACTATTTTGAGGACTTCTGATGGTAGAGGGGTCATCTATCAACAACCTTATCCTCTATCTCAATAAACTATTTTCTATCATTTTCAATGGTATTTGTTGGCGGTATTAATTTCACCAACTACCCACTATCTGTAGTAACTTCTCATCCACCACCATCATCAGTAGTAGATAATCCACCATCTAGTTGCTTGACTTCACCACCCATAATGAGTGCATTATATTAATATTTAATATGCAATGTAATAAGTGTGGTAGAATTGTAGATAGTTCTCATACCTCTATAAATAGAGGCTTATTGTAATGTATTCAGCAAGGTGGTAAGGAAATATAATTAGTTTCTTTCTTGAGTATTTTTCTTTCATTTTTTCCTTCAAATTGATATCAAAGCAATGTTTATATTCTCAACATGGTATCAAAGCATGAAGAGCTATGCCAGGGAAAAAATGAAATATATGTTGATATGTATAACTATTGTAGCAGTGAATGGAGCTTCTAATGTTTTCTTTATTGCATATCATAAGCTTCTAAAGTTGGAGATTAGTGGCTCTAAAGACATACAGAAGAAAATATGCCAATTTAATGTTTGAGAGAAGGTATGATTTGATTTCACGAACTGAAGTCTAATGAGAAAAAAAAAATTTCTTTGTAAAGAAAAGTTTATTATTGTCAACTCTAGTTGTAACTACAAGTATTAATATGGCATCTGGAAGTAGTATAGCTAAACCAAAAATTCCTATATTTTTTGGTAAAAATTATGAGTTTTGGGCTACAAAAATGAAAACATTGTTTTGTTCTCAAGGCATATGGGATCTTATTGAAAAATATTTTAGTGGACCACAAGATGATTTATTATCATAAGATAAAAAAGATACATTACAAGGTAACACGAAAAAGGATACTAAAGCATTGTTTCTAATTCAACAGTCTTTAGATGAATCATTTTTTCCTAAGGTTTGTATAGCTAAAAAGTCTAAAATTGCATGCAATATTTTAGAAATAATATATCAAGGCACATCAAAAGTCAAGATTGCTAAATTGCAAACTTTAAGGCATGAATTTGAAAATTTGTGTATGAAGGTTTCATACTTAGTTGATCAATTTATAAATCAAGTAATGAATGCAGTTAATCAGATTATATCATATGGTGATGATTTGACTGATCAAAAAGCAATGGAAAAAACACTTCATAGTTTGACTAGAAAATTTGATGCTATTATTGTGCCATTGAAGAATTTAATGATTTGACAATACTCTCTATTGATGAGTTAATGGGGTCTCTTTTATATCATGAATCTAGAATGAAAAGAAATGATAGTTCTTCTTTGGAGAATGCTTTTAGATCACATGTATGAGTTGGTAGAGGAAGAGGAAGTTCAAACTACCATGGAAGAGGAAGAAGGATAGATGGATGTGTGAGTCCAAATCAAGAAGAAAGAAGAAGTTAATCAATTTAGAGTTGGAATAGAGGATGTGGCAGAAGTTCATTCCAATAGCCATCATCAAGGTTTGATAAATCTAGAATTTAATGTCATTATTGTAAGAGATTTGGTCAAATTATGCAATTGAATGTAGAAAGAAACAAGAGGAAATTGAAAATAATGGTGCTAATTACTCAAATGTATCTAATAATAATTCAAGAAGTTTATTCATAAGTTGCAATGTTTCTCAAGATTGTTCTAGTGGTACATGGTTCTTAGATGGTGGATGCAGTAACCATAAGACTCAAAATAAAGATTTATTTGCTAGCTTGGATGATTCTGTAAAATCTAAAGTAAATCTAGGAAATGATAGTAAAGTCTCTAAAATGGGAAAAGGTGTTATCAATGTCTTGACCAAAAATGGAGGAAAAAGATATATTCCTGATGTATACTTTGTGGTTAGATTAAAATATAATCTCATGAGCATTGGTCAACTAGTAGAAAAAGGTTACAAAGTTTCCTTTGATAATGATGTTTGGACAATCTTGGATTGAAATCCTAGTGGTAGGTTAATTGCAAGGGTCAACATGACACAAAATCTAATGCCCCCACTCTAGATTCATTGCATTCAATGAAGAAAGGAAGTTAGTTTTAAGATATTATTCTTAGATCAATCATGGCTATGGAATTTGAGGTATGGTAATCTTCATTTTGATGCTTTGAGCTTTTTACAAAGGAAAATAATGGTGAAAGGATTGCCTCAAATAGTAAAATCACCAAGTTCATTTGAATGTTTTATTTTGGCAAAACAATAGAGAAATCTTTCAAATAGGAGCTTCATATAGAGAAACAAAACTTTCTAAACTAGTTCACACTGATATATGTGGGCATAGGAGAACTCCATCGTTAGGAGGAAGTATATATTTCTTAACATTTATTGATGATTTTAGAAAGAAGACTTGGATATAATTTCTCAAACAAAAGAGTGAAGATTTACAAAAAAATTCAAAGAGTTCAAATCTTTGGCTGAAAACAAAGTGTTCTCTACATCAAGGTATTACGATCTCATAGAGGTGGTGAACTCAGTTATAATGAGTTTCTAAGATTTTAAAGATGTCATGGAATTAAGAATGGTGTAGGCGCACCTAGGGTAAGGTAAAACCCTAATCTAAATATTGGTTTGTATATGGTCTAACCAACCATTGGGGTAATAAGAAGTATTTATAAAGTTCCAAGGTGTGTTTTGGTAGTTTTATTTGGTAAGTTTTGGATTGGGGGTCAAATCTTGTCAATTGTGTCCTAATAAGCAAGATTGCTCAAAATTTGCTCTAGGTGGGAAAAAGTGGTAAAATTCCTAAAAAGGGGGAAAATAGTGTATAAGAGTGGTCCTTATATTAAAACATAATCTCATGAGCCTTTAATCCTTACATGACTCGAATTAAAGGCCAGAATGGAGCATGTATTTTATTTAATATTTTTCCAACTCTATTCCAAGGGTTTGGATAGTTAGGTGTACAAACATCACCAGTAGGAGAGCAATATTGTGAACTAGAACATGGTTTTTGAAGTTTGAATAGAGTTCTTGGATTGAAAAATGACCTATTTTTTAAGCAATAGTATCTTGTGATCATTTTTTGAATCTCTTTGTAGTTGTTTTTCATTTTAATTAAGCATTGTATAACATTTACAAAACTGTTTTCATTTAGGAATCTCATTGTCCAATTTTGTAGTGCAAGCATGAAAATGGGTATGGCTCTTGGCGATGAAGAAATAGCCTCTGTACATAGTGTAAATAATGTGTTTTTTGTTTGTGGAAGGTCAAATTTTATTTTTACAAGTGAGCCCTAGGTATGCAAGCAAGCTTGGCAAGGTGCAAGGAAATGCTTTTAATGGAATTTTGTGACAAACAAAAGATTGGTATGGGACAATCTTGAGTTGTAAATGTAGGATTATTATATGAAGGTATAAAAACTTAAAGGAGAAGGTTAGGGATGGAGTTTGACACCTGTGGTGAAGAAAACATAAAAATTTCCTATGAAACCCTTCAAAGGGCATCTTCTAAAGCCATACTTTATGGTCAATTCTAGAGCCTAGGACCTAAAAAATATTCAAGGTTAGGTCATATGGAATATAAGTCCTAAATACACCAAGGGGTCTTATTCATCATTTTTGTGAGTTATTTCTCTTTCTTTGTTTTTACGAGCTCTTAGGGAAATAAGGACTAACTAGGCAATCAAGTAATTTGTAATGGGGAAACTTAAAATAATGATGCTAAATTATGGAAATTGGGTTTGGACCCTCATTACGAGTGTTAAAACTTGATTCTGGGTCACTTGGTTCATATACTGATGTTTTTGTATACTAGGCAAAATAATGCATATTTGATGAATTGGGGGAAATGGTATTGAAAGTTGAATTGTTGGGAGATTTTCTTGGAGAAAAGGGATCATAGAGGGATCCTCTAGGTTATTATTGGGAGAGAAGACCATACCAAAGCTAGGAGTATCCTAGGAAGAGAAAGAAATCTCTTAGTTAAAGAATCTCCCCATCAAAGTAGCATCAAAGCCTTAAGATTGAGGCTTGTGGTGGTATACTATATTTCAATGAGTGAAGTGGATCTTCCAAGATGGTTACCAATGTAGATTTGGTAAAGGAGGTAAATGAGAAAAAGAAGCTCCTAGAAGAGAAGACCAGGTTTCTTGATGAGGCCCTAGAAAGGGTGAAAGACAAGTTGAAAGAGATAGAAGAAGTAGCCCAAGCTAAGGAAGATGAAGAATTCAGAAAGGGTAAAGTAGTAAGTATGGAGGATGAGATGGTTGGACCATATCCTCCACTTGGTGAGTAGGAACCATTCCTAAAAGCCATCAAATAATTTGGATGAAATATCCTAGCTAATGGTTTCATATTGTTCTTGAATGGATTGAGAGCATTGAGAACTAGTTTGAGTGTGAAGAGACAAAAGAGGCCCAAAAGTTGAGGTTTGCAAAATCTAGGTTGAAAGGTCAAGCTTTGAGATGGTGGAAGTTTGATCAAGAACAAAGAGAGAGTGAGGGGAAGAAGCCTATAGCTAACTGGAAAGCTATGGTGGCAAAGATAAAGGAAAATATCTACCAGAATACTAAGAGATTCAAATTCATAAGCAAAGGAAGAATATTAGGGAAAAGGATCTTGATGTGGCTACCTATACTGAGGAGTTTCAAAAGTTAGCCTTCAGATCAAGGGTGCTAGAAGTAGAGAGCATAAAGGTGGCTAGATACCTAAATGGCCTTAAATGGTCCATCCAAGATCAGTTGAGTTTGTTTAGCCTCACCGCTCTACAATGTTTTTTTAGAATGGCTAGAAAGGTGGAAGATAAACTGAGGAAGAAAGGGGACTCAAGTTCCAAGAACATGGGTAGAGGAAAATAATTTAGAGGTGGATTAAGGGGAATTTCTAGTGGCAAGAATAATGAGCAGAGAAGCTATGGAGACTCTAAGTGGAATGAGTAGGCCATTGAGACTAGTTAGAGGGGAGGCTCTAGTAGAGGTCGGGGATCCAACAATGGTGGCAGAGGTAGATATGGAAACAATAGTAGAGGCTCACACTTTAGAAACATGAAGTATTATAACTGATGTATGTTAGGACACCCTACTTACAAATGTCCAAAAAAGGAATCATTTTCCTATGGGGATAAAAAGATCACTTACATCCAAGAAGAAGATAATTAAAATGAAGGAGAAGTTGACCTTGATTTTGAGAAAGGATAGAACCTCATGTTGAGGAGAGTATTGGTTAAGAAGTTAGTCAAAGATAAGACAAGGTAGAGAAGAGCATTTTTTATAACAACATGAAAGATATTAAAAAATGTATGGAAAGTGATTACAGACTTAGGGTCTACTAATAATGTCGTGTCATAGGAGCCAATACAAAAGATTGGTTTGACCAAGATTCCACATGTGTGTTCTTATAGGGTGACTTGGTTCAATAAGGGGTAGAACATCCTAGTAAATGAGTAATTGTGGGTAGAAATCCCCATTGGAAAGTATCAAGACAAGATCTTGTGTGTTTTTCTTCCCATAGAGGCTTGTACCTTGCTATTGGGAAGACCTTGGGGGTATTATAGGGAGGCAGTGCATCATGGGAAGGACAAAAAGTATTCCTTCAAGAAAGATGGAGTCACTTATATGATCTAGTCTATAGTGAAAGAAGACAAAGTGGAAAAGACTACTTCTAAAACACTACTCATGAGTGCAAAAGAGTTCCTCAAGGATGTGAAGTAGGGTGAAGGAGTACGATATGCCATTATATTAAAAGCTAAGGAGGATAAGTCATCTTCATCAACACCCATAACTATAGAAGTGCAAGGGTTATTAGATTAGTTCAAATACATCATTTGTAATGGAGCACCACCAACCTTGCCAACAAAGAGGGCCATAAGTCATAAAATTGACTTCATACCAAGAGAATCACTACCAAACAAAGCTTCTTACAAGATGACTCTAGAGAAGAACAAGGAGATTACAAGGAAAGTTCAAGAGTTGCTTGATTAGGGGTTGGTTAGGAAGAAAATTAGTCCATGTGCCATACCAGTGATCCTAGCACCCAAAGAGCGAGGTAAATGGAGAATGTGTACTGATTCTAAAGCAACTAATAGGATCACCATTAGGTACAGATTTCCTATTCCTAGGATAGAAGACCTAATAGACTATCTAGGTGGAGCTATCTACTTCTTCAAAATTTATCTTAAAAGTGCATACTATAAGATTAGGATGAAAGAAGGGGATGAATGGAAGTCTACATTTAAAACTATTGAGGGTCTCTATGAATTGTTACTAATTCCATTTGGCCTTACCAATGCATCAAGTACCTTCATAAGAGTCATGAATCACGTCTTGAAAGACTACATAGGGTTGTTTGTTGTTGTATACCTTGATGACATCCTCATGTTCAGTAAGACAAAGGAGGAATATATGAAACATCTAGAATTGGTGTTGAGAAAGATCCAAGAGGAAAACCTAATAGTAAACTTGGAAAAGGGAGAGTTCATCAAATTAGAAATTGTGTAGCTAGGGTTTGTAGTATCTGAAGGAAGTCTTAAGATGGTAAAGAAAAAGGTAGAGGCTATTTTGAGTTGGCCTACCCTTAGATCTATTACTAAGGTTAGGATTTTTCATGGATTAACATAGTTTTATAGAAAGTTTGAAAGGAGGTTTAATTAAATTTGTGCACCTATGAATGACACTATCAAAGGGGGCATGAAAACCATGTTTATTTTGACCAAGGCAATAGATGCAAGTTTTGAGAGACTGAAGAAAGAAGTGGCAACACAACCTATAATGGTTTTGCCTAGTTTGAAGAAACCATTTGTGGTGGAGTGTGATGCAAGAAACATAGTAGTTGGGCCAATTTTTAGCTAGGAGGGCATACTCATAGAATTTTTTAGTGAGAGAATTAATGAAGCAAAGACAAGGTACTTAGAAAATGACCTAGAGCTCTTTGCCCTTCTCGAAACACTCAAGAAATGGAAGCACTACTCGTTGTCTAAAGACTTTTTTTTCTTCATAAAAAAAAAGCCCTTATTTTCATCAAATCATAGGAGAAGCTAATTATGAGACACATTAAGTGGATGGAGTTCTTCCAATGCTATAGTTTCACAATTAAACATAAGAAGGGGACAAACAATAAGGTGGAAGATGATTTGAGAAGGAGGTTGCTGACAGTGCAAGAAATTAAATTGAAGAGAATTAGCTAGGATGTATTCAAAGATCTATATGAGGAGGATACTAATTTCTCAGAGGCTTATAAGGTATGTACTGATTTTGCTAATCATTTCCATAGTGAATTTTTTGAATACACCTTACAAAATGGATTTTTATTCAAGGGACAATAGTTGTGCATCCCAAGCGGGTCCATGAGAGAAAATCTCATACAAGAGAAGCACAATGGGAGCATGAGTGGGCACTTTGGTGTGAATAAGACTTTGGACCTTGTGAAAAGGTTCTATTATTAGCCCAAAATGCAAAGAGATGTTAGGAGGTATGTGGAGTAGTGCAATATATGTCAGAAGTCAAATGGAAATTCATCAAATGTAGGGCTCTACTTGTATATGAGCAATGTTAGTATGCTAATAGAAACCAAATTTAAATAAAGCTTCTACAAACTAAACAAAATTCATAAACTTCAAGATAGACTAAGATGAGCTCTCAATTGAGAATATGAGCCATTAATGGGCTCTCTCAATGAGAAGCTCTCTTGTTGAGTAGCTTTTTCTAAATAGATGGGATGTATGCTCAAGCTTTATGCTTCAAAATGGGTTCAATGGATGATGGTAGATTTTTGGTGTGGATAGATGGCTTTAGTATGGATTTGGCTCTCAAAATAGCATTATAACTTTACTTCATGGATTGTGTTATTTTGCAAAGGGGAAGGATCTAATTTATAGGCAAGAGGCTTGAGGGATTGAGGGCTAAGATGCAAGGATGGGAAAAAGCTCATGGAGGGCTTAGATTGCATAAGAGGAGAGCACATGGATTGTGCTTCCTTACAACCAATCAAGGAGTGACACATGTCACATGGTGAGAGGATGGAGGAAAGGGGAAGGATGAGTCAACAAAGGAGGCTCAAGGGATAAAATCTTCATAAAGACCCTTCATAAGTGCTTTGTAAGAACATTTATGACTTTGTGGGCTTTATAAAGTTTTGTGGTTGAAGATATTTTGAGGGTGATGATAGCAATTTCGACTTGGACTTGATTAGAAAGGTTTTAAACTTGTTTAGGCTTGTGCAAATGATTAGAGGATGGATTAGGATGGTTTAGGATTAGCTTAGGGATAGGCAAGTGGATGGCATTTAATGAGGGTGGGTGAAGGAGGAGATATTTGTTAACTTTGGCTTGGGTTAGCAAGTCTTAACCCATGTTTAGGGAATGTGACAAGGTTAGGAGGGGATTAGGATTAGGGTTAAAGACATCTTCTAGAAGAGTCTAGGCTTTGGATGAGGATGAAGACTTTCTAGAAGAGCCTAGAACTTCCTAGGATAACATTTTATGAAATAAATAAAGTTTTATTTATTTCAAGGGTTTGGGTTGAGGAGATATTTTTAATAAACATGAGGATTAATATTTAATCTTGATTAAATATTTTGAGTTGGGATTAGGGGTAGGAAATGATGGGATTAGCCTTTAATCAAAATTAAAGAAGGATTAGAAGATTTTGGAAGAGGTTAGTGGTCTTAAGGAAATTGGCCAAGTTTTGGGCAAAAAATAAATTTTTTATTTATTTTAAGATTTTTTGTCTATTTATTAATTAAATAATTAATAAATAAGGAAATAATGTTTAAATAAGATTTAAACATTTTTGGGAGGGATTTATTAGTTAAATATTTTTAATTAACATAAAGGGATTTAATGGCATAAAAATTAATTAATTAATTAATTAATTAATTAATTAATAAATGATGATGTCATCAGGACTTTTTTCAGAAAATAAAAATATTATTTTCTAAAGGATTTTTAGGTGTCTACATTTTGCCCCTCTTTGATGTGATGCCGCAAGTGGCATGGCATCAAAGATAAGAAAATAAGATGCCCAAGGCTAGAGCAGAAGAGGAGAGAATGGGTTGTGAGATGCCCCCTCAAGAAGGCGGCGGGGAGAGAAAGCGAGGCTCGACGACTTCTTGAAAAGTACAAGAAATCTCGGATGAGCAAGGAAACTTAGATTGGCAAAGAGAAGGGGATGAATTAGCTCAAACTCTCACTACGGGAGAATGATAAAGGGAGAATCAGAGGCACAAGAGGAAGCAAGCTTAAGATCTCAGGGATTGCAGAGGATGAAGGAGCGGAGCGCTATAAAAGGAATCCAAGATAGGGAGATGGATGAGGGGATTATAAAGCCGATGCAATAGGATTTCAAAGAGTCAGATTGGCAGAAGATGGGTTTTGGAGATCCCTAGGACTAGGATTGTGGATCTCGAAAGATGAGGCTTGGTGGATTGATTTGGATTGGTGGACCCTAAGACTAGGATTGTGGATCCCTAAAGCTAAAGGTGAGGAGTGATTCAAAGAGATACTGATGCATAAGCTGGGGTAGGAGAGACGGATGCTGGATATGGATGGGGAATAATGGAGATGAAGGGAAACCATTGAAGCTTTTTGAGCGGGGGGATACTTCAAAGAGAAGTACCACCATGTAGTTGAGCACTAGATTTGCTATAGGACTGTTGGTTAATTACCAATATTACCAAGAACATCAAGGCCTTTTCACCAACTATCCAGAGGACTGACGAACTGACTCAAAACAAACACGCAAGGATTGCCCCAGTATCACACATGAATCCTAGAAGAAGTAGTGTGGAAATGACATTGGGTAACCCACAAGCAGAAAAGAAAACACGCAAAAGACGTGATCAAGACCTTACGCTCTGATTGTCCCATTCGCAGTATACCATGATATGGAAGATCGTGGCAACCTTGAGGAGGGAACATGGAGATTGCTTGGAAAAGATATTTCAAGACCCAACAGGGAAGAGTCCAAATCAAAAGAAAGAAAAAATCCAAAAGAGAACCATTTGCCAACTAGATGGGTAGGACGAGGTACTAACGGACCAAGATCAGGCATGAGGAAAGCTATATCCTGCAAGGACCTGTCGGAGAGCACCTAAGCTGGTGGATTTGGATGAGTGATGCATCTGGCAAGCTGAACTAAGAAGGATAACACTTTGGTGATAAGAGATCTAGCTAAAGGATGCATTGGAATAGCTAACCAAGGGTTGTGCGATGTGTGCAAGAGGCTGATCAAGGAGGAACTAACATGAAAGTTGGATAGATAAAATGGTACTAAGCTAAAGAGGATGTACAAGCTGATGGACCAAGATATTTACAAGATGAAGCTGACCAAGATAGTTACAAGCAGGCAAAAGCTTAGGATGATAGGATAGCGGGATGGTTCGATGTTGTGCAAGATGCAAAAGCTAAGGGTGGGGTGATAGCGAAAGATATGGATTTGGCAAGATGCATCCAATGATGATGAGAGATTTTGTGACCAAGGATAGCTAGAGGAGTAAGATGAGATGGTTGGATAGGATGGTAGATAGCTAGGATTATGATGGATATAAAGAGATGACATTGGGTTTGCATGAGGATAGCCTAGAGCTAGATACCAATGACAAGGGAGGATGGACAAGACAAGATCTCCAAGGAATATAGTGCCCCCAATTAGAAGATAACATGCGGAAGGAGGTCTTATGATGGATGTGATAAGATTCAAGCTAGGATGGAAAAGAGGAAGGTGCTAGGGAGATGGATGATAGCTGGGATGATTGGCTGAAGCTGCAGAAGATCAATGGATGGTGTGAGATGGAAGCTGGAGGATGAAAGATAGGTGGATAGTGATAGATAAAAGCTGGAGGATGAAAGATAGGTGGATAAATTGGAAGATGGAGCTGGATGGCAAGATGTGACCAAAAGCATGAGGATGATAGGCTAAGCTGGGATGGCTAGATTACGCATGATGCTTGTTTGCCAAGTTTTCATCATGGTACTTGTCCAAGGCGCTTGAATTGCCAAGTTTTCACCAGTGGACGCTTTTTTTTTTTTTTTTTTTTTTGGATAGGAGCAATGTTCCAAGCAGGCAAAAGCTTCCAAAATGTATATGAGCAATGTTAGTATGCTAATAGAAACCAAATTTAAATAAAGCTTCTACAAACTAAACAAAATTCATAAACTTCAAGATAGACTAAGATGAGCTCTCAGTTGAGAATATGAGCCATTAATGGGCTCTCTCAATGAGAAGCTCTCTTGTTGAGTAGCTTTGTCTAAATAGATGGGATGTATGCTCAAGCTTTATGCTTCAAAAAGGGTTCAATGGATGATGGTGGATTTTTGGTGTGGATATATGGCTTTAGTATGGATTTGGCTCTCAAAATAGCATTATAACTTTACTTCATGGATTGTGTTATTTTGCAAAGGGGAAGGATCCAATTTATAGGCAAGAGGCTTGATGGATTGAGGGCTAAGATACAAGGATGGGAAAAACCTCATGGAGGGCTTAGATTGCATGAGAGGAGAGCACATGGATTGTGCTTCCTTACAACCAATCAAGGAGTGACACATGTCACATGGTAAGAGGATGGAGGAAAGGGGAAGGATGAGTCAACAAAGGAGGCTCAAGGGATAAAATCTTCATAAAGACCCTTCATAAGTGCTTTGTAAGAACATTTATGACTTTGTGGGCTTTATAAAGTTTTGTGGTTGAAGATATTTTGAGGGTGATGAGAGAAATTTTGACTTGGACTTGATTAGCAAGGTTTTAAGCTTGTTTAGGCTTGTGCAAGTGATTAGAGGATGGATTAGGATGGTTTAGGATTAGCTTAAGGATAGGCAAGTGGATGGCATTTAATGAGGGTGGGTGAAGGAGGAGATATTTATTAACTTTGGCTTGGGTTAGCAAGTCTTAACCCATGTTTAGGGAATGTGACAAGGTTAGGAGGGGATTAGGATTAGGGTTAAAGACATCTTCTAGAAGAGTCTAGGCTTTGGATGAGGATGAAGACTTTCTAGAAGAGTCTAGAACTTCCTAGGATAAGATTTTATGAAATAAATAAAGTTTTATTTATTTCAAGGGTTTGGGTTGAGGAGATATTTATTAAAAATATTTTTAATAAACATGAGGATTAATATTTAATCTTGATTAAATATTTTGAGTTGGGATTAGGGGTAGGAAATGATGGTATTAGCCTTTAATCAAAATTAAAGAAGGATTAGAAGATTTTGGAAGAGGTTAGTGGTCTTAAGGAAATTGGCCAAGTTTTGGGCAAAAAATAAATTTTTTATTTATTTTAGGATTTTTGGTCAATTTATTAATCAAATAATTAATAAATAAAGAAATAATGTTTAAATAAGATTTAAACATTTTTGGGAGGGATTTCTTAATTAAATATTTTTAATTAAGATAAAGGGATTTAATGACATAAAAATTAATTAATAATTGATGATGTCATCAGGTCTTTTTTTCAGAAAATAAAAATATTATTTTCTAAAGGATTTTTAGGTGTCTACACTACCAACCTCTCCCCATTACTAATAGGCCTTGGAAATGCATCAGCATGTACCCCAAAGTGGGTTTACCAAGGACTAGGATAGGGATGGATAGTGTATTTGTGGTAGAAGACAAGTTCATCAAGATGAGCCACTTCATCCCATGCAAGACAACACATGATGCAAGTAATGTTGTCAACCTATTCTTTAGAGAAGTGGTTATGATACATGGTTTTCCAAGGAGCATTGTGGCTGATAGGGATGTCAAGCTAATGGAACACATTTCAAAGACCCCATGGAAGAGGCTTGGAATAAACCTAGCAGATAGTTCTTCCTACCATCCTCCAATGAATGGTTAGAAAAAGGTAATAAACAAGGTATTGGGAAACCTATTGAGGTGCTTGACTAAAGAGTATGGACAAAGTTAGGAGGAAGTCATTCCCCAAGATGAATTTGCATACAATGAAAGAAATAATAGGAAAATAGAGTTAAGTCCTTTCCAAGTATTGTATGGAACTCACCCAAGAGGTATCATGGATTTAAGGGACCTACCTTCACATGACAAGATTAGTGGACAGGCTGATGAATTTGTGCAATCAATGAAGTAGGTGCATCATCAAGTGAAGAAAAGTTTGATGGAAGCAAATCAAAAATTAAAGGAGAAGAAGGATAAGGGAGAAGAGAGTTGTAGTTTCAAGTGGGAGACTTAGTGATGGTGTATCTAAATAAGGCTAGGTTGCAAAAAGTAATCCCTAGCAAGTTGTAGATGAGGATGATTGGGCCATGCAAAATCTATGAGAAGTATGGTCCCATTGCCTACAAGATAGATCTACCAAAGGACATGGCTCTTTATCAAGTCTTCAATGTTAATAACCTTGTACCCTATAAAGGTCCTAAAATGGACAATATAGAGAATCAAGAAGAAATGAACAAGGATGTCATAGACATGAAGTCATCTGAAAAGTAGCAAGCATAGGTTGAGAAAATTTTGGATTCTATGGTGAAGAAGAGCACAAGGAACAAAGTCTACAATGAAAATTTGGTGAAATGTATGGATTTAACAGAGGTTGAGGAAGCTTGGATTACTAAGAGTGATTTCAAGAAGCTTGGCATCAACAATGAGTTCTTTTCTCCAATAGTACCTTAGGCTTCTTCTTGTGGGACGAGAATGGTGTAGGAGCACTGAGGGTAAGGTAAATCCCTAATCTAAATTTATGTTTGTAGATGCTCTAACAAACCATTTGTGTAATAAAGAAACTCTATAGCTAAGCATACTCAGGTTGGAGTAGTACTAGGATGGGTGACCTCCTAGGAACTCCTGGTGCTTCACTTGTGTGAGGATCACCTAGATCCAATGCATGATAAGTGTTCCATTTATTCTCATGAGGGATGGATTCATGTTGAATCACTACTCATGAAACATGGGTCACAATGACTTTGACTCAAAATCACACGGTTAAATTTTGATAGGAATATCACAATTTGACTTGTTGTGGATATTATCTTTTACTTATCAATTGATGTGCTTAAGGGGATTTCTACTGATTGGTTCATAAGGCACAAAACTCAGTGAAGGTTTTGAAAATGGAGTTACAAGCTTTGGGTTTAACCATGGAGGAAACTCCATACTTAAGCGCACTTAGGCTAGAGAAATACTGGGATGGGTGACCTCCCGAGAAGTCCTAGTGCTTCATCCCTATGAGCATCACCTAGATCTAATGAGTGCTAAGTATTCCATTTGTTCTTATGAGAAATGGATTCATGTTGGATCACTACTCATGAAACATGGGTCAATGAGTTTGACTCAAAATCACATAGTTAAATCTTGATAGCAATATCACAATTTGACTTGTTGTGGAAATTATCTCCTACTTATCAATTGATGAGCTCAAGGGGCTTTCTAATGATTGGTTCATAAGGTAAAAAATTTGGTGAAGGCTTTTCAAATGGGTTTACAAGATTCATGTTTAACCATGGGGGAAACTCTGTAGTTAAGCGCTCTCAGGCTAGAGTAGTACTAGGATGGGTGACCTCCAAAGAAGTCTCAGTGCTTCACCTCTATGAGCATCACCTAGATCCAATTAGTGATAAGTGTTCCATTTATTCTCATGAGATATTGATTCAAGTTTAATCACTACTCATGAAAAATGGGTCAATGAGTTTGACTCAAAATCACATAGTTAAATCCTAACAACAACATCACAATTTGACTTTCTGGGGAAATTATCTCCTATTTATCAATTGATGAGCTTAAGGGGCTTTGTACCACTTGGTGAAGGTTTTGAAAATGGTGTTACAAACTTTGGGTTTAACCATGAAGAAAACTTTATAGTTAAATGTGCTTAGGCTGGAGTAGTACTGAGATGGGTGACCTCCTAGGAAGTCCCAATGCTTCACACCTCTGAGCATCACCTAATTCCAATGAGTGCCTAGAATTCCACTTATTCTCATGAGAGATGGATTTAGGTTGAATCACTACTCATGAAACATGGGTAAATGAGTTTGACTCAAAATCACATAGCTAAATCTTGATAGTAATATCACAATTTGACTTGCTATGAAAATTATCTCCTACTTATCAATTGATGAGCTTAACAAGCTTTCTAATGATTGGTTCATAAGTCACAATACTTGGTGAAGGTTTTGAAAATGGGGTTGCAAGCTTTGGGTTTAACCATCGAGGAAACTCTGTAGTTAAGTGTGCTCAGGCTACAGTAGTACTAGGATAGGTGACCTCCTTGGAAGTCCTGGTGCATCACCCCTGTGAGCATCACCTAGATCCAATGAGTGCTAAGTGTTCCATTTATTCTCATGAGAGATGGATTCATGTTGAATCACTACTCATGACACATGTATCAATGAGTTTCACTAGTACATTTTGGCAAATACGTGACTATGTGACTAAAAATTTTAGTCACACCACTAAAACTTTTAGTCACATGACTAATACTGATTACATTCTACTATTTCTTTGCAATTTATAACCACAAGTGACTAAATAGGTGACTAATTTAGTCATAAGATAAAATTACAAGATAAAGCAAATAAAATTGACTAAATAAACTATCAAATAAATGACTAAATAAGTGACTTAAAAATTAGTCACCTGAACAAAAAATAACTAAATGACTAACTAAATAGTTAGTCAACCAAATAAAAATGACAAAATGGTTTTTTATTACTCCTTTAAAATATCTTTCATCAAATGAAGGGGTTAAAAATTATTTTCCAAGCTTTATCCTAGGTGAAGTTATGATCGAGTAAGAGTTTGTGATGATGATATTCCAAAACAACCTTCAAAGTATATTATGTATATCAGGAGTTTCTCGAAGTAGTACCGCTTATTTTAAATAAATTGGATTGCTCGAGAAGGACTTAACAATTCGTAAAAAGGTGGGAAAGGAATTCAAATTATTCGACAATGGATTTGAAGTCATAAGGGTCCTCTACAACAAAGCCAAACTCCAAGACATCCTCATCAATAAATTCAAATTATAATTTAAATATTTAAATTGACCTAATTTAATAAATTAATAATAGATTGAATATTTAAAATATTATGTGTTCATTCATCAAACATTAATTTTTTATTTTTAAAAATAAAATAATAAAATAAAAATCATAATAAATTTTAATATTATAATTAAATTTTTATCTTCAAATCAAATTAGCCAGGAAGTTAATGTAATAGTTGATTCTTAGGATTTCTTTATATTTATGCTAGTAAGGTAATTTTAAATCTTGATCTTTTAGACAACTTAATACAAAGGTTATGAAAAAATGAGATAGTGCAAAATAAATAAATATTTTTAAGGTTAGAGATTTCTTTTTATGGTGCAATTAATGCTTGAACAATGAGTTCTATTAAAAGAAGGATATAATTTTTCATGGAAATTATGGATGTCTTATGACTGAATTCTTGATAGAGGAATAATCAAAAAAAGATCTTAACAATGTGAGATTTGAGTTATAATTTCTGGATTTGATTGTGTGTAGTTTTTTACCATCAACGTTTCGGATCATACTACATGATCCATCATCAAGATGCAAGAGATTTTTTGTTCTTCTTTTTCTCTTGCATCTTGGTGATGGATCATGTAGTATGATCCGAAACGTTGATGGTAAAAAACTACACACAATCAAATCCAGAAATTATAACTCATGTTACTGGATTGTGGAAATCTTATAGATCTGAATGTGAGATTTGAAATTTGTTTAAAATATCTCTACTATATTTCAAATGTTTGAATTTACTTTAATATTAAACCTATTAAATATAATGTCAATAATTTCAATTTAATATTTTAATATTAAATATATAAAATTTACTAAATATTAAATACACTAAATAAATTTAAAATCTATCATAAAATATGAAGTGACAAATATATCATAGCACTGATTGATTTAGAGTGCATTAACTTTTGAAGTCCGCCGATGATAGGGTTCGTTGACTCGACTTCATTCTATCATTTTTCATTCTCTCAACATCTAAATCTCTTCCTGTGATCTTCGACCTCCTTTCTTCTCATCAATTTCATAGGAATTGGGATTTTTGAGACATTTTGGTGGGAATTTGAATGAAGCTTTTCTCTAGACCCTAAATTCTTATATATATATTCCTGATGCCATTACAGGTACGCTGTAATTTTTTATGTTCTTTATTCCTTAAATCTACATTTGACTTACCCAAACTGGGACTTCATTTGTGAAATTTGTACTTGAAAGGACGCTTAATCATTAGTTTGAAACTGTGTAATTAACAAGCTTTTTCCTTAGAATGGTGATTTATTAGATTCTTTCAGGGAAAATTTATGAGCTTGGAGTTGATTTAGGCATAGTGAAACATAAATAAAAAGATATCTAATCGTGGTCGATTTATCTCTATGTTCCAAATCTTATTGGATATGCAAGGATAGCGGCTTGTGAAAATACGAATCTCCATAGGTTGCCTCTATAATGAAAGTTTTGATATTGTCTGGTAACTAAAATTGCTTGATCTTTTCCTATAGCAGATCTTTTAAGTATCTTAGGATTATCATTATAATCTCCAAACCTAAATTATGAACCCTTTGTTCCCTTAACTTTAGGAAAATTACTTCTATCAATCGGTATTCAAATACTTCCAACTGAATCAAGTAGAACATCCTCCATGTCATAATCAGTGTCAATATAAGATTCATTCACATCTAGCCCCTCCGCATATCATGAAAGCTCATCTGGTCCAATGTCTTGATTTCCCTGATCTCTAGCATCCATCAATTCTATACCAAAGTTCATATCACAGAGGTAGATATTTCATGATCTAGATTCTATTGGTATAAAACTCACTATTTACTTTAATTTTGGAACTTTCTCCAACTTATTATTGTCACTGACACAAGAAAATATATTGTTTTGGTATCAGATTATGCCTTTCTCCCAAAACTCCTTCCTTGCTGATGGTGCACAAAATATTGAATGATTGTTTTCATCCTGTATTTCCTCTTTACTATGTAGGAATTGAAGTTTCTTGTCATGATTAGTATCCTCAACCTTTATGGAAGATGCCTTGAAAGAAGATATTTCAATATCCGCATCCTGGTTAGAAGCTTCAATATGAGTCTTACCTAATTATAACCTATCTTCTCCCTCTTGATCCAAACAAATATCCACCAGAGAATCTGGCAATTTGTTGGAAAGTCCACTATCTCTACATTCATAATTGTTTGTTTTTGCAATCATCTTTTTAGAATCTCTAATTCTCCCGGGAAGTCCCGGTGCTTCACCTCTGTGAGCATCACCTAGATCTAATGAGTGCTAAGTGTTCCATTTATTCTCATGAGAGATAGATTCATGTTGAATTACTACTCCTAAAACATGGGTCAATGAGTTTGACTCAAAACCACACAGTTAAATCCTGATAGCAATATCGCAATTTGACTTGCTGTAGAAATTATCTCCTACTTAACAATCTCTAATCCTACGTATCCTCTAAACAAAACCAAAAGATCTCGAAAAAACATGTCTGCCATCTTCTTTGAGATTTGTCCTTCCATTTTTATTAGTGGTGTCTCCCAAGTGAAGAGAAGTTGTGAACATTTCTTGATAAATAAGCTTACCAACAACTCCTATGAATGAACTACAAAAATATGTAGGCATGGAACTTGTTTACAAGCTTGTTAGAAAATCGATAGGCCATGGAACCTATTTCATGTCATATTAGATACAAATTACTGAGAGAAGATGGACCCATGGACTTGACATAGAACCTACTTTTATCATCCTCTCTTGCTTGTTCAAAGACACCCACACAAACTTGCTAGGACACTTCCATGCTCGTCCTCACTTGTGGAACCATCTGTTGTGCATAAATGTGCCATGGCTGATTGCCTATCATAAGAGGATCTGATCGAGGGTAATCACAAAGAGACAAGCTCTTCTTATTCAGCTGGTTTGATCCTCCCTAACAATGAAGAAAGCAACACTTTATTTTCATTCTTGTCTATCTCTTTTTGGAATGAGTTTTTGTTATTCTTTATGCTTCTGTTCTTGCTGTGGATTCCTCTCCTCTTCACCTCCATAATCTTTTCAATGACAACAATAACACATCACTGTCTCTTCACCCCTACCATCTCTTTTCCAATAGACCTTCACTACTTCATCTTCACAACCTTTTGAACAACAACCCATTGCCAGGAGGACTGATTTTCAGATTTTTCTACTAAAAATCAATGATGTAAGCTATATTGAGGGTGTGATTCAATTCTTAGAAGAGCTATTGAAGATCATAGTCAGTTATCTATAGTAGGCTTTATATTGTAAAAAATAGTCTTTCATAATAAGAGTTTTTTGCAATTCTACATTTTAGAATCTATTTGCCTAGATAACAATAAATTTAGGCTATACTGAGTATAGATATGTTGTTGCCTAACAGGCAGGAGAGAAGAGTGATTCTGAATCTGATTTAGCACTAGCTTCTTATATCCATGATGGCCAAAATATCTTGGAGATGCCAGACACATGCATTAGCAAGTGCTTTGTACTGGTAAAATTTCTATTTCAAAACTATAAAGTTAACTACCTCTAGCCAGTTGTAAATTCTTGGATGGATTTAGCCATGGATATTGGAGAAATGAATTATTTTTAATTGGTGTTGATTATCATACCTTATATATTTATGGGTTACTTCTTTAATGAAAAATTCTTGGGATGGTGCAATTGCAAAGATTGAAAAAGTGTGTATAGAAGTGCTCAAAGGTTCTAAGAAAATTCTTTTAAGTAGGAATGACATTTTGTTTGTTAGGATATGTATTGGAGAGATTTTGGACGATGTGTGACAACAAGACTAAGTGCCTTGAAGTCTTGAGCAAGATGCAAAATCTCGTGAAGCAAATTTTGCAGTTGAATGAGAAAATCCTAGAGTAGGAGGCAAAGTTAAATGAGAAAATTCAATGCATTATCATAGGAACCAGCATGTGAATCTCCCATAGTTACACTATCCTAAGGGACGAGGGATGATGAAATGGGGGGACAAGTTTCTAGGAGGGGGGGATAGAGGGCTCTTACTTTAGGGACAACATGAGGAGGACAGGGGGATAGGGTGAGGGAGGGGTGGGGTGTGGTATATACTATATACTATACATATGGTACTTAAAATGCTAGTTATGAAAAGATGTATTGCAATATAAGTCTTAAGATATAAAATGTAAAAGAGTAAATACTTGAACACTGCATTGAATATAATGAAGTAAGAGCTATCTTGCTGCTATAATATTCAACAGAGAGCTCTTAGCAATCTAAAAGATTTGATAATAACAAATTGCATTGAATTAGAGAGATTCCTTCAAACTTTGGGCAACTTAGAGATTTAACAACTTTGTGTCAATGAGAATGTTCTGCTTCAAGAACATTTTCCTTAAACTTTGAACAACTTATAAATTTGACAAATTTGCAAATATGGGAATGTTCTACATTAAGTAGACTACCTTCAAATTTTGGCGATCTGAAAAACTTAAAAGAATTACATTTGACAACTTGTTCTAGATTAGCAGAGTTTCCTTCAGACTTTAGTCAACTATAATATTTGAAAAAGTTAAATTTCAAGTCGTTCTGGGTTAAAAAATGCGCATTAAGCTTGAGAGATCCTAGAGATGGAGGAGATGGATTTGACAGGCTATTGATGTAGAGGAGCATTCAACAACCATCAATCTTCATTAACAACATTTGGGTCCATTCAACAAGAATCTTGAGGCAATCACATTGAGACATTTCAAAACAATTTCTCTATCAATGTGATAAATAATATGGAATCATGATGGGATATTTAGTTCTCAATATAGTTTCTCAGAACTCAACACATATCAGATGTAAATCAGTAATCTCCAAGGTCTAACTTTTGCAATAAGTCACATTCTTTATTAACCATTACAACTAGTTATCATCTCAATATCCCATGCATTCAAGAGGACCCATTCCCTCAATGCTGAACACACATCAACCTATCATTCCATCTGCACACAAATATCTTATCCTTCAAGAACCATTAGTGTGTACTAAATACATAACGTCACTACCTTTGTAAACATTTTTCAGCACCAAGACATTGCCCATACAAATTCTATTTGCTGTCCACAAGATGTTCCTTCTAAACAGATTCATAAACCTATTGTATTTCAATTTAATAAAAATGAACCATTTCATTCTATTTCACATCAACTAAGAATCTCAATCACCCATTTTAAATAAATACCATATTAAAATATCTAGTTGTTGACTGCCTTTTATTGATAATTTCAACCGTTACCTAATCTTTGATCAGAACTCACACATTGGATTTCTTTGCAATAACCACAAGGATCTGTTTGGGTTGTCTTGACCCTAACAAAGTAGTCATACACATCAAAAAAACAAATATTTACATTAAACAAAACACTGTACTCAATCTCAGACTCTATGCAGTACAAAAAGAAAATAAAATTCCAGAATTCTTTGCTGTGATAGGCTGCAGTAAGACATCAATATCTTCCAGAATATAATGAATTTTTCCAATCGCTTTGGTATATTTCTTGGAAATTAGGGTGGTCACGACATATCCAAAAATTAAGGAAATCCAATGGTCCATTAATATTATATGCCCCTCGTATCGGGACAGATTTTTCTGTTGAACAAAACAAAAGCTCAAGAAATTCATTTTGTTACACTAGGCTAAGACATCACGTTTCTAATGGATGCCACCATCTCTGATCATGAAACTAAAAGCATTAGAAGGTTCCTTTAGTCTACTATAGAACACAGTGGTTTCATACATTTTAGTTGGCTAAAACAAAAGATATAGTAAAACTCTTGACTGCAGGTTTGTTCACGACAGTCTCCAAGCAACTTTCATCACATCTACTTAAACCCAGTAAAAATTTCATGGCCAGATCTAGAATTAGTTTTTTCAGAATCTTAACACAATATCCTTAATTGCCCTATCAAAACTAAACTTGAACCAATCCATCTATGCAATCAATAGTGCATGCAATAAATCCATGAATAACGTGTTAGTTTATTCAGAATCTTAACACAATATCCTTAATTGCCCTATCAAAACTAAACTCTAAGTTGCCGGATTCATCCCCTGCTGCCCAGATTCGGGTCCGGGTCCGCATGGGTCCGGATTCGCCCCTGGGTTCGCTGTGGGTTCGGGCAGGGTCCTTAGTTTTGACTGTGGATTCATCCGGGTCCTTGCTGGAGCGAACCTAGACGAACCCACAGTGAACCCGGGGCTAAAAACAACTTTAAAGAGTGTTTTTTAAATTGTTTTCTTCTATAACTCTTAAAGGAACTTAATAAAAAATATTTCACTCGTCTAATCCCTTATGTCAAGGAGGAGGACGATGATATAGCAGCATATGGGACTAGTGGAACCAGATTGGGTTCCAATGATGAAGCTCTAGATATAGTTGCAGTTGGGGATGAAGCCATTGATCTCTCATTTTATGATGATCCAATTGACCCTTGAAGGGCATTTGATACTATGATTATTGATAAACTACTAAATACTTTTCATCTATCATCATGTTTCAAACTTTATTATTTGATGAACTAGTCTTTGTTTTGCAATTTAGTAATTCAATGTATTATTTGATGAACTAGTCTATGTTTCGCAATTTAGTAATTCAATGTATAATTTTCTTTACAATCATGAAGATAGATTAATGAGCGAGTATTTAATGTTTTTAGATTCAGGTAAAATCATGTTTTGAAGGGACCCAAAACCCTTTGGCATTTGGCATTGATCAATGATCAAGCAACAATTGTTCATATTGTGAAATGATTTTGTTTTGCAACCATGCATGCTTCTCTTCTGTGTGTGTGTCTACATATATATATATATATATATATATATATATATATATATATACTCACAAACCCACCCATGAACCCAAATGGGGAAAAAAAAAATTGCCCGAACCCACGAACCGAACCTCGAACCCGAACCCGTCCCCGAACCCGAATCGGCAACTTAGACTAAACTTGAACCAATCCATCTATGCAATCAATAGTGCATGCAATAAATCCATGAATAACGTGTTAGTTTATTCAGAATCTTAACACAATATCCTTAATTTCCCTATCAAAACTAAACTTGAACGAATCCATCTATGCAATCAATAGTATATGCAATAAATCCATGAATAACGCTGACACAGTCTGAATAAAACACAACATACACTTAATTGACTTTAATTCCAAAGTAAAATTACTTGAATTTAATTCCAAAGTACAAAGCACTTCTTACAAATGAGTTTTGACCTCCATTTCTCATTTCTTCCTCCTACTGTCGAGCCTACTATTAGAATTATTCTTGTAGCTCTTTTTGTCATTCTTGTAGGTTCTGTGACAGTCAAAGTTGCAAGTAATTAGACTTTTAGTGCACCTTCGAAACTGTAGCCTCCCTCTTCTATTTGATCATTTCATTTTTTTTTATGAATAGTCCCTTTCTATTAATAAATTAATATTTTCATTTTTAGTTCCTGCTGATGCAGGAAACTATTGTCAAGGGTAGTGCCCTAAACTTCGATTAATGTTCTTCCCTGCAGCCAATAGCAGGTTTCAATTTCTTTATTTTGTTTTGGTTTATGTTAGTTTCCTTTGTATAAAATGCTCGGAGGTTACCCATCTTCTCAGCAAATGCAAGGTGTCACCATGTCTTCATACACTCTTGGGATCCTCATAGGCTTCTATGTAATAGAAGGTAGGGAAATCAATGCAGTTGCTTTGGGGTTGCTATTTCAGCGGGCCTTCTTACGAGATGGTGACTTACCAGAGGGGTGGGCGAAATTCAAACCATCTACTTTTAGCTCTGCTGCCACTATGTTGATGATGTTTTTGGAGTTAGTATTTGTGCAGTTGGGCTTTCTAGATGTCATTTTTGCATGTTTCTCTGCATGCACGAGGGCCATGTATAGGTTTTTGATGGTTTATTTGACCTTGACTTCGGGTATAGGAAAAAGTAATAAAAAAGACATAAAACAATGATCTTTCAAAACTGTTTTGCAAGAGTTTTCTGCGGTTAGAGGCAATATTTCCCCATAGGACAGGAGGTTGGAGATATTAATTAGGTTTAACTCTACCTTTGGTTACATTGTGTGGCATTCCCACTTTATGAGATGTTTGTGCTAGAATTTGCATATCCTGCCTATATGCATATACAGACAATTGATAGTCTAATGAAGTTTCTGGCCTCAAAGTAGAGGAAGACTTACCATGTGGTCAAGCTTTGTTAGAAGCATCCTGTTACCCCAGCAGCCTCAAACAGAGCCAAAAAGTTTACACAAATCCATAGGGAAAGAAAAAGCCTCTGGTGATAGTACTGTGTGAAGTCTACTTATTCATTCGTATTCTACGACCGATACCAGTGCTATGTGACATAAATGTAAAACAATTGCATCTTTATTTTGTAAGGGGGTCTGAACTGTAAATGTAGTAATTGTTACTGAAGGGTTGTTCTATCTCTACATTTCCCAACCCTTTCCATTGTTTTGATTCAATTTTAATTTGAGAAACCATATTCATGACTATTAATTTCATTGATTATTTGTTGAGACACAAATCTACATGTTTATAGGTTCTATGGTTTCAATACTTGCTATTACTTATCTCTGATCGGTCTTGCTTACAAGAACTTCAACTTGCAGATTTAAATGACTTATCATGTTATTTATCCTCTTTAATATTCCATCATTGCTTCAAAATGAAAAATATTTAATCTCTCAGCCCTTAGAGTGCGTTCTGTGCATTCCTATGTTTTGCTGGTTCCTATTTAAGTGTGTTGTTGAGCTCTTAAAGGAGATATGTTAAATTGGAAATTGTTCTATATTATTAGGTTCAACTTGGTTCACCTATTCATCATTTACTATAGTAGCTCCCCCATATACTTGTATAAGCTGTGTGCTTGAAGAATCAAGTGTTTCAGATTTTATTTTTGGAAGAGATAATCTTGGAATAAAAACCAACAAAGTCGTGTGCTCTTGTTTTAAATGGCCCTCCATAAGATTTGCATTCATGATGGCTACATAAATGTCTCCCATCATACAAACTACACCCTACTAATACCCTAATCTCCCTAGTGTGAACAAAACATCCAATGAATAGTCAACACGATGAAATAGAGGTTAGTTACCTATTCCAATGACACAAATACGATGGTTTTGGCAGTGAAGAATATATGCCACGGTAAGATCTGATTGCTTTTATGGATACTTATATTAAGAATCTGTTACTGTGATGGAGAAAATGGTCATCTGAGAAGAAAATGGATTGTTTAGGTAGAAGAATGCACAGGTGAAGGACACATTTTTAGAATATTCAGACACAGATCCAAATCTCCTAGGAAGTCAGTCAGAGCATACTTGAGCTATTAGATGGAGACACACCCAACTAAAGCTTGGAACTGTAAGCTAATAAATGTGAGGAAAAAGCCACTCATTATATGCCAGAGCTACATCCCTTGTTTTAAATATAGTTTAAATAAATCAAACATTGTAACTCCTCATTAGGCAGAAGCCAAAAGATAAATAAATAGTGATTTATTATGGTCAATCTAGTCAAGAATAAAATTCCTAAAACTTTCTTCAAGAAGCCTATTTACAATATGAAAACAACAATCAAGCTGAAGAAAAAAAATTATCAAGAGTATACAGCCCGAACAAAATATTTTATGCCAAATTAATGACAGAGACAAAAAATTCCATAAATGTTTTCTTCTACGCAGCCTAATGATGAGAGGGATACATTGTGAAGTGAAAATATATCTTCTGAAACAAGTCATTTCAAGAATTTTTACAGTAATTACTAGCACTGATTATTATGCAGATATTAAACAAGTCATTTTAATGTTTGAGTAAAGCAGATTGTATCTCATCAGAAAGACCATAAACTTAACATTAATATTTAAAAATTGACTACTTTTTGCATATATATAATCAACCAGATCAGATATTGCTGGCATATGTTTTCTATGTAACCCATGTTATTTTATATCGAAGAACAATATAAGATTTATATGGTTATTGTAATTATTGTATATCATTCTTCAGATTGATCTATTACTATTGTTCTTTTCAATGAATACATTAAATGTTTTCCACCACTATTCTTTGTCCTTGGACAATCTATCGAATAAGACTTTCTTCAAATTTTCTTGTTTTTTACAACGTTTATTGTTCTATATTTCAAATTGCATATATGAAGATACATGGAAAATTAATTAACAACTTCCAAAATGCTATGCAGGTGAAGGTTCCAGATAAATTCATCATTACTGGTGCTGTTTTGAAGAAACAACCTTTAACATTGGACAGGTAATCTTATAAATTGGATCAATAGAATCCTTTCTAAATTCATTTTTGCATCTAAAGCTTCTGAGTAATGTCCTTTATTTTTTAAAAGTTCATACTAGCATCTGCTAAGTCTATGTAGCAGAGTTCTAACTATTTCATTTTAATTTATTTTAAGCTTTATTTTAATACAAAACAAAAGAAAGTGCCAATAATATACGCTCATTCCAGTTGCTTCCTTTCGCTTACCAGCCACTAGCCTTGGTTCATCCTATTATGCTAGTTTCTAGCTCTAGTTACTCCATAACAAAGGTAAAGAGAGAAAGTAATGCATTAGATTTATGGGCTTATCCAATAGCTATTTTAAATCCCAAATATATCATATAAATATAGAAGTCCAAATTTATACTGCGTATAGTTTGATGAATACAAATTAAAATTCAAAACAACTGAAAAGTACAGGTACATTCCAAAATAATCTAATCTATCGACAAAAGAATTTTAAGTGCAGTACCATATAGCTACTAAGTCTTTTGAGACTTCCACATTCTTTAGATGACCGACCATCAGGAGTAGTACAATCATGTACATGAAGTCAGCAGTAGCACTGTTAGATCCAAGAAAATGTCACAAATCAAATTTGAATATCAAAATTCAAAATTTTAAATCATATTACATTCCAAGAAATAAAATTGTGATTTCATTGTGTAACACCATCATAACAGCCGAAGACAATAAAAGACACAAGAGCCCTCCCAAATTGTGAAATGCATTACATCAGACATGCCTTTAGTACTATTCATAAACTTTGTCGGGAGTGGTCCTAGAGGTAACACAGGCATCCACCCATCATAGTCTTCCTTTTTCGAGCAACTCAATGATGAGTTCACAAAGAAACATTTGCAATAGGTTACCAGATTCAACATGCAGGCAAGCAACACATGCACCTCTCTCTATTACAAATCTCTACAAACTTGCCCTAATCTTTCTGTCATGCATTCTAATAAAACTTGATTTTGTAGGTTATAGGCACACTGAAGGCCAAAAATACACATTTAGAACCTTATGAAATGCGTTGCAGTGTCTTCCATCGAGCACTATCATTTGATAGTTTAGCTGACCTTGATTCTGTAGACTACACCAACTGTGCACAACCTGTAAAACCTACATGGCACCATAATTTTGTTGTGCATAGTGCAAAGACAAGAAGGCAACATTGACTACACCTTGCAAATTATCTGCTCGAGCAACATTTCCTAGAGATCACAGCAATCCCATATGACCAATACCAGAAAAACATGTCAAAAATGGTATACAAACTACAGAAAGTCTACCTCTATGGCACTTTCACATTGGCTTCCAACAACACCATTCTAAATATTGTTAGGCACTGACCACTAGGGCTGTAAAACTACATTTACTCACTGTAAAGTGGTATACTAGTCCCAATAGACACCTCCATCAACTCTATTTTGCATAACATCACTACGCATAAAACACTTGCCCTCAATTTTTGTATGCCATATGGTACAACTAGTACAGTTGGATGAAGTAAAATGATGAACCTATTTGTATATATACTTCTTTTGCCTTGTATTTTATTATCATGGCCTATATCTTAAAATGCAAGCATGGATCTAAATATTCCAAATGGTTTGTTGGACTGTTATTTGTCTCCTTTGTATATAGACAAACCATGTAATTGATGTGTTTCCATTTCCTGTTCAATATATGAATGCAACTTATCCTTATTCTATTTTCTGTATGGTCTTATATTGTTGTGCATGTCCCATTTTCTGTCCAATATATGGATGCAATTTTGCAATTTCTTTCATTGCTTCTACTGAACAAAATGATGAGCTTATAATATTCTCATATATATAAGGTTATTTGAGGCTATTGCTCTTGCAATGAAATTGTAAAATATGACTCCTTTCAGATTAGAAGACTTATTACAATTTGTTCTAATTGAGGCTAGGCACCATATGAAGTTTGTTGTTTCCCATATAGTATAGATAGAACGGTGGTCGTAAATCTACATATGTAATTGGGCAGTCATTGACTGTAGCTGATCCATATATGTAACAACAATGGTGGATACTGTGGCTGAAACCAATTGGCACTATTACAATCGTTGCTGCCCATTCAAAAAATTGTGTAAATGTTGTGCTTGCATGATAAAACTATTGTTCAACTATATTGATGTCATATTATTTCAATATACGAATGCAACTTATCCTGATTCTATTTTTTATATGGTCTTATATTGTTGTGCATGTCCCATTTTCTGTCCAATATATGGATGCAATTTTGCAATTTCTTTCATTACTTCTACTGAACAAAACGATGAGCTTATAATATTCTCATATATATAAGGTTATTTGAAGCTATTGCTCTTGCAATGAAATTGTAAAATATGACTCCTTTCAGATTAGAAGACTTAATACAATTTGTTCTAATTGAGGCTGGGCACCATATGGAGTTTGTTGTTTCCCATATAGTATAGATAGAACAGTGGTCGTAAATCTACATATGTAATTGGGCAGTCATTGATTGTAGCTGATCCATATATGTAACAACAATGGTGGATACTATGGCTGAAACCAATTGGCACTATTACAATCATTGTTGCCCATTCAAAAAATTGTGTAGATGTTGTGTTTGCATTATAAGACTAATGTTCAACTTGATTGATCATATTATTTCTGCTCTTAATGTTTCTATATTAACGATTAATACGGATGTTGATCAGGTGCCACAGTCAATGACACCTTAAGTCTCATTGTTCACAAATGCTCAGATTGTAACTTTTATAAATCCATTACTAGCTCTTCTAAAAGGTAATGTGTTTCTAAATCTGTTGCCTCATCAATCTTATCTCCCTCCACCCCTCTCTACACAAGGAAGGAACTAAGCTTCTCTGCAGCTGTTGTTTTATAATGCTAGGGACAGTTACCAAATGGTTCACTTTCCTCATTCCCTCCTTGGACCGATTACAACCCATAAGGATCAACATTTAAGTGGCACAATTGCAACTTTTATATTTTTGTCAGCTTAGAACCTAAACTCAAACTACGACCATTGAAACACATTCAAATTGGAAGATTTGTTGCCTGATAATCTTCATGAGATAATTATACCTATTTGGATTATGAAATTGAGTTAAAAACTTGAGTGCATAGATTTAGAAGAATCTAATTAAATAATATATAATGGATGTTGATTTTCATATCTTATATATTCTTTGATTATTTCTCCACAGAAAATATCTTCGGATGGTGCAATTGTAGAGATTGATAAAGTTTGTATAGAAGTGCTCAAAGCGCTGAGAAAATTCCTAAAGTGGGAATAGCATTTTGTTTTTGGGATCTGTATTGGAGAGATATAGCAATATGCGTGACAAGAGTGAGTACCTCAAAGTCTCAAGGAGGATGCTCAATCTTGAGAAGTGAATTCATCAGTGGAATTAGTGAATTCTAGAGAAGCAGAGATTAAATGAGGCAATTCAGTGTATTTTTGTATAGACCAGCATGTGTATCCCTCAACTTGCAAGAGCCAGTATTTCCAGGTCAGTTCAATTATTTGACACAGATAACTTTAATTGTTGCAAGTAATATCTGAACTGAACCTTTTAGAAAAAAAGATCTTGAATTTTTTAATATTTTTTAAAACATTTTTACTCCATTGCCTATTCAATTTTTTTTTTCTCTTTTCTTTCTTATTATTGCTTGCATCACACTACTCCAATATCAACCACAATTCCTCCTATTCAAATTCTATTTTTTATAGCATGCTTTGCTAGACTTCTTTTTAATTTTTTTTTTGCCTTTGTATTATCTATTCTTCCATCTTGTTCAATCTCTTTTTCACATCCTAACACAACTCCTGTGCTTCCACACTGATAGCTATTGTTTCCCTCTAAACTATTTGAAACAGTTTTAATGAATTCTCTACTCTATTTCTTGCAATATTCTAATTTTGAATCAATGAAAATAATGTTTCTTGGTACTAGCTTTAGGATGTCTCAGACATACCTACTCTATCCCAATAGTTTGATGCTAGCTAGCTGGGGGATTGACTCAAAATTGATGGGGTGGGGGTTCTAATAAGGAAATTATGAGCTGAGTGGAGGGAATGGAATGATTTGGGTAGAGTGTAGCAAGATATAACCATGGCAATAGGGAGGACTTATTTATTAGGACAGTGTGAACCACTTTCATATGTTCCACTATATCCTAATTGTTAATGGGTCAAAAGAAAATCCTTAAATGGAAAAGGAATTTGACACAAATATAACATAACCATTCTTCCTAAAAATCATTTTATCATTTATTCTGTACTCTACTCAAGCTTCTAATACATATAAAATTTGAGGTAGAACAATATATGATTGTAGTAAGAAGCATGTTTGACCATGATATCAGTTTTATGCTTTAACATGGCTTCCATATGACTAATGTTGGTTGATGATATTGGAGATGTAATAATGACTAATGATAGAGAAATTATTTTGAAGATGATGGTGGTGGAAAATCCAACCGCAAAGAGGTTGGGTCCTTTATTCTCTTCTTGTTTCTTATCATCTCTTTGTTATTCTAATATCTTTGCTACTACACATTATCAGTGGTAATGGATGTAACTTTTTTAATTATTTGACGAGTACTTCAATATCTTTTTATGTTAAATGATTTCATTCCATAAATTTTTTCAGTGCACACAAAATATATTGACAGGTTTGGTATTTTCATCTATCTATAGGTTTTGGTGGAACTTGCAGAATTACAAGATCGACAAGTTGGGGATGACAATATCAATTGTAATTGTTGTTCTGGAGTTGCTGAAGGTATATCATATAGGTTCTATCTCATCTTAGGGAGTTTTTTTTTCATGTTACCTTACACACTTTACTAAGACCTTTAAATATTTACTTTTCTTCTTAGATTTTTATTTCAAATCTCATAAAGAAATCTTTCTTACAATTTGTTGCGTGTTCTTGTTTGGTTTTTGTAATTGCAATGGGCAAATGGTCTGGTTCAAAATAAAATCCATCCAGCTTCTATCATCAGTCAATATAGGTTAATTTAAGCTATTTATCTCACTAATAAGAAATAAATGCATTCAAATTTTTTTATGGATTACAGAATCAGGATTAAATAAGCATAGTTTGTGAGCAGTAGAATCAAATGTTTTGTTGTAATTTACATGATTGTTTTATAACTCGAATGTCTAAATGCAAATCATATTGTCATTTTTCTTTTAAACATCTTGCAATGAAGGAAGGCTGCAAATATATTGATGATAAATTGTCTGTCATAGTGATTTATGCATCGATAGTGTTAAGAATGCTACTAGAATCAGTGATTTCTTAGTGTACATTGTCATATGTTTTATGTTTAGGTTTAGCAATTGACATCATATTCATGTTTTTCACTAGGAAGTCACATTGTCAGCTTCTCATATCTGTATTGATTTTATTAGTGGAGGTGGTCTTTATTGTGTAGGAAGAATATCAAGATTTCTATATTTGGTCTATCATCAAGATTATTTTGATTGTATTCTTTTGCTTTGATGTTTAATGCTTACTATAAGAATGGAGCCAACTTTAAGGAATTGAATGTCTCATAAAAATGTTGAGAAGCTTGGCAAATATTCTCTTATCAAGTGTGCACAAACTAGAACTACTTCAAAAATTGTAGCTATTGACAATGACCTATTTTAAAAAATGTAAGTCTTACTAGATATATCCAGCATATATAATAAATGTAGGAACTTACTATTATACTCAAAGAATTGGAACTTTGGATGGAAGAAAAAATATGTTGTAATTTTCAGCTTTGTACATGTTCTTTCCTTTGGAATATGCTTTTACTCATGAATTGTATATAGATATTAGTGGCAATGGTTGAACATGTGTTTTGACTTTGTGCTTTTCCAAATAAACACTTTCTTTGGGACATAAAAAATTCAAGGGCTTGAGATACATGGTGTTGCCTAATTAACATTGTTAACATTGTTAGGAAGTAATTTAAAAAAAAATCTTCTAGGCTATTATCCTAAACTAGTGTAGACAAACTACATAGAAATGAAGAACTAAATATCACCTATGAAATCAAGCATGCAATATTGAACTTGATTAACATCACCTCTCAACTTTTTCATGGAACATTAGTGGTTATATGCTTCTCTTTTTGTGATTAACTTTGCATTTATGGGTGTTGGTTTCCCTTTCATTCACGTTCACTTTTCTTTCACTATCACTTAGTTTTCTTTTAATGTTGCATATCATCTCTTCAGAACTATTCTATTTATGAAGATAAACACACTTAATTATCATTTTGTGGGTTTTTTAGATTATTGTCCCTTCATTATTGCATTGAAATTATATGAGGGAATAGGTTTTTACACCAAAGGTCTCCTTCACTTTGCTTTCACTATCGCTTAGCTTTCTTTTAATGTTGCATATCATCTCTTCACAACTATTCTATTTATGAAGATAAACACTCTAAATTCTCATGTTGTGGGTTTTTGATATTTTTGTCCCTTCATTATTGCATTGAAATTGTACGAGGGAATAGGTTTTTACACCAAAGGAATCTTTTCTCAATAGAAGAAGATTGCTATTTTGTTCATCTATATTGTAACCAAAAAAAAATTAGGACAAAGGTACACTAATTATTAATATAAATTAGGCATAAATCATTAAAGAAATGATAATGAGGTTAACCCAAAAGATGAGAACAAAGACAATGTAGAAAGTTTCACATTGTGTGATCATTTTTTAAAGGGTGCTAGCTCAATGGAAGAGTATTTGCTTTACAAGCAAGAGCATGGTGGTTCGATTCCACTGTGCCCTATTATATATCCAAATTTACTATTGAATACATAATTTAATATAGTAATAAATACGTGACTACATATACTATTAAATATGCTACTAAATATGTGACTACATTTACTATTAAATATTTTACAAAATAAAATATGTGATTAAATCACTATCACAATGACTATTAAATATATACAAATAAATATGTGATTAAATATACTATTAAATATGTGATTAAATCAATGATTAAGATCAGCTACCAAATAAAGGACTAAAATTTTTTAGTAGTAAACTTAGTCATGTTATAAATGATTGGGTATTAACTACTCTTAGTCATGTGACTAAGTTTAGTCACTTATATACAAATTCTAGTAGTTTTTTTAGTCACATATTTCTATTTTTGTACTAGTGTCTGACTCAAAATCACATAGATAAATCCTTATAGAAATATCACAATTTGACTTCTTGTGGAAATTATCTTCTACTTATCAATTGACGAGCTCAAGGGGCTTTCTAATGATTGGTTCATAAGGTACAACACTTGGTGAAGGTTTTGCAAATGGGGTTACAAGCTTCATGTTTAACCATGGAGGAAATTTCGTAGTTAAGCACACTTAGGCTGTAGTAGTACTAGGATGGGTGCCCTCCCAAGAAGTCTAGGTGCTTCACCTCTATGAGCATCACCTAGATCCAATTAGTGCTAAGTGTTCCATTTATTCTCATGAGAGATGGATTCATGTTGAATCACTACTCATGAAACATGGGTCAATGAGTTTGACTCAAAATCACATATTTAAATCCTAATAGCAATATTACAATTTGACTTGTTGTGGAAACTATCTCCTACTTATTAATTGATGAGCTTAACGGGCTTTCTAATGATTGGTTCATAAGGCACAACACTTGGTGAAGGTTTTGAAAAGGGGGTTGCAAGCTTTGGGTTTAATCATCGATGAAAATCCATAGTTAAGCATGCTTAGGTTAGAGTAGTACTGGGATGGGTGACCTCCTAGGAAGTCCCAGTGCTTCACCCCTGTGAGCATCACCTAGATGCAATGAGTGCTAAGTGTTCCATTTATTCTCATGAGAGATGGACTCATGTTGAATCACTACTCATGAAACATGGGTCAATGAGTTTGACTCAAAATCACACAGTTAAATTGTGATAGCAATAGTATAATAAGGAATAGATATAAAGTCCTTAGGTGAGTTTAGGTGTTTTTTTTTGTTATGTTTTTGATTGGGAGTCACATCTTGTCAATTAGGTCCTAATAGGCAAGATTGCTCAAAAGTTTCTCTAGGTGGAAAAATATGGTAAAATGCCTAAAAAGGGGGAAATGAGTGTGTAAGGGTGGTCCTCATATGTCCTAAGGTCATCCTAGAAGGTTTGGTAATATACTAGCCACATTTGAAGTGTCTATGAGCAAAATTTTAAAAGTTGTGAAAAAGTTGCACTGACAACTTTGCATGACAACTTTGTAATTTTTGCAAAATTGCTTAAAAAAATTTTGTGCAGTTTTGGAAAAGAACACAAATTGGGTAGTTATAGATCAAACTAATGTCTGTAATAGAGCATGAAGTCTTTTTAAGACTTTTACAACTCATTTCTAGGGGTTGGATAGTTGGGTGTATGGACATCACCAGTAGGAGAGCAATACTATGAACTGAAACATGGTTTTTGAAGTTTGAATAGAGTTTTTGGATTGAACAAAGAACTATTTTTGTAGGAATAGTATCTTGTAATAATGTTTTGAATCTTTATACATTTTTTTTATTTCAAGCAAGCATTGGATAGGGTTTTGAAAATTGTTTTGGTTTTGGAATACTCTTGTCCAATTTTATAGTGCAAGCATGAAAATGACTATAGCTCGACTGTCCTTGGTCAAAACACCATGGCTCTTGGAGACCGAGAAATGGCCTTTGTATATAGTGTGAATAATTTTTTTGGGGTTTTTGGAAGGCCAAATTGTTAATCTCAGATTGGTTTTGACAAGTGAGTTTGTATTCACTTAAGCCATTTACTTTGTTCACGCCAAAGAAGTAAAGTATGTCGAGCACAACACATAAGTTAGAGCATGCCTAGTAAAAAGTGAGTATTGAGTCACTCATATGCCGAGTCACTCAAGTGCAAAGTAGACGGTATGTGCCAAGTGATTTAGGAGTTGAGGGGGTAGTGCATGTCGAGTCATTCATATGCTGGGTGACAATATTAAAGTCACAGCTAATGTCAAGTGATAGTATTGAAGTCATAGATGATGTCGAGCACCAGGGACTTTAGATGCTGATTAAAAAAGTTTTGACATTGTTGTTTGTATTAGCACAAACTACTATGTAAACCATTTTTTGGCTGACTTATGGATTGAATTACAATATTTTGTTGATAAGGATGAATCTTAATTGGGAATCCCTATGTATTACATGCACCCAATTAGGTAAAAGGAAGGTTTAAGCAGAAATATGGATGAATCATGGTCATTGATTCATACCTAAACCTAAGTTGTCTAGGTCTTCTTAAGGAGGAAAAACCCTAAACTTCTTATGAGTGGAGTGAGAATGGATGAATGATCAAGGAGAGTTTTGCATGTGCAAACCAGGACATTCATGGTGACCAAGGTATTAGGATCTAAATTGCATTGTAGAATTAGTTATAGGAGAATAGAGGAAGGAAACAATGAATAGCAAAGAGACGTCTAATCAAGAAGGATCAAGTATACATCAGTATAGAGGTGATCTATCATCAAGCAATAGAGTAATAATCATAGGATCATTTCTAAGACATTCTAATAGGTGAATCAGTTAAATCTCTTAATAGAGTAGTCCTAACAAGCTATATTGACATCCTCTAACAAGATGCTTACTTAATTGTGTGTTAAAGACCTTTAATTAGGCACACTTCTAATAGGGTGTTGAAATCTTTTAACATGGTAGACCTTTCATAGGGTAGATCATGTTTCATGATCAAACATTGTAATCTTCATTGGATGCACTTTATTATTGTAGAAGCAAAGATTTGTGGGTGTCATCCCCACCCTAGTTTTACCTTCTCATTGGAGGGTTTTTGGGTAATCATATCTTGTGTCATATATGTGTGAATGCTTTCTTATTTACATATTTTAGATGTATATGCTTTACATGGTATTTCAGTTTACTTATTGAATATGTGAGATGGATGTGTGCTGAACATTTTTATCAGTTAAAATTTAAAGCACTAATTCCTCCCCTGTCAGAATTTACCTTTCCTATTATAATTCCAACAATTGGTATCAGACCCTTATTCTCTAAAAGTGAAGCCTAATAGCTTTGCAGAAATATTTTGGAAATGGAAGTCTACAAGTTGGGAAAAGTTATTGAGAACTAGAAGATTGCAATATAACTCATTCTACATGAATTGAATGAAGCAAGAGAAGACTAAAGAAATCATTGAGAAGAATGAAAGAAATTGCTATTGAGGAGAATGACACACAATACCAAGAGATGGGCACTACTAAGCTATTTGCAAATGGAAACTCCAACGAATTTGATGAAGCAATTGTAGATCTAATGGAAAAGAATATAACCCTAGCTAAAGAGATAAAAATTCTTAATATAGAAAAAGAATCACAAGCCTTATTACTATGTGAGGTGACCAAATAGAAAAATAAAGCTATAAAAGACAAAGTCATAATCGAAGATGAAAAAAGAGTTTTGACCAATAGACTGGAAGAGAAATCATTAGAAGTAAACATGATTTCTTACATGCAATTGGAAACAATGAATCAAGTCATGATTTCTAATCATAAAATAAATTGTAAAGACATTGAGATAACAACACTAAAGTTGCAAGATGAATAGTTGAGAAATTATTTGAAAAGGGAAAAGGAGTTTGCTAAAAGTTTCAATAAACCTACTGAAGCTATCAAGTACTTTAAATAATTGATTTGATCCCCTAGGTCTAACAATGGTATATCTGGACTAGGATACACAAGTACTGAAGAAGGAGAATCATCCAAAAGTACTAGAGAAAGAAGTAAAAAAGGTAAGAACTCAAAACCTACTTGTCATAATTCTGGTAAGAAAGGGCATATTACTAATGTGTGCAGGATCATAGTGTGCCAAAAAATGGTGATCTAAAAAATTTGTAGTTTTGAAATATCTCAAACCATTTCAAATTCTATTGTAACTATTTTCCCACCCACCCTGATACTAAATAAAAACAATTAATATCTTTCAAGAGGTCTACCATATCTTTTGATACCAAACCTATATGGTCAACTTTAAAAATATCTTAAAAATGTGCTTTTGGCCTATTTTTATGTGATTTTTACTTCAAACATGTAGTTGACAAATTTTTTCGACCAAAATTTAATGAAATGAGAAATGTTTCTTAAGAATTTTCTTATCTTTCCATAAATTTAAGGTTTGTCAAATTATGAGTTTAGTAAGTAATTGTTAATTATTTTCTAATGGAGTTATGTATAAAGTGATGACTCTCACACTACTTGAAAAACAACTATAACTTACAAATGGTAGAACATTTTTTAAATCCAAAAGATGCATCACATTCTATGTTTGTTCTTCTTTAAGGAATAAAATGAAAAATTGAATTTTGTAGAGTTTTGAATTAGTTAAATTGGTCAGACACGAGAGTTTTTAATTTCAAAAATACTAAATTCAAAAATTAATTATTAATTATTTAGTTAGAATAAAAATACCCAAAAATATGTGTCACATCTAAGCATGAGTCTACTACTTATATCTAGAATATTATTTAAAAATATTATCATTTGATTTTGATTAAGGTGGTCAGACATACGTCTACTTCTTATTTTTGTTATATTGCATTAAAATTCAAAGTTTTGACCAAAAAATGTTTATTTTTATGAGATAAGTTCTAGTAGTTTAAAAAATAGATTCAATTTTCTAGAGAGTCTTTTCTCTCAACTTTTTGATAGAAAGTTAATAACAAGTAAAAAATTGCACGTCAAGTTGACATAGCCCTAATTTTTTGATTTTCTTATTGCCACTTAAGAGAATAGTTTGGTTGACCATGATCCTACACATACCCAAGATTGTAAATCAAAATATTAAGCAAAAGAGCATGGGTCACTACCATAAGTGCAACAAACTAGGTCATTAGGCACATGAATTTAGGACCAAGACCATGCACGCTCAAAATTTTGAAGGTTATTGTTATAACTATCAGAAGTATGATAATAGAGCTTTTGAGTGCAAATCCAAACCCAAGTGGTCATCAAACAAGCAAATAAAGGGAAAGAACAATAGAAACTCTTACAATTGGGATTATAATACAAGGTATAGTTGTCATTACTATCAATATTATGGACATGTTCCTGAGAATTATATTAGAACACACTTTAGAAGTGATTACAAGAGGTGGTTAAGTCAAACCACATGTTTTAGCTATTTGAAGATTGGTCACATTAGCTAATATTGTCCAACAAGGTCAAAGGAAAAGGCAAGGCAGGTATTGAAAAGGTCAGAGATGAGATGAACAAGACATGGAAGAGAAATGAGGATTGTAGGACAACAAGTGTAGATGCGATCACCTCACCCAATGGGTCAGGTGATCACACCTCATCAAACTAAGAAATCAAGAGGTATGTGGGGCTAATATTTGAGAAATATACCACACATTAGTTCCATGGATTTAGTTCTAAAAATATTACATATGCATGAATAAATATGCAAAGTGTTATTAGAAATCAAGGAAAAATCTTTAAGTTTTGTCAGTTTTTCATGTTACTTCCAAGCATGAAAAAGTTTCCTATGGTTTTTAAGTAAAATGTTAGTGGATGGTGAACTAATGAAATTGGCTAGTTGAGCCCAAGCTTGTAATGGTTTTTGAGTGAATGGAAAGACATGTGGATGCCAAGTGAGCCAAAAATATATTGATGTTGAGCTTACAGCTCTATAAGCACTTAGCATTAATTGCAGTATTTTAAGGGCTATTTGATTGATTTCTACTCATTTAACATCATATGAATTCAAGAAAGAACACAAAGAGCTAAAGACGATATGGAGAATTTCATCTTAAGCATTTGCAAGAGATTTCAAAGGCTGTTCAACACTATTTCATTAGGATTTATAAGGTATTTACAGTGTGCCAAACTACGCAATTTAAAATTTTGCAAACCCTAGATATATGTGATGCCATCTAGTTCTTCCAAAGCTAAAGGTGTAGAGAAAATTTTTTTTTAAGATTTTTAATTAATTAGAAATGAGATGAAATAACCTATTTTCAAGACTATTCTATATATAGGATACAAGCATGATGCCTTCGTTGCATTGTCTATGATACCATTGTGAGAATTGATGATTCAAGATGTTAAGAATTGCTACAATTCAAAGGTTGGAAGCATAGGAGATATGGAAATCAAAGAATAATATGGAATACTATGTGAAAATGGAGCATTGAAGTAACAATACAAGATTGTAGAGAATAAAGGGTTAACTTGTACCCTAGATTTCCCCAACGTCTACAAAATTGAGTGGATTAAGATTATCTTAAGCAGAATTCATGATAGCTCAGTATGGTTAGAGAATATCCCAATTAAAATCACAAAGAAGATAATTCATAGGGTAATCGGGTATCCAACCCTAGATTGGTCAAAGACTATGAGAAGTGAGTCAAAGGAAGTCATTGAAAAGAACATAGGGGCTATATGGAAGAAAAGGGGAATGAACATTGACACTATCACAGATCCCCTAATAGCTTTTGTAGTAAGGGTAATATTAGAGAAGTTTTCTGAATCAAGTAGATTAGATAGTGTGCCTTGCATTGTAGTGGATATGGGCTACAAAATTGAGAAGAAATATCATACTTATGATCTTGCCGAGTTGCAGTTGCAATAGTTGATTGAAAATTTGGGAGCTATAAGGAAAACCAAGAGTGCTCAGTGTAAATTTGAATCTATTCTTGTATGTATTTTCTTCTATATGTAGAATACATTTCCTACATTTGGTAATTTTTCATGGAAAATGAATAGATCAATTTTAGTTCAAATAGGAGAGTTCATTGAACAATTAGGTAATAACTTTGAGTCAGTGATGACAAGTTATTTTGAAGATTTTTAATAGTCTATGAAGAAAAGATTAGGTATAACAATCTCACTAGTGGATGAACCTTATGATGATGTTTGCTTCCTAGTTGATATTGATCACACATTTGTATAAGAAGTCATTCCTAGGGTGAGATGGCTAAGGAAACTATGTTATGAGATCAATGTTGATGAGGCCTCTACACCAATCACAACAGTACTTGCAAAAGATGTGGACAAAGAAGCCAAAGCATTTGGTAATTATGAATTGGCCAAATGGAAGATAACTATGGAATTGAAGATTTCTTCTCTAATCAGGAAGAAGAATAAATTGGTGAAGAAACTAAAAGAAAAATTTGGTGAAGGAGTTGAGGAAGAAGAAGAATGGATACATAGGTTCAAGAACCATTGGCACTGACACAAGGTCAGGGAGAAGAGTAGCAAGAGGAGGAAATAGAAACTATAGAAGGTTTCAAAGAAGAAGAGGTCAAGGAAGCACCTAGTCCTATTGACAAGAAGAAAAGAAAGGCCAAGACACAAGAAGTGACAAAACCAAAGAAGGTTGCAAAGCCTAGTCAGCCCGAACCAACAACACCTACTACAAGGGCTAGTACAAGAGTCACTACATAGAAGGCTAAAGAGCTAGCCAAACCTAATGAGTAGGAAGGTGGAGCATAGAAAAGACAAAGAAGAAAGTATGTTGCGTATGCTGAATTTGATGACAACAACCAATTCCAAGTGGTGAGTCACAATCCATCCTTAGACCTAGATAATTTATGTGAGAATTTTAGAAACAATGTTGAATTATTAGGTTTCTCTCACATTGAATTTCATAATCTTGGAAAAATTGAGAAAAATCAAGTAAACAAGGCAATATATGTCATGATGGCTACATTTAAGAAGGATCCTCTAGAAATTGCCAACTCCATACCTAAGAGTTTTTATGAAAGAGTTGAGCAAAAATGGCACTATTTTTTAGACGCAAAAAAGAAAATTAGGGAGACATTCCTTGCTCAAGTTATACCAAAACGCAACAAGGCTTAAATTATTGACATTAAAGTCAAGTTTTTTTATTAGTGACACACACACCTAATCAAAGAGTTAGTAGCCACTGAGCTTATATTGAATTTTACAATGTTAACCAAGTAATTTAGGCTCTACCGATTTCTATAGTTGCTACCAAGTTTTAGGAACAATATTCAGTTCGCACCGAGTAGTATCTATCAAGTTGATGATTAGTAGTGTAAACTAAGCTTCATAATGTTTATAGAATTTCTCATTGCAAAATAAATTTTCTAATATTTACTGAGTTTGCAGCTTTAGTCATCTTGTGTTGACCCAGCTATGTAGTGTCAACCAAGTGATTCAGTTTATACCGAGCTCACAGTGATAGTGTTGACTGAGCTATGCATTGTTAACCAAGTGTTTTAGTTTATATGCCAAGTTTCATAGTGTTCATTGAGTCACTAGTGTAGACTAAATTTCTACATCTACCGAGTGCATGAAAATTTTGAGCATTGATAATGGTTTTCTAGTGTCAGAACCTCATTGAGTTTTCTTCAAAATCCAAGTACCAATGGTTGGGCTAAATGTTTGTATTTTGGTGAAACGTATATTGTAGTTGAATTTGATGAATTTCAAATTGAATTGGTATATATGTAATATATTGTATCACATAAAATAAGAATGCAATAAGTATTATGAAGCAGAAGTGTGAAGTAAAAAGGCTACAAGCAGTATAAGGACTAGTAAAGATTTATCTATCACAACAAGATGATTATTACACTCCAAAGGAATCTCATTCAGTGAACCTAAGTTTTAGATCAGAGATCAGCCACTTCTTCATCCTAATAGATGGAATAGTTAAATCCTTTCACAAAGTAGACTTAACATTCTTTTGAAAATGTCTTTACTGAGTGCATACTTCATTGTATGTTTGTAAATCCTTTTGCAAGGTGGACATAGCAGTTCTTATTGTTCCTTATAATGCATATCATTAGAAGTGATCATTGTAAGCCTTAATAGGCCAACTTTATACAGTAGTACTAAAGCTTGTTGGTATCATCCCCACCCCATTTTTACTTTCTACTTGGAGGGTTTTTGGGTTACCATATTGTGTGTTAAAGTGTTATGAATATTTTAATGCTTTCTATTTTTCATGCATGCAATTAGATCAAAATACATACAAATGATTAATTAGTTATTGATTCACTCCTCCCCTCTTAGTAACTTAGCATATTTCATATTTCCAACAATTGGTATTAGAGCTTTGTGGTTCTCAAAGAAGAAGTTTAACAACTTGAGCAAAGATTAGAGGCAATGGAGGTATTTAGACTTGATAAGGCTATTGAAAATGAAAAGATACATTTGGAATTGGCTATTGGGAAACTTAAGAAAGAAAAGTAGCAACTTTCTCAATCTTAAAAAGAAGAAAAGTTGTTGGAGTACAAATAAATGACAAACTTTACACTGGAGAAATAATTGAAGATATTCATTCAAATAGTAATCTAGATGAAGCTATGAAGCAATCAAAGAACTCTTAGAAAATAATGGTACACTTCAAGAAGAATTAAGAAAGCTAAAAAGAGAACAAGAAATTCAATCAATGAGATTGTGTGAAGTTATGGAAGAGAAAAATAAGATAAAGAAATAGATAGAAGAAAAGAACAATGAAATTAAACATCTATCCCTTCAATTGGCCTACTTAATTGATCAACTTACTAATGCAAATGAAGAAATCATGAATATAAGATCAGAAAATGAAAGATTGCTAAATGATCTAAACACTAAAAGGAAAACCAATGAGAGGATGATGAAATCTCAAGCAGGCATGGATCAATTGAATAAGAAAAATCAATAAAAATAGAAAGCAAATACAAGAATTGGATATACAAAAAAAGGTAAATCATCTAAGAAAGGAGCTCAACAGAATCAAAGACCTACTTGTAATTGTTGTGACAAGCTAGGTCATATGTCAAACAAATGTTGGAGTAATAGTAAAGCTAAATTCAATGCAAAATACTACAATTGCAATACACATGGTCATAGAACAAATGAATGCAAAGAGAAACCTAAATTTGAAGGCAAATATCACAAATGTAAGAAGCATGGGCACAAATCTTCTGAATGCAAAACCAAGATATTAAACCTAGTAGAACAAATTGTAAAAGCTATATTTGGTTGGGACTACAACACATGTCAAGATGTCATTACTATGGATAGTTTGGACATATTGGAATAAGTTGTGTAAAACATCACATGAGGACCAGAAACACCACTAGAAGATATTTTATTTTTATAGAACTTGGACATCTTGCCAAGAACTATATGAACACGTGAAGAATTGAAGATGAAAAGAAGGCCAAGGCTAACAACATTAGAAAATAGATGAGACATCAATGGATTAAAAAATCTTCTAAGAATGCAAGTCCAAGCAATGAAGCACATGTCACTCAAGAATTGGGTGACTCAAGCATTTCTCCTTGATCTCCCATAGGGATAACTGGAACTAAGAGTTTGAAGCAAAAATTTTACATCAATTCTAGTTAGCTAGAAGGAAAGATCCATATCAACATTCGAGATGCAAAGGGTTCACCAAGTGTGTAAGGAAACTCTAGACCTTACCGAGCTAGGTCAAGTTACAAGACCCTATTGAGCAAGGTTGGGTGTAACTAACTCATTGAATGGACACTGAGTCATGGATGACTCTATCGAGAAATTAGATCAAGCTAAGTGGAAGACAATCTTTCATCAAGAAAATGAATGCACCAAGAATTTATGGCAATTGGAGGTAAAATTTGTTAAAAAGGATGAAATAGAACTCATTTGTTATTGTGAATTTTAAAAGAGTTGTTTGTGAAGAGTGATTTTTGTGCATGCAAGCAATATGTGTGATTTATTGTTGAATTTTTCCATGTTTTTGTAAACCCTATTGAGCAATGGCATCCTCTAGTAGCAAAGCCAAGAAGGGGTATGAGATGTTGGTTCGAGGAGTTGAGTGGAAAGCACCAGAGTTCAAGTTAAGTCCTACAATTGTAGAAACAATTGATCCAACTAGAGCTTAGTCATAGATTCCATCAAAGATACTTCTCATTAATGATATTCACACGCATTTTCATTGTTTGATTCAAGACATTGTAACCCCAAAAATGGATGAAATTCTGTAAAAGTTATTTATGGATGGTGTGTTGAAACCCGAGCATCAACACTTGGAAACCAAGGGTTTAACCCACATTCCACATATGCCTTGAGATTTTTAGATAAAATGGATAAGGTTTATCCTTAGCTGTGTACACAATGGGTAGCTATGGTTGGTGTAGCCTACTCTGATAAAAAATGATTCATCAAATCATAGGGCTTCCAATGTTGACCAAGGCAAAGACTACAAAAACCCTAAGTTGGGTAGAACTAGAAAAGAAAACTCTTGCCAAATGGGATGGAAAAGGTATGAAGATCTGTTGTGCAACTAACTTAGAGCTGAAGTTTGGAATTCATATAATAGCACACAAAATATATAGCTCCAGTTGTCTCAATAGTGTATCATGTGAGGCAGTTGATCTTGCTCTCAAGGTGGTAAAGAACAACCTACCCTTTGACCTTCCTGAGCTATTGTTGAACCAATTCAACAAAAGCATTTAGAGCATTGAAACTTTAGAGAAGAAACCATGTAATTTTGGTTCACTTTTAACCTATTTATTCTTCTTTGTACAAACATTTTTCCCTTCAAAAGGTGTAGTTGTATGGAGAAAGAATGTATCATAGTAGAGATGGCTGAAAACTATGTCAGTATCTTGGATAATTATTTTGATTCATTCAAAAAAAATATGAATAAAATATTTAGAATTCCCAAGAAAAATGTTGAATATTACAAGGATGATGTTTGTTTTATGGTAGACTATGGCAAGGTATACATACAAGCATTCAAACCAAGAGTGGTTTGCGTTAAGCCTCTAGGTTACAAGGTTAACATTGATGACAACAAGGATATTATTCAGGCATTCTTGAATGAACTTTTGGATCCCAAGGATACATATTTTGGTACATATGATGAAGCAAAAGCTAGAATTGAACTAAAAATAAAGCTTTCTCAGGTTGTCAGCAAAGGAAAGAAGAGGACAGAAAAACTAAGACAAACTAGTTCTACTCTTCTATTGACTGAAGATAAAGGAGATGATATGAAAGAAGATGATGCAGAAGATAATGAATCTAAATTAGAGGAATAAGAGTTAATTAGGAAGAAAGGTAAGGTTATCATAACTAGACCTACCAAATCATCCATTGTAGTATTTGCTAGAAGGACATCTAGAAAGCCCTTGAAATTCGGTGAAGAAGGAGAAAATATTAATTTTAAATGGCCTCCACTTACATTTCAAGAGAAACTAAAAGATATTCATTCTAGATCTAACATGGAAAATTTTAAATCATTGAGATATGAGACCAAAAATGTAGAAGAGAAATAGTAAGTTGAATACATGATTATGTCTATGATAGGTAAATGGAAATATTAACCCGACCATCTTGCACAATAAATTCCCAATGAACTAATGGAAAGAATCCATCCAAGATGAGAACATGCCAAGAAAACTGCAAAGGATGTATATGAGTAGACTTTGAGGCAACTCATGCTGAGTCTTAATGACAAAGAAGTAAAAGAGTCCATCAATCAGAATGAAGAAAAACTCACTTTGAAATTTAACACTTGGTATATACTAATTAATGACATTGAACATGTGGTGACGTATACCACTAAAACATGGAAAAATATCTACAATCATCATCAGAAGAGTGATTTTTTTGTTCATGTTAGTGATAAAGATGATGATGAAGATGATAAGAAAGATGATGATGAAGAAGAAATAAACAATGATGATAAAGATGATAAGAAGCAAGAATAGGAAGTTACCGAGGAGAATTTCCTTGAGATTGAGAGCATTGAGGAAATTGACCCTGAGAAGATTGCAGTAGTGATTATGGCTTCTTTTCTTCACTTTCCAAGAAAATATTTAAAGCCATCAAGCTCAAAGAAAGCTTCTATCGAGTTGGTTGTGACAAACACTACAAATCAAAGCACTCAACCAATCTCTGCACTTGTTCAGCTAAGTACTTCATTGACTGAAATGATCAACACTTCATCTACTGAGTAGTTAGTGTTTCCTCCTTAATTAGTTTTGGCCATTCAGCAACTAGGTATTTCTACAATCAATTCAATATCTACTTTTGTTTCTAGTTCTTCTATTTCCACTATTGTTATTATCCCCAATGTAGAAGTAGTTAGTACAAAGACAATTGAGAGAAAGCCTCAACCAAGTAGTAGGGTTTCTAGCAAATGCAAAGATAAAGAGGAAGACATTGATCTTGATGACAAATATAGTTATCTTGAATTGGGATATCTCAACTTTGAATCCTAATCAAATGTGTATAGTAGGTTAGCTTTTGTAGAAGAAAGCTAAGCAAAAAAGGCTTAAAGAGGAGAGAAACAAAGAACATCAAGTGATAGAAGATGCAAAGAACATTCTTGCAGATGCACTCAACACTGAGGTTGATACTTCTCAACCTATTTTTGCTTGATTAGTAGAAATTGTTCAAAAGTTTAATGAAGATCTAAATGGGCAAGAAAAATTGTTACAAAGAGTAGAGAAGAAATTTGAAGAAAAAGTATTGGAGCTAGTTGCATAGAAGATTGCAATATATCAAGTAGACTTTTCTACTACTCTCATCTCATTGGAAACCTCTACCAATAATGTAACTTCTCTATTCATTTTACTATGTGACAAATGTATCTTCACTCAGGAAATCAAATATAAACTCTTCAAGATAGATGAAGACCTGAAGGCAAGTGCACACCTGTTGTCACTTGACTAGAGCTATAGTTCTACTCATTATACAAATATCAAATTTATGACTTATATGAAAGAAAAATTACTAAGAGAAGAAGCCAAGATAAGGACCAAACTTGTAAACATACAAGGTATAATTATTACAAACATGGATGCAATGTAGAAGCACATTGCACATGACAATAACTTGTCTGTTGCTGATCACATGATGGAGTTATTAGTAGAAGTTCAGATTGCATTGCATGCCAACAAGATGTTGCAAGAAAATTGGGACAAGCCAATGTCACTGATTGCAAAGGTATATTCTGACTTCTTCTCACATTTTGGCATTACCATGTAGCATAAAACTTTGTCATTTATGTCAAAAAGGGGCAGAATATGTTAAAAGGGAGAGAATATGTGATGAAAGGGAAGAAGATAAGATGTAATACAAAGAGATGAGGCATATGTATATAATATGTAAATTATATTGTTTGGGGGAGCAACATAATATTATACATATACATTTATAGATATTTAGATAAATGTCTCTTGCAAAAGAAATTTCAAAAATTTTCAAAAACAAAGTATGTTACTATGTTAAAGACACAAGATGGAGACTAAAGATTATTTTGAACATTTTGAGAATTTAATTTTGATTGATAAGTATTTTTCTCTCTGATGTCAAAGGGAGAGATTGTTGACATTATAGTTAAGTTTTTTTTATCAATGACATACACACCTAATCAAATAGTTAGCAACTACTGAGCTTATCTTACAGTTTATAGTGTTAACCAAGTAATTTAGGCTCTACTGAGTTCTATAGTTGCTACCAAGTTCTAAGAACAATATTTAGTTTGCATTGAGTAGTATCTACCAAGTTGGTGATTATCAGTGTAAACCGAGCTTCATATTGTTTAAAGAATTTCTTAGTGCAAACCTAATTCTCCAATGTTTACCAAGTTCATAGCTTCAATCATGTGAATCTAGTGTTGACTGAGCTATGTGGTGTCAATGAAGTGGTTGAGTTAATACTGAGCTATGCAATGTCAACCAAGCGATTTATTTTATATGTTGAGTTTCATAGTGTTCATGGAGTCATCGGTGCAGATCGAGTTTAGACTACTTGGAATTGATTAGTATGAGCCGAGATTCTATGTCTATTGAGTGCATGGAAATTTTGAATGTTGATAATGGTTGTTGAGTGTCAAAACCTCACCGAGTTTGTCTTCAATACCCAAGCACCAACAGTTGGGTTGACTTAGTGTATTTTTGTGAAACTTATATTGTAGCTGACTTTGATGAATTGTAAATTGAATTGGTATATATGTAATATATTATGTCACATTCAAATAGGAATTCAATAAGTATTAAGAAGTAGAAGTACAAAGTAAAAAGGCTACAAGTAGTATAAGGAGCAACAAGGATTTATCTATCATAGCAAGGTGATCATTACACTCCAAAGGAATATCATTCAACAAATCTAAGTTATAGATCAGAGATCAGCCACTAGTTCTTCCTAATAGGTGGAATAGTTAAATCCTTTCACAAGGTAGGCTTAATAGTGTTTTATAAATCTATTTAAAAAGTGCATACTTCATTATATGTTTGTAAATCATTTTGCAAGGTAGACATAGCAATCCTTATTGCTCCTTACAGGGTAGACCATCCGAAGTGATCATTGTAAGTCTTAATAGGCCAACTTTACATTGTAGTACTAAAGCTTGTGGTTACCATCCCCACCCTAGTTCTACTTTCTACTTGGAAGGTTTCTACATTACCATATTGTGTGTCAAAGTGTTATGAATGTTTTAATGCTTTCATTTTTTCATGCATGCAATTAGATCAGAATACATATGAAAGATTAATTTGTGAATTAAGATTAAGTTTTATTGGATACTGATTCAGACCTCCCCTCTCACTAACTTAGGCAATCTCATATTTCCAATAGAAATGCAAAAATCCATTAAGAAATATGTTGTCAGATTTGTGCCTAAGTATAGGGCATTTAGCATATTTGAAAACAACATAGAGGATGTAGTTCATAGGTCCAAACAAATGAGGAATATTACATATGGACTAGCCATAGCCAAAGATATTGATCAAGAACCTATTGAGGTAGGAGATGATGAAGAAGATGATAAAGATCAAGGAACAATTGAGGGAGGCACTGATATGGATGTTGATAAGCAAGAAACATCTAAGGAAGAGTAGAAACAAGAACAAAGTGTACAAGATACACTAACATTGAGTGCCAAACCTCCACAAGTGACAAGTATAATCACTAAAACTATCAAAGTAAAGGATGTCTCTAATCCTATTGATCAAAACATCAATCCCCTAATAGAGGAAGATTTGAAAAGGATACTTATCGAATCTGCTTTCCAAGCAAAATTATGTGACAACCAGGTACTGGTAATTGTGGATGAAATTTAGAAGTCAAAGACTATGAATGCAAGGGAGGAAGTGAAAACACAATAACTACCCACAATCACTCCTCAAGTCACAAGTGTACAACCTTCACACCACTTAGTTGTATATCAAAGGAAGGATACAATATGATGCATTGTTAGTACACTCCAGTCTAAGAAAATGTACAAGAACCTAAAAAATACAAGGTTGATATAGTTGGAGAAGAAAAGGTGGAAACACCAGTAAATGGTGGGACACAAAGCCAAATAGGTTAGGTAGATACACATGCAACTCTAGCACAAGATCAAGGTGCAACTGAAATCAAAGAGGCAAACAAGGACAAACCTAAAGAGACAAGTTTAACACCTAAGCTGAAGGAGCTAGTATCAATCAAAGAACTAGTGACATTGTAGGAATTTGGTATAGCTTTAATACCAAGCAAGAATTTTCCTGAGAGAAAAATTAAACCAAGATAAAGACGCAAAAGACTAACACAATATGAACACAATAGAGTATGATCAAAATAATGATATGAGAATGAATATTATTCTTAGATATTGAATGATATTGGATAAAAAGTACATTAGGAGCTTCTATATATAAAGGCCTCTAGACTGACTAGGTTTCAGCACACTAATAAGTCTTACAACCAAAAACATGTCCACTAGGAGTGGATTATTCTCCATTAAGCATAGGAGTTTGTGAAATGATGAAAGGATAAGCCTACAAAGGTGTAGCATGTAAAATTATGTTGTAGATACCATGTGCTAAAATAAAAGTACAAATAACTGTGTTGTCAACATGATAACTCAGTTAATTATGCAAAATCCTAAGTGTCTAACCTAAGAAACAATAAAATAATGCATTTATCCTAAGTAAACTTAAGTAAAGCATAAATAATTATTATTTACACTAACACTCCCCCTTAAGTGCAACTAAGGGGAATGCACTTAAGCTCAAAAAAGTTATTATGAAATGCATAAGGGGTCCCGACTACTAGGCAATGTTATGTATTGAAATAAAATGCAATGCTAAACACACAATGCAATGCAATCTCTCCACAAATTGGGAAATAGGGAAAACCTCATGGGAAAAACTCTCCCCCAAAAAGATTGAAAAGTACAAGAAAGAAAGATGGATGAATGGATGGAGTAATCAAGACCCCCCCATTATAACATACATCTTTCATATACAATAGAGAATCCTTGCATGAAACCACCTGTTTAGCGAAGGATCTTAGAATGATAAGTGTCTGAAGATGGAAGAAAATCCAATGTTGACAAACAACATTTCTCCCTTGAGGAAGAAGAGACACCATGTAGAGGTGCAAACATGCTTCCCACTATGGATAGGAAGATGGAAGACGAATCCAAATGTAGTATGTTGTGGATGCTACCTCTGAAGTTTGCTCAAATGTCGACAAGTCCTTGATGAATTTAGATGGCATGAACCAATCTAGTGGATGCTGAATAGAAGGTGCCAAACAAGGTAACATGTCTATGCATAAAGTTGAATCAACCAACAAAGACAATGAAGCATCATGATAGGAAAATGTAGAAAGAGAAGCAATATCACCTCACCTCAATGATGGATGCACACCCATGATAGAAGCTCCTTGATGACTGAAGAAGCTACACCATGAAATCTTAATGATAATCTTCTGTGTGGGAAGAAATGTTGTCATAGGTGTAGTAGAGAATGCTCCCCAACTAGTAGGAAGAATCCTCATAAAATATGATGTCTGAGGAAACTACAATACAATCTCCACATAATGATATGTCTCCTCATAAGTGAAAGAGTCCTCCTCCAACTAATGTGAAGAACCCACAATCATGACATAATGATCAAGTGGTTGAGGGTCATAGTGTGCCCTAATAACGAGTGAAGAAGTCTCCTCAACAAAGAGAAGATTGATTTCATCGATGATGTTTTCCACATCTTCAATGTGAGACTCCACAAATTGTTGGAGCTCAAAATTGTAGCCCAAATTTTGAGCACTATTGAGAAAATTGAGCCCTATAAATGCTTTTAAATGAGGTTGTACCTGACTGTACCTTTGATGCCCCTAAGGTGTTTAATGTTTCTAACACCCTAAATTCAGTGCATCTAAGTGTTATATGAAGTTAAATTGCCATTCCAAGCCATTTTGTGAAGTCCCATTTTGAGCAAATTCCAAATCTGCATTTTTCATGTAAGTGTTAAACAACGACAGGAGGCTGTGTTTACAATTGAATATCTCGTACCCAAAAATGTTTCATGACTTGCCACTTTGAGAGTGTTTAGTGTCCATACCAAAGAGCCTATGTTTTATATTTCAAATTATTTTGAGTCCATTTGACTAGGTTTTGAATCCATCAAAGTTGGTTGTTTATCAATGTCATGTTGATATGAAATGTTCAAAATTTTGGGAAGCCTTGTTTGACCTGTAATAACTTTTGACCAATTGACCAAAATGCTGAAATTATTTTTGCGTTGCATTGTAGATGTTAGAGAATTGTTATGTTTAAAGTTTCAGCTTATGACGAATCTGTTTGATCAATTTTCAAATGTGATTCCAAACGCAATTTCTATCTTTTTACAGATGTCAGCAAATGCAGAACGTTTGGTACCCATGTTCGTGACATCATAACTTGTGATCCATGATTGCCTAGATCGAATGGATTGTACCACTATGTTTTCCTCTAAAAATACTCTAAGTGTGCTAGTTTGCATGTCGTGATGAATCCATTTGCAAACTTTTCTAGGTCCATTCCATTTGCAAAAATTGCTTTTCTTTAAGTGCTTCTAGTTTGCCAAATCCAAGTAGCCCACTTTGACTATTCACCAAATGCATCCTATTATTCATCATGAGCCTAAATTGCAAATTTATACTCACCTCATGACAAAGAACCAATGCCCCAATTTTCATCCTCCCAAGTGTCCATTTGCCTAGTTTTCAAGACCAAATTCGAACCCAGTTTATTACTTTCTGACATGTTTATCTGTAAGTGATTCTGAAAAGGTCAACTTTGATAGTGAATATCTTTTGACCCTAATATCGTCATGAGATGAGAATAGACAGGGTAAGAGTATGCAGAAAAGAGATCTAGTTTTGTTGATTTCAATGCCTAGTTATGAGTTTGGGTCAGTTTTTAAAGGTAGCTGACAAGCCCTATTAGCTGAAAATCAAAAGTTTGTAGATTAATGATAAAATCAGTTTTAATGGCAAAAAATTGATTGAATTTGAATCCAGTCAATGTTAGATGTTCAATAAAGCATTTTAAGAAGTTAGTTGTTTGAAATGCAAATTTTTTTTTAGCCAGACCCACTTTTGGGCCCGACTAATCTTGCTAGATTGATAAGGTGAAAAGTAAATTGCTGAATAATGGATCCTGAAAAAGAGGAAGCTTCTTCCAAGAGAATTCAAAATGCACTTGATAATAGAGTAGATGTAAAATGATTCTCCACGAAACACAACTCCTATGCCACATGGATCATAAAAATATTGTCACAATTAAAGATATCAATCGAACATCTCAGAAGAAATTTTAATGATGATTATGTTGTATACAGACTCATGGATACCATTTTCTTCAAACTAATATGTTCCCATTAGCTCTTGACAAAGGATTATTAACAAATTTTTCTTGCATCAATTATTGAGAGGGCTCAAATTTGGTATTGTTTTCATGATGAAAGTTGACTATGCTTTGAAGAAAGATGATATGTGCCAAGGTGACCTGTTTAGTTATGGTAAACTATTGGTTGTTAAAACAACTTTAGGAACTATTGATGTTGTTACATCTATGTCAGGAAGATCGTATGAACAATACCTTAGCAGTGGTGAAATAGATAGCACATGGCATGTTTTAGGGGCAAGTTCTAAATTGGGCTTGAATGAAATAGAATAAGATGTTTCCATGGGAGTTATAAATGGGTCTATTGATTCGACCAATAAGTAGCCAAATGAACATTTTCTTGACAAGAAAAAGGATGAAAATGTTAATGTTGACCTTTCTCCTTATAGCAATTGCAAATTTGTAGACCAAGGACACAATTCTTTGTGTTTCACAAATGGGGAGTCATGAATAGAATAATTAAATGCCAGAAGATTCACTCCCAAGTGAATATCGACAAACAACTACAAGATACAAAGAAACATCACTGAGTATTTGTTGCATAGAAATATAAATAATAAACAAATCAAAAGAAAAAACATCATTCATTTTCTACAAGGTAGGATCCACTGAATGCTATGAGTTAAAACATGAAAAGATTTATCATTTCCAACTACAAGCAAAGGTAAGTGAATTTCAAACAATTAGAGAACAAGTTGTGGCTTTTAATCCTCTATTTCCAGCATTAGGTGTATAAAGTTTGCAAGATGTGTTATGTATCAAAGATATCAATGATCTACATGAGAAGTTCAGATGAAAGTGCATGAGTAGAGGGTCAAAGCCGCGGTAGTGAAGGAGTCTACAATGTGAAGGAGAAGGCATGAGCATCACACGAATGAGGGGAGAGAGGGGTTTGCATAGTTGAAAGAGGAGAAGACTAAAACTGCTTTTCTTTCCCATTTCTATAAACAACAACAATGTATGAAAAAGGGCGGCAGTTGCATTAATTTGCATTAGAATGCATCTTACCTACCACACTTGATTGGAAATAAGGCATGAAAGAGTTGAAACTGTAGGGGAGGAGATATCTGACAAAATATTTAGTCCACATGCCATAACCAAAGGATACCTACGTGAACAGAGGTATTGCATAGGAGGAATTGACTCAATGAGTATAGGTGGAATCAGGCTTTGGTGATTGCAACATCTCAAGATATGGAAAATCCTAGAAGTGAAAACATGGTATCTACAACATTAAGTGGCTCCGAAGTAAGTAGCCAAAGCTATACAGAAACATCAAGTATGCAATTTTAGCAATATTGGAGAGTAGAATGACAATCTAAAAAGAGTAGATTTTGTTCCTAATAATAATGTTGTGTGTAAAATTTCCCTAGGTCAAATATCAAAGGCATCTAAAATGCCAGGAAGCCTTGGAAAGAATGGCAGTGATGTGCTTGTGAAAAGTTAATAATACTAATGAGCAAGTGGAGAAAGGTTGTGAGATGTGGAATCTAAAATTTGAACTCAGTTCTATATGAGATGGTGGAAATAATATGAGTGTGTCCCATGATACTTTGGATGCTACTACAATAGATCATCAACTGGTACAATCAATTGATGATACACTATCACCAAAAGAGATTAAGATTGCAAAATCAGTTAAGGATTTTCTTTTTTTCATTCTTGTAGTTTTAAAAGAGCCCCTCCACCATGAAAGATGCCATTAAAGGTATGAACAGATGTGACTTTGATGGAAGAAATATTATTCTAAACTGTGCCCACGGTAGATATGAAAGTGACAACATACAGGGGCAACATTACAATGAGAATAATATATCCCACATGGGCTGTGGGATAGAAGTTTAAAGGATTTATATACTTTTCTACACATTAAATATAATGTCTTAAAGACAAGGCTTTTTGCAAAGGCAAGGTCGCATGCCTCTAGGTGGGCCTCCTACATCAAGATAGGTCAATGATGTCAGTCGACTGTCAGAGATGATGCAAGCAAAATTTTGAGCCAAAGTATGCACACACTGATGTGGACTTGGGCAATGAGATCATGCCACGTGGCGAGATGAGTAGTGAGCACATGCCTACAAAACCAAAGCACTCACTGTTTAAGCAATGCGAGCATGCAAAAATTGGACAAGTGGCAGCAGGTCCCAGAGATGGTGATGTGGCAATCAAGAGTAGGTTTGAGAGGGAAGTTCTTAGATCATGACACGTGTCATGATCTGCAGTTGATGCAAGCTCACTTTTCAAAGATGCTCGCTGGTTAGAAAATGTAGAATTGCGGGGAAGTACCATGTGTCAGAAGGTCCCATGCATGGTGACATGGCACTCATTGGCAAGTTTGACAAATCAAGAGATGAAACATGGGGCTAAAGGTAGGGGTCGACCAATCAAAGGTCACCATGTGTCAGCCGATCAAAGGAGAGTTGACCCTGAATTTGGAGGTGAAGGAACAAATAAAATATTTTAAATTGTCATTTAAATTTTTTTTAAAAAAGATACACACGTCACATAATTTTAAATTCAAAATGGGTTTAATGTAAAGTTCAAACTTTAGAATTTTTTTTTTCTGAAAATTTAAAATTTAAAATTTAGTTACATGCTTGAGTCTTCTACCAAAGGGGTGATTTTCAAACTGACTTCCTGGGCAGTTTTGAGAGGCTAGATATGCGATATTATATATCATCAAAATTGGGAGAATCTAAATTTTTTGATTATGTAAGTAGTTTTTGCATAGGAAGTAGCCTGTTCGAGCTATGAGAGGATTTCTATCAGGTTTCCAATTTGCAAGTGTATTTAGGAGAGAAAATTCAGAACTAATTTTTGACATGACAATGACCTGAATATGGTTGAAAGGTAGTGAGAATGCAATTTGGGTCAAATTCTGATTAGATTCACTCAATAAAAACTCAAATTTCACCAGCATTTCATGAGGCAGATCAAACTTCGGTGACTCAAAGGGTTTTCATCATTAAACAAAAGATATTTTTTAATTAGTTACACATTAATGATGAAAATAGAAATCACATCAATGGTAGATAGAAGAGAGCGGTGATTCAGTTGCAAGAGATTGAATTTCAAATGGACACATGTCAGTTACATATTAGATTTGGGAATTCATCTTCTCCTATATCTTTCTATCTTTCATTCTTTGTAAGGGTTGGCATTTTTCTCTAGGTAATACGAGCAGGGTTCCAATTTCTACTATGAGACTAGGATTGTTGATGGTTTTGCTTCCTGTCTATTGAGTTGTGCTCTAGCAGTGAAGACCATACATCCACTCTGGTGCAGATTTTCATTTCATTTTCTTGCATTGTTTTTGAAATATGATAATGGATGCTAGATTATGTGACATATCTTGAGCTTCATTTAGTTTTACCAGTCTAATGTATTCAGTCTTTCTATGGATGAATATAAAAGGGGATTTACATGAATTATCTAAGTTCTCTTATTCTATCTCTTGATTCTTCATATGTCATTAACTTTGTGATTAAATGGATAAGGTTCATTCGATTTAAGGCAACTTGGATGAGTTGTATATCAAATCTATTGTTTCTTTTGACTCAAGGAGTTAAGTAAATGGTTTAGTGTTCTGATAGGGTTTCTGGGTGTATAAAGGGGATATTGCATAAGAATGGGATTTTGGGATTTTAGTTGATAAACTTGATTGTAATGCAAACAAGTTAGGTCATCTTACTAGTAATGATTCTACATTTCAATGGATAAGGCACTTATTAGTAAATCATATGCAAGCTGATATGAATGTTATTTACACAAAATCTTTTATTCAAATAAATTTAGTTTTTCATGTTTTGTAGTGGGCTGAAAAGAATTAACCCTCACTCAACTTATGAATTTCATAGATATGCATCTAACTACTATAGATCTGTGTTATTGCATGAGCTATTAGGAGATATAAGGTGTTTTCATTTTCATTAATAGGTTTAGATTTATGTTTAATTTCACTAGTACCATTCATCAGAACCCCAAGGTTAACCCACCTAGGTCTTGTAGAGCCTGAAGTGAAGAAGGAGTTATGCCTTATAGTTGGCCCAAGACTGCAGTCAGGAGCATTCATCATAAGAATTTTCTAGCGTTAAATGCATTTGTCTAGTTTCTTGGTTGTTTGTAAAACTATTAAATCAAGAGCCAACACAAACAACCCTAAAATGTCTGGAAGCAAGTCATCCCATGAAGCTTAAGTAGGAAGACATGGTAACACCTGTTGCACTGAATCAAGAGCATTTCAGGCAAAAACTAGATCAGTAGAATCAATAGGAGTATTAGAATGTGTGATCTCATCTAGAGTTGGAGGTACCATAAATGGAGTAACTAGTGGTACAATGTCCTTTGGAAATGGAGAAACAATTGGGTCTCTATATGCTTCCTGAAGAGCCATCAAAATATCATAAGGGTGAATGAGCTTTTTAATGACTTTCCAACAATTAGAACTAATACTGAATATAATGATATCCAAAAGTCTATTAATAGGTGTTTGTTCTTCAATGGAAGAGATTAGTTTGTTGGAACATAAATAAGGAAATACTTCCTTATGCTCTCTTCTTAGATGATCAATGATTAAAGCACCCCATTTGTGATAGTTCCTTTTTGTCAATGGGGTCTAACTGCACATTGACATGTCAAACAAAACTCCATTAAATTAATGTATGTATGCATCCCCAAAATGTAAAAATAATCAATCAATCCCCCCTAATGCACAATTTGGAACTTTATAGGTAGTGTGATTACAATGGGCCATGTTGTCAAATTTGACCTTAGTGAACTTTTGATTTTCTTTTTACAACCTCCTTTTATAGTTCAAATCTAGAACTTTATAATGTAGCTTAGAAATACAACAAATTTGAAGCAATACAATGCAAAGAAATGACATATTTCTAAAAGTGATAATTCTATCCACACAAGCCTATAATCTGATTGTACATCTGAAAAGTAGATGAAAAATTATTTTCTTAAAAAAAAAGGAGCCTAGTTATCCATCTATATGAGCCCGTACTAAGCCTTTGAGTTTGTGAAAATTGGGATTTGCAATTTGTAGAAAAATTCAGGAATAGAGAGGTCAAGCATCCTACATAAATTTGTAGATCAAGGAATTCTACCCTAAAATTAAAAAAATTGCTTGCAAAAGAGAGTCCATATGAGCGAAATATGATTGTTTGAAAATCATGTCTGTAATTATTTTTCTTGAATTGCTACCATCGCACCTCCAAAAATCAAATGACTCAACTTTCACCTTAGATGTCTGATTTTGGTGAAACAAAAGTTGATTTGTGGTTTTTTTGACCTTCTAAATATGATGTCAATAAATGATTAGACTAACAAGCTCTAATCTTCACTTGCAAAAAATATCTCATACTGACCTAATGGCCAAAATTTTTCTGGACAAAATATGTAGATCCAAAAAATAATATAGAGAAATTTCAAAGACTGAAGTAATAAAATATATAGATCTAAAAACTAAATTCAAAGATCTAAAATGATCATACCAAATTTGCAAATTAGGCCGTTGGGTTCTAGTTTGGAAAAAAAACAAAATTGCCTCAATTTTGACTATTGCCCAGCATAGGAAAATTTATAGTCAAATTTTACCAAATTGACACTCTAGACACAATGGTGAGGTCCTCTTTGTCTCTAGACACTCCCAATATTTGCAGATACTCTGGATCTAAGTTGAGGTGTCCTCAGAGAGGTGAAGCAAGAATGGTCTCCAATGGCTATGAAATGACATTCCTATGGCTCTAAAACCATGTAATAATTTGGTATATCTTTGATACCAAGTAAGAATTTTCCTTAGGAAAAATCATACGAACACCAAGAAGCACAAAACTAGCACAATATGGACCAAATAGAGTATGATTAGAATAATAATATGAGAATGAATAATGTTCTTATACATTGAATGATATTGGATAAAAAGTACACTAGGAGTACCTATATATAAGTGCCTCTAGACTGACTAGGAGTCAAAACACTGATAAGTCTTACAACCAAGCACATGTCCACCAGGAGTGGATTATCCTCCATTAAGCATAGGAGTTAGTGTGATGATGAGAGGATAAGTCTACAAAGGTGTAGCACATAAAATAAGAGTGCAAATAACTGTGTTGTTAACATGACAACTTAGTTAATTATGCAAACTCTAGTGTTGTAGACACCATGTGCTTAATTAGAGTTTCTTACTCCAATATTGTCAACATGACAACTCATATGAGTACACAAACTCTAAAGTGTCTAACTTAAGGAATAATAGAATAACGTATTTATCCTAAGTAAACTTAAGTAAAGTTTAAATAATAATTATTTACACTAAAAAAAATTACTAGAATCTGGAAGTCCTTCCAGTCAAACCTTTCAGAGGCCGAGCATAATTGTAGCACCTTTTCAATTCTCAATAACAAGTACTAGCTCATCTAAGGGAGAAGAGGTAATTTCTTATGGAGATGTTATCCTAGATGAAGAAATTGTATTTCCTAAGTTTGATTATGAGTATACTTCAAGAGGCCCTAGCAAGAAAGAAACATCAAGAACTACTTAGAAGGGAGCATAGGAAGAAGCAAGCTTTGATTAAGATCAAAGAAATTTTCTTAGATGCATTCAGTCTACCTACTCCAGATACAACAAAGCCAATCATTAAACAATTGAACAATATACTGGAAAGAGTAAATGACATAGACCTGGATACTAATGTCAAAATATTAGAGTGGTTTGAGAAGAAGTTTCAAAACAAAGTGAATGAGAATATATCTAGTGATATTGCACTAAGATAGGTTGCATTGGCAACCAAGATAGATAGTGTGAAGAAGGTACTAGAGAACATTTTCTCTATACACCAAATTATGTAATCCCACAGTCTTCACACAAGAGATAAGGAATTACATCCTAAGTTTGGAGAGTCAAATGTAGTCATTTAGTGCAAAATTTCCCATGACTCAAACTCAAAGTGAGAAAAACTTTAGGACCCTTTTGAAATCCCAAAGTTAGTTAGTAACATTACAAGTAAATAAATCTAATATAAGGGCTAAACTAATTAGCATACATTCTACATTGACTCCTAACATGGAGATTTTACACAAGGAGCTAGGTTATGCAGAAACACTTATGAAGAAAGACCCCAATATTTCTACATTAGATGGCTTAGTACACCCTTCTATTGAGTTGGACATCCAAATTAAGTCTTTGTAGGTAGCTTGTGATAATTGGGATGCAGTTCTTAAAATAATACTTGAGGTTCATAAATTTTTCTTAGACAAATGCACTATTAGTGTATGACCCATTGACATCAATGTAAAAAAGGGGCAATAAGAGAAAAGGGAGAGCAAGAATGGGGGAGTAAGAGCAAAGAAAGAATGCGAGAGTAAGAGAAAGTGGAAGAGCAAGCAAGTAGAGAAAGAGTGACGCAAATATACTAAATAGAAAAAAGATTTTGATACAGAGTATAGAATATACAGAGTACAAAACATAACAGATCAAACAACTCAGGGGGAGTTATGAGATTTTGAGGGATAATTCATGTTTCAAAATTTTGATATTTTGAAATTTTGTATAGAAGCTAAATAATGATTTATGTTATGCTCATAAAAATAAGAGTATTAAAATGTATGATCAAGTGTTTTTGACACTCATTTCAAAGGGGAAGATTGTTAATCTTAGATTGGTTTTGACAAGTGAGTGTCTATACACTTAAGTCATTTACTTAGTTCATGGCAAACAAGTAAAAAATTCCAAGCACAACACGTAAATTAGAGCATGTTGAGTAAATAATGAGTGTCGAGCCACTTAAGTGTCAAGTAGATAGTATGTGCTAAGTGATTCAGGAGTAGATAGGGCAATGCATGTCGAGTCATTCAGATGTTGAGTGACAGTATTAAAGTCACAACTGATGTCAAGTGATAAGTATTGAAGTCACAGTTGATGCTGAGCACAATGGACTTCAGATGCCAAGTAACATAGCTTTGACATAGTTGTTTGGATTGGCACAAACTACTATGTAAACCATTTTTGGGCTGACTTATGGATTGAATTACAATATTTTGTTGATAAGGATAAATCTTAATTAGGAATCACTATGTATTACATGCACCCAATCAGGTAAAGGGATGGTTTAAGTGGAAATATAGATGAATCATAGCCATTGATTCATACCTAACCCTAAATCACCTAGGTCTTCTAAAGGAGGAAAAACCATAAACCTATTATGAATTGAACAGGAATGAAAGAATGATCAAGGAAAGTTTTGCATGTGCAAAATAAGACATTCATGGTGACCAAGGTATTATGATCTAAATTGAATTGCATAATCAGTTAAAGGAGAATAGAGGAGGGAAAAATTGAACAATAGAAAGGCATTTGATCAAGAAGGATCAAGTATACATCACTATAGAGGTGATAAGAATATCATCATCATCCTATGTGGATAAGAATATCAGTTACATCCAAGAAGAAGATAATCAAAAGCTAGGAGAATTGGACCTTGATGTTGAGAAATGAGATAACCTCATGTTGAGTAGAGTATTGGTTAAGGATCCAATCAAATATGAGCCAAAGAAGAGAAGAACATTATTTAGAACAATATGCAATATATTGGGCAAGGTATGCAAAGTGATTATAGACCTAGGGTCTACTAATAATGGCTTATCAGAGGAGGTAGTACAAAAGTTTTGTTTGACCAAGATTCCACATGTGTGTCCTTATAGGGTGACTTGGTTGAATAAGGGGAAAAATATGCTAGTAAATGAACAAGTGTGGGCATACATCACCATTAGAAAGTATCAAGACAAGTTTTCTTGTGATGTGCTTCCCATGGATGCTTGTCCCCTATTGTTGGGAAGATCTTGGTAGTATGACAGGGAGGCAACACATCATGGGAAGGAGAACACATATTCCTTAAAGAAGGATGGAGTCATTTATAGGATTTAGTCTATAGTGGATGAAGATGAAGTGGAAAAGACTACTGCTAAAACATTGCTTATGAGTGGGGAAGGGTTCCTTAAGGATCTAAAGGAGAGTGAAGGAGTAGGATATGCCATTATGTTAAAACTTAAGGAGGAGAAATTATCTTCATCTACACTCATATTTGTAGAAGTGGAAGAGCTATTGGATCAGTTCAAAGACATCATCTGTGATAGAGAACCGTTATCCCTACCACCCAAGAAGGCCATAAGTCATCAAATTGAATTCTTACTAGGAGCATCACTGCCAAAAAATGTTTCTTACAAGATGACTCTAGAGAAAAACAAGGAGATTGTAAGGCAATTTCAAGAGTTGCTTGATCAGGGGCTGATTAGGAACAACATCAGTCCATGTGCCATACCATTGGTACTAGCGCCCAAAAAGGGAGTTAAATAGAAAATTTGTACTAATTCTATATAAATTAATAAGATCACCATTAGGTACATATTTTCTATTCCTAGGATAGAAGACCTAATGGACTATCTAGGTGGAACTAGGTACTTCTCCAAAATTGGTCTTAAAAGTGGATACTATAAGATTAGGATGAAAGAAGGGGATGAATGGAAGTCTTCATTTAAAAATATTGAGAGTCTCTATGAGTGGTTGGTAATGCCATTTGGCCTTACCAATAAATTGAGTACCTTCATAAGAGTCATGAATAAGGTCATGAAAGACTACATAGGGGTATTTGTTGTTATATACCTAGATGAAATTTTCATATTTAGTAAGACCAAGGAAGAACATATTAAAATTCTAGAATTGGTGTTGAGGAATCTCCAAGAGGAAAAGATAAAATTAAACCTGGAAAAGAGAAAGTTTGTCAAAGAGGAAATGGTGTATATGGGGTTTGTAGTATCCCAAGGAAGTCTTAAGATGACCAAGGACAAGTTTTATGGAAAGTTTGTAAGAGGTTTATTGAAATTTGTGCACCTATGAATGACACTATGAAAGGGGGCATGAAAATCCATTTTATTTGGACCAATGTAGAAGATGAAAGTTTTGAGAGACTAAAGAAAGGGGTGGCAACACAAACTATACTAATTTTTCCTAGTTTTGAGCCAGGACAATAAAAAAGTAGCATTTCTTAGTGAGATGCTTAATGGAGCCAAGGCAAGGTACTCAACATCTAACCTAGAGCTCTATGCACTTGTCCAAGCCCTCAAGAAGTGGAGGCACTACTTGTTGCCTAAAGAGTTTGTTGTCTGCATAGATAACCAAGCCTTTAGTTTCATAAACTCATCAAAGAAGCTAAGTCTTAGACACATCAAGAGGATGGAGTTCTTGTAGTCCTATACTTTCAAAAATAAACATAAGAAGGGGGGAAAAAATAAGGTGGAATATGCTTTAAGCAAGAGGTTGTGGATAGTTCAAGAAGTCAAATTACAGAGCATTGGCTTGGATGGATTCAAATATCTCTATGAGGAGGATAATGATTTCTTAGAGGCTTATAACATATGCACTAATTTTTCTAATCATTTCCATAGTGAATTTTCTGAATACTCCTTGTAGAGTGGATTTTTATTTAAGGGATAATAATTGTTCATCCCAAGGGGGTCCATGAGAGAAAATATCATACAAGAGAAGCAAAATGGGAGAATGAGAGGGCACTTAGGTGTGAAAAAGACTTTGGACCTTGTGGAAAGGTTCTATTATTGGTCCAAAATGCAAAGATATGTTAGGAGGTATGTGGATAAGTGCAATATATGTCAAAAGGAAAAGGAAATTCATCAAATGAAGGGCTTTAGGAACCTCTCCTGATTCCTAATAGGCCTTCGAAATGCATCAACATGGACTTTATAGTGAGGTTTCCAAGGACTAGGATAGGGATGGATAGTGTATTTGTGGTAGTAGATAGGTTTACAAAATAGGCCACTTCATCACATGCAAGACCATAAATGATGCAAGTAATATTGCCAACCTATTCTTCAGATAAGTGGTTAGAATACATAGCTTGGCAAGGAGCATTATGGCCAAGAGAGATATCAAGTTTATGGGGCACTTTTGGAAGACACTATAGAAGAGGCTTGGAACAAACATAGAATATAGTTTTTTCTTCCATCCTCAATATAATGGTTAGACATATGTAATAAACAAGGTATTGGGTAACCTATTGAGGTGCCTCACTAAAGAGTATGGATAAAGTTGGGAGAAGTCATTCCCAAAGCTGAATTTGCATACAATGATAGCAAGAATATGACAAAATGGTTGAGTCCTTTCCCAATTAGTGTATGGCACTCACCCAAGAGGTATCATGGAGTTAAGCAACCTACATTCACATGATAGGATTAGTGGATAATCTAATGACTTTGTGTAATCAATGAAGGATTTGCATGATCAAGCGAAGCAAAATTTGATGGAATAAAATCAAAAATTAAAGGAGAAGAAGGATTAGGGGAGAAGAGAGTTATAGTTTCAAGTGGGAGACTTGGTGTTGGTGTATCTGGATAAGTTCAGGTTACAAAAAGGAATCTCTAGCAATTTGCATATAAGAAGGATTAGGCCATGCAAAATCCTTGAGAAGTATGGCTCCAATGCCTCCAAAATAGATTTACCAAAGGACATGGCTCTCTCTATAATATTAAATTTTAAAGACCTATTACCATATGAATTTCCTAAAATGAATGATATAGAGTATCAAGAAGAAATGAAAAAGGATGCCATAGACCAAAAGGTGCCTAAAAAGGAGCAACCACAGGTTGAGAAAATTTTAGATTGTAGGAAGAAGAAGAGCTCAAGAAATAAAGTGTACAGGGAATATTTGGTGAAATGAATGGATTTAACTTACACTAGGGAAATTTGGATTTTTGAATGTGATTTCAAGAAGCTCGGCATCAGCAAGGAGTTCTTATCTCCAACAATACCTTAGGCTTCTTCTTGCAAGGGGAGAATGGTACTAGAGCATCTAGGGTAAGGTAAAGTGCTAGTCTAAATTTTGGTTTGCAGATGATCTAACCAACCATTGGAGTATTAAGTACTAGTTATAAATTCCCAAGGTGATTTTAGGTGGTTTTGATTTTGTAGCTTTTGAATTGGGAGTCAAATATTATCATTTAGGTCCTAATAGGCAAGATTGCTCAAAAGTTTCTAGGTAGAAAAATATTGTAAAATTCCTAAAAAGGGGGAAATGAGTGTGTAAGGGTAGTCCTTACATGTCATAAGATCATCCTATAAGGTTTGGTAACATATGAGCCAAGTTTGAAGTGTCTATGAGGAAAATTACAAACGTTGTCAAAAAGTTGCATTGACAACTTTGCAATTTTTACAAAATTGTTTGACAACTTTTAGTACAATTTTGGAAAAGAAAAAAAATTGGGTAGTTGTGGATTAAAATAAAGGAAATAATGGAGCATTAATTATATTTAGTACCATTTGAACTCATTTACAGGGGTTGGACAGTTTGTTGTATGGACATCACTAGTAGGAGAGCAATATTGTAAACTAAAACATGGGTTTTCAAGTTTGAATAGAGTTTTTGGATTGAAATATGAATTGGTTTTCAAGGAATAGCATCTTTTAATCTTGTTTTTAATATGTGTGTATATTTTTTTATTTCAAGTAAGCATTGGATATGGTTTACATAATTGTTTTGGTTTAGGAATCATGTTGTCCAGTTTTTTATTGCAAGCATGAAAATGACTATGGCTCAAGTGTCCTTAATAAAAACACCATGGATCTTGGAGACCAAGCAATAGCCTCTATATATATTTTAAGTAATTTTTTTGGGGATTTTTCTGAGTACCAAATTCTATGTTTACAAGTGAGCCCTAGGCAAGCAAGAAAGCTCGACAAGGTGCAAGGAAATGCATGTAATGGAGTTTTGTGATGAATAGAAGATTAGCATGGAAAAATATTGAGTTGAAAATATATGAGTAGTGTATGAAGGGATAAAAAATAAAAGGAGGAGGTTGGGAATGGAGCATGATGCTTGTGGTGAAGAAAACACAAACATTGCCTTTGAAAATCCTTAAAAAAGGGGGTTTTCTGAAGTTGTACTATACGATAAATTTTGGAGCCCAAGACTTGAAAAATATTCAAAGTTACATCATAGGGAGCAAAATTATTGAATACACCAAGGGATATTATTAAAGTTTTTTGTGAGTCATTTCACTTTTCTTGTTTGTTAGAGGGCTAATAGGGGCTCTTAGGGCTATAAGGACTAACTAGCCAATTTGGTGATTTATGAGTGGAAAACATAAATGAATGATGTAGAATGATGGGAATTGGGTTAGGAACCTCATTAAGAATATTCAAACATGATTTTTGGTTACTTTTTTCATATAGTGAAATTTTGGCATTCTATGCCAAAGAATGCATATTTGATCAATTGGTGGAAATGACATTGAAACTTAAGCTTTTGGCAGAGTTTTTTGGAGAAAGTGGATCATAGAGGCATCCTCTAGGTTAGGATTAGGAGAGAAGACCCTAGGGAGGCTAGGAGTAGCGTAAGAAGAGAAAGAAATCTCATAGTTAAAGAATCTTCCCATCAAAGAAGTAGTTTACCACAAGGTACACACCACAACAAAATGGTGTAGTAGAGAGGAAGAATAGAACCATATTGGAAATGGAATGGAATAGTTTGAAGGCCAAAAATTTATTCAATGACTTTTGCGTAGAAGCAGTAGCATGTAATGTGTACATCTAGAACAGGAGTCCTACAAAGAGTGTTTAAAAAAGAATTCCACAAGAAGCATGGAATGGTAAGATACATAATTTATCTCATTTTAGAGTTTCTAGGTGTGTTGCTTATTCATCAGTGCCATCTAAATTGAGAAGGAAATTGGATGATAAAAGTGAAAAATGCATCTTTATTGGTTATACTAAAGAATCAAAGGCTTATAGATTGTATAACCCCGTTTCAAAGAAATTGATCATTAGAAGGAATGTTAAATTTGAAGAAGAAGATTCATGGCATGGAAATGATAACAAACAAGTTAGAAGAGAAGTACCACTATTGAAAAATGATGATGAATTGAAGGAACAAGGGACTCAAACACCACCCAATACTCCACCAAGGAACTTTTTGCAAGAGTCCTCACCTCCGAGTTCAAATGTAATTAATGAATCAGATTCTACATTCTCAAGACCATGGTACAAAGGTAAGAAGAAAAAAATCTTAAAAGAGATATATGAAAAAAAAGAAGAGAATATAGGGATATGCTCAAAATTTTATTTATTTATTTGTGATTCATTTTATTTTGAAGAAGCAATTAAAGAAGATAAATTGATTAAGGAAGTGAATGAAGAAGTTGACTCTTGAAAGAAGTAAAACATGGGAATCAATGGATTTACCTAAAGGAAAATAATGTATAGGAGACAAATGGGTCTATAAAACAAAATTTTATGTGAAAGGTCAACTTTTTAAGCATAAGGAAATGCTAGTTGCTAAAAGGTTTTCACAGTAATACGAGGTTGATTATAATGAATCATTTGCTCCAGTTGCTAGACTTGAAAAAGTTAAAACTATTTTAGTAATAGCTGCACAAAATAATTGGAAAGTGTATCAAATATATGTAAACTCATTTTTTTTGAATGATTTTCTTGATGAAGAGGTGTATGTTAAACAACCATCTAGTTATGAGGTTTGTGGGCATGAAAAAAAGGTATATAAAATAAAAAAGGAACTTTATGGTTTGAAACAATCTCCTAGGCCTTGGTATAACATGATTGATTCATACATGATAAATAATCAATTCAATAGAAGTAACAGTGAGCCCACATTGTATGTAAAGAGTAATAAGGAAGGTCATATTTTGATTTTATGTTTTTATGTTGATGACTTGATATTCATTAGAAATCTATCAATATATATATATTTAAGATTAAAATGATGAAAGAGTTTGAAATGATAAATTGGAGTTTGATGAGATATTTCTTGGGTATTGAAGTTATTCAATGTCACAAAGTTATCTTCATTTTTCAATCCAATTATATAATGGATGTTTGGGAGAGATTTAAAATGATGAATTGTAATCTAGCATAAACTCCAGTTGCAATAGGAACAAAACTTAGAAAGGAAGAGAAGGGCTCAAATGTTGATCCAACTATGTTTAAAAGACTTGTTGGAGTTTTAATGTATATGATAGCTATGAGGCCAAATATAATGTATGGTGTCATATTGATCCCAAGGTTTATGGGGACACCACAAAATTCTCACTAGAAATTTGAAAAAAGGATATTGAGATATGTTTTAGGAACAATGGCATATAGAATCCTATATTCCAAAGCTAAATTTTTTTGTTTGATTGGTCATTCTAACAATGATTTTGTAGGTAGCATTGATTAATAGAAGAGAACTTCCTTATATATATTTCACCTTGGGTTAGGAGCTATGTCATGGGCATCAAAGAAGAAACCTATAGTGATGATTTCATCAGCTAAATTAGAATATGTAGCTGTGACTTCCACAACATGTCAAGCAGTATGGCTACATCAAGTTCTCTTAGATCTACAACATAATCAAGAAGAACCAACACCAATCCTTTGTGATAAAAAATTAGAAATTGCATTGTCCAAGAATCATATATTTCATAAAAGGAGTAAACATATTAATACAAGGTACCACTTCATTAGGGAATTGTCCAACAATGCTGAAATCTACCTTGAGTTCTACAAATCTAAGGATCAATTGGTCGATATTTTCACTAAGGCATTACCAAAAAGTAATTATGAATATTTGTGAGAGAAAATGGGAATTATTGATGTAAAATTTATTAATGGTAGAAATTAAGGGGGAGTGTTGGTTGTATTAATTTCACCAACTACCCACTAGTTGTCTATAATAACTACTCACCTCCCACCATCTTTAGTAGCAGAAAATACGTCGTCCCAACCATTATAGCCACTTGACTAAGCTGCCCATAATGAATTCATTATATTAATATTTGATATGCTATGTAATAAGTGTGGTAGAATTCTAGATAGTTCTTAGACCTCTATAAATAGAGGCTTATTGTAATGTATCTAGCAAGGCAATAAGGTGACATAATTAGTTTCTTTCTTGTGTATTTGTCTTTCATTTTTCCCTTCACTATGCACTCTCCTTTGTTTATTTTTTCTTTTAATATTTTGTATGTATTTATGTCTAAGTCAGGCCGATCTTGACCTATCTTTATTTCTCTAGGTTAGATATGGTGATGATCTTTTTATTGGAACAACCCTTTATTGAGGTGGTATATCTACATATTTTTATGAAATGTGTTTTCTATGTATTTTTTCATCCTTCCTCCATAATTCTTTTTGAACCAAATGTGTCTCTTACCATAAGATGCATGCATCTTCTATGAAGGCAAACATTTCCTGAGGGGAGTGTTTGGTTCTTTATATTGTTGTCCCTTCTTTTTGGATTCTTACAAGGCATATTGAACTAATTAGTGATCTTTGATTTTATTTTTTTCAAGAGAGGAGTGGCTTAGTCAATAATGCAATCCTTTCTTAGGATGATTTTTTCTACTCTAGATGGATGGTTATGGCTTCTATTACAAAAATCATCTTGAGGGCTAATGAAATTATTAAAACCCTTTAATGATATACTTAGTGTTGGAATTCTTTAGAATAATTGAGAGGGGGGGTGAATCAGTTATCCAAGGTCCAGATATATAAATAAAACTTTTTAGAGCTTAGTGAAACCATAAAACATTTATACTCATGCATGCATCCATTAGATTATGCAATCACTTAAAAACTTGTAGCTTATTGTCAAATCAACTTGTAGAAATGTAAAGCATGAAATATAATAGATTCATCAACACACATGACATAATGATTTATGTGGAAAACCAATTTGGAAAAAACTACTAATAACACGGTACTCTTTTCACTCTTCTAAATTGATGCCCTATGAAAGGACAACCATGTTAAAGGTTACAAAACACATTGTTGAATGTGACCCTATTAAAGAATTTTATTCACCCTATTAGATGCGAGCCTTTTTAGAGGACTTTAGACCATTCACTTTGAATGTCACCTAGTTAACGGATTTACAAATCACTGTTAGGTCAACCTTAATTCAAAGGATTTACCCTAGACTAATACAATTGTTAGAGAATAGAAATAAGGCTTGATCTAATACAAATTACAACTTCATTTGTAGATTACAGCTCTCTATTCAGTCCTCTATTGTTCTTGGTTTTCATACTTTGTAGCTCTAATAGCTTGTTCAACCTTCAAGCATTTATCTCCTTAAGCCTTCGTGCAGAACATGCCATTGCAAACTCTTCTCTTACATCACTTGATGAAGCAAAACCCTTTGAATCCTTGTCTTCATTAGGTTCTCGCACATGACAACCTTTCTTCATGGCTAGCCATTCTTATAAATAGGAAATTAAGATCTTTTGCCGCTCATTCTCCATCATCCAATTTAGGGTTTGGATGGATTAGGTAGGATACAATGTATCTACCCCATATTTCATATCTCTTCTAGAAAATTCTCCTAGAATGTACTTTAAATTCACCTCAAAATAGTTTACATTGAATTCTATTTGACCAGCTCATCATCCTTATCTTCCACCTAGTTGACACAATCCAAGAAAACAAACTTGTTAGATCTGATTCATTGAATCCATGATCTTTAAAATAATTCAGAAACTCAAAAGTATCAACCTTCTCATGCTTGGCACACACAGTGTTACCATCCTCTGAAAATTCACTTAGCATCAACTAAAGTTTACTAGTGCTTAGCATCAACTATCTTGCTTGGCATCCCCTAGAATTTACTTTTACTTAGCTCCAACTAATTTTCTGCTTGGCTTGCATTGACTTTGCTCGGCACTTACTATTCACTCGGTCAAGCTTGGCAGAAAAACTTTGTATAACTTGTTCTTCTAGACTTTCTTAGTGTAACCAACATTTGTAACCTTAAGTAGATTATCAATACATCATGTTATCACTATCTTAACTAATTCTTGTACTTCATTACATAATCATAACTCAACCTTTCCTCTAGGTGCTATTGTTACATCTTTTGATCAAATCCTCTTTACCAAATAACTAAGTTATAGCTCTTGAATCTTATAAGCATTTGTCTTACCAATAAATAGAAGTTTTGACATTAGTAACAAAACAATGATTGAAACACATAGTCTTGTTCAACAATCTCTCTCTTTTATTAGCTTCTTCAATCCATTCTCAACAACCTCCCTCTTTGGCATTGATGGCAAACCAAACTGATCAACCAAATCAATCAGATGATGAACATCTTGTTCAACCAAACTAACTAGGTTAAAATAGTAAGACAGTATCAAAAAAGAAAACTTGTAGCAAAAGTGCTCCCTCTCTTAGCAACTTCCATCTTCTGATTAGGTTACAAAAACTCTTTCTTATAACTCCGTTTGAGTTCCTTCTTGTATCTCTCCCTCAACAGGTAGATTAGGATTTCTCCCTCTTACTTGTGTTCCTCTCTAATTAGGAAAATACCAGCTCCCTCTAATCAATACTCTTTCTTTCTTACATATTGACTTTATTAGAAGAATATCAACTCCCTCTGATTAATACTCTTTTTCCCTCAATAATCTCTTACATATTGACTTGACCAACAGAATATCATCAACCAGTCTGACAACAATCTCTGGATGTCTCCCTCTTGTTGATGATTAGTTTAATGTAGTTTCTCCCTCTTTGAAAAAAATGCCAAAGACATATCAATTTTATATGTAGATATAATAATTTTTAATTTCTTTAGCTTCTCCCTCTATCACCTTGCTTGTGACTGATTTGGAAATTTTAGCTCTTTGATTACTTTAGATAGCTCCTAAAGTAAGATCCACTGCATCAATTTGTAACATATGAACATCAACATGTTTGATGTAGGGCACTCCTCTTGTTACTTAGATAGCCTTTGATAGGAGTATCACCCCTAATTCACCTCTTAGATACTCATGACCATCCTTAGGTAATCCTTATATGAAGATATCAATAGTTTTCTCCTTTCTCCTTTGTGTTAACATATTCCATCTTCACCTCTTTATCTTTAAATAACTCCCTCAAGTAATGATACTTGATTACAATATGATAATTGATTACAATGTGCTTAGTCTTTGTGTGCATCATTGGATTCTTTGATATATTGATAGTACTTGTATTATCACAATAAAGTGTCATTGGTTATGTGATATCTTCCTTAATTCCTTTGAGTAGTTGTTTTATTCACACAATCTTTGGACAATTTAAAATAGTAGCAACATATTTAGCTTTAGCAATAGATTGTGAACTACAATTTTTTTTTGTGCTAGTCCATGTAACTAGTGTCTTGCCTAAGAAAAATGCTCCTTCACCAGTGCTTTTTCTGTCATCAATGTTTCTAGCCTAGTCAGCATCATTGTAGGCTTTCAGTTCAAATTTTACATTCTTATTATAGTATAGACCAAACTCTTTTGTTCCTTTTACATATCTCATTATTCTTTTCATTGCCATTAAATGATTATCCCTAGGATTAACAGAGAATCTTGCAACTATCCCTACATATAATCTAATGTTAGGTCTACTATGTACAACATATTGTAGTTTTCCAATCATAGACCTATACAATGTTTGATTCACCTAAGCTGAATCATCATTCTTTGACAACTTGTGTCATGTCACCATAGGTGTATTTATTGGTTTGGAATACTCCAATCCAAAAGTTTTCAGTATATCCTTGACATACTTTGACTGAGTGATGTATATACCATATTTCATCTGATATACTTATAAGCCCATAAAAAATTTGATCTCTCCAAACATAGACATCTCAAATTCTTGCTTCATCTGATTTGCAAAATCCTTACATAAAGCATCTTGACCTCCAAATATGATATCATCAACAAATATTTTAGATAAAAAAATATCTTTTTCTTTCTATGTCTTCATGTATAGATTGATGTTATCATCAATCCCTTCAAATCCAATCTTGACAAGATAAGTATAAAGTATCTCATACCACGCTCTTGGTGCTTGCTTTAAACTATATAGAGGTTTGTGTAATCTACATACCATGTTCTTATTGTTAACATCAACAAATCCTTCTAGTTTTTCTATGTAAACTTCTTCCTCTAATATGTCATTAAAAAATGCAAATTTAACATCCATTTGATAAACTTTGAAACCTTTTTATGTAGAATAAGCAAGTAGAGTTCTTCCAATCTTGAAATAGGGGCAAATGTCTATCCATAGTCAATTCCTTCTTCTTATGCATATGTTGGCATAAAGTTATTTGCCATTAGTGACAACACTTTTCTCACAGTATTAACCGAGTAAAGAAGAACTCAGTGTTAACCGAGTTCAGTCGGTTAACATAGAACTCAGTGTTAACCGAGTTCGGTCGATTAACATAGAACTTAGCATTAACCGAGTTCGGTCGGTTAATTAAGAACTCAATATTAACCGAGTAAATATGGATGCAGTGTTCACCGAGTTCGGTCGGTTAACATAGGACTCAGTGTTAACCGAGCTCAGTCGGTAAACAAAGAAGTTTGTTCTACCGAGTTTGATTTGCTATTTGGCCGACTCAGTTAAATTTTGTCTACTTTTATTCAGCCGACTATTGCATGTAATTTTAACTTGGATGGTATATATATGTAATGTATTGTATCATTCACTAGGCAATAAGGGAATAAAAAGAATGTGATGTATATGAAGTATGTGAAGAACGTATGCGAAAGCATGTAAGCTGAATTTTGAAGGTTTTTAGCAAGGTCAGCATTGGAGCAGAAATGTTTTATCTGTCATATCAAGGACAATCAGAGCATAGAGGATCTTATCAGCATTCAGTTGTATTCAGATCCACTGTTTCATTCTAACAGGTGAATCAATTTTTATAAATCCTTTAACAGGGTAGACTTAACAGTCTTTGTACTAAATCTCCTAACAGAGTGCATACTTATGAAGTATGTTTCAAATCCTTTAACAAGGTGGATATAACAATCCTTTATGCTCCTAACAGGGTAGATCACCAGAAGTGATCATTGTATGCCTTAACCGGCTAACTTCCTACTACAGTAAAGAAGATTTGTGGGTTTCATCCCCACCCCAGTTTTACTTTCTATTTTGGAAGGTTTCTGGGTCACCAAAATCTCTGTGCTTATGTGTTATGAATGTCTACATACTGCAGATTAGGTGATTAAATATTTTACTGATTGATTTAAGATTTTATGTTTACTGATTCACCCCTCCCCTCTCAGTAAACTATTATATCTTGAATATTTCCAACAATTGGTATCAGAGCTCACTTGGTTCTCAGGACAAAGCTTGACAGCTTGAGCAAAGATCAAAGTCAATGGAGATATTCAGATTGGAGAAAGTTATAGAAAATGAAAAGTTAGATCTTGAAATGGCCATGGTTCAACTTAAAGAAGCAAAGGAACATCTTTCTCAATCCCTAAAAAGAAGAAAGGATCTTGCAAAACAAATGAATGATCATCAGTAAGTTGAAGTGAAGATTGAAGACCTGTTACCATCAAGCAATTTAGAAGAAGCTGACCAAGCAATCAAAGAACTTCTAGAAAAGAATGGATCTCTGCAAGAAGAGGTAAGAAAGCTTAAGAGAGAACAAGAAATACAGTCAATCAGGCTATGTGAAGCTTTGGATCAAAGAAACAAAGCACAAGAAGAACTGGAAGATAGAAGTCATGAAATCCGCAATCAAACTCATCAGTATGAAGATCTCATAGACCAACTCACCAATGCAAATCAAGAAATCAGGATTCTCAGAGCACAAAATGAAAGAATAAGGAATGATTTTTACATTGAAAAGCAAATCAATGAAAGTCTACAGAATGACTTGAGAACAGAAAGAAAAATCAATGAAAGCTTGGAAAATGACTTAATCTCTGAAAGGCAAGTCAATGAAAGGATGATGAAATCTCAGGTAGACGTAAATCAATTGAATGAGCAAAATCTTCAAAGACAAACAAGCAAAGCTGGTCTTGGATACAAGGAAGCTGGTGAATCCTCCAAGCAAGGTGAACAAAGGAATAAAAGATCCACTTGTAATCATTGTGGCAAAATAGATCATACATCAAACAAATGCTGGAGCAATGGGAAAGCAAAATTCAATGGTAAGTGCTTCAACTGCAATCAGCATGGTCACAAGGCAAATGAGTGTAAAGAAAAACCAAAATTTGAAGGCAATTGTTACAAATGCAAAAAGCATGGTCACAAGGCATTCCAGTGCAAATCCAAATCATTCAATCCAGCTAAACAACTTGTCAAAGCCATATTCGGATGGGACTACAACACCTGGTGCAGATGTCACTATTGTGGAGAGTATGGACATACTGGCATGAATTGTGCCAGACATCACCTAAGGAAAAAGGACACAACTGTAAGGTGCTATACATGTACAGAACTCGGTCATATAGCCAAAAATTGCATGAATATCAAAAGAATTGAAGATGAAAAGAAAATCAAAGCAGATAACATTCGAAAGCAGATGAAGCAGCAATGGATTCCAAAATCTACCGAACAAGATAAGTCAGATAGGAGTGTCACTCAAGAGGTGGGTGACTCTACCATTTCCAATTAGTATTCATATAAGAAACATTGGAATTGCATCTTCCAAGATTTATCCTATGCAGCTCCAAAGGAAGAAGATGGATCAAATTAGTATTTTAGATACACTCTGACTCCAGGACGGTTCAATACTTTATCAAGTTTGGTTGGAAGTAACAAAGCTTCATTAATTGAGTAGCAGTTACCGAGTTGAGTCAGTAAGAGACTTTGCCGAGTTCGGTCGGTCACAACTAACTTTCATTGACCATGTTGTGTCAACCGAGCAAGGTCGGTTCGTGACCCAACCGAGTAAGGTCAGTACTTCAATATTTTCTTTCGATCGCCGAGTTAATAATATCTACCGAGCTAGTGGATGACAACCTGTCATTTCTTCTGCCATCGTACCAAAACATTTATGGCAAATTTGTTATCAAAAGGGGCAAAATTTGATCTAAATTTTTACTGTGAACAAAGAGCTAAGGTATTTTCTGCAATTTCAGAGTGAGCTTAAGACATTTCCGAGCGAATTTTTCAAAAAAAAGGGGCGAAAGAATCAATTCAAAATTTTTCTACACCTATCAAGTAACAATGGCATCCGGAAGTGGAAGCTCTAAGACTAAGAAAGGCTCAGAAATGCTGGTTAGAGGAGAGGAATGGAAGGTGCCGAACTTCAAATTAGCACCAGCTATTGCAGAATCACTGGACCCTAATGGTGCCCAATCTCAAATTCCTTCAAAGGTACTTCTTATAAATGATATAAGATCTCATTTTAAATGCTCTATTCAAGAACTTGGAAACCTAGAAATTGATAATGCCCTAGGTAAAATGAGCATAGATGGAAACCTAAAACCCGAACATAAGCATCTTGAAACAAAAGGGTTAACCCACATTTCGCACTTGCCAAGGAAATTCCAAGTTAAATGGGTTAGGTATGTACTCAGTCGAGTTCAAAATGGCCAATTGTGGTTAGAGAAACCAGTGCTCATCACAAAGAAAATGATTAACAATATTACTGGACTCCCCATACTGAGCAAAGCCAAGACTACCAAAACCCTAGGTCGGGAGGAATTGCAAAAAGTGACCCAAGCAGAATGGGATGGTAGGGGACTTAAGCTGAATACTGTAGCTGACGTCGAATTGAGATTTGGCATTCACGTCATTGCTCACAAAATCTATAGTTCAAGCCGTCCAAACAGTGTACCCTGTGAAGCTGTGGATCTGGCGTACAAAATAGTGAAGAAGAATTTAGAATTTGATTTATCAGAATTACTTTTATCCCAATTCAATAAGAATATGGAAAGCATTAGAACCTCCAAGAACAATTCCTACAAATTCGGTTCGCTTTTGATTTGTTTATTCTTCTATATTCAGAAATCTTTTCCATCAAAGGGATCAGTAGTATGGAGAAAAGATATACCAATTCTTTATCAGATAAACGAGTTCATTGCAGAACTAGGTGAAAATTTTGATATTATTTTGGATAACTATTTTGAAGAATTTAAGGAAAAGATGAATCATAGGTTCCAAATTCCACCCAAACTGGTTGAAGAATACAAGGAAGACATATGCTTCATGGTAGATTGCGACAAGGTATACATTCAGGCAGCCAGGCCTCGAGTAGCATGGGTGAAACCTCTTCCCTATGAGGTAAAAATTGACGAAGCCAGGGATATCATAGAAGCACTGGTGAATGAACCAGTAGATCCAAGGCAACCAATTTTTGGAACATATGATCAAGCTAAGGCCAGAATTGAGCTCCAAATTAAAATTCCTCAGGCCATTAGCAAAGGAAAGAGAAAGATAACCCAACTGAAGACGGAAGTGGGCTCTCTTATGATAACAGAAGGCAAAGGAGAAGACGAAGAAGAAGAAGATGAAACCGAGTCAGACAAGGAAAAGGAGCCTCAACCAAAGAAAGGCAAGGTGATCATCACCAAACCTAAAAGGCAAGCCTCTACAGTCTTCTCCAGGAGAACAAGACAAGGAAAGAAAGAACCTGTACTTGTTAAGCCTCCACTCACATTTGAGGATAGATTGAAGCAATTAGAAGCAGGTGCTAGCTTCATAAAATTCAAAGCATTGAAGTTTGAAACCAGAACAGAACAAGAAAAGATGTAGATTGAGGAACTGGTACTGAACAAGATGGGTAAATGGAAATACTCACCGGACCAGATAGCCTCCCAGATCTCCAAAGAACTATTAGAGAGGTTGCAAATCAAATGGGAAGCTGCAACCAAGACTGTAAAAGACATCTATGAGAAAACACTGAAGAATCTCCTGCCGAGTTTCACTAATGCTGAAGTGAAAGCATCACTGAAAGATCACGAAGGCAATATGATGATTAGATTCCACACCTTTTTGATACTTGTCAAAGACATTGAGCATGTGGTAAATGATGCAACAAACATGTGGAAAAACATCTATCATCTACACAAATCCAGTGATGATACTATTGAAATCAAGGACATTAACAACAGTGATGATGATGAAGATGATGATGATATTGAAGATATTCCAGGGGATCTTCATTCAATCATGTTAGAAGTGGAAGAAGAGGCTAAGAAAGAATTAGAGGAAGAAGAAGCTGAAAAAGAAATGGAGGAGAAAGAACAAGCAAAGGTGGAAGAAGATCTAGTACAAATTGCAGCTGAAGTCATTGCATCTCTTCCACACTCTCCATCCAAAATAGTTACATCAACTATGGAAATAGCTTCTACTGGTAAGTCCTCTCAGCTCCGTATACCATCTATGCAAGTGCCAATCACTTCATTAACTGAGCTGCAGCCAACTTCATTAACCGAGTCTCCATCAGTCTCTGCAGTAAGTTCATCATGCACATCAATCTCTACTGTAGAATGTATAATAAGTGTACCTACAGATACTACAATTTTGACTTCTCCTAATCAAATTTTGGCAACTATTAGCTCTTCCACTCCATCCTGTACAGAAACATCAATTTTTGATACCATTTGCACATCTCTTAGTCTTCCTTTACATAGTCCTATTCCAGTCTTATCAGCCAGTCCTGCCTCATCAACTATAGTCTCAGTTCACAAGGGTCAAGATGAAGTCTTTGCTGGAAAAGCAAAAAGATACATATTTTCCAGCAAGACACTAGATGAGGAAATTGATTTGGATAAGGAAATTATCCTTCCTAAAATAGATCTTGATACTGCATCAGTTGATGAAATGAGAATGCTCAGTCAGCTATTAGAGAAGAAGGCTAGGCAGAAACAGCTACGGCATGAAAGAGATCTGGAATATAGCATCATTGAGAATGCTAAAAATATTATAACAGAGGCTATAGGTGTTGAAATAGATTCTACTCAACACATTTTGATTCAGTTGGAAGAGGCTGTAAACAAATTCAGTGAGGATACCTCTGGCCAAGAAAAGTTGATTGAAAAGGCAGAGAAGAAATTTGACAATAAGGTACTTGAGCACATTGCTCAGCATATTGCATTGAATCAGGTAGAATTGTCTACAATTTTGAATAATTTTGAGAATTCTTTTAATAATATAACTTCACTTTTTGGAAAACTCTGTGATGTTACTAAGTTTACCAAGGATATAAAAGAAAAGTTGAATAAAATTGATGAGGATATGAAGGTCAGTGCCCAAGTGCTGCAATCTAACCTCAGTACAAGTTCATCCCATCATCATAAAATAAGATTTTTGTCGGAGAAACAAGCAGAACTGCTGAGAGAGGAAGCAAGAATCAGGTCTACTCTCATAGATATCTAGAATATGATTCTTCCTGTCATGACTTCAATGCAAAAGCATATTGCTCATTCCAGAACATTGATTCATGACAACAATTTCTCAGTTGCAGATCATATGATTGAACTTTCTGCAGAAATTCAAATTGCACTCTCCTCCAGCAAAATTTTGCAAGAAAATTGGGATAAGACTTTGTCTCTTATTCTCAAGGTACATTCAGAATTTCTCTCTCATTTTGAAATCTCAGTGTAAATATATGTCATTTGGCATTATTGTCAAAAAGGGGGAGACAGAACTTCAGAACTTCAGAGCTATCCGTGCAAAGATATATGTATTGATCTGTAAATACTGTGCATATTGTATGGGGGAGACACACATCTAATAAGATCTACAATTTTGGAAACTTTTTGAAATTTATGTCAATTTCTGTACATAAACTTTGATACATAATTGTTTTTGTCACTAATGCCAAAGGGGGAGATTGTTGGCATAAAGTTATTTGCCATTAGTGACAACACTTTTCTCACAGTATTAACCGAGTAAAGAAGAACTCAGTGTTAACCGAGTTCAGTCGGTTAACATAGAACTCAGTGTTAACCGAGTTCAGTCGGTTAACATAGAACTTAGCATTAACCGAGTTCGGTCGGTTAATTAAGAACTCAATATTAACCGAGTAAAGACGGATGCAGTGTTAACCGAGTTCGGTCGGTTAACATAGGACTCAGTGTTAACCGAGCTCAGTCGGTAAACAAAGAAGTTTGTTCTACTGAGTTTGATTTGCTATTTGGCCGACTCAGTTAAATTTTGTCTACTTTTATTCAGCCGACTATTGCATGTAATTTTAACTTGGATGGTATATATATGTAATGTATTGTATCATTCACTAGGCAATAAGGGAATAAAAAGAATGTGATGTATATGAAGTATGTGAAGAACGTATGCGAAAGCATGTAAGCTGAATTTTGAAGGTTTTCAGCAAGGTCAGCATTGGAGCAGAAATGTTTTATCTGTCATATCAAGGACAATCAGAGCATAGTGGATCTTATCAGCATTCAGTTGTATTCAGATCCACTGTTTCATTCTAACAGGTGAATCAGTTTTTATAAATCCTTTAACAGGGTAGACTTAACAGTCTTTGTACTAAATCTCCTAACAGAGTGCATACTTATGAAGTATGTTTCAAATCCTTTAACAAGGTGGATATAACAATCCTTTATGCTCCTAACAGGGCAGATCACCAGAAATGATCATTGTATGCCTTAACCGGCTAACTTCCTACTGCAGTAAAGAAGATTTGTGGGTTTCATCCCCACCCCAGTTTTACTTTCTATTTTGGAAGGTTTCTGGGTCACCAAAATCTCTGTGCTTATGTGTTATGAATGTCTACATACTGCAGATTAGGTGATTAAATATTTTACTGATTGATTTAAGATTTTATGTTTACTGATTCACCCCTCCCCTCTCAGTAAACTGTTATATCTTGAATATTTCCAACAGCATATCCCTTGCAAGCTAATCTTTCTTTATTACTTATGACTTCACCATTTCCATCTACCTTCTTTCTAAATACCCACTTGGTGCCAATCACATTTTTGTCTTTTGGTCTAGGAACTAGACTCCATAGTTTGTTCTTCTCAATTTTTTCAATCTCTTCTTCCATGGCTTTACTCTAGTCTACATCTTCTAATGCATATCTTACTGATTTAGGTTCCTTCAT